>JAWHQI010000120.1:5297500-6497500 GCA_033032865.1 Dactylorhiza incarnata | reverse complement strand
GTCATTGCAGGATATGCATCTGCCGAGAGCAAATAGTCTCTCTTCAACCCGCTGGACAACCACTTGGTCTGGCAAACTATTCCTCAAGTGCCGAAGCTCTGTTTAGAACCAAGAACAGATCGCAACCATTATGCAAATATCCAAATGAAATTTGTTGAAAGCAAATAAAAAATGGCAATCCAAAGACAAAAAAACTGAATGCATTTCTTATGAAATTTTTTAAAATAAATTTTCAATGTATATATTATAAAAAAAGGAACAATAATGATGTCTAAGCGCTCCAGAATTCATTTGGGTTTCTCTCCAACTTCTTTTCCAATTGGATCTAATGATTTTGACTTTTCATATGCAAATTTTCATTAAAATGTTTTTTTGAAAATGGCTAATGTGAAATTACGAGTGGCTATTTCTAGTCTGCTTTTAACAAACCTCATTCAAAATACATGAAAAACCAAAGAAAATCGAATGTGTTAAAGGAATACTAGGTACTAGATACTCAAGTCCAGTTCATAAACACATTGCTTACAGACAATGTGTCCTGGCATGCATATTGACTCAACAAAATGAATGATGTGAGGGATTGTTAATACTAATGACATTTAGGGTCCGTTCGTTTGAACGGAATTGGCTTTCTGAAATTGACTTTTCGACGAAAACCAATATCTACATGAATTGGCTTTGTACATAATTCCAATTTTGTTGTTCGGCTGTAAGATTGAATTCAGTCAACAGAATTGGAATTAAGGCACAAAAGTTGTTCGGCTGAATAATGGAATTGGTATTGGTATTGACATTATACAATAATCTTATAAAACTCAAAATATGCGTTAGCGCCGAACGCATTAAATTGCATAATATGTTTTACGACGCGCCTTTTTCGCCCAAGCGCAATTTTTTCGCCCAGGTGCGCACTTTTTTTCCGGGCGAAAACGCGTGCCCGGGCGAAAAACCCGCGCCCGGGCGCAATTTTTTGCCCGGGCTCGATTTTTTCGGCTGACCGCGTTGATTTTGCCCGAGCGCAATTTTTTCGCCCGAACGCAATTTTTTCTCCCGGGCGCATTTTTTCCGCTCGGGCGCGTTTTTTTCGCCCGGTCGCGTTTTTTTCGCCCGGTCGTATTTTTTTCACCCGGTCGCGTTTTTTTTCGCCCGGTCGTGTTTTTTCACCGGGGCGCGTTTTTTTTTCGCCCGGGCGCAATTTTTTCGCCCGAGCGCGATTGTTTCTCCGGGGCGTTTTTTTTTGCCCGGTCGCGATATTTTCGCCTAGGCGCGTTATTTTCGCCCGGGCGCATTTTTTTTGCTCGGGTGCGTTTTTTTCGCCCGGGCGTGTTTTTTTCGCCCGAGCACGTTTTTTTCTCCCGGGCGTGTTTTTTTCGCCCGAGCACGTTCTTTTCTCCCGGGCGCGGTTTTTTCTCCCGGACGCGATTTTTTCCCCCGGGCGCATTTTTTTGGCCCGGGAGCATTTTTTTCGCCCGGTCACGTTTTTTCATCGGGACGCGTTTTATTTCGCCCAGACGCATTTTTCTCGCCCGGACGCAATTTTTTCGCTCTGTCACGTTTATTCATCGAAAAACGCGCGCCTGGGCGAAAAACGCCAGACTGGGCAAAAAATGAATGCCCGGTCGAAAAAAACGCGCTGGCCGAAAAACACACGTCCGGCGAAAAAACCCACTCCCGGCAGGAAAACACGCGCGTAGGTAGAAAAACTCCGGCAAAAACACTCGATTATGCGGAAAACTCATAGGTGGAGGTAAGAATTGGCGATTTGATTTTTTAGTTCAAAGTCAAAGCCATGGGTTTTCATATAAAAACCAATATCCTCGTAAATTTCGTTGCGCCGAACACTAGAATTGGATTTCTAATCGCCAATGTTAATTCCAGAAAGCCAATTCCGTCCAAACGAACGGACCCTTAGAAATTTGAAATTGGATTCCTGGAGAAAGACTCTGTTAGTGTAGAGGTGGGGTTTCTTAAGCAAATAGTTATCCAAACTCAGCATTTAGTTGAAAGATCATGCACTCAATTATCTATACGAAGAGAATTGATCACACGACATAAAAACTTAATTAGTTTAAAATCCTAAAACTAGACGGAGAAATCACCACAATATTCTACAAAAAATTCCAGTACCACCATAACATGGAGCAACCATTGGATTTATGAAATTTTGAACCATGCGATACGCAATGTGTTACGGCCCACCCCTTTAGGTCAGCACAGTGGTTCTCACCGTGGCCCAGGGCGGCCGTACCAGGGCCGCGGCCCATACACCCCAACCCGTCTCCCCTTTATATTCTCCAGGGCAGGTTGTTGGAGACGGGATTCGAACTCCCGACCTCCCTTGACAAGAAGGTCTTAACACACCCCTCATCACCAACTGAGCCGCGGCTTTTATGTTAGGGGTAAGGCTTTCACCCGTACCCGTGGGCAATACCGTGGGCATTAGCGGCTCCGAGTTAACCCGCCCCCCAATCGGCCCCCAATCCAGCTCCCCTAAAAGGGCCATGACCCGCACACCCCAACCCATCTCTGCACCCATTCTAAGTGTAGCGGGGTGTTGGGGCGGGGATTCGATTCCCGCCCCCTTGATAAGAAGCCTTTAACGCGGCCCTCATCACCAACTGAGCCGCGGCTCAGTTGGTGATGAGGGGTGTGTTAAGGGGTTCTTGTCAAGGGAGGTCGGGAGTTCGAATCCCGTCTCCAACAACCTGCCCTGGAGAATATAAAGGGGAGACGGGTTGGGGTGTCTGGGTCGCGGCCCTGGTACGGCCGCCCTGGGCCACGGTGAGAACCACTGTGCTGACCTAAAGGGGTGGGCCGTAACATAAAAGGTCAGCACAGTGGTTCTCAACGTGGCCCAGGGCGGCCGTACCAGGGCCGCAGCCCATACACCCCAACCTGTCTCCCCTTTATATTCTCCAGGGCAGGTTGTTGGAGACGGGATTCGAACTCCCGACTCCCGGCCTCCCTTGACAAGAAGGTCTTAACACACCCCTCATCACCAACTGAGCCGCGGCTCAGTTGGTGATGAGGGCCGCGTTAAAGGCTTCTTATCAAGGGGGCGGGGATCGAATCCCCGCCCCAACACCCCGCTACACTTAGAATGGGTGCAGAGACGGGTTGGGGTGTGCGGGTCGCGGCCCTGTTATGGGAGCTCGATTGGGGGCCGATTGGGGGGCGGGTTAACTCGGAGCCGCTAATGCCCACGGTATTGCCCACGGGTACGGGTGAAAGCCTTACCCCTAACACAATGATTAGTCTAAATTTAATTAATTGCTACATAAATAAAAACGTATGAAGTCATACAACCAGTGTTGGAGATGTCATCCAACATGTCTGCAGGGGAAGGAGGTCTATCGCTCCTTTTTTGTTAAAATTTTTTTCTTTATTTGTTCTTCCTCAATATGTGCTTCACCAATGCTCTGGATGTTGAATGAAGGAAGCATGGTTATGTGCACATAAATCAAAATGGATTCTTGGGTCTGCCCTCTCTGATGTCTTTGACTTTGATTTGAGGGCATGATTCCGCAGCAAACGCGACGGTATAGGGGGCCACTATTTCAGTGGTACTCTGTGAGCAGCCACTTTGTGCATTTATTGTCAAAGGTTAGGTCTTTCTCCTCTGAGAGAAGCCACTTTGTGCATAGTGCCAAAGGTTAGGTCTGTTTCCAATCTTCCCCGCCCATACCCCCAATGATTGGGGACTATATGGGTTCTGTTGTTGTTGTTGTATTTGTTCTTCCTCAAAAGATCAATTTATGACGAAGGAGGTTCCACCACCCCTTTTTTTGTTAGACATATGTGATCTGTTATTTTAAATTTTTCTTTATTTATTCTTACTCGAAGGATTAATCTATGACCTTCACTTTTTAGGCGGAGAACTATTTGTTTTCCTCCAAATACTCCAAAAGTATATTAACAAATTAAAATATCAACCAATCATAGTAATTAGCATTTAAATATTCTCTAGAATTACCTCGAAAAACATGATTATACATAGAGTATATATAATCCTATTTGTCCTAGAATAATCCTAATATAATTTCGAGAAAAAATTCAACAAGCAAGTATTAACGCCAAAACATGAAACCATCTACATGACTAAAGTTAGTGACAGTTAGGAATTAATTGTTAATTCCATATCAAGCTTGTTGTAGCAAACATACATGAATGCTGTAGAGAACAAACTTCTATGTCATACATTGCCAACTTACAATGATGCTCGACAAATAAATCTCTATACTATATCATAGCTAGCAATATTCTCAATAAATAGCAACCCAAAATACACAAAATATTTAAGATAATCTAGCAACAATAATTGACTAAAAAGAAAACTTTACCTTGATCAGTGGTAGTGTGAGGCACAAGAAGCCCATTCTTATTTCCTGTTGAAAAGATATGGAATGAATGAACAACACATAAAAGCATGTCTAGAGATTTAGGGCTCTTTGGCTGGGCAGCTCGCACCAATGATGGAACAGTGAATGCCAAATACCGAGGGAGCTCCCTGCATCAAGTTCTAAACGGAGTGCGGAAAGCTAAAATTAGCCCCCATGCATTCCGTGTTGAACGACGAAGGGAGCGCAATGAGCTGCCACCTGATTACACATGCCCTTAATGTTAGAGTAACTCATTAGTACTTACCAGCACAGAAAAGACCGATTATTATTCTAGTGTTTGCAATAGAGGCTTTCACCATAGGAATGGCACCGGCAAGCTCACTTTCGAACACACTAACAAGTCATTCATAAGGTCAACATACACATTGCATATAAAAGAAGGTTTTGGGTAAGTATAAAAATAGAAAGAACCAATACTCCAGGAATGAACCTGTAGAAGTTCTCTGATGCTTCATTAGTAACCAAGCAATAGGCATTTGTAAGCTTGGCAAAATGACCAATATCATAACAGTTTTCATACTGATGACCTGATGTTCATACGATATGGATATATTAGAAACATTATAAGTGTATAGGCATATCCTTGATACAATTAAACTAAGGACAATTCAACGATATCATTGAATAATATATTTTATGTATAGATAGCTTGGCAGTTTAACTTGTTTGTGAGGTAGGTTCGGACTATCTTAGCTTAGGCTCTGTTTGGGACGGTTGTGATGTTTGAGGGGTGGCGGTGTGAACTTGTGGTAGTAAACTCAATGTTAGCGGTTTACCTACATTTGAAATAATCATAACAACTTTTTCGGCCCAAATTTCAATTTATGGAGTCTAGGAGTTCATGGTCATTAAAGCTTGACCACATCTACATGATTGTGGTTAGTGTTTTAGGCTAAAACATTGTTTATGAAAAATAATGTGTGACAACAGCTATCTAAATGCTACCTGTATTTTTTAGAACTGCATTCACAAACACAACCGCTTTCAGACAATTCTCCTAAACAGATCCTCGATGACTAAATATTTAAATCTTATTAGATTGGGGTGAAAATTTCCACATTTAGTGTCAATGATCTTACAGGTTTTCAACTTTATAATTTTACAATATTGAAGCAATTAAGGAAAAGAGTACGAGAAAGAGCTTCAATTTTTATACGACTCCTAACTAAAAAAATGAAGGTACTTTCTTTCAAGCACACACAATGAAACAGTATTCATCATATTAAGACATGGTTCTAGTTTACTAATTTTCTAAGGTCCACATGATATATTGGTCCACCCATAAAATTGGACAGGCCAAATTTAACCTATTTGGTTCATATTTAGCTCTAATATCTTGTAAGTGAAAGTATTTCACCACACATAAGAAAAGATATATGTATTTCCCCCACAAACTTGTATTTCCCCCACAAACTTGTAGGGGTAATACATTTAATTATAAATCTCTGCAACATGTGCAGTATGATGTGGTTCACGAACTACACCTGTATTTAAAAAAATTGGTGGCATTCTTACAGCCACATCCATAATTCAAATTATTAAATATGTCTCAAAAATAATAAACACTAATTAAAAAAATATATATTATCATTTGTAAAACCAGGAAGGATAGAAGTATAAAGCATATGGAAACTTACGGATTGCCATAATAGAGGATAGAGAACAAAAAACATTGAGAACCTGCAAAAACAATTCAAGCGCATTCATTGTAAGTACAGATAAAACTTAAAATTCAAGAGATAATGATACAGACAACTAAGGCGGAAAAAATTCATTTAGCCAACATTTTATTAGTGAACTACTTTTTAAACAAAGTCAAAGATATTTTTCAATAAACTAATAGATAATCCGCATTATATTGTGAATAGTAATGATAATCAAAAATCTTATTATTGGCATTATCTAATAACTGTGACAGTGCACGGGGTTTCCCGTGCGGCGAATATTCGGAGGGCGGCAACATTCGACGGGTGGCAACATTCGGCGGGCGGCATCATTCGGCGGGCGGCATCATTCGGCGGGCGGCATCATTCAGCGGACGGCAACATTCGGCGCATGGCAACATTCGGCGAGCGGCAACATTCGGCGAGCGGCATCAATCGATGGACAATATCATTTGGCGGGCGGCATCATTCGGCGTGCGACATCATTCATTTGGCAGCATCATTCGACGACAGAATTACGTGGCGAGGGCAGGCAATGGCGGGAAGCAAGGCTTCATTTTGGTTGCAGGGAGATTCAGGAAACATTCGACGGGCGGCAACATTCGGCGGGCAGCATCAATCGGCGGGCGGCATCATTCGACGGCATTATGTGATCAGGGCAAGCAATGACGGGAAGTATGGCTTCGCTTTGGTTGCAGGGAGATCGGGAATTTCGCGAGTTTCTCGTGTTTGATTTGGGCAGAGAACGAAGTGGAGAGGCTTCACTCGATGCTCTCTTGCGGGGAGCTCCCGTAGGCAAGCAGGTTGCACAGATTCTCCTTTGGTAATGTAATTCATACAAACTTAAGATAAACAATTAAAAGAGTTTGAATTGGAGGAACTCAGATTCTCCTTTGGTAAAAGATAAGCATGCAACCCGGTGTGGCAAGTGGAGCAGATTGTCCCCCACTAAAATGGGGCATGCCTAAAAGTTTCAAGCCTAATCAACTCATGATATAACACCCGAAATAAAGGTTCCCCATAGAGATAGTGGACCGAGTGCAATTTAAAGGGAGAGTCTTCATAAAATCATGAACCTAGGAATATGATGCTTCCCAGCTCACTGAAAAGAGAGTGGTGATGGTTTGTAGTCCAAGCTTTATTGCATCTTTTATCTGGTGCTACTGGCAATGAAATGTCACCAAATATCTAAATCCTCCAGTTTAAGCCAGCAAACCAAAGAACTCTAGAGAATAAATTAAGTTAGCACAACTTATGGGCAATCTTCCTGGAGGACCTTGAATGAAGACAGAGCCTGATTATAGAATTAAGGTACCGGGAGGAGCATAGCTCAATTACTCCCATTATTACAGTAATCTTGGGCAAGCTAAGGAATCTTTGTGCACTGCAAAGCATGGTGCATGGCACATGGCACTATCAAAAGACTTAAGATAAACAAACTTAAGAATGAGATCAGAACACATCTGGAATGATAATAAGTTATCGCCATGCTGAAGCTACAGGTGTGTTAATTCAATCAGCAGGTGTTTTGATAAAATTTCCAAGAGTTTTATGGAGAAGAGGGAAATACCCGAGAGATATATCCAGAAGCAAATGCCGGCGACACGAGTCGTTTGCAGGCAGCGGTAGCGGCTTCGAGTGCAGGTGGCAGGGGCATAACACGGCTGATTCAGACGGCGAAGCCGGGCGTCGATTGCAGGCGAGGTGGAGGCTGGAGGATTCGTGGGAGAGTCGAGAGAGGGATTTTGCGCCCTAAGGAGATGAAGTTGCGGTGGGAGGAGGGTTGGGCGGGCGGGTCTGAAAAATAAATCCCGCTAGCCCAACTGGTTAAGGAAGAGAAATTTTGTAAGGTTGAGATTGAACCGACAACATTAGAGAGAAATATGCATATTGTTTTATAATAGTAAAATATGAATATTGTTTTATAATAGTATAAAAACTTTCTCCCTCTTAGGCGTTTGAGAAGCATGAGGTATAACCGGTTCTACAATTAATCATGATTAAGGGTATCATTTTTAAATCAGTTTATGAACATTTTCACCATTCCATATTTAAAAATCAGCAGGTCTATTCTTACCATTCAATATAAAAATCAGCATTCCTCTGAAGAAATAACCATGTTAATCAACAGATTTGTTTTTAGCATTCTATATTTAGAAATCAGCATGAATATTTCTTACCTAAACTAAGTTTAATAAATCAACAGATCTAATTAAAAATCAAAAGAACTATATGATTCAATCTTTAAAAACAAAAGCCTCTAAACATGGATTCCTCTGAAGTAGAAATCAAAAGAACATATGTGAATGGGCTTCAGATCTAATGTAAGAATTAACCTTGGTAATTATCGGCGGAAGAAATCAGCGTCATTTGTCTGCGAAAGGCGACGACAACAAGATTCGGCGGCAGGAAACTAATTACGATACCCGGGGAGGAATCCGCGAGGGGGAGGGCCGGCGGGTGAGAGGAGAGAAAGAGGAGGAGAAGGGATTGAGAGAGAGGCTAGGGAGCAACCCTAAAATGCATTCATCCAAAGAATACAGCACAACCCAAGCATACAACATAACCGAATACAAATAAGATAATCATGTCATAGGCGCGTCTTCGGTCTCTCCTCCTCCAGGCGGACCCGTCATCGTCTTCCTCCGCGTGTAGACCCGCCACGGCGTCTCGTCGACGTGCGCTTTCGTAACAAAACGACTGCAGGCGCAGGCGGCAGGATATGCATGGAATTTTGTTTCCGTTGCAAGAATAAGAGAAGGAAGGGAGGAGATAAACATGGATGTCGTAGTGTGGGGGGTCTGCGTCAGCGTCGATAGGAAATCCATTTCCATTGCAGGAATAAGAGACTGAAAGGAGGAGAGAAACATCGATGCTCTCTTGCGAAGCCGACACCCGCAAGGTCCCTTTCCTCTCGGTGAAAGCTTCCTTTGTGATGATAGCAGGGCCCAAAATCATCTCCATCCTCGGCGAAAGCCTTTCCATCCACGGCCGCAGCTGCGAAACCCCATGTTCAGTTAACTATTATAAGGAAATAAAACCCATGCAACATCACACTCCCAAAGACCCATAATCTTAATCAACCTGGGGACATAGGTACTTATGCCGGTGCAACTAGTCCTCACATTTTTGGTACCCTAGATTTTTATGATGGAAAAAATTTAATTGCATAATAACAAACAAGCAAAAAATAACTTTTCAATGAAAAAAAGTACTGAGTAGGAGTTTTCAACACTATGAAATTTATAAACATCAAAATTATCTGCTATACAAATAATATTAGTTTGTAGGGAATCAGTGAGGGAAACAATTAATGAGGGAAACATGGACAGAGGCAACTACAGAATTCACAGCTGTGTTAATTCCAGAACCCATCCATGGCCATGTATTTTTCCTGACAAAAACCGGCATCAGAGAACATGGAAATGAAAGGGGGAAACATGAACTCAATAGAGAATCCATGACCATACCTTCTTCCTAATTGAACCCGACACATCTGGAATCATGTGAGAAGCATTTCCGCGCTGAACTAAGAAGGGAGTAATGGCTAAGCCTAGGGTGTATGATACGGAGACGCGTTAGTGTCGATCTGGCTCGATTCCAGACGGTGGCAAGCGACGACATGTTTTGGCGGCAGCGGCAGGCGATGTTACATGTGATGGAGAAGGGACTATTCCAGGCGGAGGCGGCAGTCATCGATGGGGAGTTTGGAGAAGGGAGCGGGAGTTGGAGAGTGAATCGAGAAAGGAATTTTCCGCCTAGAAGGAGCACGGGGGTAGTTATCTAAATTGGACTGATACGATTTAATGTTGGTTGAAATTGTAGGGTTTAAATTGGAAGTATGGTATATATGGGGAGATTGTTATATTGTTTTATATTATAGGCATTATCTATATATACTACCTAGAAGAGAAGACCGCCCCCACCCCACCTTTTGGTGTAACATTAGGGCTTCCTTTAATACCCTTAAGCTACTATGCTAAATTTTTTAAAACTAGGTGCACTTATATAATTGTCCGCGAATTAAAATCCAATTAAGCAATGAAGCCCGGTTCAAATTGAATAAATGTTGTTTCAATCAAATGCATGATATTGTGTCATATTGCCATAGAAAACATTGCCCACTGATAAAGCATTTGTGGGCGTGTGGCCTCAGTTTCTATGTATGCACTATGCACTGATCAAAAGATACAAGAGAATATGAATTTGCGAATAATAGATTTTTAATTTTACAGTATGTGAATTATGAGGTATACTTAATCTGTATTTGATATATATTTCACTAACTCCAGAATCTATAATAAAAATGGCCTTCTATAAAAAAATATTATATGAAATTCTGATTATTACGAATATTTTTTAGGAGTTGCTTATAATAATTTCAAATGCTATACATATTTTATTTAATAAAATTATACTCTATTTAAAATCTAATATTAGCTCGATTTTCCTATTACTTTTCTTTTCCACTAGCAATCTTCTTGTGTCGTTACAACAGACGCGCACTGGCGAAACTGTACACCATTGTTTAAGTGTGTATAAGTGAAATCTGTATACATTAAAAGAATCCACATATGGGAGGCAGTCCGCCGCCAAATTAGTCATGCACTGGCACGGCATTAAAATAGTCGAATCACATGCGCCACCACTTTGGGTGAGCACGTGTAGTCTTAGTTGTGCACACTGTTGTGGGCCATTTTGGGTTTTGAACCCCGGTACCTTCCACAACAAGGCCGCGGCCCGCACACCCCAACCCTTCTCCTCATGCGTGTTCTCGACGGGGTAGGTTGTTGAGGCTGGGGCTCGATACCCAGACCTCCTTGATGAGAGGCACTTAACGCCTGCCCTCATCACCAACTGATCCGCGGCTCAGTTGGGGATGAGGGCAGGCGTTAAGTGCCTCTCATCAAGGAGGTCTGGGTATCGAGCCCCGGCCTCAACAACCTACCCCGCCGAGAACACGCATGGGGAGAAGAGTTGGCGTGTGCGGGCTGCGGCCCTGTTGTGGAAGGTACCGTGGTTCAAAACCCAGAATGGCCCACAACACACCCAAAGCAACCCACAGTCAAGCGGAGCCCGTTCACAATCAAGAACACTCAAGTACGGGCGTAGCCCGTTCACAATCAAGAACACTCAAGTACGGGCGTAGCCCATACGAAGACTGCTAATTATACAGAAAAGTTAAACGAAACAATATCAAGAAATGATAAAGAATATAACTGCCTTGTCTTAATAGAGTATAGCATAGCCAAAAGCCAACAAACAAGCAGTTGGTTGTAAACTTTATGTTTTCTTAATTCTTTGTAATTTTTACCGTCAACTTCAGTATTTAACTATAAATTATGAATCATGTTAATCAAAATGTCAATTTTATCAAGGATGTTAAGGTTCCAAAATATAAACTAATAATTAAAGTTTTAGATCTTTTTCTTAATTTGCATCGTGTTTCATAAAAATGTAGAGTAAAATTTATTCTGCTAGTTGAATTATCACAATGATTTACCTTATGATCATTTATTTTCCAGAGATGGCAGTATCATGTTGATAGAAGTTGCATATTAAGAATAGATTGTATCTGTAGACAGATTAATATATATATATACATACATACATACAAACATCTTCGCACGGGTTAGCCCGTGCTCGATGCTCTCCTACGGGCGAGGCAAGCGGGCTGCGCCCGCAGGCATCTTCACACGAGCTATGTATGTGCTCGATGCTCTCCTGTGAGATGCGGCTGCAGGAAAGCGGGCTGCATAAAATACAAAACAACCTTAAAGACTAATTTTGCCTCCAAGCTCAAAATTAGTTTGTTTTACCTCATTTTTGGCATATAATAGTACTGTTAGAGTTTATGTTATTTTTAATTTGCTTGGTGTGCCTTTAGCCTTGTACTCTCCCCTCACTATATAAGAGGGGGTGCTTATTAGTTTGGGGAATATATGCTATTTTACTGTGTTCTAACATGGTATCAGGCGTAACCTAGCCCGCTCGCCCGCGCCTGTCCGCCGCTCGCTCGCTCGCCCGCCTGCGCCCGCGTCTGTCCGCCGCCGACCGCCTGCGTCCTTAGCAGCGCCCCCCCCCCCCCCCCCCCCCCCCCCCCCGCCTCCTCTCCTCTCTCTCCCGCCTCCTCTCGTTTCTCTCTTGCCTGCACCCGCCGGTTTTGCGATGGATTAACCGGCGGGCTGTTTTTTTCCGGCAACCTTCCATGGTCCGATTGACATGAAATTCTGGGAATAGTTTCGCTTT
Source organism: Dactylorhiza incarnata (assembly GCA_033032865.1). Classification (NCBI taxonomy): domain Eukaryota; kingdom Viridiplantae; phylum Streptophyta; class Magnoliopsida; order Asparagales; family Orchidaceae; genus Dactylorhiza; species Dactylorhiza incarnata. The sequence continues at coordinate 6,485,187 of JAWHQI010000120.1, read as the reverse complement.
CCTCTCCTTATTATCATACTTGATTCTTGGGGGTTTTTAACGGTTCGATTTTCCGGAGATTCAGATCTTCCTTTTCTCCCCGTTCTTTAACCGTCGTTCTTCTACTACCGGCAGTTCAGATCTCTGATGCCCTAAGTTTTCTCTCCTCCTTTGGACCGTTCTTCTTCATTGGTGCCATGTCAGACGTTGATTCCGGTGCTTCCGGTGCCTCCGTGCCCCCCATTGCCTCTGTGCCCCCCGCTGGATCTACCCGGGTTGGCTCTGATCACAGTTTCTCTCAGCTCACTACGATTCGTCTGGATGACACCAACTACCTATCTTGGTCCCGTTCTATTACTTTGGCCTTAAAGAGTCGGAGTCTCTTTAGCTATGTTAATGGCGACACTCCTGCGCCTGCTCGCACCTCTGCTACCTGGTCCCGATGGGACTCTGAAAACTCGCTGGTCATGTCTTGGCTCATCAATTCCATGCAGGAGTCCATTGCCCGTAATTACCTCTTCCTCGACACTGCTGCTGACATCTGGAAACGGGCTGAATCTACTTACTCCCGCAAAGGGAATGCGGCACAAATCTACCATCTTCGCCGACAGTTGTTTCATCTTCGTCAGGGAGATCGTCCTCCTTCTGCCTACTATTTGGAGTTTACCCAACTTTACCAGGAGTATGACCATTTTGAGTCTCTTGCAATGGTCTGTGATGCTGATGCCCTACTATTAAAGGGCTCGTGAAGATCGCAATCGGGTATTCGAATTTCTCCAGGGGCTTCACCGCGATTTTGATCAGATTACTGTGCAGGTTTTGGGCCGTGTTCCCATTCCCTCCTTGCCTGAGGTCTTTAGCATTATTCAGCAGGAGTTCGATCGTAGACAATCCTGGAACATGACCACCACTCCTGAGGCTTCAGCTTTGGTTGCTCATCCTCCCACCACTGGTAGCAGGGCCTCTCGGGATTTCAAGCCTCGTGCCACGGATAAGGATCATCACATGTGCGATTATTGTGGCAAACCCCGTCATACCCGGGATACCTGTTTCAGTCTGCACGGCTTCCCTCCTGGATTTTCTTCTCAGGGAGGGGGGGGGGGGGGGGGGGGGGGGGGGGTCTTCTTCCCATGGGGGGCGAGGTCGTGGACGCACTTCTGCCCGTTCACATCATTCTGCCCATCTGACGGAGATTCCTGAGAGCAGCTCTCCGGGTCTTATTGGACCTCCTCCTGCAACTATGTCCTCTTTTTCTGCTGATGAGATGCAGACTCTTCGTCGCTTGATGCAGGGCCTTCTTACTGAGCCGGTTACGGCTGCTTCTTCCTCATCTGCCCTTGCCCATTCAGGTATCCCAGGTGCTCACTCTGCTACTACTGGCTCCTCTCCCCATTGGATTATTGACTCCGGAGCTACTAATCATATGACTGGATCGGCTTCAGGTTTTGTCTTATTCCCCTCTCTCTGGTCGAGATAAAGTGAGTATTGCTGATGGATCTTTTTCCTCCATTGCTGGGAAAGGGTCCATACCTTGTTCATCTCTCACTTTATCTTCTGTCCTCCATGTTCCAAATTTCACCCGCAGTTTACTTTCTGTTAGTCAGTTGACTACTTCTCTTCAATGCTCAGTCACCTTTTTTCCTACTTATTGTTTTTTTCAGGATCTGAAGACGGGGAAGGCGATTGGCTCTGGTAGCCTGCAGGACGGCCTGTATGTGTTTGACCCCTCCACCGGGTCCACCTCTCCACACGCTCTTCATGCCACCCAGTCATCCCAGCTGCTCACCTGGCATCGTCGTCTTGGCCATCCTTCTGTTTCCACTATGCAGCGTCTTTTATCTACTTTTCCCTCTAGTTGTTTTAAAAATTTTGTGTGTGATGTATGTGACGTTGCAAAACATCATCGTCTTCCTGTTAATCATGTTTCTTTACCTAGTACTATTCCTTTTCATATTGTTCATACTGATGTGTGGGGGTCTTGCTCTATTGGCTCTATTTCTGGATGTCACTGGTTTATTTCCTTTATTGATTGTTTTTCTCGAACGGCATGGGTTTATCTAATGAAAGATAAGGGTGAAGCTTTTTCTATTTTTCAACGATTCCATAAGATGGTATCTACTCAGTTTTCTGCATCCATAAAAATTTTACGCAGTGACAATGGTAGAGAGTATATCAACTCTCCCTTTGACCACTACCTTACCACACATGGCATTATTCATCAAACTTCCTGTGCTCATTCCCCGTCACAGAATGGGGTAGCCGAGCGAAAGAACCGTCACTTGCTGGATGTTACCAGGTGCCTCTTGCTTACTATGCATCTCCCCAAGTTCTATTGGGGGGATGCTGTCCTTACCGCTGCTTATCTCATTAATCGTTTGCCCTCTCCTGTCCTTGGTAACCAAACTCCTCTCAACACCTTAGGAGTTTCTCCGACATCCTCTCTTCCTCCTCGCATATTTGGGAGCATGTGCTTTGTCCACATTCCATCTCCTAGGAGGTCTAAACTCGACCCCCGCGCCCTCAAGTGTGTCTTCATTGGTTATTCCCCTACTCAAAAGGGGTATAAATGTTATCACCCTCCTACTCGTCGGACACTTGTATCTGCTAACGTTACTTTTCGTGATTCTACTCCTTATTATGCTACCTCACTTCAGGGGGAGCCTGCTGTTGAAGTGAGTTCTCCTACCTTCTCCCTTCCGATTCCTCCTTCTAGCGAGAATATCATACCGGTTGATCATCCAACTGATTCTCCCGTTGCTCCGCCTGTTATCTCGTCTCCTCCGCCTACTCGTCCCTTACAGGTTTACACCCGACGGCGTAAAAGTCAGAACACAACGGCTAATCCCATGCTCCCAGACCCAATGCCAACTCTGTCAGAAGATCTCTCGCTCCATGAAGGTATCCGATTGAGCACTCAACACCCTATATCTCAGTATGTCTCTTATGATACGCTGACTCCTTCTTATAAAGGGTTTGTGTCGTCCCTTGCTTCGGTCTCTATTCCATCTACCTGGCAGGAGGCTCTTGAACATCCTGATTGGAAAAGGGCAATGGTAGAAGAAATGGCAGCTTTGGAGAAGAATAATACTTGGGACTTAACCACCCTTCCACATGGGAAGAAAACAGTTGGTTGTAAGTGGGTCTTTGCAGTCAAACAAAATTCCAAAGGCATAGTGGAACGTTTCAAGGCAAGATTAGTGGCGAGAGGGTATACTCAAACTCCTGGCATTGACTATCAAGAAACCTTTGCTCCTGTGGCAAAAATGAATTCTATTCGAGTCCTGCTGTCATGTGCTGCATGCAAGGGTTGGGATCTCATCCAATTGGATGTTAAAAATGCCTTCCTTCATGGCAATCTGGAAGAAGAAGTGTATATGTCTCTTCCACCCGGTTTTATCTCTCAGGGTTCAGATGGAAAAGTTTGCAAATTGAAAAAGGCTCTCTACGGCCTGAAGCAATCCCCAAGGGCGTGGTTTGGACGGTTCCATAGCGCTATGGTCTCCCTGGGGTACAAACAAAGTCATGCTGATCATACTCTGTTTATCAAAAAGAGGGCCAACATGGTAACAATTTTAATAGTCTATGTTGATGACATCATTATAGTTGAATAACGTGAGAGGAATAATATGATAATGTATTAAACCAACCCCCCCTTACTCATATATAGAGTAAGGGAACAAGGACAAAACTACCCTTCATAGGGTATTTACAATAATATAATATAATAAGACTTGAATTCAACTCTCCCCCTCAAGTCGAACGAAAGAGGTCCATCATTCCGAGTCTGGAGATATCATCAATAAAGACATCGCTCCCCAAGCTCTTTGTGAAGACATCGGCCAACTGATCTCTAGAGTGAACAAAGGGGGTAACTAAATTCCCTTTTTCGATATGATCTTTGATGAAATGGCGGTCAACCTCAACATGTTTAGTTATGTCATGCTGGACCGGGTTATGAGCAATACTGATAGCGGCCTTGTTGTCACAGAATCAAGTTGAATAACGTGAGAGGAATAATATGATAATGTATTAAACCAACCCCCCCTTACTCATATATAGAGTAAGGGAACAAGGACAAAACTACCCTTCATAGGGTATTTACAATAATATAATATAATAAGACTTGAATTCAACTATTATTACAGGTGATGACATTGATGAAGTAAAAGCCTTAAAGAAACACCTGGCACAAGAATTTGAGGTGAAAGATCTTGGCAAACTGAAGTATTTTCTGGGTATTGAAGTTGCCAGATCTAAGAACGGCATTTTCATCTCTCAACGGAAGTACATCCTTGATCTCTTAAAACAAACGGGTCTGAGTGGGTGTAGACCTGCTGACACTCCCATGGAGGTTAACCACAATTTTGGAAGAAATGATGGCGATCCTATAGAAGATGTTAAAGGTTATCAAAGACTTGTAGGGAGATTGATCTACTTGTCTCATACTCGACCTGACATTGCTTACGTCGTTGGAGTGTGAGTCAATACATGCACTCTCCGAGGGCCAGACATCTTGATGCTGTCCATCGGATCTTGAGATACTTGAAAACTTCACCTGGAAGAGGAATCCTTTTCACCTCCAATTCTGACTTGAAGATCGAAGTTTATACTGATGCTGACTGGGCAGGAAGTGTTGCAGATAGACGATCCACGTCTGGGTATTGTTCGTTTATCGGTGGGAATCTTGTCACTTGGAGAAGCAAGAAGCAACAAGTCGTCTCCAGGTCAAGTGTTGAAGCTGAATTTCGTGCCATGGCACATGGCATTTGTGAAGGACTCTGGCTGCGCTCCCTCATGAGTGATCTGGGGTTGAGTGAAACTGCTCCTATTCGGTTGTACTGCGACAACAAGGCTGTCATTAGCATTGCCAACAATCATGTTCAGCATGATCGCACAAAACACATTGAGGTGGACAGACATTTCATTAAGGAACACATTGAGAAGAAGATCATATGTATTCCCTTTGTTCCCTCAGAGGGCCAACTTGCAGATATTCTTACAAAGAGTCTTGGGGCAAATCTTCACTATGGCTTGATTGACAAGTTGGGCATGAAAAATATAACATGCCCAACTTGAGGGGGAGTGTTAGAGTTTATGTTATTTTTAATTTGCTTGGTGTGCCTTTAGCCTTGTACTCTCCCCTCACTATATAAGAGGGGTGCTTATTAGTTTGGGGAATATATGCTATTTTACTGTGTTCTAACAAGTACCAGTCATAAAATCTAAAACATCAACTTGAAATCAATGGTTGTTTTTACCTGATAAGAAAATGATTGAAGAAAAAAACTCCAATATGAAATGAGGTCTTCCATTCAAATTTAGGTAGATATCTTGCATTTGACTCATGGTTCATTCTATATAGGGCATAGACATATGTGTCTCTATGCCTACATTAATAAATATTTATCAATAAATAATAAATTCAACTCCCAACATTTAAATTCTTTTTTAGTCCAAATCAAGATGCAAGGCAATATGAGGCTCGCAAATGAATTATTCAAATCTAAATTAAACAAATCAAATCACATTCTTCACGTTTGATTTGAGATCAACATATTTAATTTTATAAGATGAAATTCTGAAAATATTCCAAACGTTTTAAGATAACCATAGAGCAAAAACAAGCAATTCGTCCGTCGTTCACACGAAACAACTCTCCCATATATGCTATATGTGTGGCTCCCACACAATCAGAGAATGAATTATCAAAACCTTGTTAGCAGCTAAGCAGTAAATCTGAGGCTAAACTAAAATCCTTTTGGTTCTAACCACAATATTTGTATTAAAAGCAAACAAATACTTCCAGCGGGAAGGAGTGAAGATAATTTGATAAGAGCTATATGCGTGGCTTCAGCACAAATTATCATTTGAATAAAGATAAATTGATATGCTTACAACTGGAGGTTGAACTAAGGGTTATATTTATTTATTTTGCTTGTTGTTTTATTATGATTTCCTATATTTGAAAACATGGACTACAGATATCCTCATGCAACATTCAAGAGAAAAATCTACACTTGATTTTTGCTCAACACGAAAAGGGGCACAAGAAGCAACACAACACCTGTCTCAGATTGTATCAAGTCTTGGACATTCTAACCCACTCGTAACATCAAAAGAGCGACATGAAAAACTAGAGGAAGCCTCTTTATCTTGTAGTGACAAACAAATGCAATCAAGCATTCCCCATGGTGTTTAAAAAAACTGAATGGATTAGAATGACCAAGATTTGATTTGAAATATGCAGATAATGTCAAAAATAAGTATACTAAATAAACCGATTAAAGAATGACATGCAAAAGAATGTTAATAAGATTTCAGAATGACAGCAAAATATCATCTTGATTAAAGAATGATAGCTAAATATGAACTTCTATGCAGGAGGGGATTTGCTCAATCCGCACGCATGTTATGAAGAATGGATTAGAATGACAGGTAAATATCATCTTACAAAGAATGAATTAGAATGATGGCTGATTATAGGAGTTGATTATAAGATTTTAGGAAAACTGAGAGGCGGTTGTAGTGGAGTTGAATTAGAGAAGCAATTCTAGATGGTAAACTAAAGAATTTTTCTCTGTGCTACATGTCCACCTAGTCACATGACACTTAATTATACACAAACATTCGTTTAAGTTCATCATTTCTTGAAGACAGATCATTGAATTTATAACCCAATTCAATTAATGACAAGCAAACCAAAGTGAACAAAGTGGATCAGCTTTGATATTAAAAGATCATACCATGTCAAAGTAAATGTATTCAAACGTTCATAAAACTTTAGCAATTACAACAACAACAACAACAGAACCCATATAGTCCCCAATCATTGGGGGTATGGGCGGGGGAAGATTGGAAACAGACCTAACCTTTGGCACTATGCACAAAGTGGCTTCTCTCAGAGGAGAAAGACCTAACCTTTGACAATAAATGCACAAAGTGGCTGCTCACAGAGTACCACTGAAATAGTGGCCCCCTATACCATCGCGTTTGTTGCGGAATCATGCCCTCAAATCAAAGCCAAAGACATCAGAGAGGGCAGACCCAAGAATCCATTTTGATTTATGTGCAATTAAATATAATTAATAATGCCTATTCTAATGGAGGTATGAATTGGTAGAATGTATTACAAATAAAAATTACAAATAACGGCAATGCAAGTCCCCTAGATTATCCAAAATTGCACTGCTTTCATGGATACTCTATTAGTAAAGTCCAATTTCAAGTCATATGCCAAAAGAATAATAAGGAAAATGCATGTGATGATCTGAAATTCAAATTTCTTAATGCCCTCATTTTGTTGATGTGTTCAGTGAAGGACTTTTTACTTTTCATTTGGGGATACTGGAAGACTACAACATTAACACAAACTAATCCAAAGACCTTCTTGATGAGTACAACATTAACAAAAATTAATCCAAATACCTTCTTGAAGACTACCTATGCTAAAGAAAGATCAAACACTAACATAAATTAACCATACTAATATCTGAAATAAGGAATTCATGTGAAGAGTAACTATTCTGGATGAAAAAGGATGTATGAAGAATTCTAAAATCCAGGAAAAGTTTTTGGTATAGAATGGGCTTCTGCAGGAAATAATTCAAAAACCGAAGATGTTAATGCTATGCGATAACTACATCGTAGGAAGAAATTCGGTGTTGAATTTAGAAACATTCTGAATCGGGTTAGGGAAGGAATCTGAAATCAATTAGTGGAGGGAACGTCAGTTGCGTGGAGGGCCAGGAATAGACGGGATTCTTTGTGCTTCGGCAGGAATCGGGTTAAGATCGCACATAACGAATGGAGTCGGCAGGAATCGGGTTAAGATCGCACATAACGGATGGAGTCGGCAGGAATCGGGTTGAGACGGCACATAACGGATGGAGTCGGCAGGAAACGGCTTGATTCGAGATGGTGGGTTCGCTATAGACTTCCGGCAGTTGAAGAACTCCGATTCGCCGCAGGAGTCAGAGGTATGCGTCATTCAACCGTCTCCAGGAAAGGCTAGCAGTCAGCATGCTTCTGTAGCTCCGGTCGTTGGAGGTTCGTTTCCATTGAAGGTGAAGGAGAAGGTATCGGGTAGGAGAAGGCTTAGGGTGGAGAATGAAGTGGTGAAAGCCCTAGCGCGTCAAATGAATATATATTATAATGTGCGTGGATAGAGCTATTTGAGAAGCAGTGATGAAAAAACTGCATACTGTTTGGATAGTTTGTGCATGATCGAATAGAGTTTTTTCAATTAAGATGTTTGGAAGATTAATGGTCACATCTTTAGTGCAGAAAACATGCAACAAGGTTAGATAACAACAAAAATATGTCTTGGTATGAAAATGGAGTAGTTGTTGACGTCAACATAAATTGTTATCTACTATACAACAAAAATTAGCATGTGAAAGAAAAATTATTACATCATGAGTAGCCGCAGCATTCACATAAATCATTGAGCAAAACATTAGGAATATTCAACCAGCTAGAGGAATCAATATGAAATGATAAAAATGTAGAGTAAAATTTATTCTGCTAGTTGAATTATCACAATGATTTACCTTATGATAATTTATTTTCCAGAGATGGCAGTATCATGTTGATAGAAGCTGCATATTGAGAATAGATTGTATCTGGTAGACAGATTAATATATATATATACATATACATCTTCGCACGGGTTAGCCCGTGCTAGATGCTGTCCTACGGGCGAGGCAAGCGGGTTGCGCCCGCAGGCATCTTCACACGAGCTATGCATGTGCTCGATGCTCTCCTGCAGGATGCGGCTGCAGGCAAGCAGGCTGCATAAAATACAAAACAACCTTAAAGACTAATTTTGCCTCAAAGCTCAAAATTAGTTTGTTTTACCTCATTTTGACATATAATAGTACCAGTCATAAAATCTAAAACATCAACATGAAATCAATGGCTGGTTTTACCTGATAAGAAAATGATTGAAGAAAAAACTTGAATATGAAATGAGGACTTCCATTCAAATTTAGGTAGATATCTTGCATTTGACTCATGGTTCGTTCTATATAGGGCATAGACATATGTGTCTCTATGCCTACGTTTATAAATATATATCAATAAATAATAAATTCAACTCTCAACATTTAAATTATTTTTGAGTCCCAACCAAGATACAAGGCAATATGAGGCTCGCAAATGTATTATTCGTCCGTCGTTCAAACGAAACAACTCCCATATATGTTATATGTGTGACTCCACACAATCAGAGAATGAATTATCAAAACCATGTTAGCAGCTAAGCAGCAAATCTGAGGCTGAACTAAAAATCCTTTTGGTTCTAACCACAATATTTGTATTAAAAGCATATACATACTTCCAGCGGGAATGAGTGAAGATAATTTGATAAGAGCTATGTGTGGCTACAACACAAATCATCATTTGAATAAAGATAAATTGATATGCTTACAACTGGAGGCCGAACTAAGGTTTATATTTATTTATTTTGCTTGTTGTATTATTATGATTTCCTATATTTGAAAACATGGACTATAGATATCCTCATGCAACATTCAAGAAGAAAATTTGCACTTGATTTTTGCTCAACACGAAAAGGGGCACAAGAAGCAGCACAACACCTGTCTCAGATTGTATCAAGTCTTGGACATTCTAACTCATTCATAAGATCGAAAGAGCGACATGAAAAACTAGAGGAAGCCTCTTTATCTTGCAGTGACAAACAAATGCTATCAAGCATTCTCCATGGTGTTTAAAAACTGAATGGATTAGAATGACCAAGATTTGATTCGAAATATGCAAATAATGTCGAAAATAAGTATACTAAATAAACCGATTAAAGAATGACATGCAAAAGAATGATTATGAATGGATTAGATCATGTTAGAAAGGCCCATATGAGTGGCCCATTTACTTTGGCCCAATATTGTATTCCTCCTTCTCTTCTTTAGTCCCACTTTGTGTATAGGATTTTTCTCCTCTCTCTCTCCCCTATAAATATGTTTTCTCTCCTTGTATTTGATACACTAAATACACAAGTTTCAGCTTTTTCTACATGGTATCAAAGCTTTCGGTCCACGATTCCGATCTCCAAAATTTGTGACCGCAGCCCCCCCCCCACCCCACGTACGAGCTTCCATGTGAGCTCCTTCCGGTCTCCTATTTCTAAGACCGCTGCCCCCCCTCCCGCGAGCTCTCTCCTTCCCCTTCTCCTCCTCGTTTTTTTATAGCCTTGTCCCCTAAGTCTCGTGGGCCCCGCTCCTCCTTCTTGCCCCTCTGATCCTCCCAGCGGCGTTCTCGCAGCGATCTCCTCTAGCAGCGATCTCCTGCGGCCTGCGGTCTTCTCTGCGAGCTCCTTTGGCGATCTCCTGCGGCCTGCCTTCTCTACAGCGATCTCCATTGCAGCGAGCTCCCGGCGGCCTCCTCTGCATTGCAGCGATCTCCTTTACAGCAACCTTTGCGGCGATACCTCTGCCTCCTCCCAGCGGCCTCCTCTACGGCGAGCTCCTCTGCGACCTTCTCTCTACAGCGACCCCCCTTTTTTGCAGCGAGCTCCTCTCTCAAGCAGTGATCTCCTCTGCATCGTGCTCCCTTTGCAGCGATCCAGCAGCGATCGCAGCGATCTCCTCTCCTCTCCTGCAGCAGTATCCTTGCAACAATCTCTTCCCTAGCCGATTTCTCTGCAATGGGTTCCTCTAGTGATCCCTCTGTGCATCCTGATGGGCAGACTGCTACCTCTCCGGCAGCCCGCTTGCTTCCCACTCCTGAACTGCGGGACGAGCTGCGGATCACCACTATCTCCCTCTCCGGGAAGAAAAATTTCACTCAGTGGGTGCACTCGGTCCGACGGGTTCTTCAGTCCAAGGGCCTTCTGCAACATCTTACTCAGGCACCTCCATCACCTCCTACGGAGGACGGGCTAAGGAATGATGGCCGAGTTCAGACTTGGCTCCTCAACTCTCTGGATGGCGAGCCATACCAAATGGCCATGTATCACGAGACTGCCAAAGCGATGTGGGATGAGCTCCATTCATTATACTCAGGCAAAGACAGCCTCCAACACCTCTACGACATCATTACAGATCTCCAGGCTTTAGATGCGGCCGGGGCTGCCGACATGACATCATTTGTTGCTCGGGCCAAGACTCTGGCTGAAGCCTGGATCTAGCATCAACCTTCTACCAATGATCCCGCTGCTCAACGGGCTCAGAAGGAAGCAGTCTGCATTGTCATGATCATGGCTCGTGTTCCACCACACCTGCAAAGCATTCGGGCTCAAGTTCTCGCCTCAGCCACTACTCCTCTCTCAGATGTGTGCTCCATGCTCCTCCGAGTCTCCGCACCTCCGGATGCTCACCCACCACCCTCCCCGGCTCTTCTCCAGCGGACAAATGCCCCCTTACTTCCCCTACCTCCATCTGCACGTGGTGGACGCTCGGGCTCTCGGGGAAGGGGGTGCGGCGGTCGGTCTCGACCAAAATGTACCTTCTGTGGGCGAGACGGACATTTTGAGGCAACCTGCTACCAGAAGAACGGTCATCCTCCTCGTCCGACTGCAGCTGTTGCAGATGACAGCTCCTCAGCCTCCCGCACTGATCTTGAGGTGCTCCGCCTAGAGTTCCAGTAGCTTCAAGAGCGGATGTCCTCCTCTGCTTCCGTCGCCTCCGTCTCCAATACAGGTATTGTCTGTCTCTCCACCAGTTCACGGTAGATAATGGACTCTGGCGCCACTCATCACATCACCTCGCAACGCCCACCCAAGTACTCGGCTACTCCTCATCTGAAGTGTATCACCGTGGCCAATGGGGCGATTTTTCCTGTCTCCGGCTCGACTGACCTATCCCTTAACTCCTCCATCTCTCTCCGCTCGGCTCTTCATGTCCCGGGCTCCTCGTTCAACTTACTTTCTGTTAGCCGTCTTACTACTGATCTCGATTGCTCCGTCATATTTACCTCCTCTTCTTTTCTGATACAGGATCGGCGGACGCGGACTACCATTGGTAAAGGACAACTGCGTAACGGGCTCTACCTTCTCGACGACTATCCCACTGTCCTCTCGTCTGTCTCCTCTGCTGATTGGCATCGACGTATTGGACATGCCCCGCTTCCGGTCCTCCAGAAGGCGCTTCTCGATGTATCTCTTCCTTCTTTCCAGTGTGATTCGTGTATTTTTGGCAAACAGTCGCGTTCTTCTTTTTCAGCAAATTGTGCTCGGAGCTCTGCTCCTTTTGAATTACTGCATTCTGATGTGTGGGGTCCCTATAAAGTTCCTAGTATCTCGGGTTATGGATACTTTATTACGTTTATTGATGATTATTCTCGAACAACATGGTTATACTTACTCCGCGATCGCTCCGAGCTCCCTCGTGTTTTTAGGGCTTTTATCCTTGAAACCCGCACACAATTCTCAACTACCATCAAAACACTACGTACTGATAATGCTCAGGAATACACCAACAATAACTTTGCAAATTTATGCTCTGAATTCGGGATTGTTCACCAGACATCATGTCCCTACACCCCACAGCAGAATGGTGCTGCCGGACGGAAGAACCGGCACTTGCTTGATGTTACCCGCTCTCTCATGCTTCACATAAACGTTCCCAAAGTCTACTGGAACTTTGTGATCTCCACTGCGTGCTTCCTTATTAACCGACTTTCTTCCTCTGTCCTCCACCATGATACTCCGTTCAGTCTTCTCTTTCTCTCTGCTCCGGCTTTCTCTCTTACACCTCGAATCTTCGGATGTACCTGCTATGTCCACATCATGGGACCATCCATGGATAAGCTGGATCCTAGGGCGGCCAAGCATATATTTGTCGGCTATTCACGTACTCAAAAAGGCTACGTCTGCTATAATCCTACCACCCAAAAAATTTCGATTTCGGCTGATGTTACCTTCCGAGAAAATCAGCCGTTCTTCTCTGGTCCGGTACCCAGCTATGTACCACCACCTCTTACACAGTCCACCATGAGACCTGTCATAACTGTTAACATACCCCCTCCACCAGCTCTTCCACCACCAACTCTTGCTCCTGGTCCATCTAGGCCGCCCATTATCCATGTTTACTCTCGCCGCGCTCCTCCGTCCGCTGCTCCTACGCAGTCGGCCTCTACCTCGGGTACTCTGCGCCCTGCTGATCCGGTAACAGATTCCACCGCTCATCCTTTGGCGAACTATGTCTCCCTACATCGTCTCTCTCCTCCTCTTAAAACTCTTGCTACTTCACTATCCTCCGTTTCTATTCCTAACTCTATGCAGGAGGCTCTGCGACATCTTGGCTGGAGTGCCGCCGTGGAGGAGGAAATGGCCGCTCTCTGGGCCAACCAGGCATGGACTCTGGTACCCCGCCCTCCGGGTCAGAAACCGGTTGGGTGCAAATGGGTCTATGTCATCAAGCATGCTCCTGATGGAACAATTGATAGGCTAAAAGCTCGATTGGTCGCTCGTGGCTACACCCAACAACAAGGCATTGACTATGAAGAGACTTTTTCTCCCGTGGCCAAACTTAACACGGTTCGCGTGCTTATCTTTGTAGCTGTCCACCGTCAATGGCCCTTACTTCAATTGGATGTGAAAAATGCATTTCTGAACGGCGATCTCAACGAAACTGTTTACATGGAGCAACCTCCCGAGTTTGAGACCACGGGGGAGTCTATGGTCTGTCATCTTGTAAAATCATTGTATGGTCTCAAACAGTCCCCTTGGAATTGGTTTGACAAGTTCAGCAAGGCTCTTCAAGAAATTGGCTTTACTCGGAGCTCGGCAGACTTCTCGCTGTTCACTCGCCATCGGTACACGGGAACTGTTCTTCTGCTGGTCTACGTGGATGACATCATAATCACTGGAGATGACTCAAAAGGAATACAGGCAGTCAAACAACATCTTAGCTTTGTATTTCAAACAAAAGATCCAGGGCACTTTCACTACTTCCTAGGTCTGGAGATCGCCAGACGACCGGATGGACTTGTCCTTTCTCAGCGCAAATACTGACTCGATCTTCTTCAGGATGCGGGCTACTCCGGCTGTAAACCAATTAACACTCCAATGGATGTAAATCACAAGATCTGTGCTCAGTCCTCTGACTCCGATCTCCTGTTACAAAATCCAGAATACTATCGCCGCCTGGTTGGAAAATTAATCTACCTAACGGTAACAAGACCAGACATCTCCTTTGTTGTTGGTATTGTCAGTCGGTATATGCATGCCCCTCGGGGCTCTCATCTTCAGGCTGTTGAACGAATCCTCCGATACCTCAAAACAGCCCCCGGTCAAGGACTAGTTTACAAAATCTCATCATCAACTCCAACACTAGTCGCATACTCAGATGCTGATTATGCTGGGTCCATAGATGATCGTCGATCAACAAGTGGTTTTTGCATGTACTTCGGAGGACACTTGATCACCTAGCGAAGCAAGAAACAAGCGGTAGTTGCGCGTTCCTCAGCTGAAGCAGAATACCGGGCAATGGCATCTGTGGTTTCAGAACTCACATGGCTAGAAAGCCTCCTTACGGATCTTGGTATAAGGCTTCCCTCACCTGCTCTCCTCTTCTGTGATAGTCAAGCTGCTATACATATTGCCAAAAACCCGGTCTTCCACGAGAGAAAAAGCATATTGAGGTAGACTGTCATTTCATCCGGGAGAAAGTTCAAATGAAGAAGCTCGAACTGAAGCACGTTCCTGGTACTGAACAGGTTGCGGATGTCCTCACAAAGGCCCTGTCTAGTACTCTCTTCCATCAGTGCCTATCCAAGCTCGGCGCCTACGATTTGTACGCTCCAGCTTGCGGGGGAGTGTTAGAAAGGCCCATATGAGTGGCCCAATATAGTATTCCTTCTTCTCTTCTTTAGTCCCACTTTGTGTATAGGATTTTTCTCCTCTCTCTCTCCCCTATAAATATGTTTTCTCTCCTTGTATTTGATACAGTAAATACACAAGCTTCAGCCTTTTCTACAGAACATAATTATAAGATTTCAGAATGACAGCTAAATATCAACTTGATTAAAGAATGACAACTAAATATCAACTTCTATGCAGGAGGGGATTTGCTCAATCCGCACGCATGTTATGAAGAATGGATTAGAATGACAGGTAAATATCATCTTACAAAGAATGAATTAGAATGATGGCTGATTATAGGAGTTGATTATAAGATTTTAGGAAAACTGAGAGGCGGTTGTAGTGGAGTTGAATTAGAGAAGCAATTCTAGATGGTAAACTAAAGAATTTTTCTCTGTGCTATATGTCCACCTAGCCACATGACACTTAATTATACACAAACATTCATTTAAGTTCATCATTTCTTGAAGACAGATCATTGAACTTATAACCCAATTCAATTAATGACAAGCAATCCAAAGTGAACAAAGTGGATCAGCTTTGATATTAAAAGATCATACCATGTCAAAGTAAATGTATTCAAACGTTCATAAGACTTTAGCAATTAAATATAATTAATAATGCCTATTCTAATGGAGGTATGAATTGGTAGAATGTATTACAAATAAAAATTACAAATAACGGCAATGCAAGTACCCTAGATTATCCAAAATTGCACTGCTTTCATGGATACTCTATTAGTAAAGTCCAATTTCAAGTCATATGTCAAAAGAATAATAAGGGAAATGCATGCGATGATCTGAAATTCAAATTTCTTAATGCCCTCATTTTGTTAATGTGTTCAGTGGACTTTTTTACTTTTCATTTGAGGATACTGGAAGACTACAACATTAACACAAACTAATCCAAATACCTTCTTGAAGAGTACAACATTAACAAAAAGTATTCCAAATACCTTCTTGAAGACTACCTATGCTAAAGGAAGATCAAACATTAACATAAATTAACCATACTAATATCTAAAATAAGGAATTCATCTGAAGAGTATCTATTCTGGATGCAAAAGAATGTATGAAGAATTCTAAAATCCAGGAAAGGTTTTCGGTATAGAATGGGCTTCTGCAGGAAATAATTCAAAAACCGAAGATGTTAATGCTATGCGATAACTACATCGTAAGAAGAAATTCGGTTTGAATTTAGAAACATTCTGAATGGGGTTAGGGAAGGAACCTGAAATCAGTTAGTGGAGGGGACGTCAGTTGCGTGGAGAGCCAGGAGTAGACGGGATTCTTCGTGCTTTGGCAGGAATCGGGTTAAGACCGCACAGAACGGATGGAGTCGGCAGGAATCAGGTTGAGACGGCACAGAACGGATGGAGTCGGCAGGAAACAACTTGATTCGAGATGGTGGTTTCGCTATAGACTTCGGTAGCTCTGGTCGCTGGAGGTTTGTTCCGTCGAAAGTGAAGGAGAAGGTATCGGGTAGGAGAAGGCTTAGGGCGGAGAATAAAGTGGTGAAAGCCCTAGCGCATGAAATGAATATATATTATAATGCGCGTGGATAGAGCTGTTTGAGAAGCAGTGATGAAAAAACTGCAGACTGTTTGGAGTCTGTGTATAAGTGTTGATCGAATAGAGCTTTTTCAATTAAGATGTTTGGAAGATTAATGTTCACATCTTTAGTGCAAAAAACATGCGACAAGGTAGACAACAAAAAAATATGTCTTCGTATGAAAATGGAGTAGCTACTGATGTCAACATAAATTGTTATCTACTAAACACACAGCAAGGGAGATAACAACAAAAATTAGCATGTGGAAGAAAATGGAGCAGCATTCACATAAACCATTGAGCAAAACATTAGGAATATTCAACCAATTAGAGGAATCAATATGAAATGATAAATAAGTAGTGGTTGAACTATTTTAATGAAAGATTAGAGATCCCACATGAACTAGAACATGCAAATTTATCCAAAAACTGCTGAAAATACAAACTAATCTACCAATGATCAAAAAAACATAGGTCTGAAATCACGAAGTTACATGCTGCATAGCAGCTAAAGTTTACCTGCTTGGCCTTTATGACAATTAGGGTCCAATTTCGATGTTATTTTTGGGTGATTAGCACTTTGCACCCTGGAATTACCGGGTTTTGGCACAATGCACTCCAAATTATTAAATTTGGCACAATGCACCCCCTAACTAGAGGAAGGATGGCACCCTGTGGTGCAAATAACAAGGGTATTTTAGTCCAGACATTACTTATCACTCCCGATCCTGAGCAAATCTGTCGACGACCAAGCATCTTCATTGTCGAGAACCAACGGAGCTTGTCCCCTTCCATCCTCGACGAGTAGCTGAACCTGTGACTTCATCCTTATCTGACGTCGATCTAGCTTGTCTTTGCTTGTCCCTCTCCAAGCGCCTATCTCCTTAACCGTAAAATTGTTTTTATAATCAAATGGATTGTAGTTTTTCTATCATTCCGAGCGGTTATCATCTATGAGAAGGGAGTCTACAGGATTCTGCTCAGCCCAGATTTTGGCATCGAGATAGCTGAGCTCGAAAAGCTTGTCAAAAAATGTCGGCTTCAGCAAGTTCGAGTGCCCAATTGAAGAGTTGTTGGGTAGAAGGAAATCGTGATTAGTTTGGTTTGCAATGTCTGCAATATTTGCAACGTCTGCAATAGTTCGTTTTCAGCATTATCACTTTGGTTTGCAATGCCTTCAACGTCCGATTATTATCTTATTCGCGCTACTTGGCCTGCAATTAAGAGAACTCTCAAGCCTCCTGCATGAGCAGGAGACCAAGAAGAAGATTGGCTGGATTTAAAAATGCTCAGGACCAAAATACCACCAAAATTTAAGCCTAGGGTGCAAAGTGTCAGCTTAAAGGTAATTGGGGGGTGCAAAGTGCCAAATTTAACAATTTGGGGTGCAAAGTGCAAAAAACTTATAATTAGGAGGTGCAAAGTGCCAATTACTCATTATTTTTCATATTATACCCACTGCATCATCCCCCAAATTAGAAGGTCTGCACGCATTCCCTGTCCTCCTTCCATATGAACCCGACAGCAATAAACACCCAAAGATCTTCCCTAAACCCTAAACTTCAGCGGTAAATTCAACGACATGAAATGCACGAGTGATACTCCTTCAGATCAAAGAGCGGATGCAGAGAGCAGGAACCAGCATTGCGCGGGGGATGCAAAGAGTCAGAGGTGAAGGAAAATGCAGAGAGAAGACCGTCGACGTTGAATGGTGACGCAGAGAGCACGAGAGCGGGACCGATCTCTCTCGCCTAGGGTTGCGACTGTACGGAATGCAGAGCGATCTCGAGCGGAAGATAGGTATCGGGCTCGAGGAGATTGCGTGAAAAGAGAAACAAAAAGCGCGTCTGAAAAGCGGTAAAGCTGGTGATGAATGGGTTTTCAAAAAGCAGGGTATACACTATTTTACAATAATCTCAATTCAAGAAGTTGTGCAATCAAACGCCTATATTATTGCGTTTGCTGATGGAATTGAGCTTTTCCATCACCAAACGTTGTCGATTTGAGACTGATTTTGAACCAAAAGCTCAATTTTAGGACATTATTATTAGTAAATCCGATTTCACTAATAGAAAATCAAAAGAAAGTTTGGTTCAAGTATTTTAAGTTCTTTATTTCAATCTTAGAATTGGCTTCGTTTGGCGCGGTGGTGGCGGTCATGAATGGAGTGGTCATGAACCGCGGTTTGTGAATGGAGTGGTCATGAACCGCGGTTTGTGAATGGAGTTTTGTTTTGATGATTTATATTTTTTGAGGTCATGAACCGCGCGGTTTGTGAACTAAATTTTGTTTGGTAAATTTTTTTTTCTGCCATCATGAATGAAGAAACATTTTTATTAATTTGGGAAAAGAAAATAAAAACTTCATAAATGCGCAAAACAATATATAAAAGAGAATCACTAATTCAAAGGGAAAAGGGTTCCTGATTTTTGTAGGGCATGAAAAGTGAAATAGGAAAACAAAAAATATATATAAGAGAATCACAAATATTAATGTTTCTGTCATTTGAACATGCGACATCCACATCAAGCTAAAGAGTAACATAAAAATTGCTCCTATAATTAACAATTAACTAGTATTGAAATAGGAAAACGAAGAACAAGTAATCTGAGGCATAAAAATATTCTCTATGCGTCATTCCTCATAGGTTTCAGTTTGATTGGAGGAGGAGAAACAAGTAATCTATACAGTGAAAGTAGGAGGAGAAGCCGTAGAACCTCGATTTTGAGGCGTTACCTGGAGAATGGAGATCCGGTAACAGCGAGAGCTATTGGGAGGAGAAGATGCGGAAGCAGAGCTTTCGTGAGGGAGGACGAGATTCGCGAGATGTGGTAGTTGCGAGAGGTGGTAGGGAGGAAGAGATCGGGCGGAGGAAGAGATCACGAAATGCGGTAGCAGCGAGATGCGAAAGCAGAGAGAGAGGAAGAGATTCGCGAGATGCAGTTGCAGCGAGAGCTGGTCGGGAGGAGGCGATCGGGCGCTGGGAGGAAACACGCGAAGCTAGGGTTGAAAGGGCGCATGCAGGCGGTTCGGTTCCGTGTTTTTATGTAAAACCGAAATCGAAATCGAAATCAGTTTTTACACGCCCAAAATCGAAATCGAACCGAATTCAATCGGTTCGGTTCTGTTCGGTTCGATTTTCTACCTGTCTATTCGATTTTCTACAAATGCTTTGAAGTTGTTTAGTTTTTTTAAGTACTTGCACTCTATCATAAAAATTTATGAGATTTTTGAACTATAAGAACAACATTGAGTGATTTAGATTAACTAGTACATCAAAAAAATGTAGAACTATTAAAATTTCAAAATGGAAACAAAAAGTACAACATATTTAATTATTATCAAATCCTTGAGCTACCTGAAGCTTGAGTACTAAATGTTTGAGATTCTGAAGGATTCAATGTAGCATTGTAATGCTCATATAGCTGATCAAGTGTTTTTTCTGTTAATTCTACCATTTTTCTTGCCCTTGTGGGCTCGCACACCGCATTAAAATATTTTGTTAGACATTTGATCTTACATTGGGGGTCCAAAACAAAAGCGACATATAAGAGTACATTATTTTTTTCTAAAGTGCCCCAATATTTATCAAATTTTGCCTTCATCCTTTGTGCAATCATACTCAAAGTAGCATCTTGACTCGCACACATTGTCTTTATCATATGCTCATAATTGAGATATTTTGGAAAATAAATGAGAGGTCGGATATTTAGAGCCCGATACCTCCAAAGTTACATTGTAAAACATTTTTAAAAGTTTTACAAACATTCTTGCTTTTTGCCAATCTCTTGGAGAAGGGGGTCCATCAATTTTATCTTCATTCTTAAAATAACTTATGTATGAACTCTCATCCTCCATCTCAACGAATGCTTTCTCAAACTTTGTTGATGTCTCTAACATCAAAAATGTAGAATTCCACCTTATCTCAACATCTAAGCATAGAAGAGCTTTGCTTTCTAACTCGGCATTTCTAACACACCTCTTAAACTTCTCCAAACGTTGGGAAGATGATTTCACATATTTGATTGCTAGACGTATTTTCTCAATTGAATCATTAAAATCAGACAAACCATCTTTAACAATTAAATTTATGATATGAGCGGTGCATCGAACTTGTAAGAACTCATGCCCCAAAATAGTACCTTTCCACTCCTTACTTTTCCTTTTAAGATGTCGTGCTACTACATCGTTAACAGAAGCATTATCCATTGTGATTGTGAAATTTTTTTTAATCCCCCAAGATGATAAGCAATTCATTATTTCCATTCCAAGACCCTCTCCGGTATGATCTATCACTCTTACAAAGTTAAGGATTCTTTTTTGTAACCTCCATTCATGGTCTATCCAATGTGCAGTCAAACACATATATCCAAACCTTTGGATAGATGTTCATGTATCAGTTGTTAGGCATAATCTCTCATTTGTTAACTCCTTCTTTAATTTCTTCCTTTTCCTTGTAAAAAGTTTGATGCAATATTTTGTAATCGTGGTGCGAGAAGGTATTTTGAACCGTGGCTCTAAGTGATTTGCAAAAACTCTGAAGCCTTCATTCTCTACAAACCTGAATGGTAACTCATCTACAATTATCATTTTTGCAAGAACTCTCTTACACTCAACATCATCAAATTTATTTACTCTCAAAGATCCAACTATACCCCATGCTTCCTTTTTCTCAGAAAAAGATAACATTTTTTGATTTGCTTTTATTTTTCGAAAACGACACAAATTCATCATATGAGTTCTTAATGCATTTGTACCATTTTTGTAGGGTCGGCGGCATAAATCTTATTATAGTGTTTGCATTTTGCCTTCTCTCTTCCTTCAGTGTCCTTGAACTTAGCAAACCACTCCCATACTAAAGATTTTCCCTTTGGATTTTCATTGGAATCATTTACGGATACTTTTGCTTTCTTGGAAACATGACCAGTATTTGAAACATCGTTACTATTCTTTATACTTGTGTTGCGCTGAACTTCTATTTCTATACCTTCAACTGTTTGCATATTATTTTCATCCATCACTGACGCAGGCTCAATGTTTGACATCTCTATTGCAAAAATAATAATAACCAAACAGGAAGAAAGAGAGGAAATAAGGAATGTTAGACTATTGCATATGTGATCATATTTATGATACAAAAAAGAATATCTAAAAATTTACCAATCCTAATCCAGAATGAAGAGAGCTGGAGCTTTTGGCAAGCAGTAGAAGAGTTTCTAAAAAAAGGCGGGATTACGGGACTCCAAATCAACAGCCTAAGCTCTCTACGTTTCAAGCAAACATCTCAAAAACGTGAGAAGAAGACAATCCACAGTAACCAGGAAAAAAATGACTTTCCAAGACCAGGCAAGAAGAAGAGGAATACCTTCGACGATGCTAAAATGGCTTTCCAAGTTCAGGTTGTCCGTAAAACTGTTTTATCAGCTTTGCCCTTTCTCCCTTCTTTGAATGTCGATGAAGATGGCGTTGAAGAAACCAACTGAAAAGCACGAACAAACGAATATGATCGGCGACGAAATGGCGAGAGGGGGAGAGCCGGCTAGGGATTGAAAAATGGCGAGGCGGAAATGGCGAGAGGGGGAGAGACGGCTAGGGATTGAAAAATGGCGAGGCGGAAATGACGAGGCGGAAGACCTGAAGCCGAGTGCGGAAGAACCGCTGAATCAACAGAACGAGCGGCGAAGGATTGAAAAATAATAAAGCACCTGTTTTATGATTTTATCGGGCCTGAACAAGTGACCGTGACCACTGACCAGCGGAAATAATAAACATGTTTTATCGGGCCTGACCAGCTAAATAATAAAGATGATTTAAAATAGGCCAAATTGTTGGTGCGTCCAGCCGCCCACTCTATTACGCTGCTGGTCGGAAATATATGGGTTTTTAAAATAATAAAAATGATTTATATTACGTTGATGCTCGGTTCGGTTCGGTTCAATCGGTTTTTTCATGGTGAAAACCGAACCGAATATAGGTCGGTTTCCAGCCACCACAAACCGAAACCGAACCGAACCGTTCGGTTCGGTTCAAAAGTCGGTTCGGTTGACTCGGTTCGGCTCGGTTTGGGCGGTTTCGGTTCGGCTCGGTTTGGGCGGTTTCGGTTTTTTACGCACAGGGCTAATATCCGCTCGAGAGCTACGGCAGTTGTGAGAGAGGTCACGGTGGTGCCGGATATTTTGCCAAACGTTTATCGGAGCTACTCTCACTTTTTTAAGAGTTGGACTGGAGGAAAAAAAAGTACTTCCAAACGAAGTCCAAAAAATATCGGGCCTGCCGGTCTTGAGTCGGGCCTGCTAGGCCTTGGCTTTTTTTTTACTCAGGCTTGGGCCCGGGCCTGGGCCTAGTTTAAGCCGGGCACAGGCTCCCTCCCCAAAGGGGAGCCTCCTGATGAGGCCCCATAGGCTAGGTCGGTAGGCTGGGTCGGTCCCAGCTTATATATTTTTTATTTTATATATTTTTTAAATTTTAAAATAAATAAAAAATAAAAAAATTGATGGCGGCCAGCCATCAAATCTATTATTTGATGGCTGCCACAACCATCAAATCCATTAATTGATGGCTACCACAGGCCACAGCCATCAAATGATGGTTGGCATTTGATGGCTGCCAGCGATCATTTGATGGTTGTCAGCCATCAAAAATTGGGCTTTTGTCAAGGCTTTTATCGAGCCTAAGTTCGGCCCGGTGCTCGGGCTTTGCCTGGCCCGGTACCCGGGCTTTACCCGGCCCAGCCTGGGTTGGGTACCGGGCCGGGAAATTGCCCCAAGCTGGAGCCCTATTAGGCCTCGACAGTCCGGCCTAGGCCTGGACGAGCTGGCCCGAGACCGGGTTTTTTTCGGGCTGGGCCCCAGAGCCCGGTTTTTATGCCCACGACTGGTCTATTAGAAAACCATTCTAATTTCCACTTCCTCATGAATTCTCGTCTGAAACCCTCACAATGTCTTCATCGTGAGTGTCACCGCCTCTTCGCAATTTCACTACGACACTGACGCTACCCTTGGTGACATCGCCGCCAGCGAACCTGTTCGTCGCATCTGCGGTGCGCACGGCTGGGTTCAGCAAAGCTTCTGGGTACATTATAGACCGACAAAACTGCAGGGATCCCCAAAGCGCGAAAGCCCCTTTAAGAAGTTTACGCCATTTGACATCAAGGACTGGCACTTGATGCTCCACTACTTCTGGCGTTCTACTGAATCACAATAATCATTAATATTATAGCACAACTCCACTATTCCAATAATTAAGAGATCTTCTTTGTCGAACACCTTAAATCTAACACTTCCAGTGATCCAGATATTATCAGTGCTGGCAAAAATAGTTTTTTAGTTTTTTTTATTAACTCCTTTCGAAATAGCTTTCATCAATCTAGGTAATCTTAGCCATGACGAAGGAGAAACCGAAGTCAATGTGCATACTGCAAAATTCAATGGTAATCTAATCGGAATTGAACCAAACCAGCAACAAAAGTGCAGATAAGTAAGAAAATTGGCAAACAAGCAAAAAACTAACCATTGTGCCGAAAGAATTAAACTATGATAATGGAATCACGAAAAGAAGATGGAGTAAAATGAGTTCACTCACATAGAAATCGATAACTTCTCGCGAGTGTCAGTCCAATAATTGTATCTCCTCTCCTTGAAGTTTTATTATTTATTTTTTAAATTATTTGCTAATAACAAATTTTTTTTGCTAATGACTATTTTAAAATTGATGGTTTGCTAATAACTATGATTTGCTAATAACGATGTCCAAAATTAAGCCACCCTCCAGCTCAGCATGGCGTGACCAAGGGCGTGTCAACTTAAGCCACCCTCCAGCTCAGCATGACGTGATCCACGACCATGACGTGCATTTCATCATGTACACTCCCATGACTGTCAGGTCACGCCCGTGTAGTTCCAATGCCACGGGCGTGTAACTCCTTACGGCCAGAATAACGTGCCATCCCGCCACAAATTTCCCTCCAGCAGCAATTTAAAGATTACACGCCTTAGGTCACAGGCGTGACCTAGGGCGTGACATGCACGTAATGTCTACAATTAATCCAGAAGTGGTCTCTGTAACACCTCCCCTGTAATGACCATATAATATGGTTCCGGCCGGGACCCCACAGCATATAACCGCCACAGCTTCGGTATTAAAAGATGATATAAACTACCCAACTCAAAACTCAGATAACACAGCGGAAACAAAACTAAAAACCACAGAGATTGTCCACGAAATACATAGGAGTGAAACTGGCCTTAAGGCCTTAAAAAACCAAAGTACAAGACATCAAACATTCATCACAAATATAAAATCCCAAGAGATGGGGAAACTAGCTTCCCTAAGCTACCGCGGCATGCAAGCCGAAACATCAAAAGACGAGTACGGAAATGCAGGAAAACCAAAGTAAACACTTCATGAAACTTTAGGCCTTTTTGGCCGGCGAGCTGGGTCCAGCCTGCGATCCTTGCCCTACATCCAAATCACAAAGAGCGGTAAACGAGGGTCAGCTATGGCTGACCACAAACGGTGTAACAACATCCCTCCTCCCGGCCGTCCTAGCGGACCCCGGGGAACTACTTCACCCTGCAAGTCAGCACTTCGTATGCAAATGTACATAAAGAAAAGCAACATAAATAACAGACATGAGTGTCACAAACATCATTCACGTTTCTATGTTGAGCAGATAATAAAGGGGCCTACCAATACAATATGAATGCAAACCCGGGTTTCACCCAAGACACCCTAAAGTGTATGAATCTAGCACATCATCATACATCATCCATACCATCACAACCAAAAGGTACTCATCATTTCCCCCAAAGGGCATCGTAGCCCAAGGCCAAGAACCCCACCTGTTCTTGACACAATCAATCACAACCACAGGGTATTCATCACTACCCCCAAGGGCATCGTAGCCCATGGCCAAGAACCCCACCTGTTCCTGCCACAACCATAGGGTACTCATCAGTTCCCCCAATGGGCATCGTAGCCCAAGAGCTCACGCTGAGACCCACCTCGCCTGGCCCACCATACCATCGGGCTTGTCTAACAGCTCACTTGCTCGGGCCGCCAATCATCACAACCTTAACTCACGCACAATATTCCCCCGCCCATAAACCAACATTCATTACCACACGAAGCTACAAGGGCATCACGACGACGAATTCGCCGTATAAGGATTTCTAACAAAACCCCTAAAATGCACGTCAATCAACATCACCGAATCGGACCAACGGTCGCGAACCCGGCTTCACCCACAATGCCTAATCCACTAACAGAGCGGATCTCTAGTGCAAATCATGTCGGGGACGAACTCAATCAACCCGATGGTTCCTTTTGAACCAAGGCGACCCAGATCCCTCTCACTCGACGGATCCGGTGCCAAAATGCAGAAAATAAAGGGATGCCATGCACGCATCCTAAAGACTGGGAGGAGAAATGTCGTTACCTTTTGAGATCTCCTCTTAGCCATGAAAACTTGAAAAAAAATGGAGAAGAAGAAGCGTCTCAACGTTCCCTACGCGCTGTCAGTCTCGGATCGGCAAACGGAGCTCCGAAGCTCCAACAATGGCGGGATCTAGCCTCTTCCTCCTCCAAGCCCTCTCTCTCTCTCTCTCAAGCCCTCAAAACTCCAAATGAAAAGAGAATGAAGAGGGAAAACCCTCTCAGCCCTACTTAGGGTTCTCCCACGAACCCCTCTCAGCCATCCGATCAAGATCTAAGCCAAACGGACGCCCCAATTCATCTACCTACGGATCTGGGTCCATCAGCTACCGCGCGGCGGTAGCGCTAACGCGCCGCGTTAGCTTCGCAAACCACCCTACCGGCTCAGCGGTTCAACCCTACTGTCTCAGCGGTTCCCAGTAAATTAGGCATAACGCCAGCGGTAGGACTATCGCCCCGCGCTGGTGACAGACCCCATTTTTCACGTTCTATTCACTTACTAACGCGCCGCGCTAGCTCTAACGCACCGCGCTAGTGCGTTAATGAAAACGCGCACGTTCGACGTTCGTCTAACACGTACGTGCCCCTTCGACGTTCGTCGACCACACACTGAAAAGGGCTACTGTCGGCGGTAATATCTAACGCCCGGCGTTAGCGCTCAGAACAGCAAAACTGGGGTGTTACAACTCCACCCCCTTAAAAGAATTTCTTTCTCGAAATTTCAAAAAAACTGAAACAGAAAACCACGATGCATACCTGATGCGAAAAGTTCCGGGAAGTCCTCCCGCATCTCTTGCTCACGCTCCCAAGAGAATTCGTTTCGCCCGCAATTATCCCATCGCACCTTTACAAGCTTGACTTCCTTGTTACGCAACTGCCGGACTTCCGAATCCTCCACGCAAACCGGACGAACCCTCGTCCTCAAATCCTCCATCACCGGTACCGCCGCCGCTTCGACCACGACGCTCGGCTCTACCAAAGCTTTCCTCAACACAAAGACATGGAAAACATCATGTATCCCACTCAGCTCTGCGGATAATGCCAAACGATAGGCTGCTTCGCCTATACGCTCCGTAACCTCGAATGGACCCAAATATCTCGGACTCAACTTCTTGAGTCGCCACACCCGCGAAATTCCCTTGAACGGCTTGATCTTCAAGTAGACCATGTCGCCCACTGCAAACTCCACATTTCTATGGCGCGCGTTAAAATACTTCGCTTGCCGATCCTGAGCAACCTTCATTCGCTCCTGAATCGTCCGCACAATCTCGCAAGCATCTTCCACCACTTGCTTTCCCAAAAGCTTAGTGTCTCCCGCCTCTGCCCACGACATCGGTGTTCTACACCTCCTTCCATACAATGCTTCGTATGGCGCCATCTTGATACTCGCCTGGAAGCTATTATTATAAGCGAACTCCACCATGAAAAGGTGGTCTTCCCAACCTCTACCAAAGTCAAGGGCACACATCCTCAACATGTCCTCCAATGTATGGTTCGTTCGCTCCGTCTGACCATCGGTCTGCGGATGGAACGCGGTACTAAACTTGAGTTTGGTGCCTAAACTTTTCTGCACTAACCTCCAGTCCATCGAAGTGAACCGCCCATCGCGATCACTAACGATGCTCTTAGGAATCCCGTGCAGTCGCACAATATTTCAAACATAAAGCTCCACGAGCTTCTCCACGCCATCGCCCTTCCGATTCGGAATGAAGTGAGCCACCTTGGTCAGGCGATCCACTATCACCCAAATCGCATCGTTACCTTGCTGCGATCGAGGCAAACCATGTACAATATCCATGCAGATGTCGTCAAATTTCCATTCGGGAATAGGAAGAGGCTTCGAGAACCCACCGGGCCTTTGGCACTCAGCCTTCACCAAGGCACAAGTCTGACATCGGCTTACATATTCAGCTACATCCTGTTGGATCTTACGGCGCCCTTAGAGGGGGGGTGAATAAGGGTGTGTTTAAATTTGTAATTTTTACTTAATAATTTTAAGACAATTTTACTTTAATAAAAAGTTTCTTAAAAATTAATTTTAAAACAAAGCAATTTTTGTATAACACCAAGCACAAATTTTTAAGATAAAAATTTAAGCAAACAAATTTGCGATTAGTGAAAGGATCATAATTTTATTTATCATGAAATTTCCATACAAATAAAAATGATCTTAACAATGCTTAAGATCAAGGCACAATGATAAAATGAAAATACTATATTTTTGATTTACCAATCCTTCTCCCAAGGATCGGAAGGCTATCGCTTGTCTTACCCAAGACCAAGCCCAAGCCTAACCTCTAGATCTTCCCAAGATCTAGACGTAGCACACAAGGCCACGATTTCCCACCAAGCCACGCAAGGACTTGGACGCTCCGCACAAGGAAGCGATTTTCCCCTAAGCCACGCAAAGACTTAGACGCCGCACGCAAGACGACGATTTCTTCCCCAATACAAAATGAAATATGAGTAAATGAAAATACAATATGAAAAAGACAACTCCCTAGAAATTCAGATCTCAGAATGGATTGTTGAAGCCTCGAGATGATCGTTGATGGAGTGGCGCGCCCGATCTCGTCTTCAATCTTCAATCCTTCTTTTCACAATTAGGAGTTGAGGAGGTTCTGGAGCTCTCTGGTTCGTATGCACTCAGGTAGGGACTGGAAATCTCAAAAGCTTGGAATGCACGAACCAAAGGCACCATTTTATAGACTTTCACTGTCGCCTGGGCGACAGTCACTGTCGGAAATTTCCGACAGCGCCAAACTGCCTTGGTCGTGCCGTCGAGCCGTCGTGTGGGCAGTTGCTGGAATCGTGGAGCTGTCGCTGGGGCGACATCGATGTCGGATTTCCGACAGCGCAAACTGCCGCTGTCGTGGGTGACGTCGTGGGCAGTTGGTGGAATCGTGGAGCTGTCGCCTGGGCGACATCGATGTCGGAATTCCGACAGCGCAAAACTGTCTTTCGTCGATCTGCCGTGGAGGGAAGTAGTTGTAACTTCTCTGCTGTCGCCTGGGCGACAGTGGCTGTCGGAATTTTCCGACAGTGAATTTTTCCCACATGCAATTTTAGCTCCAGCAGCAATGTGAATATCACATACCTGTTATCTGCACACCATTAATGAAAATAGAATCAAATACAAAAGGGACTTTGTTATTATCAAACCGGAGGAGTGCGAAACGCATGCTCCAACACATCCCACTTCATCCCAGGCCACCAAAAAGATTTCTTCATATCCGCGTACATCTTTGTACTACCTGGATGAACGGAGTACTTCGTAAAGTGAGCCTCAAACATCAACTCCTCGCGAAGCTTGCCAAAGCGCGGAACACAAACCCTTCCATCTCTTTTCAAAATCCCACCAACCATCTCCAAAGCATTGCCTTCGCTTTGCTGAGCCTCCAACACCAACTGTTGGCACTCTTCGTCTGCACTAGTCGCCTCTCGGATTCGATCCGTTATATCACACTGCATTTCAATCCAGTTCAACCGAGCCACGCTAGACTCACCTCTAGCCACACAAGAAATGTCAAGAGACTCCAAGTCCCGTATCAAACGCTCGTCATGCGCCTCCATCCAATTACCTTGCCTGGAGTACTTCCTACTCAAGGCATCCGCCACCACATTGGCTTTACCCGACGTATACCGAATCTCCACGTCGTAGTCCCCAAGAAACTCGACCCACCTACGCTGCCGCATATTCAGATCCTTTTGGTCTAGGAGATACCTCAGGCTTTTCTGATCCGTGAAGATCTCCACCTTTGCACCATAAACATAGTGCCGCCATAACTTTAATGCAAAGATTACCGCCGCCAACTCCAGACCATGGACGGGGTAATTCCTCTCATGAGTCTTTAACTGCCTTGACCCATAAGCTATCACCTTGCCGTGCTGCACCAGCACGCAACCCAAACCGCAACCTGACGCGTCACTAAAGATCTGAAATCCTTCCGTCCCACTATGAAGACTAAGGATTGGAGCAGACATCAACTTTTCTTTCAAATTCTCAAATGCACGGGCACACTCCGGTGTCCACACGAACCTTTGGTCCTTGCGAGTAAGAGTGGTGAGGGGCAATGCCATCCGCGAAAAGTTCTCCACGAACCTTCTGTAATAACCGGCTAGTCCAAGGAAGCTCCGGACTTCCACCACGGTTCTCAATATAGGCCAATCCCCAATGGCTTCAATCTTCGCTGGATCTACCGCCACCCCATCTCCACTGATCACGTGACCCAAAAATGCCACCTTTTCGATCCAAAACTCGCACTTCGAGAACTTAGCATAAAGCTGATTCTCCCTTAGAGTCTACAATACTTGCCTCAAGTGAGACTCATGCTCCGCTCCCGATTTTGAATACACCAAAATATCATCTATGAACACCACCACGAACGAATCTAGAAACGGTCGAAAAACCCTGTTCATCAAATCCATGAACACAGATGGCACGTTCGTCAGTCCGAGCGGCATCACCGAAAACTCATAGTGGCCATACCGAGTCCCAAACGCTGTCTTGGCAATGTCCTCTTCTCGAATCTTCAACTGATAGTACCCCGACTTCAAGTCCAACTTGGAGTACACCACTGACCCCACTAACTGGTCAAACAAATCATCGATTCGCGGAATCAGATATTTATTCTTAACGGTCAACTTATTCAGTTCACGGTAGTCAATGCACAACAACATACTTCCGTCCTTTTTCTTCACGAACAGTACCGGCGCGCTCCACGGCGAAGAGCTGGGCCTAATGTACACTTGCTCCAATAATTCTTGCAACTAAACCTTTAGCTCGGTCAGTTCCTTTGGTGCCATCCTAAACGGAGGACGCGACACCGGCCTCGCACCCGATACCAACTCTATCGAAAAATCGATCTCACGCTGAGGAGGTGCTCCCGGAAGCTCCTCGAGGAATACATCCTCAAATTCTTCCACCACCGGAACCTCTCCAATAGCCAACCTTGTGGAGTGAGTCTCCAACAAAGCTAAAAACGCCTCTCCTCCTTGGTTTACCGCACGCCTCACTTGCACGGTGGAAATCAGGGAGCAAGCCACTCCGCTTAGGCCTTCAAACTTGACCTATGCTCTACCTTCGCCTCTCAGGGTTACCACCTTCGACTGGCAGTCGATACAAGCTCGCTGCTCTGCAAGCCAGTCCATCACTAAGATGACGTCAAATTCGGCTAGTGGCAAAATTGCTGCTACCAACTCGAAATCGCAGTCGCAAATTTGCAACACAATGCATCCTTTCCTCATGGTAGTCATGAAAGACCCATTCGGCATGCGCACGCTCAGCTCCACCTCTGCCTCTACGGACTCAGCGCCAATCCTCTGGATAAAACTTTCCGCTAGGAAAGAGTGTGACGCTCCCGTGTCGAACAACACTCGAGAGGGGTAGCCCGAGACTAGCACGAAACCTAACCACGTGCAAAACAAACATGAAAGGCCGCAAACTACATTACAGTAACAAACGAAAACTGAAACTTTTCGTACCTGTCACCACGTCAGGTTGACGTATCGCTTCCTGCTGCCCAAGATTATATGCTCTAGGCTGCACTGGAGGGAACCGCGAAGCACTTGACTCCGCCGCTTTCCCCTTCTCCCCAACACTAGGGCCGGAATGCACCGATTGTTCCTGCCTCGGCTCTGGCTCAGCTCCGCCCTCGGTACAAAACCGACTTATGTGACCCACCTTGCCACACTTGAAACAAGTCAACGGACCTTTGGAGCGGAAATCTCCTGAAGGTGCGCCACTTCTCTCCCCAGGCCTACTAGGACGGGGCTTCTTCTTCCATCGGTTGCCCTCAGACTTCCACTGAGATTGAGACTGAGAAGGCTTTCCTTCTCCCTGCTTTGTCGCAAAACCCTTTCGCCGCTGGGTTCGCTCCATGTCTCTCTCCAATGTGCGAGCAGCTTCGACCAATTCATTAAATCCCGCATTCTTCAAGGCTATCAGTGGCTGCATTAAGTTTTCCCTCAACCCTTGATAGAAGAGATTATCCCTCTCTTCATCATCTGCCATAGTCGTTCCCACATAACGACCCAACCGAGTGAACTCTTGCAGATATTCATCCACTGTCTTCTCACGCTGCACCAAATGCAAGAACTGCCGCTGCAATGCTAACCTCGTTGAAGACAGAATATAACGCTTGAGGAAGGCGTTCCCAAACTCCTCCATTGACGGAACACACCCAACAAAGTGGCGACCGTTGTGGTTTACCCACCACAACTTCACATCGCCCTCTAACATGAAACTCGCGAAGTGGGACTGCCTCTCCGCTGGGTTCTTGGCTGCCTTCAAGAGTTCCTGGATCCTTGTAAGCCAATATTCGGCATCCGTTGGAGTGCCAACTCCCTTGAATGTCGGAGGATGGAAACTCAAGAAGTACTTGATAAACCAATCACCCATCCCATAAGCTCTCTCCGCTAAAGGATCTGCTTGCCTCACTTCAACCTCCGGTGTATCCGGTGTAGCCGTCGGAGTAACAGGAGTCGCAACTTGCACAATAGGCTTCGGAACCCGTGGCGCCGCTCCAGCTTGAGCCGCTACCATTGCTTCCACTAGCATGCGACAGAATTCAGCCGGGGACATGCCCACATTCATGAGGCTCGGAGCAGAAGCACTGCTCCCCGAAGGCTCCTCTTGCCTCCTCGACGTCCCCGCATCGTCGCCAACATCGTAGCATAAGCAAGGAAAAGACTCATCAAGCTCTATTCGCAAGACTCGAACACAGGGATACTCATGATCCCGGACAATACTCCTATGTGGACAATCTCTTACACGATCCGAATACACTAGACCCCGCAAGAATACTCTAACCTCGCTTTGATACCAAATTGTAACACCTCCCCTGTAATGACCATATAATATGGGTCCATCCGGGACCCCACAGCATATAACCGCCACAGCTTCGGTATTAAAAGATGATATAAACTACCCAACTCAAAACTCAGATAACACAGCGTAAACAAAACTTAAAACCACAAAGATTGTCCATGAAATACATAGGAGTGAAACTGACCTTAAGGCCTTACAAAACCAAAGTCCAAGACATCAAACATTCATCACAAATATAAAATCCCAAGAGATGGGGAAACTAGCTTCCCTAAGCTACCTCGGCATGCAAGCCGGAACATCAAAAGACGAGTACGGAAATGTAGGAAAATCAAAGTAAACACTTCATGAAACTTTAGGCCTTTTTGGCCGACGAGCTGGGTCCAGCCTGCGATCCTTGCCCTGCATCCAAATCACAAAGAGCGGTAAACGAGGGTCAGCTATAGCTGACCACAAATAGTGTAACAACATCCCTCCTCCCCGCCGTCCTAGCGGACCCCGGGGAACTACTTCACACTGCAAATCAGCACTTCGTATGCAAATGTACATAAATAAAAGCAACCTTAATAACAGGCATGAGTGTCACAAACATCATCCACGCTTCTATGTTGAGCAAATAATAAAGGGGCCTACCAATGCAATATGAATGCAAACCCGGGTTTCACCCAAGGCACCCTAAAGCGTATGAATCTAGCACATCATCATACATCATCCATTCCATCACAACCAAAAGGTACTCATCATTTCCCCCAAAGGGCATCGTAGCCCAAGGCCAAGAACCCCACCTGTTCTTGCCACAATCAATCACAACCACAGGGTATTCATCACTACCCCAAGGGCATCGTAGCCCATGGCCAAGAACCCCACCTGTTCCTGCCACAACCATAGGGTACTCATCAGTTCCCCCAAAGGGCATCGTAGCCCAAGGCCAAGAGCTCATGCTGAGACCCACCTCGACTGGCCCACCATGCCATCGGGCTTGTCTAATAGCTCACTTGCTCGGGCTGCCAATCATCACAACCATAACTCACGCACAATATTCCCCCGCCCACAAACCAACATTCGTTACCACACGAAGCTACAAGGGCATCACGACGACGAATTCGCCGTATACGAATTTCTAACAAAACCCCTAAAATGCGTGTCAATCAACATCACCGAATTGGACCAACGGTCGCGAACCCGGCTTCACCCACAATGCCTAATCCACTAACGGAGTGGATCTCTAGTGCAAATCATGTCGGGGACGGACTCAATCAACCCGATGGTTCCTTTTGAACCAAAGCGACCCGGATCCCTCTCACTCGATGGATCCGGTGCCAAAATGCAGAAAATAAAGGGATGCCATGCACGCATCCTAAAGACCGGGAGGAGAAATGTTGTTACCTTTTGAGATCTCCTCTTAGCCATGAAAACTTGAAAAAAAAACGGAGAAGAAGAAGCATCTCAACGTTCCCTACGCGCTGCCGGTCTCGGATCCGCAAACGGAGCTCCGAAGCTCCAACAATGGCGGGATCTAGCCTCTTCCTCCTCCAAGCCCTCTCTCTCTCTCAAGCCCTCAAAACTCCAAATGAAAAGAGAATGAAGAGGGAAAACCCTCTCAACCCTACTTAGGGTTCTCCCATGAACCCCTCTCAGCCATCCGATCAAGATCTAAGCCAAACGGATGCCCCGATTCATCTACTTACGGATCTGGGTCCGTCAGCTACCGCGCGGCGGTAGCGCTAACGCGCCGCGTTAGCTTCTCAAAGCACCCTACCGGCTCAGCGGTTCAACCCTACCGTCTCAGCGGTTCCCAGTAAATTAGGCATAACGCCAGCGGTAGGACTGTCGCCCCGCGCTAGTGACAGACCCCATTTTTCACGTTCTATCACCTACTAACGCGCCGCGCTAGCTATAACGTGCCACGCTAGTGCATTAATGAAAACGCGCACGTTCGATGTTCGTCGAACACGTGCCCCTTCGACGTTCATCGACCACGCGCTGAAAAGGGCTACCGCCGGCGGTAATATCTAACGCCCGGCGTTAGCGCTCAGAATAGCAAAACTGGGGTGTTACAGTCTCTCCCGCAGCTGCTTCGAACACGCCCCTTACACGCCCTTGGTCACGGGCGTGACCATGGGCGTGTAATCTCAACTTTTTGTCTATTTAAAGGCAGCTTCTTCAGAACTTTAAGGACTAATTTTGGGAGTTCTTTTCTTCATTTCTTGTACTGTTTTTCTGTTTCAAGCATTCTTGTACTTCTCTTTTTTCTTTGCACTTGTAGTTTTCAATTCCATAGCTTGCAACTTTCTTTTGCAAAATCAATAAAGATAGTTCTTTTTGTTCTCTCATTCTCGTCTTCTTTCATCATGTACACTCTTTTATTTTTGTTGATTCCTTAATCTCAATGAGTAGCTAAATTTCTATTAGTACTCGATCGAGATGATCTAAAGAATAATATAAGTCATGAATTAATTTAGATCTTCTATTTCTCTTCTTTAGATTGCTTAAGATTTCTCCTTGATTTTAAAATAATGAGATTATATTTTCGATATATAACTCTCGTGTGTGTTCTCGTATTTTAATTATCCGAACGACTCATAATGTGAATTGAACTTTCAAGGATAAAGAGAGTTGCATGCAACCCTCGAGAGAGACTGACATAAATCTCTCGAATTGGAGTTAAATCCAATAGAGGGGTTCCTTACGATAAAGCGAGTTTTAAGGGTTTCGATTATAGAATGAAAGTTTGGTTGATCAATCTAAACTCAATTGAATGTATCCTCGATAGATGTGCGTTTAGAATTCGGGAACCTCCACGGTCGAAGCAATTTACTTAAGAGAATTAGAATTCTTATTTCTTCTATTTTATTTTTATTCTGAGGTGATTCAAGATCGAGTGCTAGTCTTCTAATCATTATGTTAATCTTTATTTTAATTCACCTTGCTTTTCTTTATTGTAACACCAACCCAAAGTTTTATTTGATAGAATAATAAAGATTTTCCTAAGTAAAAGTATTCAACTCACCCGAATTTTTATACAACCCTGTTTTTTATAAACCTATGCTACTTCTGACACGGTACACTTATCGTTGTCATTTGCAGGCATAGTTTTGCATATCAAGTTTTTAGCGCCATTGCCGGGGCCTCTTTCGGATTTGAGTTGATATTTTGAAAAAAGAAATATCTATTAATTTTATTATTTCTTTTCTTTATTTTAATTTTTCTTAAGGTGCAATAATATTCTTGGAAATGGAGGTTTGGGATGTCATCCTAGCATATCTCCTAGTACCAGTGCGAGCCCTTCACCAGGTAGACCTTGGGAATTTATTAATCAAACACGTTTTGGCCGATTTAGGAGCTAGCATAAATTTGATGTCATTCTCCTTATTTAAGAAGCTTGGTTTGGGCACCCCAAGCCCAACTAATATGAGCATCCAACTAGCTGATCGGGTCTGTTAAGTACCCAATCGGGGTCGTAGAGGATGTGCTAGTGAAGGTTGACAAATTTATCTTCCCGGTAGATTTTGTCATCCTCGATATTGAAGAGGACGCTGAAGTACCCCTTATACTCGGCCGACCCTTCCTAGCCACCGCTCGGGCTATAATTAATGTAATTAACGGAAAACTTCTCCTACGAGTTGGGGATGAAAAAGTTACTTTTAGTGAAAATCAATTGATGTGAAATGCGCTTCCCAACGATGATTCTTGTTTTACTTTAGAATCAAATTTTGAAGAAGAATTGTCGCCTTTTACTGAAATAATTTCTCCTCTTTTTAAAAATCCGGAGTTAGAAACATTATTTTGTTTAAAAGAAATGACTCGACAGTTTAATGTTGAACAACTAAATCTAAATAATTTTAAAATTAAAACCACTTATGAAGAGCCGCCGCCGAGTCTAGAATTAAAATAACTTCCGGATCACTTGAAATATATATTTTTAGAAGAAAATTCAAAATTGCCCGTAATTATTTTTTCTGCGCTAAATGATTCGGAAATTTCCGAATTAACAAAAATTTCAAATAATCACCGCCATGCAATTGCATGACAAATTTCTGATATTAAGGGAATAAATCCCTCATTTTGCACGCACAAAATAATGCCAGAGGATAATTCTTGCACCACCGTGCAGCCTCAACGATGCCTCAACCCCAATATGAAGGACGTCGTTAAGGCTGAAATTATAAAACTATTAGATGCGGGTATTATATACCCAATTTCGTATAACACTTGGGTTTGCCCAGTGTAAGTCATGCCTAAGAAGGGCGGATTAACGATAGTTTTAAACGAAAATAATAAATTAATCCCAACCTGAACTGTTACGGGTTGGCGGATGTGCATCGATTATAGAAATTAAATGATGCCACCTGCAAGGATCACTTTCAGTTACCCTTCATTGATCAAATTTTAGAATGTCTCTCCGATCACTCCCACTACTATTTTCTCGATGGTCTTTCGGGATATTTTCAAATCCCAATCGCACCCGAAGACCAAGAGAAAACCACTTTCACTTGTCCCTTCGACACCTTCGCCTATCGTAGAATGCCATCCGAATTAAAATAAAGAAAAGCAAGGCGATCGTTGCTCTTCTAACCACTGTTGAAGAGCCTATCCAAATTTTGGAGACTCAGGAGCAGGTGTTGCGGAAGAAGACGATCCTGATGGTTAAAGTTCTTTGGAGAAATCAGGGTGGCGAGAGCGCAACTTGGGAGCTGGAGTCTGTCATGAGAGAGACTCATCCTGGTCTCTTCTCCTAGATTTTGGGTAAAATATTCCATCTAGTAATCTTTGGATTTTCTGTATCTTTTGTGATCATTGGATTTCAAGTTTCGGGACGAAACATTCTTTTAGGGGGGGGGGGGTGACTGTAATTCCCCTGGTTTTTCGTTAATTATTTGTATGCCCGTTGTGACGTAATTTTGGCATAAGGGCATTATGTCGACTTGTTGGGGTTAGTTTTGAGCCTTAACTTAGTTAATGTATGTAATTTAGGTCGCGCGTTCGAGATTTCGCGACATTTCGAGTTAAGGGGAAAATTCGGGAATATTTTGAGTAGTTATTGAGATTTTAGCTTCGGGAATTTTTATCTCGAGTTTGGCTCGTCGAAATTGAATTCTGACTTCGACGTTGGATTCGTAGCGCTGATTTTCAGTTTAGGTGCGAATTTCGTGAAAATCCGAGGTGATTTAGTCACCCTCGTAGTTTAAATAGAATGAGAGAGTTATTAATTTATTTAAACAAAGAATTAAGGTTTTATATAAATACCAAAATTTCCAAAGAACCCTATTCTTCTTCTTCTCCAAAGAGCCGATCAAGTTTTCGGGTGAGAGCGAGAGAGGCGTGTCGGAAACTCCTTCCGGACGGTGATTCGAGAATTGTAGTAGACGGAATTGCGAACGGAGAGTAGTCTCGGAAACCTCTCGGCGAGATCTTCGTTCTAGTGTAAGATATTCATGTTTCTTGGGATTTTTGGAGTCAAGGTAGTGACCTAACTCCTCTTTTTGGCCCAAAAGGTTTCAGGTTCTTGTGCTCGGGTGAGTTCTTGGCCGATCCATAGCTTTTGGAGCGGAGAAATTCGAGTTTGGAAGGTTTAAGGCAAGTGACAGTTTCTCCTTCTCTCTGGTTGTTGAAGTGTTGTTTTCTTGCTTGAGTTCTTATCACACTATTTAGCTCTTGATTTTGGAGTGTTACCTGGCTTGTTTAACTCTTGAACTCTCCTTTGAGCTCACCCAAAATGTCTACAGTTTCCCCTGGATGAATCTTTTGCTGCCTAGAAATTTCTGCCAGTACCCGAGAAATCCATGTATTTCTTGAGAAGTCCTTGTATTTCTTGAGAAAATCCATGCATTTCTCAAGAGATCCCTGTGTTCTTTCCCTGAGAAGTCCCTCTTTCTCTTGAGGAACTCCTTGATTTCTCGAGAAATCTCCTTGTCTCTCGAGAAACCCCTGCAGAAAACTCCTTTGATTCCCGAGAAATCTTCTTTGTTTCTCGAGAAATTCCTGAAGACCTTCTTCATGTTTCCTCGAGAAATGCCTTCTATTTCTCGAGAAATGCCTAGACTTCCTTCCTATTTCTCGAGAAATGCTAGTCCATTTCTAAATCCTTGAGCTATGCTTCAGACTTCTCCCCTCTCTCGAAATCTTGTGTCTTCTAAAGTGTGCAGGGATGTTGCCAATGTCTGTATTGTGCCCTTGATAATGATTACCTCCTGCCTGAGTTCTTATACCTGCTGTGGTTATGCAAATTTCTGGATTTTTTCTTATGATCATTTGAGCGGTGTTTTCTTTTCTTTCATTTGTGACCCTGTTCTTAGGGTTTTCTGGTGTTGTTTCTCGGGCTAAGTCTCATATGATAATTAAAATTAATTAATGAGATCTTCTTTCTTTAGCCTTGCACGGTGGCCATTTTAAAGGACATGAACATCAGGCATGACATGTGGTCCTATGGGCCGTGTTTGGGGGATAGTGGGGAATTATTTAAGCCTTGCACGGTGGCCATTCTAAGGGACATGAACAGTAGGCTTGGCCTATGGTCCCGTGGGCCGTGTTTGGGTGGCAGTGGATAAAGGACCACCATCCGGTTTTGGTTATTGGGTAGACAGAGGATAAAGGACCGCCACCCGTTTAATTTGAGCTGATCAGTCTCTTTAATGGAATTAACAAGATCAATGAATTTGCTTGTTCTTCTAAAGGTAATTGTGCACTCGGTGCGTTGTTTAGCTCTATGTTTTGGGGCTCCTTTTCTATAAGTTTGGCTTGGGTTGGTACCCCTTTTGCCTTATTATTACCTTGTCTTGTAGGACTTCTATGTTTTTTTGCCGCTTGCGCTTTCCTTGCTGAGGCGTTCTTTGTTTTATTTGAATGCCTCAGGTTCAGAGCTGTAGCGGTTAGAGGTGTAGTTCGGAGGCTTTGGGAGTTGTAGCTGCTATCTCACCCCGCTGCTGCGAGGTAGTGGTAGTTGGATTTTTATTCTTGTGTTCAGACATGCTAGTTTGAAGCCAATGGGTTGGTGTCAGGTTGTCGACACCCATTATGCCTCTTTTGTTACATTGTGGCTTACGTGCTAGTTATTGCCACTACTTTTCAATTTCGTGTTTCTTGCTCTCTGGAATGATTTATGCCTAGGTGCATTATAGTTATAAAATGATTTTCTTCCATTCTCATTGCATCTTTTATAGGCCAAACCATTATATTTGAAGTCATGTACAAGTATCTTCATACCCAAACTAAATCTAGATATGTGTATATCATTTCCTTTATGTCCAGACATCACGTGCATGTAGGACCTTAATTGAACTAAATCAGGTATTTTTCCGCTGCAATTACATGTATACTTTCTTCTGTGGACTAGTTGATCCACGAACTGAGAGACACAGTTTTTACCACAAACCTAATAACTGATTTCGAGAAATGAATCATCATGTAAACCTGTTTTGTAATAAATAAGAGGTAGGTTCCCGCATGAGCGTCTGCAGTTGTCTCCTACATGACGTGGCAGCATGACGCGTATTTTCTCTCACTCTGATATTCCTAATTGCTGAGAAAATGTGGGTTATGACAATGTCATTTGTTCTTAATAATGCGCCGGCTACGTTCCAAAGATGCATGCTGACAATTTTTAATGAGTTAGTGGAAGACGTGATGGAGGTGTTCATGGATAGTTTTTTTGTGTTTGGCGATTCTTTTAAAATTGTTTAAATAACCTTGATCGTGTTCTTTAACGCTGCGAAGACACGAATTTGGCACTAAACTAGGAGAAGTGCCACTTTATGGTCCAAAAGGGATTAGTCCTCGGACATAAAGTTTCTAGTAAAGGGATCGAGGTCGATAGGGCCATGATCGAAGTCATAGAAAAACTTCCCCCTCCAACCAACGTTAAATCGATTAGAAGTTTTCTAGGACACGCGGGCTTTTGTAGGCGGTTTATTCGCGATTTTTCAAAAATAACAAAACCGCTAACGCAATTACTAGAAAAAGAATCCACGTTTATTTTTGATGAAGAATGTTTAAAGACATTTAATAAAATAAAAAATGAACTTATCAATTCGCCGATTTTAATAGCACTAAATTGGTCTTTACCGTTTGAAATTATGTGCGATGCAAGCGATTTTGCTGTAGGGGCTGTTTTAGGCCAACGGGTAAAATATTTTCACCTAATTTATTACGCAAGTAAAATGCTAACATCCGCACAATCTAATTACACAACAACGGAAAAAGAATTTTTGGCAATTATTTTC
Organism: Dactylorhiza incarnata; assembly: GCA_033032865.1. Classification (NCBI taxonomy): domain Eukaryota; kingdom Viridiplantae; phylum Streptophyta; class Magnoliopsida; order Asparagales; family Orchidaceae; genus Dactylorhiza; species Dactylorhiza incarnata. Next base: position 6,444,363 of record JAWHQI010000120.1, on the reverse strand, counting down.
ACGTTTGATAAATTTAGATCATATAAAACGCTTTCAAAAGTTATTGTTTTTACAGATCACTCCGCTATCCGGTATTTATTAAATAAAGGAGATGGAAAACCCCGACTGCTAAGATGGATCCTCCTCCTACATGAATTTGATTTGGAGATCCAGGACAAGAAGAGAGCGGAGAATGTTGCGGTCGACCATCTCTCATGGTTGGAGAACCCAACTGCAGGAGCACTAGTAGAGGCCAAAATAAATGACAAATTCCCTGAAGAGCGCCTCCTCGCCATCAATAAGGTAATGACTTCTCCCCCCTTGGTACGCGGATTTTGCCAACTATTTAGTGGCACGGGTCCTACCAAAAGATTATTCAAGTCAACAAAAGAAGAAATTCTTTTCGGACTTGAAGAAATATTTTTGGGAGGACCACTTTTTATTTCATGTCTACGCAGACCAAGTGGTAAGAAGGTGTATTTTGGGCAAGGAAGGTGATCAAATTCTGTGGCACTGCCACGAAGGACCAACCGGTGGACACCACCAAGCAAACCGGACCGCAAGGAAGGTGCTAGAGGCGGGCTTCTATTGACCCACCTTATTCAAAGACGCTCACACTTTTATGAGTAAATGTGATAACTGCAAAAGGTCATGAAATATTTCTAACCCGGACGAAATACCCCAAAACATTTTTTTTAGAATGTGAAGTTTTTGATTTATGGGGAATAGATTTTGTAGGTCCTTTGTTGAGAAAAACCCTTGTAATTTATCTAACAAATTACTTAAAGTGATTTCATCTGTTATGATATATTACCCACATTGTATAGTTAGGGTAAAATGGTCATAAGATGTCTTAGGATGTCACACTTACCTTAGAGTGTAAAGACCAAGTCAAGACAAGCACAAATTCAGTTAAGTTAAGACTTGCGTCGAATAGTAGTCGATGCAACTTCGACTAGATGTCGACATAACTCTGACTAAAAGTCGAAGCAACTCAATCATCTTGTCGAAGTAGAAGTCAGTCGACATAACGTTGATAGTAACTCAACGCAGAAGGAAGAGATTGTTGAAGACATCTTAGAAGTCGAAGCAATTTTGACTTCAATTCGATGCAGAAGATGAAGTTCAAGTCCAAGTCTTCAACTCGACGGTTACATCGATAAGTAATCGACGCAACATCGACATTTGAGTTCAGTTAGAGCTAAAAAGGAATTCAAAGCTACTCTTATAAGAGCATAAAGTTGCGTCGATATGAGGAAAGATGAAGTGGACACAACGTGGAATACAGTACGAAAATAGAAGCTTTCTTCTCTGTCCTTCTAATACCTTTTTAGAGGGTCCACCATATTGAAGACAGTTCTCCAACGACTCGTTTATTGCCAAGAAATGAATGAAGTATTCCAGAAGAGCCAAAACATCCTTGGAATGTATTCAAACATGATGGACGGGTCGGGAACAAAAGAAGAAAGAAAAATCAATTACTTTTCAGGACAGTCCAAAAGGAGAAATAAATTCATATCCAATGATGGACAATAAGTATGCAGAGAAGAGAAGTGAAAGTGCACAGTGTTGGATCGGTCGGCGCCCTTAGAGGGGGAGGGGGGGGGGGTGAATAAGGGTTTTCAAAAACTATAGATTATATTTAAAAACATTGAATTATTGCAAGATTAAAGACATGAAATAAGTGAAGTAAAACAAAAAGGAGACAAGCTTTATTAATAATAAATAAGTTTTACAAAACTTGATCTCGATGACGCTAGAGATCGGAGGCGAATAATAAAAGCTCTTTTTGTTTTCTATCCCGACTCGCTTCCCCGCGAATCGGTGGCCCTAGCCTAATCCTCCCCGGATTCGGCCTCAAGCCGCTCTATCCAATCCTTCCCCGGATGTGGCCTCGAGCACCCCCTAGAACTAGCCTAGATCTAGTCGCCAATACGAGGCGAATTTTAGCCCTAAGTCTACCCCAGACCTAGTCGCCAACACGAGGCGATTTCACTACCGTTTACAATGATAAAAGAGAAATAAGATAATAACAACTTCCCTTAAGATGAACTTCTGAATATGGAGGCGAAGATCCGCTGTAGAATCAGCGTTTGTCGAAGCGGACTTCGTTTAGCTTCGGCGTGATGGAATCCTCCTTCAGAAGTTGGCAGAGCTTCGCCGGGACCTCAAATTTCGGCCAAGATAGGCCCCTGGAATTCTAGCACTCTCTCTCTGAGGTGTATGCAATTGGTGTGCGAAAACAAGAGGAGAGGGGGTCCTTTTATATCCCAAGCGCTACCGCCGGCGCTAGCCCAGATTAGGAAACGTTTTGCGCGGCAGGATCTTCAATACGTGGCAACATATTGCTCCATGCCTCTTGTCGCCATTCTACCGCCAGCGCTAGTAGCTAACGCTGGGCGCTAGCTCCTTCTAAAAATGATGCCAGAATCGCGTAGATCAATGCTAGCGCCGGGCGCTATCGCTACCGCCGGCGCTAGTGAGCCTCTTCGAATTGTGGCCTCAATTTTGGGGGCAGACATCATGAGCATCAAATACACATAAGATTTGTTATTCTCAAACCTAGGAGATGCGGAAGACCATGTTCCAACAAACTCCCCCTTTTGATAATAACAAATCCATTAATGATAAATCAAAGCATTAATAGATAAGCATGATGAAACTATACTTGTGTGTGTGAGAGAGTGATGACTTAGGATAATAATTGATTCTAGCATGTTAGACTTGCTCCCCCTAAATACATGCTCCCCCTAAGTGAATGCTCCCCTAATATGTAAGCTATCATCTTAATTTGTCATGTTGGGTTTTTGATAGCGGGTTATATTTATCATGTTAGTTCTCCCCCTTTGTTATTATCAAAAGTGGGTAGGGATACAAAGCACTAAAAATGTGTAAATAAAAGAGAAGGCATGATCGAGCTTTTTAGGTAAATGATAAGGAGGTTTAGAATTGTTTTTTATTGAAATAGATCAGAGTTATTACAAAATTTCCGAGTTTTTAGCATAAAAGATTTTTATGTTTGAAGTAGCCAATAAAAAGTGTTCCAAGGAAATCTATCACTTAATGAAAGATAGGAATTTTTAAGAATAAGTGATGATGCAAATAATACAAGATATGAAGTAAGCATGAAAGCACAAGGTAAAAAACACTTATATGGTTAAGATGCGGAAGACTTATAGCAAATAGTAATGATAATCCAAAAAATATGAGGTAAAGATCACAAAAAATGATGTTTTTGGAAATCATTTTGCAGTTTTAAATTTTAGAATAACCAAGCATGAAATAATGTTTATCAAAAAGAGATGACCACAATGTTACTTTAATTCTTAATTTCAAAAACATACAAAAACATTGTAGAACACATGCTAGGTTATCTAGTGCATTTCATAAATAGAAAGTAATATAGAATTAGCATTAGGATCCAATACTCATGAGAAGAAGTGTTATGGAAGATAATGATGTGCACATAAGTGTAAATTTGAGGAGAGTAAACAAATATTTTAATAAAAAATACAAGTAATATGTAAAGTAAGAAGCACAATAAAACACAAATAAGATTACTTCCACACACTTTAATGCACAAAAAATGTACAACTACCAAGGTGCTTTGCACACACAATGCTTATCAAGACTTATCAGGGTGCAAAGTAGTGCTTGGGGGATCACTTATTTTATTTTGAATTTTGAGGCTTGTGATCCGGTGTACTTAAGAGAAAGTGGTTTTTCTTATTTTTGAAAGAAAGAGTTGATTTGCACAAGACACTTTATTATTCTTTCCAAGGTGCTCAACCTCACAATGCTCATTAAGACTTATCAGGAGGTTCAAGTAGTGCTTGGTGGAGTTATCTTTGTCATTTATTTTATAATTTTGTTTTGTACAAAGTTTTCCGAATACACTTGTTTTGCAAATCAATAGATTTTAGGAGATAAAATATAATCACTTTTCTTAATTTTTAAGAGTGCAAAAGAAGGAGTGTAGGTAAGATACTTGTGCAATTTTAATTTATTTGTACTAATACAAAACATACACAAGCATTGTAACACCCCAAAACTGGTAGTTCCGCGAAGTAGGCGGAGTGGTAGTGCGGCACGTGAAGCAGGCCAGAATTTTCCCTGTCTGCTCTTAGCGCACGATCAGTGGCCTCATCGCGCACGACCAGTGATCGTGTGCCAGCGATGTGCGTTAATTCAGAAGAGAATCGAGTTCTGTCTCGGATAGTGCGCACGACCATTTCCCTCTTCGCGCACGACCAGTGATCGTGCGCCAGCGATCGTGCGCTTATTCGCAAGAATTCAGAGTTCTGTCCCGGATAGTGCGCACGACCATTGCCCTCGTCGCGCACGACCACTGACCGTGCGCCTGTGATCGTGCGCCCTGTTTATTCTGTTCCGCGATTTTGAGCGGAGAAGAGGATCCGACCGATCAAATTTCTTGGAATTCGATCCAACGGCTGCGATTTAATGCTGGGGGGTCTTAGGGCTTTGGAGAGGGATTAAACCCTCATTATTTCATAGTGTTTCTCTCTCCTAGGCTAGAGGAAGAAGAAGGGGGCAAGGAAGAAGAAGAGGAGATTTCGCCATTGACGGAGCTCCGGAGCTCCGTTTCGCGAGCCGTTTCCAGATCCGGAGAGTGCAGCCCGGTGCGGTTCTTTCCCTCCGCGTAGAATCTCGGATCCATGGCGAAGAAGAACACGTCTAGGGTAACGATTCTTCCTCCCGAACTTTGGACTTGTATTTGTCCATTTATTCCTCTTTCTTTGCTTGCATGAGGTATCTCTTTCACCAAATGGGTGAAGTGTAGGATTTCCTCAAGTCCTTCGGGACTCCGGGTAGATTGTGTCCATCCCCGGCATATTGCATGTAGAAAATCCGGTAGTCGTGCGGATTTAGGCATTGTGTGTGAAACCTATTCGTGGCCGTGAGCCTGAATCGGTGATGCTTGATTTGCGACGTTGCATTTAGGTTAGGCCTAGAATGCGTGCCGGAGAATGACTCCGTGAACTCACCTATAGTATTGCGGGAGTTAAGTGTAGGCGTCTTGTGAAGATCCTAACGAAAGCCCCATGCTTTGAGGTTTGGATGAAGGCAAACCTTCACCACGAAATTGATGCGGAGCGTATGTAGCTCCCTTGTTGAGAATTCGCGAAGCCTAGATCCTTGTGAAGGGGTTAGGTGCGTAGCGTATATTTTTAATGTAGCACTTGAAAGTGCTAAACCCTTACGGGCCGAGGTGAAGCCGTACCCGCGTCGTGCGATAGATCGCGACGATTAGAGCACGGGCAAAGCTGAACCGAACCCGTTTCCATGCAGATCGGCGAGAGGTCCCTTCCTCATGAAAGCCGTGTGATCATGGGAGAGGTCGTGGAAGGTGTCATACCTAGACCGACCAAAAGCTCTTGTTTCCCACCTAAGGTTGTGACCCTTAGGGTGGAGTGTTGTGAATTTGATGTTATGTTTAGCCTCATGCGATTGCTTAGGCGGTTGTGGGAAACCTTCGGGTGAACCCAACCAACATTATGTGCATACCTAGGTTCCCTTCTTTTTGATGCTCAACCTAGAAGATTGTTTGTGCTTGAAACCTCACCTTGTGTAGTTGCACCTTCTGTATACTAGTATTTGTGCTAGTATAGCTTGCTTGCAGGGTAGAAGCTCCGCCACCCCGGGAAAGGGGTGGGGTCGTTATAATTTGGTCAGCTGTGCTGACCGTTACTTTGTTTGCCACCGCTTGGTGGAATGTTCTTATGCAGGTGAGCCTAGCGGGAAGTAGCGGGCGTTGGCCCTTTTGCTGTGTTGGCCCTCGGAGGCCAGCCTTTTTCCTGTTTTCTCATGTATTGCCGGCCTGCGTGCCGATGTATGCCTTTTTGGAGTTTGGTACATTGATTTGATGTAAGGCCCTAAGGCCGTAACTCTTACTTCTGGACTCATTCCTATGATAGTGGACATGTCTTTTTGAATGGTTTAATTAATGCTTCCGCTTACGTTTTTGTACTCTCGTTTTGTAGTTACTTTTCTGGTTATCACCTTTTAACTCCTAGCTAGTGTGGTTTGTATGGCGTGGGGTCCCGGCCGGACCTGCTGTTATACCTTTCGTACTGGCAGGGTGTTACAATTTGGTATCGGACTTAAGGCGTCGATCCGTAGTTTAGCGAATTCGGGACGAATTCCTTTTAAGGGGTGGTGCGCACGGGCTGTGCATTCACCTAGAACGACAAAAACTAATAAGAATGTCCACTTAGGAATGAAAAAAAAAACATACTTGTTTGTGGAACCTGAGCGTTCCATGATTGATGTTTGATACGTTTAGGGTCACTAAATTGTGCCTTGCATGATTATAGGTAACTAGAAGTGCTGCGGGGCGGTCTCAACCCCGTAACACCGCTGAAAGTAGTGGGTCGGCTGAGGTGCCAGCGACCACTCCTTCAGCTGAGATGATCAGAATGGTCGCAGAAGCAGTCTTCGCGATGATCAATGCTCAACCGCAAAGGCTTGCACAGCCTGCTACGCCTACTACTGATGCGGCCCCGGTAATTGAACCTGCAGTGGAACCTGCGGTAGCACCAAGGGTTGATGCCCCTGTGCCAGTAGCTGCAGTGGAACCGGCGTTAGCACCGAGGGTGGAGCGTCAAGTTGCGCAAGTAGTTGCGGGGCGAGCGCGTGACCAACAATTAAAGCACTTCTTGAGCTTTAATCCTCCTACCTTCTCGGGATCTGAGTCCCCAACGGTGGCAGAAGACTGGTTGTCAAGAGTTAGAAGAACTCTGAGGGCGACGGCGACGGACGAAGCCATGATGGTCACCTTAGCCACTTTCCTTCTTGACGGAGAGGCTGTGCTGTGGTGGGAAGAGCAGGAACTGCACAAGTTCGGCGATAGAGACATTACTGAAATAACAATGGCTGAGTTTTCAAAGTCGTTCCTCCAGCGGTTTATCCCCTCTGCCCAACGCATTGCGTTACAAAACCAGTTCCTGAGGTTAACTCAAGGTGATCGCTCCGTTGACGATTACTTACATGAGTTTACCAGACTGAGTCGCTATGCGGGGGCATTGGTGGAGGATGAGGAGACGAAGACGAATAAATTCTATGAAGGGCTTCGGGACGAGTTGAGGCTGCTCCTTGCAGGCCCTATGACGTTTGGCTTCCAAGTGATGGTGCAAACCGCCAGATCTTTGGAGTTGGACATGAAGAGGGTACAAGCAAAGAGTGTTGCAAAGAAACCCGAGTTTCATGCGCCGGCCTCTCAGTCCAAGCCGGACTTCAGAAGGAACAAGCGGAAGTTCAAGCAGGCGGAACCAGCTTCTTCGAATGTTTCGGGAGCCACGACCGCGCGGACTCCTATTACGTGTTTCACCTGCGGGAAGGTGGGACACAAAGCTGCGGTGTGTCGAAGTGGTCCCCCAAAGGCGGCAAATCGAGCGGTGGATTATGCTCGGGCTGCGGAAAAGGGCAAAGCGGCAGAGTCTTCGGCCTCCCAACACATTCCGACTCAGCCGAGAGTCTATTCGCTTGGCCAACAAGAAGCTATACGACAAACCGATGTAGTCACAGGTACGAATTAGAAGTTAGCTTTTACAGCTATGTATATGATTCTTACTGTTGTACGACTATATGTGTTATTTGTGTACAATTAGGTTTCGTCCTAATTTTCAACTATCCGGCGAGAGCTCTATTCGATACGGGTGCATCGCACTCTTTTCTGTCCGAGGACTTCGTGGTGCGAATCGGAGTGCCGTCTACCTTTGTAGAGGATAGATTGGAAGTAGTGCTACCCAATGGATCTCGAATGAGTGCGGATAGGAAGAGCCGTGTGAAGGTGCGGATCGGAAGTCAAGATTTCGACTTGGAAGCGTCGTTACTACCGTTAGCTGAATTCGATGTGATCTTCGGCATGGACTGGCTCTCGGAGCAGCGAGCATGCATAGATTGCAAGACAAAGGAGATCACTCTGGGAATGAACACCGACGATGAAACCACATTCGCCGGTATGCGAGGAGCGAGCAAGACGCTGATGTCTGCTCTCCAAGTGGTTAAGGCGGTGAGAAAAGGCGTCGAGTTGTTCTTCACCTTGTTGGAGGCTTCGGAGCCAAAGCCCAGGTTGTGTGATGTCCCAGTTGTAGCGGAATACGCCGACGTGTTTCCTAACGAACTCCCTGGGGCTCCGCCTCATCGGGAGATTGATTTCTGTATCGAGTTGGTGCCAGGTGCCAAACCTGTGGCCCGCTCACCATACCGAATAGCGCCAAAGGAATTGGCAGAGTTGAAGGTCCAATTGCAAGAGCTGCTAGAGCAAGGCTACGTACGTCCAAGTTCTTCGCCTTGGAGTGCACCGGTCCTCTTTGTGAAAAAGAAGGATGAGAGCTTGCGTCTATGTATTGATTATAGAGAGCTAAACAAGTTGACCGAGAAAAACCGATATCCGATTCCTAGAATCGATGATCTATTCGACCAACTGATGGGGTCGACGGTTTACTCCAAGCTAGACCTAAGGTCCGGCTACTATCAACTGCGAATAAGGGAATGTGACATTCCAAAGACAGCGTTCAGTACCCGCTTTGGGCACTATGAGTTCACGGTAATGCCGTTCGGTCTATCCAACGCACCGTCGGTATTCATGGACTTGATGAATAGGACATTCCGAGAGTATTTAGATCAATTTGTGATCGTCTTCATCGACGACATTTTGGTATACTCTCAGTCGGAAGAGGAGCATGTAGGGCATCTGCACGCAGTCCTGAGCACCTTGAGGAGGAGTCAGCTATATGCCAAGTTCTCCAAGTGCGAGTTTTGGCTACCGTCAGTGGCATTCCTTGGTCATGTTGTTAGTGGCGAAGGAATTGCAGTTGATCCGTCGAAGATAGAAGCGATCCAAGCGTGGCCTTTGTTGAAAAGCGTAGCGGAAGTCCGAAGTTTCTTAGGACTTGCCGGCTATTATAGGCGCTTTGTGGAAAACTTCTCGAGGATCGCACTTCCTCTCACAAAACTGACTAGGAAGGATCATAAGTTCGTTTGGTCGCCCGAGTGCGCACGAGCTTTTGAAGAGCTAAAGAGCCGTCTGACCACGGCGCCCATTCTATGCTCGCCACAAGGTACGGAAGGCTACGAAATATATAGCGACGCCTCAGGAAGTGGATTGGGTTGTGTCCTAGTGCAGTTCGGGAAGGTAATTGCCTACGGCTCCCGACAACTGAAGGTTCACGAGAGGAATTACCCGGTCCATGATTTGGAGCTAGCGGCCGTGGTTTTTGCCCTCAAACTTTGGAGACACTATCTATATGGCGTGAAGATCGATATCTTTACCGACCATAAGAGCCTCAAGTACTTACTAGATCAAAGGGAGTTGAACATGCGCCAAAGGAGGTGGATGGAGTTCCTTGGGGACTACACCTTCGATATCAAATATACTCCCGGTAAAGGAAACGTAGTTGCAGACGCGTTGAGTCGTCGGGCTCCCGCACAAGCAAATTGGATTTTGATGCACGATGAGCGTCTAATCCGTGAGCTAGAAGAAATGGAGATCATATGCATTGATAGGAGAACGTCTACTTCAGCATGCTTGAACTGGACGGAAGTTCACTATGACCTTGCCGACCGAGTTCGACAAGCATTGGAGTTGGACGAGAGCTTGAAACGATACAAAGCGGAAACCGTTGAAGGGTTAAACGCTGATTTCTCCTTCGAAGACGACCTTATGTGGAAGCAGGAAAGGTTATGCATCCCAAACGTTGGTACTCTACGGGCGGAGTTGATGTACGAGGCTCATCATACCAAGTACTCGATCCACCCGGGGAGCACTAAAATGTTTATGGATATGAAGAAACTGTTCTGGTGGCCGGGCATGAAGAAAGACATTGCCCTTTACGTGGCCAAGTGTCATACTTGCGCGTTGGTGAAAGCGGAATGTCAACGTCCCGGTGGGTTTCTGAAGTCCTTGCCGATTCCGGAGTGGAAGTTTGATGATATTTCGATGGATTTCGTGCACGGATTGCCGAGATCGCAACATGGAAACGACGCCATATGGGTGATCGTGGACCGTTTGACAAAGGTATCACACTTCATTCCGAACCGGAAGGATGATTCCGTAGAGAAGCTAGCAAAGCTCTATGTGGATAGTATCGTGAGACTGCACGGTGTCCCTCGTAGCATCGTCAGCGATCGTGACGGGCGTTTCACATCGAAAGATTGGAGGCTTATCCATGAACTGTTGGGCACAAAATTGAAGTTCAGCACGGCCTTCCACCCGCAAACGGATGGACAGACCGAGAGAACCAACAGGACTATGGAGGATATGCTCCGAATGTGCGCTCTAGACTTTGGAAAGAGGTGGGAGGATCACCTCTTTATGATCGAGTTCGCCTACAATAATAGCTACCAAGCCAGCATAAAGATGGCTCCTTTCGAGGCCCTCTATGGTAAGAAGTGTCGTACGCCGTTGTCTTGGGCGGAAACGGGCGATACTAAGCTATTGAAGCGAAAGGATGTTGAAGAAGCAACTTCGACGATCCGGTCTATACGCGAAAGGCTATTGGTTGCCCAGGATAGGCAAGCAAAGTATTTCAACGCCAAGCATAGGAACTTAGAGTTTGCCGTCGGTGACCGGGTTTACTTGAAGATCAAACCGTTCAAAGGGGTATCAAGGATTCGACGCTTGAAAAAGCTCAGTCCGAGGTACTTAGGACCGTTCGAGATCGTGGAGCGTGTTGGTGATGCGGCTTATCGGCTTGCACTATCTGCAGAGCTGAGCGGTCTGCACGACGTGTTCCACATTTCAGTGTTGAGGAAGGCAGTGCAAGAGCCTACTCATATCGTTGCGGTCGGCAAAGTTCCGGTCGATAGTGGGTTGTCGACGAAAGTCAAGCCTTTACGCGTCGAAGATACCGAAGTAAAGCAGCTGCGGAACAAGTCCATTCGGATGGTAAAAGTCCGGTGGGATAACTGCGGCCGAGAGGAGCTCTCTTGGGAGAGAGAGCAAACGATGCTTGCGGAGTATCCCGAGCTTTTTCCCTCAGGTAAAGTATAACTGTAATTTATGCTATTACTGTTTCCTGGATTTCGGGACGAAATTCTTTTAAGGAGGGTGGAGTTGTAACACCCCAAAACTGGTAGTTCTGCGAAGTAGGCGGAGTGGTAGTGCGGCACGTGAAGCAGGCCAGAATTTTCCCTGTCTGCTCTTAGCGCACGATCAGTGGCCTCATCGCGCACGACCAGTGATCGTGTGCCAGCGATCGTGCGTTAATTCAGAAGAGAATCGAGTTCTGTCTCGGATAGTGCGCACGACTATTTCCCTCTTCGCGCACGACCAGTGATCGTGCGCCAGCGATCGTGCGCTTATTCGCAAGAATTCAGAGTTCTGTCCCGGATAGTGCGCACGACCATTGCCCTCGTCGCGCACGACCACTGACCGTGCGCCTGTGATCGTGCGCCCTGTTTATTCTGTTCCGCGATTTTGAGCGGAGAAGAGGATCCGACCGATCAAATTTCTTGGAATTCGATCCAACGGCTGGGATTTAATGCTGGGGGGTCTTAGGGCTTTGGAGAGGGATTAAACCCTCATTATTTCATAGTGTTTCTCTCTCCTAGGCTAGAGGAAGAAGAAGGGGGCAAGGAAGAAGAAGAGGAGATTTCGCCATTGACGGAGCTCCGGAGCTCCGTTTCGCGAGCCGTTTCCAGATCCGGAGAGTGCAGCCCGGTGCGGTTCTTTCCCTCCGCGTAGAATCTCGGATCCATGGCGAAGAAGAACACGTCTAGGGTAACGATTCTTCCTCCCGAACTTTGGACTTGTATTTGTCCATTTATTCCTCTTGCTTTGCTTGCATGAGGTATCTCTTTCACCAAATGGGTGAAGTGTAGGATTTCCTCAAGTCCTTTGGGACTCCGGGTAGATTGTGTCCGTCCCCGGCATATTGCATGTAGAAAATCCGGTAGTCGTGCGGATTTAGGCATTGTGTGTGAAACCTATTCGTGGCCGTGAGCCCGAATCGGTGATGCTTGATTTGCGACGTTGCATTTAGGTTAGGCCTAGAATGCGTGCAGGAGAATGACTCCGTGAACTCACCTATAGTATTGCGGGAGTTAAGTGTAGGCGTCTTGTGAAGATCCTAACGAAAGCCCCATGCTTTGAGGTTTGGATGAAGGCAAACCTTCACCACGAAATTGATGCGGAGCGTATGTAGCTCCCTTGTTGAGAATTCGCGAAGCCTAGATCCTTGTGAAGGGGTTAGGTGCGTAGCGTATATTTTTAATGTAGCACTTGAAAGTGCTAAACCCTTACGGGCCGAGGTGAAGCCGTACCCGCGTCGTGCGATAGATCGCGACGATTAGAGCACGGGCAAAGCTGAACCGAACCCGTTTCCATGCAGATCGGCGAGAGGTCCCTTCCTCATGAAAGCCGTGTGATCATGGGAGAGGTCGTGGAAGGTGTCATACCTAGACCGACCAAAAGCTCTTGTTTCCCACCTAAGGTTGTGACCCTTAGGGTGGAGTGTTGTGAATTTGATGTTATGTTTAGCCTCATGCGATTGCTTAGGCGGTTGTGGGAAACCTTCGGGTGAACCCAACCAACATTATGTGCATACCTAGGTTCCCTTCTTTTTGATGCTCAACCTAGAAGATTGTTTGTGCTTGAAACCTCACCTTGTGTAGTTGCACCTTCTGTATACTAGTATTTGTGCTAGTATAGCTTGCTTGCAGGGTAGAAGCTCCGCCACCCCGGGAAAGGGGTGGGGTCGTTATAATTTGGTCAGCTGTGCTGACCGTTACTTTGTTTGCCACCGCTTGGTGGAATGTTCTTATGCAGGTGCAGGTGAGCCTAGCGGGAAGTAGCGGGCGTTGGCCCTTTTGCTGTGTTGGCCCTCGGAGGCCAGCCTTTTTCCTGTTTTCTCATGTATTGCCGGCCTGCGTGCCGATGTATGCCTTTTTGGAGTTTGGTACATTGATTTGATGTAAGGCCCTAAGGCCGTAACTCTTACTTCTGGACTCATTCCTATGATAGTGGACATGTCTTTTTGAATGGTTTAATTAATGCTTCCGCTTACGTTTTTGTACTCTCGTTTTGTAGTTACTTTTCTGGTTATCACCTTTTAACTCCTAGCTAGTGTGGTTTGTATGGCGTGGGGTCCCGGCCGGACCTGCTGTTATACCTTTCGTACTGGCAGGGTGTTACAATTTGGTATCGGACTTAAGGCGTCGATCCGTAGTTTAGCGAATTCGGGACGAATTCCTTTTAAGGGGTGGTGCGCACGGGCTGTGCATTCACCTAGAACGACAAAAACTAATAAGAATGTCCACTTAGGAATGAAAAAAAAAACATACTTGTTTGTGGAACCTGAGCGTTCCATGCTTTATTTCTTACAATCCTAGATTCACCATCTAACTTATTTTTAAAAATCCATTTTACGCCAATAATTGGATGATTAGATGGTCTTTCTACTAAATTCCAAACTTTATTTCTTTCAAATTGTCCTAACTCTTCATTCATTGCCAAAAACTAAAATTCGTCATTTAAAGCGGTGAAAACGTTTTTAGGTTCAATTTCTGACACAAAGCAAATATTTGAAAATGTTATCGCCAAATGTTACTATTCCTCATTTCTTCTTTTCTAGGCTAAGGAATTTTTCTTTATTGCCCGTTATGTGTTTGGAGCAGCCTGAGTCCAAATACCACACATCTTCTGTTTCCTTAGCCTTCCTGCAAATCTAGAAAGAGGATGAGAGTAAAGACCCAGATACCCAAGAGGTACCACCCATAGAGTAAGTGGATTTCTTAGGTACCCAGATTTGTTTTAATGATCGTTGATTTATTATATTCCTGCAAGAGCCAGACGTGTGTCCAAATTTAAGACAATTAGCACACGAAATAAAGGGGGTTGAGACCCTTTTCTGAGTTTCTATGTTGCCCTTGCTGGATGATGTTTGTACATAAGAAAAACTAGAAGAATTTTTAACTTTAGAGCTACCGCCGACGTTAGTAGCTAGCGCCGGGCGGTAGTGTTCACTTTTATATCCGAGTCCGATTTTTCCAGACCCAAAGCATTGATTACCCAGAAGCATATTCATGGATTTTTGGCCAATCCCGAATTTGGCTATGGTTAAATTGAGATTTTGATTTTGTTTTTTAAGAGATGTATTTTCTTGAACATAACACATTTGTTTTCAAATCCTTTTTTGTTCTTTTCAATTTGCAATATAGAAGTTTTCAATTTTCTCTCTAAGTCCCCTTTTTCTTTTGCAATGATTTTGTTTTGTGAAAGGGCATTAGAGAGAGAAACTTCAAGTTCTTTTATCATAAATAAAGAGTGCTCAAATTCTTGACATGAAACTTTTCTTTTTTCAAGAGAGACTAATTTTTTTGTGAGCTTACGATTTTCTTTTATAATAGATTCATTTTCATGATTTAATAAAACAAATTTATCATAAAGTTCTTCAAAGGTAGGAGGAGATACCTCAGTGTCGCTAAGAACACTGGTGTCGTCATCGTCGCTTTTGGCCATTAAGCACAAGTTTGCTTCCTCCTCGCTATTTGACTCAGATCCGTTTGACTCTTCAGAGGAAGAGTCATCCCAAGTAGCGGCCTTCAGCACTTTCTTCTTTTCTTTTGCTTTCTTTTGTTCTTTCCGTTCCTTTTGGTATTTTGGGTACTGGCTCCGAATGTGCCCGGTTTTTCTGCAGTGATAGCATTCTGGAGGCGGCCTTTCTTCTTCGTCATCGCTTCCTTTTTCTTTCTTCGATGAAGAGGAGGATCCCTTTCGTCGAGTATCCTTTTGGATGAATTTTTGGAATGTGTTTCTTCTCTCTGGATTTCTGATGAACTTCTTGAAATTCTTCACCAGGAGTCCTTCTTCATCATCAACGTCCTATTTGATGCACTCCTTCTTTGATGTCAGCGCCAATGCCTTTTTCTTCGGCTCCTTGTTGTATTCGTCATGTTGAATTTGTAGTTCTACCTCATGGGTTTTGAGATTCCCAATGAGATTCTCGATCTGGAGTGTTCTTAAGTTGTGCGACTCCGAGATGGCTGTCACCTTTGGATTGAACCTTGGAGGTAAGGAATGAAGAATTTTCCTCACCAAGTCCCCGTCTGAGTAGGTCTTTCCAAGTGCCTTTGAAGCGTTGACGATCTTGGTGAAGCGGGTGTACATCGAGTTAATGTCCTCTTCGGTATCCATCCTGAATTTTTCATATTCAGATTCCAGTTGGAATAGCTTTGCATCTTTCACCTGCGATGTACCTTCATGAGTAACTTCCAATTGATTCCAAATATCATAAGCAGTTGTGCATGCAGAAATTCTATTAAACTCAGTCCTATTTAAAGCGCAATATAAAACGTTCATTGCTTTAGCATTATTTTTACACCTTAGTTTATCGTTATCGTCCCATTTATCCTTAGGTTTTGCTAATGTCGCCTCTCCCACTACAGTTGTAGGAGGAGAGTACCGAACTTCTACCATGTTCCATACTTCTACATCCATTGTCATAAGAAAACACATCATTCGATTTTTCCAGTAGTTAAAATCAGACCCAGTAAAGAGAGGTGGTCGACTAACCCCTTGACCCTCAGGAAAAGCGAGATCATGAGACGCCATTGTTCCCGGTTGTTAAGCCGATTGGAACAAAACCGCTCTGATACCACTTGTTGGATCGGTCGGCGCCCTTAGAGGGGGGGGGGGGGGTGAATAAGGGTTTTCAAAAACTATAGATTATATTTAAAAACATTGAATTATTGCAAGATTAAAGACATGAAATAAGTGAAGTAAAACAAAAAGGAGACAAGCTTTATTAATAATAAATAAGTTTTACAAAACTTGATCTCGATGACGCTAGAGATCGGAGGCGAATAATAAAAGCTCTTTTTGTTTTCTATCTCGACTCGCTTCCCCGCGAACCGGTCGCCCTAGCCTAATCCTCCCCGGATTCGGCCTCAAGCCGCTCTATCCAATCCTTCCCCGGATGTGGCCTCGAGCACCCCCTAGAACTAGCCTAGATCTAGTCGCCAACACGAGGCGAATTTCAGCCCTAAGTCTACCCCAGACTTAGTCGCCAACACGAGGCGATTTCACTACCGTTTACAATGATAAAAGAGAAATAAAATAATAACAACTTCCCTTAAGATGAACTTCTGAATATGGAGGCGAAGATCCGCTGTCGAATCAGCGTTTGTCGAAGCGGGCTTCGTTTAGCTTCGGCGTGATGGAATCCTCCTTCAGAAGTTGGCAGAGCTTCACCGGGACCTCAAATTTCGGCCAAGATAGGCCTCTGGAATTCTAGTACTCTCTCTCTGAGGTGTATGCAATTGGTGTGCGAAAGGAGAGGGGGTCCTTTTATAGCCCAAGCGCTACCGCCGGCGCTAGCGCTACCGCTGGCGCTAGCCCGGATTAGGAAACGTTTTGCGCGGCAGGATCTTCAATCCGTGGCAATATATTGCTCCATGCCTCTTGTGCACCGTTCTACCGCCAGCGCTAGTAGCTAACGCCGAGCGCTAGCTCCTTCTAAAAACGATGCCAGGATCGCGCAGATCAACGCTAGCGCCGGGCGCTATCGCTACCGCCGGCGCTATCGCTACCGCCGGCGCTAGTGAGCCTCTTCGAATTGTGGCCTCAATTTTGGGGGCAGACATCATGAGTACTCCTTGAGTCATGTGGACTATGCTAACCTGCACACTTGAACACACAAGATCAAATACACATAAGATTTGTTATTCTCAAACCTAGGAGATGCGGAAGACCATGTTCCAACACACAGTGTGCCTCTGAGAATCCTCTAGAGGGGGGGGGGGGGGTGAATAGAGATTTAAAATATTTTTATCCTAACTGTGAAAACAATAAACTTGACTAAGGACTTATACTCAACAATACACAGGCAGAATAAATATAATGCAGGAAATAAATGCTGAACAAATATAACTGGGACAACACAGAAAATCACAAACACAAACACACAAAATTTTATAGTGGTTCCCCAAAATATGGGTACTCCTCTCTTCTACCACCTGGTAGGAATGCACCAGCAGTGCCTGAGTCTTTTGATAAGAAGACTCTTAGAACCACTGAGTCTTTTGATAAGGAGACTCTTAGAACCACTGAGTCTTTTGATAAGGAGACTCTTAGAACCACTGAGTCTTTTGATAAGGAGACTCTTAGAACCACCAGATCTTTTGATAAGGAGATCTTGAACCACTGAATCCTTTGAAGAGGGATTAATAAAACTCTTTTACAGAAAATAGAATGAGAAAGATAGGAAAAAAGGTTTAAGGAATTCTGTTCTCAGAATTCTTGAGTAGGCTGTATGAAGTTAGCCTATATGAGTTCCACAGAATCTGCTCTTGATTAGCCTCTGCTTCAGATGGTGATGAACTGCAGAGACTTTGTTTGTCAGATTCTTTGAACTTCTATTGTCTGAGATCTGGCTGCTATATGATGGTGATGAAGAGCAGCTTCCAGATCTCCTGTTCTATCAGATGAAGAACTGCAGTATTCTCTTTCTGTTCTTTTCTTTGTTAGGGTTCCTAAGGGAGGAAGAAGAAGAAGATAAACCCTGATGAGAGAAGAGACGGCTGATGGTAATGAATGCTATATTCCTCTCTCTTTCTTCTGTCCTCTTATAGTCTGTCTTTAATTTTAATTAACTTCCTTTTCTAGTAAGACCTGAAAAGGTATTCCCTTGTCGACAATCTCTTTCCTTCTCTATTTAATTCTCGGCCCGTCCACCAAAAAGGAATACACTTCCAAGAAACCATTTGTCTTCTTCTTTAATGTTTCTTTCTACTTCAGGAAATTATTAGGCCGTTGGAGAACGGTCTTGAAAGGAGTGGGCCATGAGGGAGGCATCAGAATGACAGTTGAAAAGATAAACTTTTACAGACTGTATTCGACGTAGCGTCAAATTCACTTCCTCTCTGATCAACGCAGCTTCGAGTTCTTGTAGGAGTTGCATCGATTTCATCTCTGCTCTGATTGAACACTGCTAGTCGACGTTGCGTCGATATCCTATCGACGTAACCATCGAGTTGAAAGGCGTGGCTCTGAACTTCATTATCTGTGTCGAGATGAAGTCGATGTTGCGTCGACTTTAGATGGCTTCGACAGACATTCCCTTCTGCGTCGAGTTGAAGTAGAAGCTGCGTCGACTTCTTAGGTTACTTCGACAGTCCCTGACCTCTACGTCGACATCTATTCGATGTACCGTCGACTTGAGTTACTTCGATAGAAATGTTGAACAACTTAGACTTCTAGTCAGAGTAGCGTCGACATGGACTCGATGTTGCGTCGAATTCTATTCGACGCATATGCTAACTTTGTCCATTTTGCTTCTATTGATCTGGTCTTTACACCCTAAGTTGAGTGTGACATCCTAAGACATCTAATGACTAGATTACCCTCACTATACAATGTTTAATGTAATCCTAGGGGATAAAATCACTTTTAATTAATTTGTTAAGTTAAATCAAGGGTTTTTCCCTATAATCTCTCCTATTTACCTTAACAAATTTTATAGTTTGTTCAGAGTGATTTTATACAATCTTTCATAAAAATAATACATACAATATAGTAAAGACACAAGATAAGACAGACTGAAATTATAAGCACTTCGATTCAGTTGTCAAGCAATAAAATTGTATCACATTGTTCTTCCCAGTATATATTTGTCTTTAGAAGAAATAATCACAGAATACCTTTTAATTAAGAATCCTTCTCATGAGTCTTTCTTTTTCTTGAGAACACCTTTGGAATTTTCCTTTGAGCTACTTTCAGAGGCTCATCATCATCTGCTGCTCCAGCATCCTCTTTCTTCTTGAGAAGCTCCCCCTGAGATTGTGCATTCTTTTCATCTTCCTAGGTAGCTTCCTGAGTTATCTGAGCTACTTGATCAAGCAGATTTTCAGCTTGAGGTTCATCCTGGTCCCCAGCTGTGCTCACAACTTCTAGTTTCGTATTTAGATTCCTCTGAATATCTTAAGCAGGCTCCCCCTGAGTTGATGCATCTATTTGTTCACCATTTGCAATTTCTTGGGGCTTCTCCTATTCTGCAAGCATTTCCTGGATCCCATCATCCAACTTCTCTGAGATCTCCCCCTGTTCTACAGGCTCCCCCTGGATTTGTGCTCCTTGAAAGGTAGTCACTTTATCAGGGGCAGGCACTTTGTTAGCTTCATCCAGATCATGTCCACCCAAATCAAGGATATGACCCTCTCCCTCTAAGATATTCTCCCCCTTCTTGACCTTGCTGGCCAGTGAGGTTAAGAATTCTTTTGTAACCATAGAGGAAGAGACAAATTCCTTTAATCCATGTAGGGATCTCTTTGAATCCAGTAGCTCAGCCTCTATCTATGAATATTTCCTGTCAAACTTTCTTGCCTGGGTGTCCACCAGATCAGCAAAGGTTGAGGAAGCAAGGGCCATAGCCTTAAAAATGACTTGCTCAAGGTCAATGGGAGGATGAGCTGGAGGAGGAGATGGAGGAAAGTGTTCTGGAATGGGGGAGAGAGGATGGTAGATATCGGGTGAGAAATGGGTTGATGATGGTGGAGGTGGATGTGGAACCAGCTCATGATCTGGGGGTGGAGGTGAATGGTGTATATGGAAGGATGGCTCAGGGACTGAAATGGATTGGGACTGATGATCTGGAAGATCTTCTAGTTGTTGTTGGGCTGCAGCAACATCATGATGGTGTTCTTAAACAGTATCCAGTGGAGGGATCTCATCCCTTTGGAGATCTGAGATTTTCCTGACAGGCTCTTGAGGAGGAGGAGATGGAGGAGGGGATGCATCAGCTTGACCAGGCTTCAAAATCTGCTTGGTTCATTTTGAGAATATTCCTATGTTGATTCTTTTTCTAGGAGGGATGGGCACTCCTTTTGATTTGCGTACACTTAGGTAGTGCTGGAGGAGCACTTGACTCATTACTCTCATGTAGGCATTCTCCTTATGGGCATACTTATGACCAATCATCTTCAGGAGGCATCTCCTCCAGTTAATCTTCTTCTTCTGAACTAAAGCTCCCATTATATGAAGCTGTTGTTTTGGAACAGCATCATGTGCTGATATTTTACATAACAGCACCTTCCGTACAATGTCTGCAAGGAACTTATATTCCTCCCCAAGATCAATCTTCTCTAGATTGATGGGTTTATCTTTCTTGAACTGCATAATTTCCAGGGCCCTCTTGATCTCTTCCCCTGTCAGCTCATCTGAATCACTCCCAGTTGGGAGATCAAAAGTTTGATTTAGTAACTCCTCTGTTATATGAATGTCTGTCTCAGAGACTTTCCCATTGATGGATCCATCATCTTCTATCTGTACTGTTTCCTTGAACTCTGTTAGTTCTATGTTAAGTATCTTGCTCCTGGTGGATATGAGTTTGGTTAAGCAAGCATCCTGAAGCAAGCCCGGAATGGATTTGAAGCTGTCAGCTGCCGCGTTGAAAGAATCAATGTCCACATCAAATCCGGAGTTCACTTTCGGAGGAGCCATTTGGTTGAGTACACCTGCAGAGACAAGAAAGAAAGAGAGAGAGAGAGGAGAACCGGAGAGCTGGAAGACAGAAGCGCAGGAGTGGAAGAAAGTTAGAGAGCCAGAAGATTCAAAAGCGCAATGATTTCGACGCTTGTGTTGCTTAAAAGAAGACGATTCGTCGCTGCGTAGGGTTTAAGTCGACGCACCGTCAACGTGTATCAATGTTTGGCACACAAAAATAAGTAGAGAATGCTTCTAGAAGACATTCTTAGCGTGCAGACAATTCGACGTTGCATCAACTTATATTCGACGTAATTTAGTCGATGCTATCACTTGCTGAAGATTGCTTAGCAGTCTTTAAGTCGACGCAGTCTAGTTAACATTGCATCGATTTGCTATCGACGCAACTTCGACTTTAATGAGCATCCAATCATTACGACGCATGCGTCGATTAGCAATCGACTTTACGTCAATATCTATTCGAATTATTCACTCTGAGTGCTTCTCGACGTTGGCGTCGAGTAGAAATCGATGGTACATCGATTTCTATTCGACTCACCTCTGAATGATGTAACGTATTTTCTTTGGAAAGCTCCTGCTGTTTTTCCCAACAATGTTATTTATTTAAGATAGATTATAATATTAATTTTATATGTTGTAGGGATAGATCAAGGCAGAGATCACTCCCTTATCTGGAGTTTGTTCCTTATCCTTGACCTACATCTTCCATCCCACTCCATTTTCTCCTGGGTGGGACTCTACCTCATCCTGCACAAGTAATTCAAACATTAGAATGAACCCAGGTTACCTTGGGTCCTTTGCTTTTACCATTATAAGGTTCAATGAAAGAGTAGAAGGGTCTTTCATGATACCCTTTGGGATGATAAGGAATGGGTCTCCCAGACCTTTTATTTTGATATTTGAAATGAGTGTAAAATGTATCTAAATATAATAAATCTGCAGAGTGTCTTATTATCCTAGGTTTTGCTTTACCCTGTTGGTCCTTGTCATTTAGTTTTCCTATGTTGTTCTTACCAAAGGATTTCACCTTATTAGTTTTACCTATCCTATCTGACTGATTGAGACTCTCACCCTTACATGAAGCACTCTTCTCACTGGGTTGATAACAACTAGGTCTAACAAATGACACTAGATTTTTCCAGGCAGGCTTCCTAGGTGATTCTATGCTGGTGGAGGGTTCTGCCCCTAATCCTAGATGATTAAATCTCATAGAGAGATTTTCAGTGATATTTTTGAGCTTTTGACTCCTCCCATTGAGTGAGTCCTCAAAGGCCTTTGCCTCTGCTAGCTCTTCTGTTAATTTAAAGTTTTCTTCTCTTAGTTTCACCACTTCTAATTCTTTATTATTAATTTCATCTATTAGGTTTTGATTTCTTAGGTAAATTTCATCTTTCTTTAGGTTATCTAATTCTAACCTAACAATATCTAGTTCTTTTTCTACTTTAATATGATCATTACAAAAGTTCTTAAAGCAAGTTTTGAAATCATCAGAACTGAAATCAAAATCATCAAATAAAGATACCTGCTCCTCTTCATCTTCTGATGACATCCCCAGTACCATCATGCAGGCTGCTTCAGCTTCAGCCTCATCATCATTTTCAGATGATGAGGAGCTTGATTCAGCTTCTAAATCACTCCAGGTTTTAGCAATGAAACCTTTTGCCTTCTTCTTATCCTTCCCTCTGAAGGATTTCTTCTTCTTCTTCTCTTCTTTGGTGCTGCTTCTTTCCCTTTGCTCCTGTGGGCACTCAGGGGCAATGTGCCCTGGCTTGTTGCATGTGAAGCAGATGATCTCCCTCCTTGGAGTTTTATCATACCTGGGCCTTGACTCTCTTTCTCTTCTCCTTGAGTCTTCAGTCTTGACCCATTTCTTAAATCTCCTTTCTAGGAGATAGAGCATCTCATCTTCTGGAGTGGACGGCTCCCCCTGGAAGACTTTCAGGGCAAGGCTCCTTTGGATAGCAGCAGGAGTTTTCTCCATTGCTTTTGCTTCAGCCCTATTTTTTAAGAGCATCTCATATGACTTGAGTTTTCCTAGCAAAGCTTCAGTGAAGATCTCTCTATGACCTCTGTATTCTCTGATAGCCCAGATTCTTGAATCCCATGAGCTTGGTAAGCACATGAGGATCTTATAATTAATTTCAGTCAAGGATATTTTCTTGTCCAAGCCTCCGAGCTCATTAATGATAATGCTGAATCTGTCATACATATCAGCAACAGATTCATCTGCCTTCTTTTGAAAGTTCTCATACTGGGATACGAGAAGGGACTTCCTGTCCTTCCTTTCATCAGCACTCCCTTCTACCATTGTAGTGAGTGTATCCCAAATTTCTTTTGCTGATTGACATTCAGCCACCTTCTAGAAAATGTCATCTAACATTGTTGAGACCAGAATGTTCATGGCCTTGGCATCACATGCCTTAACCTTCTTCTCAGCCTCTGTCCATTCCTTTCTTGGGACAGCCTTAGTTATTGAGAATTCTCCTGCCTTTTGTCTGATTGGAGCTGGAGGACTTGTGAGAAGAACATCATATATATCTTCATCAATATAGTTCATATATAACTTTATTCTGGCCTTCCAGAGTGTGAACTTATTCAAGTTACACACTGGGGGTCTTGTTGAAGCATAGTCCTTAGAACTCATTTTTCTTTATAAAATATTTTAATGAAAGAAAATAAGAGTAGGAGATCTTTCTGATCAAGGTGTTAACCTTTTTCTTGATCAACCTCCCTCTGATACCAATTGAAAGTGCACAGTGTGCCTCTGAGAATCCTCTAGGGGGGGGGGGTGAATAGAGATTTAAAATATTTCTATCCTAACTGTGAAAACAATAAACTTGACTAAGGACTTATACTCAACAATACACATGCAGAATAAATATAATGCAGGAAATAAATGCTGAATAAATATAACTGGGACAGCACAGAAAATCACAAACACAAACACACAGAATTTTATAGAGGTTCCCCAAAATGTGGGTACTCCTCTCTTCTACCACCTGGTAGGAATGCACCAGCAGTGCCTGAGTCTTTTGATAAGGAGACTCTTAGAACCACTGAGTCTTTTGATAAAGAGACACTTAGAACTACTAAGTCTTTTGATAAGGAGACTCTTAGAACCACCAGATCTTTTGATAAGGAGATCTTGAACCACTAAATCCTTTGAAGAGAGATTAATAAAACTCTTTTACAGAAAATAGAATGAGAAAGATAGGAAAGAAGGTTTAAGGAATTCTGTTCTCAGAATTCTTGAGTAGGCTGTATGAAGTTAGCCTATATGAAGTTCCATAGAATATGCTCTTGGATAGCCTCTGCTTCAGATGGTGATGAACTGCAGAGACTTTGTTTGTCAGATTCTTTGAACTTCTGTTGTCTGAGATCTAGCTGCTATATGATGGTGATGAAGAGCAGGTTCCAGATCTCCTGTTCTATCAGATGAAGAACTGCAGTATTCTCTTTCTGTTCTTTTCTTTATTAGGGTTCCTGAGGGAGGAAGAAAAAGAAGAGAAACCCTGATGAGAGAAGAGACGGCTGATGGTAATAAATGCTATATTCCTCTCTCTTTCTTCTGTCCTCTTATAGTCTGTCTTTAATTTGAATTAACTTCCTTTTCTGGTAAGACCTGAAAAGGTATCCCCTTGTCGACAATCTCTTTCCTTCTCTATTTAATTCTCGGCCCGTCCACCAAAAAGGAATACACTTCCAAGAAACCATTTGTCCCCTTCTTTAATGTTTCTTTCTACTTCAGGCAATTATTAGGTCATCGGAGAACGGTCTTGAAAGGAGCGGGCCATGAGGGAGGCATCAGAATGATAGCTGAAAAGATAGACTTTTACAGACTGTATTCAACGTAACGTCGAATTCACTTCCTCTCTTATCGATGCAGCTTCGAGTTCTTGTAGGAGTAGCTTCGATTTCATCTCTGCTCTGATTGAACTCTGCTAGTCGACGTTGCGTCGATATCCTATCAACGTAACTGTCAAGTTGAAAAGCATGGCTCTGAACTTCATTATTTGTGTCGAGATGAAGTTGATGTTGCGTCGACTTTAGATGGCTTCGACAGACATTCCCTTCTGCGTCGACTTGAAGTAGAAGTTGCGTCGACTTCTTAGGATACTTCAACAAGTCCCTGACCTCTACATCGACATCTATTTGACGTACCGTCGACTTGAGTTACTTCGACAGAAGGGTTGAACTACTTAGACTTCTAGTCAGAGTAGCGTCAACATGGACTCGATGTTGCGTCGAATTCTATTCGACGCATATGTTAACTTTGTCCATTTTGCTTCTGTTGATCTGGTCTTTACACCCTAAATTGAGTGTGACATCCTAAGACATCTAATGACCAGATTACCCTCACTATACAATGGGTAATGTAATCCTAGGGGATAAAATCACTTTTAATTAATTTGTTAAGTTAAATCAAGGGTTTTCCCAACAAGAAGAAAACATAGAGAGCATCCATTACAATATTGGCTATCTGTCGAATAGGGTCTTCATCTTCTTCCTCTTTGAAACCTTAAGAGACAGACTGAACATTGCTCTGCATAGAGAAAAGAAAATAGCTGCTTCTTCAACTTCTTCTTCTTCTTACACAACAGTTTGTTCACAAGAAGTACTCAGTGAAAAAGGATCAAGCAAAACAACCCTTGCAATCATCACAATCATAAGCAAGGGTTCATCAAATACAGATCCTATGATAAACAGAAGCATCAGATAGCTTCTAAAGAATTCTGAGAAACAAAATTCCATTCTTTCTTCTTCTTCTTCTTTCATCAACTTTAAAAGAGTTTTACTAATACGTATTTTAAAGGTGAAAGTGCACAGTGTGCCTCTGAGATACCTCTAGAGGGGGGGGGGGGGGGTGAATAGAGATTTAAATCCCTTTCTATCCTAACTGAGCATGCAATTAAAACTACTAAGAGATTATGCTTCAGCAGTTCCTAACACAGAATAAAATGTATGTTGTAAATATGAAAACAGAAAGACTGTAAACTATATGAGACATCACAAAAAATAAGCAACCAGAAGACACAAGAAATTTATAGTTGTTGAAACCAGAAACCGGTCTCTGTGGAGTTCGGGGCCCCCAACGGGTTGGGGGGCAGCTAGCACTTACTTATCCCTCGTGGGAAACAGGCTGAAGCCTCGGAACTTGACACAGACCCTTAGACTCAGCAGGGAGGACCCACCACACACCCGGAAGATCTTTTGAGCGCTTCCCCTCCAAAGCCAAAGCTGAGGCCCGGGCACCTTGGAGAGCTTTGAGAATGCTCGGCAAGGATGGCCTGAGGAGAGAGAAGCTAAAAGAGAAGTCCTCTCCAAAGGTGCCCTTTGGGTCTTATTTATAGATTTTCTGATCTGGTCTACAAATAGCAGGATTCCGCTTCTTGATTTTACTATATGTACCCCAAATTGGTCTGCTAACAGCCAAACTCCGCTGTTCTGAGAGGCTACTGGCAGACCACCAGGGGCAGAAGGGTAAATTCAACTCCTGGACCCCTGGAAGAGGGATCTGCGAGAACTCTCCTCTTTTCCAATCTCGCAAACCCTTACGCGAAGACCCTACTTGCCTCTGCGAGATCTGGCCGGTCTGGCGATCTTTTTCTAATTAAGCTTGCCGAGATCCCGGGTTTCTCTTGTTAATCTGAGAAGTTGTTCTGGCGAGCTGTGGTTGACTTCGCCGAGCCGAAGGAATGATGCCTGTTCGTCGAGCGCAGCTCGACTAACAGCGAATAAAAGAAATGGCGCCTGTTCGTCGAGCGCAGCTCGACGAACGCTGAACTCAAGAAACAATTCCTGTTCGTCGATCGCAGCTCGACGAACATAAAACGAGAGAAACGATGTCGGTTAGTCGAACGTGGAGCCGACAGGGTCGTCGACCGCTGAGACGGCGAGATCCCGCCCGCTGAGACGGCGAGATCTCGCCCGCTGAGATTAAGGCAATTTCGTCGATCACCGAACTAAGGCGATTTCGTCGATTGCCGAACAGATTTTGCCGAACGCAGGACTAAGCCGCTGGACTGGCTGGGATAACTTTCGTTGAACTCTGATCGCCCCCGCCAAGGAGGAGGGGGGGGGGGGGGCAGTCTGCGAGGAATCCCACTTTCCTAGTCCTCGCGAACCCTTTACCCGGGAGTCTTACTTGTAATGGCGAGATCTGTAATGGCAAGATCAAGGACCCACTAGGCGATCTCGCCTCGGTCTGCCTTGCCGAGACCTCGCTCGGAAATCTCTTGCGAAGTCCTTGCGAAGAGCCAGACGAACACCGGGTTGTACACAATCCCCGCTCTTTGCGAGGTTAACCTAAGCTCGCAAAGAATCATCCAACCCTGGGTGTTCGCTGGCGACAGCTGTCATATCAGGAATCTTTTGTGGGTCCCACCCGCAGGCTATAAATATCTCCCAAGCCCGGGTGGTACGCACCTTCACTATTTCTTTTTTCCTTCTTCCACCCTTTACTGTAGCTACTCCAAAATGCCTCTCTCCAAGGAACTCGAGGCTCGCCTGAAGGACTCCAAGGCCAGCAAGATGTCGGCCATGATGAAACCCCCAGCCTGGATGAACCGCCCGTCTCCTGCTTCTGCGCCGAAGATGAAAAAGGCGAAAGCCGTTCGCCGACAGGAGGGCGATACCGTTGTATTGGAGTCTTCCCCTAGTGGCAAGTCCCCCGTGAAAGGAAAGGGGCGGCCGACCCCTTCCAATGAAAGGGGAGGCCGGAGCCGGCCCCCTCAAGGAGGGAGCGGCCGGCCCCCCTCAAGGGAGGGGGCGGCCAAGGCCGGCCCCCTCAAGTTGAGGGCGGCCGGCCGGGCCAACCCCCTCCAAGGAGGGTGCGGCTATGGCCGACCCCCTCCATGGAGGGGGCGGTTGGTCCCCTCGAGGGAGGGGCGCCCGGCCCCCTCCAAGGGGACGGCCGAGGCCGGCCCCCTCCAAGAGGCGGCGGCCGGCCCCCTCGTAGGAGGGGCGGACATGGCCGACCCCCTCCAAGGAGGGGTTGGCCAAGGCCGGCCGGTCCCCTTGAGGGAGGGGCGGCGCCCGGTGGCCGGCGGTCGGCCTCCCTCTCGAGAGAGAGGGGGCGATGGTTAGCCGGATTGGGCTTGGCGGTTACGCGGAGTGGGCGGTTATGCGGAGTGGCGGTTACGCCGAGTGGGCGGTTACGCCGAGTGGCGGTTACGCCGAGTGGCGGTTACGCCGAGTGGCGGTTACGCCGAGTGGCAGTTACACCGAGTGGGCAGTTACGCCGAGTGGGCGGTTACGCCGAGTGGCGGTTACGCCGAGTGGCGGTTACGCCGAGTGGGCGGTTACGCCGAGTAGGAAAGTTTGCTTACAACAACATCTACCAAGCAAGTATAAAGATGGCCCCTTTCGAGGCTCTTTATGGTAGTAAATGTCGCACACCGTTATCTTGGGCTGAAATGGGCGACACTAAGTTGTTAAAACACATGGATGTGGATGAGGCAAATACATCGATTCGGGCTATTCGGGAGCGATTGCTCATTGCGCAGGATCGGCAGGCAAAATATTACAACGCAAATCACCGGAATGTCGAGTTCGCCATTGGCGACTGGGTTTATCTCAAGATCAAACAGTTCAAAGGAGTATCAAGGATCCGACACTTGAAAAAGATAAGTCCAAGGTACTTAGGACCGTTCGAGATCTTGGAGCGCATTGGTGAAGCCGCCTACTGGCTTGCTCTATCTTCGGAGCTGAGCGGGCTGCATGATGTATTTCATATCTCCGTGTTGCGGAAGGCTGTTAAAGAGCCTAATCTGGTTGTTGCGGTCAATGAAGTGTCGGTAGATGGTGGGCTAGCGATGAAAGTCAAACCCGTTTGCATTGAAGACACTGAAGTGAAGCAGTTGCGGAACAAGTCCATTCGGATGGTGAAAGTCCGTTGGAATAATTGCGGGCGAGAGGAACTCTCTTGGGAAAGAGAGTAATCGATGCTTGCGGAGTACCCCGAGCTATTTCACTCAGGTAATTTTATCTGTAATTTCTGCTACTACTGTTTTCGAAATTTTGGGATGAAATTCTTTTAAGGGAGGTGGAGTTGTAACACCCCAAAAATCGTAGTTCAGCGAAGTAGGCAGAGTGGTAGTGCTGCGCTCGGAGTAGGCTGAAGTTTCCCTGTCGGGCATTGCACACGACAATTTTTCCTCTTCGCGCACGACCACTGGTCGTGCAGCAGTGATCATGCGCTCTTGTCAATAAAGGGAGCTGGCTAAACGTTCCCTGTCCCGATATCGCATGACCATTTCTCCTCTTCGCGCACGACCACTGGTCGTGCGCCAGTGATCGTGCGCCCTATTTATTCTGCTTCGTAAATAAGAACGGAGAAGACGATCCGACCGATCAAAATCTTTGGAATTTGATCCAACGGCTGTGAGCTGTTGCTGGGGGGCTTTATGGCTTTGGAGAGGGGTTAATCCCTCATATTTCCATAGCTTTCCTCTCTCCTAAGCTAGAGATAGAAGAAAGGGCAAGGAGAAAGAAGAAGGAGATTCCGCCATTGACGGAGCTTCAGAGCTCCGATTCGCGAGGCGTTCCCAGATCTGGAAAGTGCAGCCCAGTGCGGTCCTTTCCCTCCGAGTAGAATCTCAGTTCTATGGCAAAGAAGAATGCTCCTAGGGTAACGATTCTTCCTCCCGATCTTAGGATGTGTTATTTGTCCTCTCATTCCTTTTTATATGCTTGCATGAGGTATCCCTTTCACCAAATAGGTGAAGTGTAGGATTTCCTCTAGTTCTTCGGAACTCCGGGTCGATTGTGTCCGTCCCCGGCATATTGCATGTAGAAATCTGGTAGTCGTGCGGATTTAGGCATTTTGTGTGAAGCCTATTTGTGGCCGTGAGCCCGAATCAGTGATGCTTGAATTGTGACGTTGCATTTAGGTTAAGCCTAGAATGCGTGCCGGAGAATGACTCCGTGATAATTGCTATTGGTTGTGGGACTTGAGTTTTAGGTGTCTTTCGGAGAGCCTAACGGAAGCCCCATGCTTGAGAGTGGTTGAATGCAAATCTTCACCACGCGATTTGAAGTGGAGTGTCTTGTACCTCCTTCGTTAAGTATTTGTGAAGCCTAGGCCGTCGTGTATGGGTTAGGTGTGTAACTTATATTTTGTGTAGCACTTGCAAGTGCTAAACCCTTACGGTCCGAGGTGATGTCATACCCGCATCGTGTGTACAATCGATGAGAAGAGCCCAGGAATTGGCTGAACCGAACCCGTTTCCATGCAGTATTGGTAGGGGGATGTTATCTCTTGCAAATCCGTGTGATCATGGGAGAGGTCGTGGAAGGCGTCTTGCCTAGACCGAACAAAAGCTCGGTTTCCCCACCTGAGGCTATGGCCCTTACGGTGGAGAGTTCAGTTGAATTGATGTTATGTTAGCCTCATGCGGTTGCTTAGGCGGTTGTGGGGAAACTTCGGGTGAACCCAACCAACATCATGTGCATACCTAGGTTCCCTTTTCCTTGATGCTCAACCTAGAAGATTGATTGTGCTTGAAACCACACCTTGTGTAGTTTGCACTTTCCTTATATTAGTACATGTTGCTAATATGGCTTGCTTGCAGGGAAGAAGCTCCGCCACCCCGATAAAGGGGTGGGGTCGTTGTAATTTGGTCAGCTGTGCTGACCATTACTTTATTTTCCACCACTTGGTGGAATGTTCTTATGCAGGTGCAGGTGAGCTTAGCGGGAAATAGCGGGCGGTGCCCCTTTTGCTGAGTTGGCCCTCGAAGGCCAGCCTCTTTTATGTTTTTCTTGTATTGCCGGTCTGCGCGCCGATGTATGTTTTGAGTTTGGTACATTTGTTAAATGTAAGGCCTTAAGGCCGTAACTCTATTTTATTTTTTCATTCCTGAGATAGTGGACTATTCTAAAAGAAATGTTAAATCTTTATGCTTCCGCTTATGTTTAGTATACTCTGTTGTAGTTCTTTTCTGTATATCTCCTTTTAACGCCTAGCAAGTGTGGTTAGTATGGTGTGGGGTCCCGGCCGGACCTACTGTTATACTATTCGTACTGGCAGGGTGTTACAATTTGGTATCAAACTTAGGGCGTCGATCTGTAGTTTAGCGAATTCGGGACGAATTCCTTTTAAGGGGTGGTGTGCAAAGGCTGTGCGCTCACCTAAAACGACAAAACTAATAAGAATGTACACTTAGGAATGAAAAAACATACTTGTTTGCGGAATCTGAGCATTCCATGATTGTTGTTTGCTATGTTTTTGGGCACTAAATTGTGTATTACACGATTATAAGTTCCTAGAAGTGGTGCGGGGCAGTCTCAACCCCGTAACATCGCTGAAAGTAGTGCGTCCGCTACGGTACCAGCGACCACTCCTTCGGCTGAGATGATCAGAATGGTCGCAGAAGGTGTCTTCGCGATGATCAATGCTCAACCGCAAAGGCTTGCACAGCCTGATACGCCTGCTACAGATGCGGCCCCGGTGATCGAACCTGCAGTAGAACCTGTGATGGAACCGAGGGTTGAGACCCATGTGCCTGTGGCTGCAGTGGAACCTGCGGTGGTGCCAAGGGTGGAGCATCGTGTAGAGCGTGTAGCTGTTGCGCGAGCGCGTGATCAACAACTGCAACACTTTCTAAGCTTCCACCCTCCAACTTTCTCGGGGACCGGATCCCCAACGGAGGCAGAGGACTGGCTGTCAACGGTTAGGAAAACTCTAAAGGCGACAATAACAGAAGAAGCTATGATGGTCACTCTAGCCACCTTCCTCCTTATCGGAGAGGCAGAGCTTTGGTGGGCCGAGCAGGAAGTGCATAAGTTTGGAGTCAAGGAGATTACCGAGATCACATTAGCGGAGTTCTCAAAGTCGTTTCTTCAGAGGTATATTCCTTCTGCCCAACGCATTGCGTTGCAGAACCAAATTTTGAAGTTAACTCAAGGCGATAGCTCGGTGGATGAGTACTTGCATGAGTTCACTAAACTGGGCCGCTATGCGGGGCCTATGATGGAAGATGAGGAGACGAAGACAAATAAGTTCTATGAAGGGCTTCGGGATGAGTTGAGGCTGCTCCTTGCAGGCCCTAAGACGTTTGGCTTCTAGGTGATGGTGCAAACTGCCAGATCTCTGGAGTTGGACATGAAGAGAGTGCAAGCAAGGGGTGTTGTAAAGAAACCTAAATTTCATGCGCTGGCCTCTCAATCCAAAGCTGAGTTCAGAAAGAATAAGAGGAAGTCTAGGTTCGCAGAACCAGCTCCTTCTAATATTTCGGGAGCCACGACCGTGCGGGGTCCTATCACGTGTTTCACCTACGGGAAGGTGGGACACAAAGCCGCGGTGTGTCGAAGTGGTCCCCCGAAGGCAGGAAATCGAGCGGTGGACTATGCTCGTGCTGCGAGTCAGGCGGAAAAGGGTAAAGCTGCGGAGTCTTCTGCTTCCCAGCACATTCCGACCCAGTCGAGAGTTTATTCACTTGGCCAGCAAGAAGCCATACGACAAACTGATGTCGTCACATGTATGAATTAAATGTTAGCTTTTGCATAGCTATATGTGATTGATACTGTTGTTCTTCTAGTAGTGGTTGGTAGGACAATCAGGCCACCACCACAACGCCTATTTATACTTTTGGGCTGTGAAGTCCCTTAAAGAGCTACTTTCTTTAATTGATGCCCCTGTTTATGGGCTTGCTTCCATGTGAGCTTGTGGATTTATTCAAGCTGATTATGCTAAATTTATGCTTACTCTTGGCTAGTTATTATTTCTATTGCATAATAGCTTTCATTCTTATACTTGTTGTTACTTGCTCCCATTTGGGCTAAGGCATTCTTTTCTTTTGAGTGCCCTAGGTTCAGGTAAGTAGCTGCGGCAAGCGGTAGAGCTGCGGTGAGTTGCAGTTGTCCGTTGTCTCCTCACTGTTATGAGGTAGTTGTTCCTTTGCTTCAGTTGTTCTCTTCCAGTGTTAGATTACTTGCTAGCTTTTCTGATGTCACTTTCTAGCTAGTTTTCATCTTGCTCTCTGGGAAATGTGTATTTTGCTAATTATGTGAGACACTTTTTGTGAAGAATTGTGTAGCATACCCTTTCTTACTATGTAACACCTATTTTGAAAATGAACTAAATATTTTCTCATATATATAAAATAAATCTAGACATGTGCTAGTCTTGAAGACATGTTTGGTCTTCATGCTCGTATAGGATGAATGAACCTATATTTCTGCTACGTATGTAAATTTCTAATTGTGCACCGAGTAATCCACAGGACCGAGGGACACGGTCTCAGCTTAAAAGAAGCCGAAGTAATCTTTGATTTAACAATATCTATATTCGTATAAATGTTCGTAAAAAAGTGCTTGTCTGAGCATCTGCAGTTGTCCCATGCACTACGTGGCATCATGACACGTATTTTCCCCTTACTCTGATAATACTTAAATTATTTTGAGAAAATGCGGGTTGTGACAGTTGGTATTAGAGGGAGGTTAGCCGGATTATTGGGATAGTCTGGTTGGCTCGGTTAACCACATGGTGAGAAACGTTATTCATTGCATACACCCACCGATGGGTCATCGGTAGATCTCGGCTGAAGCATTGACACTACACTCATAAGCATGAAAGAAGTATACGAGGCATATTATGTAGTATGAGATGCATAATATGTGTTTGTATATGGATCCTAATAGGTGACAACATGCGACTGTTATGTAGTATGGGATGCATAACGTAGGTCGCATGTGTGTCCATTACATTTTCCTTTTTGTTAAATGAGGTAATATATAGTATGGAATGCATAAAATCGCATGTGTACGCCAGTCATAACATGCATTAAGGACTTTCTTAGACTACATAGCACAACATACATTGCATAACATTACATAAGCACACGTACCAAGCTAGAGATCTACATGATGACACATGCACACTCATGGTTTTAAAAGAAAGATGTTCAACCTTCATGCATATGGGAGAGGTGTACGAGGGATTTAGGGGTGATGCTTTATCATC
The DNA here is from genome assembly GCA_033032865.1 of Dactylorhiza incarnata. Classification (NCBI taxonomy): domain Eukaryota; kingdom Viridiplantae; phylum Streptophyta; class Magnoliopsida; order Asparagales; family Orchidaceae; genus Dactylorhiza; species Dactylorhiza incarnata. The sequence continues at coordinate 6,410,959 of JAWHQI010000120.1, read as the reverse complement.
CTAAGTATAGCAAAATATCATATATAAAACTTTTCCCAGAGCAAGTTAACAGCAAGATCAATTATCTATTCTTGTCTGATCTGTATCGAGTTAGGAAATTCTAGTTTCCTAGCTGTTGTGTCTAAAGCTAGGTGTAGATGAGCGGTTCAATCGTAATTTCTAAAGATGACTTCAGAGCATAGTGCGTTAGAGTCGGCTCTCTGGTCAGAGGAGGAATCCTCAGGTGCGCAGAATGAGGCAGCGATTGAGGAATTACGTTAGAGTATCGAGGCATTGTCGAGGCAAATGGTCATGGTGTAGGTGCAGATTTAGAATTGGATGGCGGCTACTTCTGGGCAGCAGCCTAGGGTGCAGAACCCTGTTGTCGGTCAGATTGCGGTGTCGAGGAAGGAAAGGAGGAAAGCTACTGATCGTGGAAGCCCTGCTCCAAGTAAGAAGGGCAAACAGGTGTGTAGTTTTTGTGGCTATGTGGGCCACCCATTCGAGAAGTGCTTCAAGAGGTTGGGCACGTAGAAGCAGTCTCAGGAGCATGCGATCCAGGGTGCACCTAAGGGAGATCTTTCTTTCCTTTTGCTAGCAGAAGGATTGCCTTTTGCTGGCAGAAGGATTGGTCGTGTTTCCAGTGCGGTTAGAGAGGACTTCTAAAGGCTAATTGTCCGCAGTCCCAACCCCCGTTGCAGGCAGTTCCCTTGCAGACTGAAAGTGAGGTTAGATCTTAAATTAACTCTAGAGGGGGGGGGGGGGTGAATAGAGTATTAAAACTTTTTATTAGTTTTATTGCGGAATTAAAAATACTGATATATATGTGTATAGCAGAGTGATTTATAAAAACTGAAAATAAAAATCAGCACAGCACAATCACAGAAAAGTAAAGTAATCACAGAGGACACAAGGAATTATAGTGGCTCCCCAATAAACCTGGGTACGTCCACTCTTCTACCACCCTTGGTAGGAATCCACTAGGATTTTTGATCAGGTGTCCGAACACCAATAAGCTTTTGATAAGGTGCTTAAAAAACAACAAGGATTTTTTTGATCAGGTGTCTTGCCACCAAGGTGTCTGATGTAGAATTGTTGACAGTTTGAGGATGGAAGCTTCCTTTTGAATGACTGATCTTCCTATAGCTGATGAATATGAGAGAATGAGTTCTTCAGATTGTTGTTGCTCTTTTGAAGACCTAAACTTGCAGCTGATGACTGAGAGATGAAATGTAGATGTTCTCAGAAAATGAATAATGGTGCTGCTTGAGGAAGAAGATGACTGAAAGTATTTTCTGTGTCTATGCTTCTTCTTCTTCTGTACTGTACTGTAAAATCGTGTGTAAAAATCTCTATATATGTTATCTTACTTCTTTGATAATATAATATTATTCTTAAAATCAAATCATCTGATTCTCGGAACTGCACACGCCACAAAACTCTTTTGGCAGTGTCCTTTATTACTTTTGCCGTGAAAGATGCCTTTTCATTTAATGTGAATAGCTCTTCTCCTTAGAATAAGACAAAATAAAGGAATATAATAAAGAAATATAATATCCTTACTTGTCTGACTGAATAGGTCCAAAGATTTTAATAGTTCCGTTAAAGTCGTCGATCTAAGTTTAGAGAACTTTAATATAACTAATCTGAAGGTTAATTTCGTCGACCTGCACTTCTGTTAAATATTCGTCGAACACAGACTGTAGTTCGTCGATCTCAGAATAAAGTTAGTCGAACTGAGCATAGAAATCTTAATCTGGCTGGAAGAAAAGATTTTAGTCGATCTGAAACACTTTCATCGAACGCAGGAGCACTGCGACTTGACAAAATCTTCGACCGCTGAGACGGGTTCGTCGACCATTGAGATAGGTTCGACGACTGCTGAGACGGGTTCAACGACCGCTGAGATGGGCTTTCATCGACCACTGAGAGCATTTCATTGACCGCAGAAAAGAGTTCGTCGAACACAGGATTGAGTTCGTCGAATGCAGAAAACTTATCTTTTCCTTAGTTCTATCAGGCTAAAACTATGACCCTTAAGACCAGACATTTGGGGTCAACTTAATCCTAATCATCAGATAGTGATCCTAGCCCAAATCAGTAATTGGGTTGTTTCAACAATCTCCCCTATTTGGGTTAGGACACTATTTGACAAAAATTGAATAAAATAAACAACAAAACATAAAGCATATATATCTGATAGATTTTAAATATTTCATCAGATATAAAATATGATACTCTGAGTTTTGAAAATTTACATTGAAATCAGAAATAAATACAAATAAATAACACCTTTGACTTTCTAAATTCTGACATTTCCTTCAGCTTTCTGAATTGATGATCTGAAATGAATCTGTCATATTTCAGCTTTCTGAATTTGTTGATCTGAACTGTAGTTTTATAATCTGAATATGCTTTGCTACCAATCTGAATTTGAGTCTGTCATAATTGAATCTGTAACTTCTCCCCCTAAATTTGCAAACTGCTGTGAGCTTCTTCATCAAGATCTGATTAACATGCTTCTTCATGCAACATTTAACCTTGAAACTGGAGCATCTTCAGAAAACAACTCCCCCTATCAAGTTCATAGAACATCTCCCCTTGAGCAAAAACTGCATCATATGGAGCTTCTTCATAGAACTTCTCAGGAGTTTCTTCAGAACAACTCCCCCTGTCAAGATGAAAGTGTCTCCCCTTAACAAAAAGGAGCTTCTTCAAGACATCTCCCCCTGCCTAGTTTCAAGAAGGCCTGAAGCTAGGCCCCTAGAAGAAGGGACAATTGAGGAGGTAGGGAAGGATGCCATCTTTATATTGCTATTGTTCCTGCAAAATGAAATAGAGATCAAGTGCAAAGAGAACTGGAAAGAGAAGCAATTCTGTAGGCATTCAGAAAAACAAAAAAACTTAGTTTGATATTATAAGGATGGAGGGGATAAATAGAAGATTTAATTTTAATTAAATGAATCTCCATCTATCATTCCTAGCTGATTTATAAAGAAGATATGTTTCTTTTCATCCAAGGGTTTGGTGAAAATATCAGCCCTTTGCAAATCAGTAGAGATGAATTGTAGGCAAATTTTATTTTTATCCACATTATCCCTAAGGAAGTGGTGCCTAATTTCTATATGTTTATTCCTACTATGGAGAACTGGATTTTGTGCTATAGATATTGCACTAGTATTGTCACAAAATATAATTAAATTATTTAGATTGATACCATAATCTTGGAGCTGATTTTGTATCCACAACATCTGGGAGCAGCAACTACCTGCAGCTAGTATTCAGCTTCAGCTGTTGATGTAGACATAGATGTTTGTTTCTTACAAAACTAAGACACAAGCCTATCACCAAGAAACTGACAAGTTCCTGATGTGTTTTTCATGTCTACTCTGCATCCAGCATAATCTGAATCTGAGAATCCAGTTAATTCAAATTCAGATGTTGTTGGATACCAAAGTCCTAGATTTGGACAACCCTTTATATATCTCAAAATTCTTTTTAATAAAATTAGGTTAGATTCTTTGGGGTTTACTTGAAACCTAGCACAAATACAAGTAGCAAACATAATATCAGGCCTACTTGCTGTTAAATAAAGTAATGAGCCAACAATTGCTCTATATACTTTTTGATCAACAAGTTTCCCTGATTCATCATTATCTACAACAGCATTAGAGGGCATGGGTGTTTTCATGGTAGAAGAATCAGACATACCAAATCTTTTCACTAATTCTTTTGCATACTTAGATTGGGATATGAAGATTCCATTTGGAGTTTGCTTCACTTGAAGACCAAGGAAGTATGATAACTCACCCATACTACTCATTTCAAATTTAGATTGCATTAGGTTAGAGAACCTTTTGCATAGATTTGAATCAGTAGAGCCAAATATGATATCATCTACATATATTTGAACTAGTAAAATTTGATTTTTATGTATCCTAAAAAATAAGGTTTTATCAACTATGCCTCTACATAAATTGTTCTCTAAAAGAAAACTAGCTAAGGTCTCATACCATGCTCTGGGAGCTTGTTTGAGACCATAGAGAGCTTTATTAAGCTAAAATACAAAAGAGGAGTGAGTTGGAGAGATGAAACCTGGTAGTTGTTCCACATAGACTTCTTCTTTGATTTCTCCATTCAAAAATGCACTCTTCACATCCATTTGATAAACCTTGAACTTCTTGTATGCAGCAAATGCTAGGAAGATTCTGATTGCTTCTAACCTTGCAACTGGTGCAAAAGTCTGATCATAATCTATTCCTTCTTCCTGTGAGTATCCTTGAGCTACTAGTCTAGCTTTGTTTCTCACAATATTGCCATCTGCATCTAGCTTGTTCCTGTAGACCCATTTAGTTCCAATGACTGGATGATTCTTTGGTCTAGGAACCAATTCCCAAACTTTGCTTGTCTCAAACCGATTGAGCTCCTCTTGTATAGCAATGATCCAGTTGGGATCTTGTTCTGCATCTTGTAAGGCTTGAGGTTCAATCTGAGAGAGAAAATAAGTGTGCATCAGATTCTGATTAGCTTGATGCCTTGTTTGAACACCAGTTGATATTTCTCCAATTATTTGAGATCTGGGGTGATCTCTATTATTGACATAATCCACAGGTAGAGAGGGATCATCATTATTTGAAGTTAATTCCTCTTGTGGAATGTTACTCAATGCTTCCTTTTCAGGTACAATTTCATTGATTTCTTCATCACTTTTTTCACCATCCTGCTGTACAGGATTTAGAGAGCCTTCTTTCTGTAGAGCTAATTGATCTAGCTCCTCACAGAGTGTAGGACCTACAAGTTTTCTTTGGTAGAAGAATTCTTCTCCTTGTAAAACATGTTAGTTTCATCAAAGGAAACATGCATAGATTCTTCAATTTTAAAAGAGGATTTGTTAAATATCCTATATACTTTGCTGATTAATGAATAGCCTAAGAAAATTCCTTTTTCAGATTTTGGTTCAAATTTCCTAAGGTATTTTTTATCATTATTGTGAACAAAACATCTACAACCAAATGTTCTAAAATAGTTAACTTTAGGTTTCTTCCCTTTAAGTAACTCATAGGGAGTCTTACCCTTAAGTTTATGTATCAAACTCTTATTCAACACATAGTTTGCTATGCTAACAGCCTCTGCCCAAAAAGATAGGGGCAAATTAGCATTTGCAAGTAATGTTGTGGTTGATTCAATTAGGGTTCTATTTTTCCTTTCAACTACCCCATTTTGTTGAGGAGTTCTAGGAGCTGAGAAGTAATGCATGATACCTTCTTTCTCACAGAATTCTTGCATGAGAAGAGACTCAAACTCAGTGCTATGATCGCTTCTGATCAATGAAATCTGAGTAGAATACTCAATCTGAATGCTCTTAAGAAAGTCTGTAAGAACTTTGAAGTTATCTGACTTTTCTCTCAAAAAGAACACCCAAGTGAATCTAGAGAAGTCATCTACAATAACTAGAGTGTATGAATTCCCCCCTAAACTCTTTGTTGCTACTGGTCCAAAAAGGTCCATATGTAGCAAGTATAAGATTCTAGGTGAATCACTTTTAGATAATGATTTAAAACTATTTTTAGTTTGCTTGCCTAGTTGACATGCCCTACAAAGGCCTTCCTTCTTGTATGAACTAGAAGGTAATCCTCTAACAAGATTGTCCTTAGATAATTTAGCAATGGTCCTATGATTTACATGTCCTAATCTCTTATGCCAAAGTTCACTAGGTTTGCTTAATTGATTAAATAAACAGATTTCTGATTTTGATGAGTTGAAATTTACTAAATAGATATTTCTTTGCCTAATACCTGATAGAACAGTAATATTATCAGAAGACTTAATAAGGCAATTTGATTTATTAAAAGTTACCTGATAACCTTCATCACATAATTGGCTTATGCTAATGAGGTTATGCTTCAGACCTTTGACATAAGCTACCTTTTTGAAGGTGACTGCTCCAACTCTGACTTTTCAATATCCTTTTGTTTGTCCACAGTTGGAGTCTCCAAATATCACTTTTGGTCCAAGCTTTGCCTTGTAGTTGTTCAGGTTGGCCTTATTTCCTGTCATATGCTTTGAGCATCCACTGTCCAAGTACCATTGTTCTTTTATTCTTGAATAGTTGTGTACCTGCAAAAACAGAAAAACAATCTATTTGTTCTTGACCCAGACTACCTTGGGTCTTTTTGAATTTCCACAAAAATCAGAAATATAAGATATTTCAGGTTGATCCTTATAGCCCTGTGGATGATATCTCCTTGGAGGAATTATCCACTCAGTAAAAGGATTCTTAGAATATTGAGAATAAGAAATCTTTAAATTTTTTGTACATTTTCTTTCGTTCGACGAATTTTGCTGAATTCATCGATCGTCGTTCGACGAAGTAGAGAGCTTTTGTCGAGCGCCGTTCGAATAATAGCTATACTGAAAATCTGTCTTCAGAGTTTGTTGAGCTCCGTTCGATGAAATAGTCTGATTTTGTCGAGCTTCGTTCGACGAATTCTGTAGGATTTCTTTTTTCTCCATATTCTTGGTTGAAATATTCTTATCTATATCTACAACCTCTTTGCTCTTAGCAGAAATGAATTTTATAGGTATAGAGAGCATGTTTTTCTTAATGAGATGTGACTCACTTGATGATGCACCCAATCCCAGTCTGCCACTAAGTCTGCCATTCACTGTGCTTGTGATGTCCATTTGTTTGATACTTCTCCCATTGAGGGATTCTTCAAACTTCTTAGCTTCAGACAACTTGTTCTCAATGAGAACAATATATTCTCTGGAGGCAGCCAAATCTTTCTTAAGATTGACATTTTCTTCAATTATTTGGTTCATTTCAGCCAACTTATGTCTCAGAGAGATTATTTCCTTCTCAGATTTGAGTAAGTCTAAGCAAAGTACTTTGAATTCATCTTTGAATTCAATTGAATTGAAATCAAAATTAGATATTACCTGATCACTGTCAGCTTCATATTCTGATTCTTCAGAATTGTTTCCTGAGGCATTGATAGCCATCATACAGAAACTTTTTTCTTCTTCATCATCCTCATCATCACTGGAACTAGATGATGCATTTCCCGACTCACTGCTTGAGTCATAAATGGCCATCAAGCATTAGTCTTTTTCTTTTGATTCTTCTTCATCTTCAGAATAACTAGATGAAGATTCAGATTCTGTTTCACTCCAGGTTTCAGCTACAAAGCCTCTTCCCTTGTGTTTTTGTTTGTGGGAGGAGCGCTTGCTGGAGTGTCTTCTTTATTCCTTCTCTTTCTTTTGATTCTCTGGACAATCAGGTACAATGTGTCCTGTTTTCCTGCAACCAAAACATATAACTTCTTTAGATGGAGCTTTATCATACCTTGGTTTTTCATAGTTCCTGGATGACTTTCTCCTGAAGTCTTTTCTTGTTATCTTGTAGAATCTTTTGGCAAGCAGACTCATCAACTCCTCATTGTCAGGAGTCTTTCCTTCTTCTTTTGTAGCTTTGAAGGCAATGTTCTTTTCCTTCTTTGTTGCTGGAGATGAAGTGGACTGTTCAGCTTCTCTGGATTTGACAAGCTGCTCATAAGATTTGAGCTTTCCTAGCAGTGTCTCAGTAGTAATCTCATTGAGGCTTCTGGCTTCTTTGATAGGCCAGATCCTAGAGTCCCATGTGCTGTGGAAGCACATTAGGATCTTGTCATTGATCTCAGTGATAAAGATCACCTTGTCCAAAGACTTCAGCTCATTGATTATAAGGTTGAGCCTATTATACATATCAGCCACTATCTCAACTTCTCCTTTCTTAAAATTCTCATACTGAGAAATGAGATGTGATTTTCTGTCCTTTATTTCATCAGCAGATCCTTTAACCATATTATTGAGAGAGGTCCATATCTCTCTTGCTGAAGTGCATTCCACCACTTTCTGAAAAATGTCATCAGACATTTTTGAGCCAGAATGTTCATGGCTTTTGCATCAGCACTCCTTTGCCTCTTTTGAGCATCTGTCCACTCAGGAGGTGGAACAGCATTGTTGTTTATTGTTGCATCAGTACTTGTTGATGCTGAGGGAGTAGGAGGTCCTGTCAAAATAACATTGAAAATCTCTTCATCAATAGAGTTCATATATAACCTAATCCTTGCTTTCCATAGTGCAAACTTATTTAGATTGCACATAGGAGGTCTTGTGCTTGAATACTCTTTGTTTTGTGCCATGAGTTTTAAAACAAAAAAAATGAAAATAAAAACTCTGAAATAATTTTAGATTTAATTGATCTTTATGATTCAGGTGTTAACCTGTAAAGAATCAACTACCCTCTGATACCAATTGAAAGTGAGGTTAGATCTTAAATTAACTCTAGAGGGGGGGGGGGGGGTGAATAGAATCTTAAAACTTTTTATTAGTTTTATTGCGGAATTATAAATACTGATATATATATGTATAGCAGAGTGATTTACAAAAATGAAAATAAAAATCAGCACAGCACAATCACAAAAAAGTAAAGCAAACATAGAGGACACAAGGAACTATAGTGGTTCCCCAATAAACCTGGGTACGTCCACTCTTCTACCACCCTTGGTAGGAATCCACTAGGATTTTTGATCAGGTGTCCTAACACCAATAAGCTTTTGATAAGGTGCTTAAAACCAAACAAGGATTTTTTGATCAGGTGTCTTGCCACCATTGGGTAAACTTTTAAAGGGAGTTTTAACCCTGTACAAGAGGGGATAAAGAGAGTTTAGATGTTCTTCTCTGTCAAGAATCTGAGAGAAGACTAATGAATATTGATGTTGCAAAGCTCCCACTGTCTGATGTAGAATTGTTGACAGTTTGAGGATGGAAGCTTCCTTTTGAATGACCGATCTTCCTATAGCAGATGAATCTGAGAGAATGAGTTCTTCAGATTGTTGTTGCTCTTTTGAAGACCTAAACTTGCAGCTGATGACTGAGAGATGAATGTAGATGTTCTCAGAAAATGAATAATGGTGTTGCTTGAGGAAGAAGATAACTGAAAGTATTTTCTGTGTCTATGCTTCTTCTTCTTCTTCTGTACTGTACTGTAAAATCGTGTGTAAAAATCTCTATATATGTTATCTTCCTTCTTTGATAATATAATATTATTCTTAAAATCAAATCATCTGATTCTCGGAACTGCACACGCCACAAAACTCTTTTGGTAGTGTCCTTTATTACTTTTGCCGTGAAAGATGCCTTTTCATATAATGTCAACGACTCTTCTCCTTAGAATAAGACAAAATAAAGGAATATGATAAAGAAATATAATATCCTTACTTGTCTGACTGAATACGTCCAAAGATTTGAATAGTTCTGTTAAAGTCGTCGATCTGAGTTCAGAGAACTTTAATATAACTAATCTGAAGGTTGATTTTATCGACCTGCACTTCTGTTAAATATTCGTCGAACGCAGACTGTAGTTCGTCGATCTCAGAATAAAGTTAGTCGAACTGAGCATAGAAATCTTAATCTGGCTGGAAGAAAAGATTTTAGTCGATCTAAGACACTTTCGTCGAACGCATAATATAATTCTTCGAGCGTTGCGACTTGACAAAATCTTCAACCGCTGAGACGGGTTCGTCGACCGCTGAGATAGGTTTGACGACCACTGAGACGGGTTCGACGATCGCTGAGATGGGCTTTCTTCGACCACTGAGAGCATTTCGTCGACCACATAAAAGAGTTCATCGAACGCAGGATTGAGTTCGTCGAACGCAGAAAACTTATCTTTTCCTTAGTTCTATCAGCCTAAAACTATGACCCTTAAGACTATACATTTGGGGTCAACTTAGTCCTAATAAACAGATAGTGATCCTAGCCCAAATCAGTAATTGGGTTGTTTCAACACAGACTCTACTGCTGCAGTCGCAACAACCGGGCAAGGAAGAGGTAGAGCTAGTTGTGCTGACCAAGGAAGAATCCTGATTTTTTGCTATGGCGTTTTCAAGTTAGGTTTTGACCTAGTTTATTAGTTGGCTTGCGTTTGTGGATTTAGGCTTTTGTTATATCGATTATGTGTGAGTTAAGGTAGAGGATGATGAGTGTGCGTTCATTTCGATTCAAATTTTACTTGATCGTTTGGCTAGAGAGGTTCGTAGATGGTCATCATTTGATCATCTTTTCTATAAATTCTTCCTCCTTGTGTCTTCTTTTGGACCGACCTACGAGGAGAAGTTGTTCGGAGGACATTTCCGGTGAAAACTTGGCAAGTTTTGTGGTTTTCCTTCTTCCCCCCTCATTGGGTATGTGGTATAATTTTTCTACACCGTATTAATTCTCATTTACTCAAGATTTGTCGGGCGTAAGTCGCATTTTTGAAGGTTCTCACCACTTGATTTTCGTTGGACGTTTCATTTTGCCCAAGTCTGACCTATATGTGTGTGTGAGAAGATATCCACTTTTTCTTCCCACACGTTGAGTCGAAGTATTAAGTTTTTGACTTATTAATGTTAATTCAACCGTGTAACCTTGCCAAATTTCGTGCTACGCTTTGTCGATCGAGTTCCGCTCGTCGAATTAATCCCTTCGTATTCATTGTATAAGTCTTTAAAATCCGATGATTTAGTCTTTAAATCCGTCAAAGAGGTTGATCACTCTCCAAGTGGGCCTTAGTTTGTCAGATTTGTGCGACGAGTTTGTTCGGCGAATCTAGTTGGTTGTTTGACAAGGCATGATTGCCTTGGTGAGTTCGGTGCTTTAAGACTAGTGGTATCTAGTCTGGTTAGTCATGCCATTTTTGAGTTATTGGAAATTATTTTGGGGCTGTGGGTGTTAGTTGATTAAACCACCTCCCAGCGCCCTGTATTTTGAAATTTGATACACTATGGGATTTTACCCCGGGTTTGTTGGTTTACTGCTGGTGTGCTGGCGGGGGGGGGGGGGGGGGGGGGGGGGGGGGAGGTATCTCCCACCGTAGTTACTAGGTACTTCTAGTTTGGGTGATCTATTTTGAGTGCTGAGAAGAAATTTTATCCGCATCCGTTCTCCTAGCCCTCTTCGGTTAGCATTTCTATCCAGTGAGTGTGAGCTTTTCTCCCCCTTTGACCCTTTTCATTCGATTGTATTCTAAGTTTCGGTTCTAGGATGAAACTTTCTTTTTAGTGGGGTGACTATAACGCTCCTGAATTTTCAGGAATTATTTTATCTTTCCTTGACATCATTTTGGCGTAGGGGCATTACGTTAGTGCGGAGTTAGCAGTGCGCCGTCGTTTGCGCGTTTCCGTGTTCGTTCGGTCAAGTCGACCAAATTTTGGAGTGTGCCAAAGTTGGAATATTTTGCGTTAGAAAATTAGATTAATTAATTTTAGAAAGGCTCGTCGAAGTTTCGTTGCGATCCGGGCGATATTAGAGCGCCGGTGATTTTCCAAAGATTTGTAGAATTATTGTTCGCCGTAAACTTCGAAAATTTATATCTTGAGATTTGCTCGTCGGATTTTGTTTCCGACTTCTCCGTTGGATTCGTTGCCCCGACTTTTGTCTTCAGTGCAAATTTCGTTGGTTTCAGCGATAGTTGGTTCGGTCTTTCTTTTGTTATTCTTATTCTTATTATTATTATTATGATTGGCTGTCATCCATTATCTCACATATATATATATTATACTATTCTTCTTCTTCCTCCCTATTTAGCGAGCCAGAAGCTTCGAGAGAGAGAAAGAGGGAGAGAGCATGGTTTCCATGGGGCTTCCGACCACCGCCGCCAGAGCTCCGGTGCACGAAATCATCGTCGGAGCATAGATTTGGAAAGCTCTCGCCGAGCTCTTCGCGTGCGTGATAAGTTTTGTCTGTTTCGTAGATTTTTGGCACTAAGGTTAGCGGCCATAACATTCTTTTTTTGCCCAAATCTTTGTGCTTAGGCCGTGTTTGAGCCGATCCTTGGCGTGGAGGGCTTGAGAGGCCATTTTTCGGTGGTTCGAGATGTAGGCAAGTGATGGTTTGTTTTATTTTTCCCCTTGGTATGTTTTCTCCAATCAACTTCTCTTTTTGTATCTTCTGTATTTTGGTAATGAGTGTTGATTGAGTTACTTAGCCTAATTGAAGTGTTGGAGTTGAGGTTGTGCTGGTAGTCCAGGGCTGGGCTTTGATAGAAGTATGTTGGATTGGTTTAGATGAAAAAGGAGTAAAAAACTATATTAATTCAAAATCGACGGGACATCCTGTTGATTGATGGGACATCCCGTCGATCCACGGGACCTCTCGTTGATCGACGAGATCATCCCATCAATCTTTGGCCTTTGCTGGGGAAAGTGTTTTTCCTCTGTGCTCTAAGTAAAATTCGACGGGTCTTCCCGCCGATCGACGGGACTTCTCGCCGATCGAGGGGACGTACCGTCGATTTTCCCCTTTTCCCTTATTGGAGTCTTTTTCCTTGTCTTATTTCTCTTCTCCTTTAATGCAGGTGCAATTTTGTGTGTGGTCTTTTATTTGGGGTTCTTTTGATAGATTTTTTCAGAAAAATAATTTTCTGTGTATTCTCAAAAATCAAGTTTCTTCCTGTGTATTTTGATTCCTGTTTGTACCATAGACTTGTTCAGAAATTCTCTCTGTGTATTTCAAGAAATTTCTCTCTTTCCGTCCAGAATTTATTAGACTTTCTGTCCAGAATTTTTGTCAAGAACTCCAAAATTTTCTGTGTAATCTGCCATTAATTTTTGAGTATTTAAACCCTTTCAGACTCAGTTTTCCGTGTATAGGATTAAACCTTACAGTTTTCTATGTAATTTGTGTTAAGTTTTTTAGTGAGGAGTAATGCTTCTTTCTCACTGTCTTTAGTAATCTGGATGAATGTAAATGATCTCTTAGTGGTTGTGGGATGCAAATAGTAGTCTTTCTCCTTGATGACCCTTTTTCTTGAAATTTAGTTATGCTAGGCTCTCTTGTTAGCTGTGTTCTTCAAGTAGTTGTAGTCCTCTTTGGCTTGTTTTGCCGTGTGATTGAAAGTCCTTCATTTCAGTCCTCTCCTTCTTTCTTGTATGCCTAACCTATTGAGTTTAGGTTAGTGGCTGTTGTCTTTTCTTTATGGATCTTGTTTGACTTTCTTGATTCCTATTGTCATTCCCTTGAATGTATATTGTTTCTATATTTTCATGTATAGTTATGCTGCAGATAGTCTGTTAAGAATTCCCTAGGTTTAGAAAAGATTACTCTTCTTAAGAGTGTTTGTTTATTTCTTCTGAAGCTTATTCATGTGTTCTGAAGTTGAGTTGAGCTTTGGTAGGATGTTTTGGTGGTTAGAAGAAATTTTGTAAAAATCTCAAGTTAAAATCGGCATCCCATCCTGTCGATTGACCTCCAGTTCCGTCGATCAATGGGAGAGAGCAGGGAGGTCAAGTTTTCGAGCTTCTAAGTAAGAATCTATGGGACCTCCCGTCGATCGGGCTCCCGTCCTGTCGATTGGACCCTCTTCCAGCCGATTTTTTTTCTTTGAAGCTTCCCATCGACTTTTGTTAAGTCTTCCCGTCGACCTTTGATAGGTATTTCTGTCGATTTCATCGCATATCCCGAATTGTTTCTTCAATAATTTAAGTCCTTTTTGCCAAGGTGTTCTCGGGTATCTTAATTTATGACGTTGAGCGTTTTGAGTTCATTTGTTGAGACTTTAGATGAAGCTATATTTTATTCGCCGGGATCACCCCGATATTCGACTGGATCATCTTGATCCAGTTTCCTTAGTCTTCAGTTTACATTTTGAGCCTCCCAGCCATTTCTATTGGGACTAATAGGATTGTTCCCTCATGTAATCCAAGGTAATTTTCCCTTGTCTTGTGCATGACATATGGTTGATCATGTGATTATTGTCTGAATGGTTAAGATAACTGAAAACATGGGTTTCTTTCTTTTCAAATTTTAGTCCTTCATGATTCATGTATAACCCTCCATGAATGCCAAACCAAGTATGTTGCTGATAAATTGAAATGATTTCTTTTATTTATATACTGGAGAGTGGGTGGATTTATCAGGCCCCCACCACAGTGGCCTTATATGCTGGAGAGTCGGTGGATTTATCAGGCCCCCACCACAGTGGCTTCTTTTATACTGGAGAGTGACTGGATTTATCAGGCCCCCACCACAGTGGCCTTATATACCGAAGAGTGGGTGGATTTATCAGGCCCCCACCACAGTGGCTTCTTTTATACTGGAGAGTGGGTGGATTTATCAGGCCCCCACCACAGTGGCTTCTTTTATACTGGGGAGTGGGTGGACTTAGCAGCCCCCCACCACAATAACTTCTTTTTAGACTAGAGTGTGGGTATGTCAGGCCTCCGCCATAATGGATAATAATGGATTTGTTTTGAACTGGAAGGATGGGGCCAATGAGGCCACCACCACGATGCCTTTTTATACTTTTAGGCTGCGAAGTCCCTTATATAGCAACTTTCCTTAATTGATGCCCCAGTTTATGGGCTTTCTTCCATGTGAGCTTGTAGACTTGTTCAAGCTGATTATGCTAAATCTATGCTTTTTCTTTTCTAGTTATTATTTCTGTTGCGTAATAGCTTTCCTGTTGTTACTTGCTCCCATTTGGGCTGATGCATTCTTTTCTTTTGACTGCCCCAGGTTCAGGTCAGTAGCTATGACAAGCGGTAGAGCTGCAGTGAGTTGCAATTGTCCGTTGCCTCCTCACTGTTGTGAGGTAGTTGTTCCTTTTCTTCAGTTGTAGTCTTCCAGTGTTAGATTACTTGCTAGCTTTTCTGCTGTCACTTTTTGGCTAGTTTACATTTTGCCCTCTGGGAAATGTGTATTTTTCTAATTATGTGAGACACTTTTGTGAACAATTGTGTAGCATACCTTTTCTTACTATGTAACACCTATTTTGAAAATAAACTAAATATTTTCTTATATATATAAAATAAATCTAGACATGTGCTAGCCTTGAAGACATGTTTGGTCTTCATTCTTATATAGGATGAATGAACCTATATTTCCGCCACGTATGTAAATTTCTAATTGTGGACCGAGTAATCCACATGACTGAGGGACACTGTCTCAACTTAAAAGAAGCCATATTTATTTTTGATTTAATAATATCTATATTTCATATAAATGTTTGTAAAAAAGTGCTTTCCTGAGCGTTTGCAGTTGTCCCCTGCATGACGTGGTATCATGACACATATTTTCCCCTTGTTGAAACCATGTGGTCTCGAAGAGATGAAGCCAAGCGGTCTCAAGCCAGTGGTCGCGGCGGTCTCCCAGAGTCAGACCGCCACTTCTCTTCAGGTGTGCGAGATCACGCAGTATGAAGATCAGAGGTCTCCAGCTCCAGACAACAGATTGATAACCGTGGTCTGTGCGGTATCCCAACATCAGACCGCCACTTCTCCTTAGGTGTACGAGATCGCGCAGTATGAAGATCAGCGGTCTCCAGCTCCATCAGACAACAGATTGATAATCGTGGTCTGTGTGGTCTACCAGCATCAGACCGCCACTTCTCTTCCGGTGCGCGAGATCGCTTCTTATGGAGAGAAGCGGTTTGGTCCCCCGATCTCTCCCTTACAGGGGAGTGTTCGCCAGAGCGGTCTCACCGGCCATCAGTCTCCTCTATCACACGACCTTCCTCCTATCATGTGACCGCCCGTCCTCTCTCCAGACCGCGGAGGTCGCTGTGGTCTCATTCTCCCTGACCGCCTGACCGCCCAGCTAGCTTTGTGTATTGTGTTTTTGTATTTAGTCCCACATCGTATATTTGTATTATATTGTTTCCCTCCTAGTCTATATAAAGGAGGCAATACTCTTGTAATACTCAGATTTTTGGAAATAAAAAATTCTTGTTATTTTCAAGTTCTCACATGGTATCAGAGGGAATCGATCTCTTCGACCGGTCTCTCTTTCTTCTGACAGCATAGTTAGTGCAAACTTCTGCCATTCTCTCTCTTTTCAGACCGCACATCCGTGCGATCTCCCCTCTCTCTCTTCGACCGGCCTTTCTCCTCCTGTCCTCGCGATCTCCACTGTCTTCTCAATACCGCGCGATCTCTCTTCTCATGGGTACCCCTTCTGAGAATGCAACACCACCCCCCAACCCCTGCCCACTCCTGTGGCTATTTCCACCTCTTCTGGCAACCTTGGCACCTCCTCCAAGCTCACTGGCTCTAATTATTCTGATTGCAGTGTCTCCTTCACCTTCCTCTTATGCTCTCAACGCAAACACCACCATCTCACTGATGATCCTCCTCCCCAAGGATCTGCTACCTTTGATGATTGGGATGCTAGCGATGCTCTAGTCCACACCTGGCTTGCTAACAGTCTCTCTGATGAGTGTCTTCCTATCATTCGTCATGATGAGACAGTCAAGGCCGCTTGGAACCATCTTATGGCCCTTTACTCCTAAGGCGCCAAAACCTCTCGCATCTACACCTTGTATGCTGATCTCTTTGCCCGCCCAACAATGGATCCCACCACAGCATATCAAGCGGTTCAGGCCCTTGGGGCTGAACTCCTTCAGTATCGCCCCTTCTCTGCTGATCTTGCTGAATAGCATAAACACTTCCAGGAGCTCCTGGTTGTGTGTTACCTTCTCCGTCTTCCGGAGTCCTATGATATGATACGACAACAAATCCTTGGGGAAGGTGACTCTCCAACTCTTGATGCCACCGCTGCTCGGGTATCTGTTGTTACATCCCTTCTCCAAAGACCCTTGTTGCCCTCTCCTCCTCTTCCAGAGAGCTTTGCTCACCGGGCTGAACGTGGTCACCCCGGTGGCCATGGTGGATCTCTTGGTGGCCATGGAACTCTGTGGTACCTCTGTTCTCATTATGGTCGGAAGGGTCACAGCATTGATCGATGCTAACTCAAGCATCCTCACCTTCGGCCTCTGGCTGCTGCTTCTCAACCGGGTACTACACCACCGTCTGCTTTTGTTGCTACCTCCTCAGGTAGCGTGCACGTCGTTACTGAAGGTAAATGGCTTATTGATTCTGGAGCAACAAATCATATGACAGGGAACCCTCATCTTTTCTCCCAGTTACTAGAGCCTAAAAATTTACCTCCGGTTCTAACACCAGATGGTTCTCCCTCACATGTGTGGGACTGGAATAGTTCGAGTAACTCCGACTATCTCCCTTCAGAACACTCTTTATGTGCCTAATTTTCCATGCAACTTACTATCAGTCAAGGCACTCTCTCAACAATTACAATGCTCTATTATGTTTACTCCGACTAACTGTTATTTTAAGGATCTTCATATGAAGGAGACAGTTGCTACTGGGACTGAGAGTGGAGGCCTCTAATTCCTTGGCATTCTTACTGCTCACTCTGCTTCTACTGTCTCTGATTCTCTCCATCAATGGCACCTCCATCTTGGTCACCCTCCACCTCGGCTGCTGTATCAACTTCTACCTCACCTCGCCAAAGATACCTCTCCTCTTAACTGTGAAGCTTGTCAACTAGGAAAGCACCATCGGGCTTCCTACCCTGCCAAACATGGTCGTAGCTCGAATCGTCCCTTTGATCTCCTCCACTCGGACATCTGGGTCCTTCTCCTACCAAGACTATGGGTGGGAGTAGTTTGTATTTTGTTACTTTTATTGATGACTTTTCTCGATGTACTTGGGTGTATCTATTAAAAGAACGCTTAGAACTTTATTCTGTTTTCTCAACTTTCTATAATGAAATTTCCACTCAGTTTGGAGTGTCTATCAAGGCTATTCGCACTGATAATGCTAAAGAGTATGTTTCTCATCAATTTTCTGAGTTTTGCATGAATCATGGTCTTATACATCAGACTAGTTGTCCTTATACTTCTCAACAAAATGGGATAGTGGAACGTAAGAATCGTCACCTCCTCGACATGGCTCGCACCATACTCTTCCAGATGAATATGCCCAAAACCTATTGGGGTCATGCCATCCTCATCTCCTGCTATCTCATTAACCGCATTCCCTACACCCTTCTTCAAGGCTCCACCCCCTTTTCTCTAATATACCCCACCTCACAACCCTTCTCGTTACCTCTCAAGGTGTTCGGTTGTACTGCGTTTGCCCACACTCCTTCCCCGGTTCGGGACAAACTCTCTCCTTGTGCAGTTAAATGCATTTTTGTTGGTTTTTCTCCAACTCAGAAAGGTTACCGATACTATGATCCTCTTCTCCGCAAACAATATATTTCTGCTGATGTCACCTTCTTTGAGACTGTTCCATACTTTTCTACCTCTTCCACCTCTCTGCCTCCTGCAACTAGTCCAACCACAACTCTCATTTACTCCCCACCACCACCACCTACTCTCCCAACTCCACCACCTCTTCCTTTACCTCCACCACCTCCAGCATCTCCTACCACCTGTCCTCCTACTCCGGGGCCTTCTCTCCCAACTCTTGGGCCAGCACTATCTTCTTCCAATGATGACTCTCCTGCAGATACAGTCACCACTGAAGACCTCCCAATTGCCCTTCGAAAGGGGGTTCGGTCATGTACGCAACATTCTATTCATGATGTTGTAACCTATGCTCAACTTACCCCCTCTGCTAGGGCATTTGCTATTGCTATTTCAGATACTGCCACACCAACCAGTTATCAGGAGGCTCTTGCCATACCACAGTGGAAGGCTGCCATGGATGATGAAATCTCCACCCTTCAGGATCGTGGCACTTGGACTCTTGTTCCTCCACCTATTGGGAAAGATGTTGTTGGGTGTCGATGGGTATTTGTGATCAAATATCGTGCTGATGGTTCTGTCGACCGCTACAAAGCTCGCTTGGTTGCCAAAGGTTTTACTCAGACATATGGAGTCGAATTCTTTGACACCTTCTCACCTATCGCTTGTCTTACAACCATCAGGGTCCTCTTCTCTGTGGCCGTCAACAAAGGTTGGCAACTATCTCAATTAGACGTCAAGAATGCCTTTCTCTATGGTGATCTTCAAGAGGTTGTTTTCATGGAGCAACCTCTAGGGTATGTTGCTCTGGGGGAGACTCGTGTATGTAAGCTAAAGAAGGCCATCTATGGTCTTAAGCAAAGTCCTTGCGCCTGGTTCAAAAAGTTCAACGAAGTAATCAAGATCATTGGATTTGTCCGTAGCTCCGCGGATCACTCTCTCTTCATTCGCAAGACATCTCATGGAATGGTTGTTCTGGCTGTCTACGTTGATGACATCCTTCTCACAGGTGATGATGTTGAAGGTATCACCCTTACAAAGAAACATCTCCTTCAACACTTTGTGACCAAAGATATGGGGACTCCCAAGTACTTTCTGGGCATTGAGATCTCAAGGAAGCATAGCTCCATTGTCCTCTCACAACGGAAGTATGCTATTGACCTTCTAAAGGAAACAAGTCTTCTTGGTGCTAAACCTGCTAAGTATCCAATGGCAATAGGAGACGATAAACTCTGGAGTGACAACTCTCCTCCTCTACTTGATAGCACTAGATATCGTCGTCTTGTAGGCAAGCTCATCTACCTAACTGTAACAAGACCTGATATCTGCTATGCTGTTGGGAAGGTCAGCCAATTCATGCAAGCCCCAAAGGAATGTCATCTTCAGGGTGCTCTAAAGATCTTGGAATACATTAAGGGATCTCCAGGGAAGGGACTACTGTTCCAAAGAAATAACCATCTCAATGTAGAAGCCTATTCAGATGCTAGCTACGCTGATGATAAAGGAGACAGGAAATCCACGTCTGGGTTCTATACATTTGTAGGAGGAAATCTGGTGAGCTGGAAGAGCAAAAAACAAGCAGTAGTATCCAGATCAAGTGCTGAAGCTGAGTATAGGAGCATGGCCCAAACCACATGTGAGTTAAAGTGGTTACGTACTCTCCTGCTAGACTTTGGAGAAGTTTACAACCATCCCTTGCAAATGTTCGGTAACAACAAAGCTACAATCTATATATCTCAGAACCCAGTCTGTTGGAACAACCCTATTAATAATTTGGGCTAGGATCACTATTGTGTTGACTAGGATCAAGTTGACCCCATTGTATAGTCTAAGGGTCAAATTTTTAGGCTGTTAGATTAATTAGAAATTAGGATAAATTTAAGTTCTCAAGTGCTCGACAAATGGCTAGTGGCGTTCGACGAATGGCGATCAACATTCGACAAATGGCTTCTGGCGTTCGACAAATTTCTCTCAATAGACTGAAGAACTTCTGCCAGCCAGTGTTCAACATTCTCTGATCAGGGCTCGATAAATGCCGTTCAGCGTTCGACGAATTCCAGCCAGCGCTCGACAAATTCCTTTCTGAAGACAAATTTAGTCCCAGAATATTTAATTCTTAAGGTTAAGTTATTTTGTCAACCCTCTGACATAGATAGACGACCTTAACGGTTATATTCAAATTCCTTTTGGACTTATTCAGTCAGGATATTATTTTCCTTAAATATATTCCTTTCTTTCCTTGTCCCAAGGCAAGGATAGCCATTGACATTTAATGTAAAAGGGATATTTCACGGCTCAAGAATTAAAAGACCTGCCAAAAGCTGTTCTGTATCAAAAAGAAAGTTCCAAGAAAAGATTTAAGGCAAATATTCTATTCCATAAAAGAGAATATATCAAAGACAGATCTCTCTTGCCTTAGACAGTCGACAGAATTCAAATTTTGAGATACAACTAACAGATTACTGATAGTACAAGAAGAATAAGAACAGGGGAGAAAAAGAAGAATATCAAGACAAATATTTTCTGAGTCTTCTTCTTCCTCCTGATTTTGCAGCACCTTCATACTTCTGAGAACAAAACTCAATCTCTCAGATCTGTTGCAAGTTAAAGTCTTCCAAAGAGCAACAACAATCTGAAGATTTACTTCCTTCAGATTAATCTGCTATAGAGGACTTCTGTTAGAGAAAGCTTCATCTTCAAACTGTCATCAACTCTCATCAGACAGGGGGAGCTTTTAGCTTCAACACCATTTATCTTCTCTCAGAATATTGACAGAGAAGAACACTCTAAACCTCTTTACTTCATCTTGTACAGGGTTAATTCTCCCTTCAAAAGTTTATCCAGTGGTGGCAAGAAACCTTATCAAAAAATATTTGAGTGGTTTTTAAGCACCTTATCAAAAGCTTATTGGTTTGTGGACACCTTATCAAAATCACCTTGGTGCTAGGGCACCTGATCAACCCTCCTAGTGAATTCCTACCAGGGATCGTAGAAGAGTAGACGTACCCAGATTTATTGGGGAACTACTATAGCTCCTTGTGTCTTCTGTGTTTGATTATTTTTCTGTGCTTGTACTATGTGCCTTTACTGCTTCTGTTTTCCTTTTTATATCTCACTGTTTACACATATACTTAACAGTATTTATAATTCCGCTATAAAAACTAATTAAAAAGTTTTAATAATCTATTCACCCCCCTCTAGAGTAACTTAAGATCTAACCTCCACTTTCACAGTCTTTCATGAAAGAACCAAACACATTGAAGTAGACTGTCATTTCATCAGGGAAGAAATCATGAAGAAACAAATTTGCACTCCCTTCGTAACTTCGGATAAAGAGTTGGCTGATATCTTCACCAAACCCATATCTTCATCCTTTTCCGATATATGTAACAAGCTAGGCATGATTGATATATATGCTCCAGCTTGTGGTGGAGTGTTGAAACCATGCGGTCTCGAAGAGATGAAGCCGAGCGGTCTCAAGCCAGCGGTCGCGGCGGTCTCCCAGAGTCAGACCGCCACTTCTCTTCAGGTGTGCGAGATCGCACAGTATGAAGATCAGAGGTCTCCAGCTCCAGACAACAGATTGATAACCGCGGTCTGTGCGGTCTCCCAACATCAGACCGCCACTTCTCCTCAAGTGTACGAGATCGCGCAGTATGAAGATTAGCGGTCTCCATCTCCATCATACAATAGATTGATAACCGCGGTCTGTGCGGTCTCCCAGCATCAGACCGCCACTTCTCCTCCGGTGTGCGAGATTGCTTCTTATGGAGAGAAGCGGTCTGGTCCCCCCGATCTCTCCCTTATGGGGGAGTGTTCGCCATAGCGGTCTCACCGACCATCGGTCTCCTTTATCACACGACCTTCCTCCTGTCGTGTGACCGCCCGTCCTCTCTCCAGACCGCGGAGGTCGTTGCGGTCTCATTCTCCCTGACCGCTTGATCGCCCAGCTAGCTTTGCGTATTGCATTTTTGTATTTAGTCCCACATCGTATATTTGTATTGTACTGTTTCCCTCCTAGTCTATATAAAGGAGGCAATACTCTTGTAATACTCAGATTTTTGGAAATAAAAAATTCTTATTATTTTCAAGTTCTCACACCCCTTACTCTGATAATACTTAAATATTTCAGGAAAATGCGGGTTGTGACATTAATCAAGGGTTTCATCTAGATGTTTATCTAGAAGTTAATCTAGTGGTTCATCTAGATGTACATATGGGGTTTATTTATGGTTTCATATATGGGTTTGTCTAGTGGTTCATTTATGGTTTCATATAGGGGTTTATCCCGGGGCTAATCTTGGGGTTTATCGAGGGGTTCATCTAGTGGTTTATCTATGAGCTCATCTATGTTTTCATCTAAGGTTTCATCAACAATTTTATCGATGGGTTCATATACGGTTTCATTTAGGGGTGCATCTACAATTTCATCTAGGTTTCTTCTACTGTTTCATCTAGGGTTAATCTAGATTTTCATCTAAGGGTTTATCTAGGGGTTCATTTAGGGATTTATATTTAGGTTCACCTAAGGGTTTATCTAGGGGTCTATCTAAGATTTTATTTAGGGGTTCAACTTGGGGTTTATCTAGGTGTTCATCTAGGAGTTTATCTTGGGTTCATCTAGGGATTTATTTAGTGGTGCATATAGGATAATATTTATGGGTTCATGTAGGTGCTTATCTAGTGGTTTATTTGGTGGTTCATCTAGATATTTACCTAAGGGATCATATATGGTTTTATCTAGGTGTTCCTTAATGGGTTTATCTATGGGTTCTTTTATGGTTTTCTGTAAGGATTTATCTAGGGGTTCATCTAGGCTTAATCTAGTGTATTACCTAGTGGTTTATCTTGGGGTTCATCTAGGGGTTTATCAAGTAGTTCATATAGGGGTCAATCAAGATGTTCATTTAGGGGATAATATAGGGGGTTCATCTAGTGGATTATCTAGGAGTTCATCTAGGAAAATATATCTAGGGGTTCATCTAGGAGGTTCATCTAGGGAATTATCTAGGTTTTAATTTAGGGGTTCATCTAGGGGTTTATTAGAGGATTCGTTAAGTGGTTTATACAGGAGTTTATCTATTGTTTAATCTAGGGGTTCATTTGTTGATTTATCTAAAGATTCATCATGAGGTTTTATCTAGATATTTATCTATGGGGTTTATCTAAGGGGTATGTAGGGGTTCATCTAGGGGATTATCTAGTTATTCATCTAGGGGTTTTTCTAGGGGTTCATTTAGTGTTTAATTTATTGGTTCATCTAGGCGTTCATCTATGGGTTTATCTAGGGGTTCAACTAGGGGTTTACATAGGGGTTCAACTAGGTGTTTATTTAGGGGTTCAACTAAGGGTTTATATATGGGTATATCAATGTCTTTATCTACAATTTTGTCTATGTGTTTATCTAAGATTTCATCTAGTAGTTTATCAACGGTTTCATCTAGTGGTTTGTATATGTTTTCATGTTGGGGTTATATTTGGTTTTGTCTAGGGGTTTATCTAGGGTTTCATTTTGTGGGTTTATCTAATGTTTAATCTAGTGGTTCACCTAGGAGTATATATAAGGGTTCATCTAGGGGATTATCTCGGGTTTCATCTAGTTGTTTATCTAGATATTTATCATGATTTAATGTATGTGTTTATTAGGGTTTCATTATTTAGTTTATCCATGGTTTCATCTAGGGGTTTATTTAGGGATTTATTGAGGTTTTATGTCGAGGTATTCAGGGTTTCATTTAGGGGTATTTCATGGGGTTTGCCTATGGGTTTACCTAGAATTTCATCTTGGGGTTTATCTATGAGTTCATCAAGTGGTTTATGTAGTGGTTCATGTAGGGTTCATCTAGGGGTTTATTAGGGGATTCATCTATGGGTTTATTTAGGAGTTCATCTAGGGGTTTATCCATGTATTTATCTTAGGTTTAATCCACTAGTTCATTTAGGTGTCCATCTAATGGTTTACTTAGGGCTTCATATAGGGATTTATCGAGGGGTTTATCTACGATTTAACCAGGGGGTCATCTAAGAATTAATCTAGGTGTGCATCTACTGTATTATCTAAGGGTTCTTATACAGATTCATCTAGAGTTTAATATATGATTTAATCTAGTGGTTCATCTATGATTTTATCTAGGGGTTCATCTAAAGTTTCATCTAGGATTCATCTATAGTTTCATCTAAGGGTTCATCTACGATTAAATCTATGGTTTCATACATAGTTTCTTCTAGTAATTTATCTAGATTTACTTGTAGGGCTTTATCTAGGGGTTCAACTAGGGGTTTATATAGAGGTACATATAAGGGTTTTATCTAGGGATTTATCTATGGGTTAATCTAAGGGTTTATCTAGGGGCTCAACTTTGCATTTATCTTGGGTTTCATCTAGGTGTTTTCTTTAGATTTATCATGGTTTCATGTAAGGGTTTCTTAGTGTTTCATTTTGGGGTTTATTTAGGCATTCATCTAGTGGTTTATGTAATGGCTTATCTAAGGTTTATCTGTAGGTTTATTTAGGCTATTTTTCTAGGGGTTCATTTAGGGGTGTATATTTATAGGTTTATCTAGCAGTTATCTAGGGTCTCATCTAAGGGTTTATCTAGGGGTTCATCTAGTGGTTTTTGAGGGGTTTGTCTATTAGTTTATCAAGGCGTTGATCTAGGTTTTATCAAAGGGTTCATCTATTGTTCATCATTAAGTTTATCCTGATGTTCATCTAGGGGTTAATCTAGAGGTTCATTTAGAGTTTCATCTAGTAGTTTATTTAGTGTTTCAACTTTGGGTTCATAAAGGGGTTCATGTTAGGGTTTATCTCAACCTTCATGTATGGGTTTATTTAGGGGTTCATCTAGCAGTTTATCTAGGGGTTCATTTAGGGGTTATCTAGGCGATTATTTAATGGTTTATCTAGGTTTCATATTAGGATCATCTAAGGTTTTCTCTAAGGGTTTATCTACAATTTAATCTTAGGTTTTATATAATATTTCATCAAGACATTCATCTAGGGTTTCATGTAGTGCTTTATCTAGGGTTTCATCAAGGTGTTTATTTATGGATTTATCTAGGGGTTTATCTACGGTTTCATCAAGAGAATTATCTAGGCTTTCATCTAGTGGTTTATTTAGGTGTTCATCTAAGTGTTTATCTTGGGCTTTCATATATGGGTATAGTTATGAGTTCATTTAGGGGTTTATCTTAGGATTCATCTTGGAGTGTGTCTAGGTTTTAATCTAGGGATTTATCATAGTTTCATGTAGGGTTTTATTAGTGTTTCATTTCGGGCTTTTGTCTTGGGTTTCATCTAGGGGTTTATCTAGTTGTTTATCGAGGTTTCATGTGGAGGTTTATCATGGTTTCATTTAGCGGTTTTCTAGTGTTTCATCTAGGTGTTTATTTAGAGGTTTATCTAGGGTTTTATATAGGAGTTTATTTAGGGGTTAGTTCATCCAGGTGTATCTAGGGGTTCATCTAGGGGATTATCTTGTTGTATATCTAAGGGTTATTTTAGGGGTTCATATTTTGGTTTATCTAGGTGTTAAACTATGGGTTAATTCGAGGGTTCATCTAGGTGTTTATCTAAGGTTCATCTAGGGGTTTATTCAGGTGTTAATCTAAGGGTTAATCAAGTGGATCATCTGGGGGTTCATCTAGGGGGTTAATTTAGGGTTTCATTTATGGGTTCATCTAATGGTTCATCAAGGGCTTGATATAGGGTTAATATTGGGCTTCATATAACAGTTAATCTAGGGGGTTCATCTAGTGGTTTATATATGGGTACATTTACGGTTTCATTTAAGGGTTAATCTATAATTTAATCTTGGGGTTTATCTATGATCTCATATAGGGGTTCATCTATAATTTTATCTTGGGTTTCATCTACAGTTTCATCTAGGGGTTCACCTATGGCTTCATCTAGGGGATTATCTATGGGTTCTTCAAATGGTTTATAGGTGTACATCTAGGGGTTTATTTATGGTTGTATCATTTTAGGGTACATCTACGGTTTCATCTAGGGGTTCATATTATGGTTTATTTAGGGGTTTATCTAGATATTTATCAGGTATTCATCAATTATTTTACCTAATGGTTCATCTACAATTTCATTTATGTGTTAGTCTATGGTTTTAATCTAGAGGTTCATCTTCGATTTCATCTAGGGGTTCATCTAAAATTTTATCTATAGGATCATTACCATTTTTATCGATGGGATCATCACCATTTTCATCTATGGATTTATTTAGAATTTTATTTAGTTGTTTATTTGGGGGGTTCATATTGGGGTTTATCTAGTAGTTCATCTAGAGGATTACCTAGGAAATCATCTAAGAGTTTATTTAAGGGTTCAAAAAAGGGTTTATCTAGTGGCTTATCTATGGGTTTATCCATGGCCTCATCTAGGGATTCATCTAGGTGTTTATTTGGTCGCTCATCTAGGTGTTTTGTAGTGGTTCATCCAGGAGTTTATCTAATTGGCCATCTAGGGTTTCATCTAGGTTTTTTTAATGGTTTTATCATTATGTTCCTATAAAATTTCCTTTATAGATTTATCTATAGGTTCATGTAGGGGTTTCTTTAGAGTTTTATCAAGGGTTTCATCTAAGGATTTATCTATGAGATCATTTAGGGGGTTTTCTAGGGGTTCATCTAGGTATCTATCTAGGGGATAATTTAAGGGTTTATATAGGGATTTATCCAAGGGTTTATCTAGGGGTTCTTCAAAGAGTTTATTTAGTGGTTTATCTAGGGCTCCTTTTTGGGTTATCTAGGGGTTAATCTTGGGGTTAATCTAGGGATTTAATTAGGGGTTCATTTATGGGTTTAAATAGCGGTTCATCTAGATTTTCATATAAGGTTTTATCTTAGGTTTGAATAGTGGTTAATCTAGTGGTTTATATAGGGGTTTATTTAGGGTTTTTCTACAGGTTCATCTAGGGGTTTATCTATGGTTTTATCTTGCAGTTTATCTAAGGTTTAATATAGAGGTTTGTCTAAATGTTAATATAGGGGTTAATTTATGAGTTCCTCTTGGTATTTATCTAAAGGTTTATCTAGGAGTTTATATATAGTTTCATCTACGAGTTTATCCTATGGATCATCTAGGGGGTTTATCTAGGGGTTCATTTATGTGATTATCTAGGGGTTGATCTAAGGTTTTATATAGGTGTTCATCTAGGGGTTTATGTAGGGGTTCATCTAGGGGTTTATCTAAGGGTTCATCTTAGGGTTTATTTATGATTTCATCTATGATTCCATAAAGAGGTTTATCTATGGTTTTATCTAGGGGCTTATCTGGGGGTTTATCTAGGAATATATCTAGGTGTTCACTTACTAGTTTCTACGAGTTCACTTAGGGGTTTATCTAGTGGTTTACCTAGGGGTTTATCTAGTGGTTTACCTAGGGGTTTATCTAGTGGTTCATTTTAGGGTTTACCTAGGGGTTCATCTTGTGGTTTATCTAGCTATTCCTTTAGGGCCCGTTCGTTTGGATGGAATTGGAATTCGATATTGGAATTGAATATTGATAAATATTGTGGAATTAAATATTGGTGACTAATTCCAATTCCAACGTTCGCCTAATAAACAATATTGTTGAATATTGTGGAATTAATTAATACTTTTGTTCGTTTGTTAAATAAAATTTAATTTAAGAATTGAAAAATATTACGAAGAAGCTAATATTTATCACATAAATCATAAACAAATGTATGTCATGACGACGATTTTTTCGCCCGTGGGCGATTTTTTCCGCCCGGGCGCAATTTTTTCGCACAACTGCGATTTTTTTGCCCGGGCGCGCATTTTTTTTCCCGGGCTCATTTTTTCGCCCGGTCACAATTTTTTTGCCCGGGCGCAATTTTTTTCCCGGGTGCAATTTTTCCACCCGACCGGCCGAAAAAAACTCGCATAGGCGATAAAAGTGCGTCCCAGCAAAAAACCCCTCCCCGGCGAAAAAAACGCTCCCGAAAAATAGCCCCCGAGAAAAAAAAATCTCGTAAGGCGAAAAAACTCGCCCGGGTAAAAAATCGCTCCCGGCCAAAAAAATCTTGCTCGGGCGAAAAAATTGCGCCCGGGCGAAAAAATTGCGCGCGGGCAAAAAAATCGCTCCCTGACGAAAAATCACATTTGAGCGAAAAAATCGCGCCGGGTCGAAAAACTCTCCCCCGGGAGAAAAATTCGCGTCCGGGCGAAAAATTCGCGTCCAGGAGAAAAATTCGCGCCCGGGCGAAAAAATCGCGTCCGGGCGAAAAAAACGCTCCCGGGGAAAAAATCACCCACAGGTGAAAAAATTGAGCCCGGGTGAAAAAATCGCGCCCGGGTGAAAAAATCGAGCCCGGGCGAAAAAACGCGCGCCCGGGCGAAAAAAACGCGCCCCGACGAAAAACGCGCGCCAGGGAATTCCGGGAAAAAAATTTGCTCTCCCGAGTGACAAAACATGCGCCCGGGCGAAAATCGCGCCCCCGGGAGAAAAACACGCGCCCGGGCGAAAAACGCGCACCAGGGCGAAAAACGCGCGCTATGGTGGAAAATTTCTGCCCGTGAAAAATTTGGGCGTCCGGGCGAAAAGTGCGCGTTTGGGCGAAAAACTCGCTTCCGTGCGAAAAACTCGCGCCCGGGCGAAAAATTGTGCGGCCGCTTAAACACGCGCCCTTGCGAAAAAACGCGCGCCAGGGCGAAAAACGCGCGCTAGGGCGGAAAATTTCTGCCCGGGCAAAATTTGGGCTCCCGGGCGAAAAACTCGCGTTCGGGCGAAAAACTCGCGTCCATGTGAAAAACTCGCGCCGGGCGAAAAATTGTTCGCCCGGGCGCATAAACGCGCGCCCGAGAAAAAAACGCGATAAATCGAGCATGTCAGACTCGCCCAATTCCGATATGTCTAGCTAGATTTTGTGCTTAGGCTAAAATTAATTCCATGATATTCAACTCAAATTTCAATTATTAAAGCTACCCAACAAGCGAACGACGTAATTGGAATTCGACGTCGAATTTCAATTCCAAGTCTTCAATTCCGTCCAAACGAACGGGGCCTTAAGGATTTTCTAGAGGTTCATCTAGTGGTTTATCAAAGGGTTCATCAAGGTGTTTTTCTAAGGCTTAATCTAGTTGTTTATCAAGGTGTTCACATAAGGGGTTTATCCAGGGTTTCATCTCAGTGTATATTTAGCGGTTCATGTAGATGTTCATCTAAGGGAACATTTAGAGATTTATCTAGGAATTCATCCAGGGGTTTATCAATGTGTTCATTTAGGAGTTTATCTAGGTGTTAATCTAAGTATTTATCTAGGAGTACATCTAGGGTTTATCTACAGTTCCTTCTAAGGGTTTTTCTACAGTTTCATATTGTAATTTATCAAATTTCATCTAGGATTTTATCCAGGGTTTAAATATGTGGGTTTATCTAGGGTTTCATCAAGGGAATTATTCTGTTTCATTTATGGGTTTATCTAGTGTTTCATCTAGGGATTTATTTAGGGTTTTATCTATGGGTTTATCTACGGGCTCATCTAAGGGTTTACTTTGGATTTTCATATAAGGGTTTATCTATAAGATTATCTAGCGATTTATCTAAGGATTCATCTAGGGGTTCATCTAGGAGTTTATCTAGGGTTTCATCTAGGTGTTTATATAGGGGTATATCTAGAGGTTTATATGGGTTTCATGTAGGGGTTTATTAGGGTTTCATTTAGGAGTTTCTCTAGGGTTTCATCTTGGGGTTTATCTTGAGGTTTATCGAGGTTTCATGTGGTGGTTTATTAGGGATTATTACTTATTTTTCTATTGGTTTATCTATAGGTTCATCTAGGAGTTTATCTACGGGATATGTAGGGCTCTATCTAGGGGTTCATCTACGGGTTTATCTAGTGGTTCATCTAAGGGTTTATTTAGGTGTTCATAAATTGGTTTATCAAGGGTTTTATCTAGAGGTTGATCTAGGGGCTTATCCAGAGGTTCATCTAGGTCATCTAACATTTTATCCAGGTCTTCATCTTAGAGTTAATCCAGTGGTCCATCTAGGTTTTTATATATGGATTTATTTATGGTTTCATCTATGGGTTCATCTGGGTTTCATATATCGATTGATCTAGGGGTTTATATAGGGTTAATCACGTGGTTTATATAGGGGTTCATCTTTTGGTTTATCAAGGGGTTCATTAACGATTTCTTCTATGTGTTAATCTACTGTTTAATTTAGGGGTTCATCTACTTTTACATCAATGGGGTTCATATACTGTTTCATCTAATGGTTAATCTATGGTTTAATTTAGGGGTTCATCTACAATTTCGTCTAGGGATTTATCTAGTGGTTTAGTATAGAGTTTTATAGAGGTGTTTATCTAGGGGTTCATTTTGGGGTTAATTTTTGGGTTAATCTAGGTTTTTATCTAGGGGTTCATCTATGGTTTCATCTAGGTGTAACAACCTGCCAGTACAAATAATATAACAATAAGATTAGCTAAGACCCCACGACATATTGAACACACTAGCTTGACGTTAATAAGATGAGAGCTAGAAAACATAAAACTACACGAGAGTATAATAAGCACAAGTGGAATGTTTCATTAAACATTGAAATTAGAATGTCCACCTACTCAGGAATGTCAATGATAGAGTTATGTACTTAAGGACTTACATTCAACCAATGTAGCAAAACTTAATGACATACATTGGCACGCATGCTGACAATACATTGAATGTATTAAAATAGGTTGTCCTTCAAGGGCCAACAGCTTTGGGCTTCAACCGGCTACTTCCCGCTTGTCTCACTAGCTCCTGTACCAACCAAAAGTAAGAGGTAAATGAGGGCCAACTATGAGCTCACACCAAACCATGTAACAATCCCATCCCCCGACCATTCTTGCTAGTTCCGGAGGGGTGGGGAGCACCGCTCACCTGCAAGCAAGCCATAAAAGAAATATGTAATATAAATAAGAAAGTGTATCTACACTACACAATGTGAGGTTTCAAGCACAATCAATCTTGTAGGTTTAGCATTAACTAAGGTGAATCAACATATGCTACTAATTTTAGTTGGGTTCACCCGGAGGATCCCCACAACCGCCTAAGCAACCTCATGAGACTAACATAACATCAATTATTCAACACACATTTCATGCACTCAAGGAACGCTTCCAATGCACTCTCTCATGAGTACCAACACCATCCTAAGTTATGTAACCTTATGTGGAAAAGAGATTATGGATGGTCTAGGTGAAAACCTTCCACAGCCTCTCCCATGATCGTATGACGTACAAGAGGTTAAGACCACTCACTGATCTGCATGAAAATGGGTTCGGTTCATCTTTGACCATGCTCTTGTCATCGTGATCCATCAGTGCGACGCGAGTACAGCTTCGCCTTGGCCTGTAAAGGTTTAAAACATACAAGTTCTACACAAAAGTCAAGCTACACACCTAATCCTTACAAGAGGACATAAGCTTCGCAAATACAACCAACGAAGGACGTCTAAGACAACTCCACTTCAAAAATCCGTGGTGAAGGTTTGTGTTCAACCACAACCCAAACATGGGGCTTCCGTTATGCTCTCCAAAAGACACCTAAAACTCAAGTCCCACAATTAAATTGTGATATTTCACATAGTCATTCTCCGGCACGCATTCTATGCTTAACCTAAATGCACGTCACAAATCAAGCATCACTAATCCGGGCTAACATCCAAGGGTAGGCTTCACATAAAATGCCTAAATCTGTACGACTACCTGATTTCTACATGCAATACATGTCGGGGATGAATACAATTGACCCAGAGTCTCAAAGAACTAAAGGGAGTCCTATACTTCACTAATTAGTGAAAGGGGCAACCCTATGCAAGCTTAGAAAAAGGGATGAAAGGACCAAAACACAATGAAAATCCAGGGGTGTCTGTAACATCCCACAAAAAACTAGACCCCTAGGAGGGTTTTTGTCATGACTAGGTCATGACAAAGCCCTAGGAAGACCAAGAGGACCATAAGAACCTAGGTAAGTTTGTGAAATCACTTTGGTCTACAAATAATAATTTCTGGTTACCTAGTCAAAAGTTTGACTTTTGGGCCTCAAGTTGACTATCTGACCCCACCATGACACGTATAACCCCGTAGGGAGTCCCTTGGGCCACTTAGGGCTCATTGGGGGTCAACTAAAGTGGTTAAGTTGACCAAAATCAACTCTAGCCCTAGATATGTCAAAATAGCCTATTAAGGACCAATTAGTCTCCAATTGGTCAAATTCACCTCACCCAAACCTTTCTAACCATTAAGGGATATCAAAGAGTCATTAACAAGCCATTGGGTCCAATCAATTCTATGAATTGGGCCAAAACCAACATTTGGACCCAAAAGGCCCAATTTGACCTAGTTAGATCAAAGGGACTCAATTTGACCCAGATTGATCACACAAAGTCATAATTGACCTTGGTTGGTGTCAAGGGACCCATGGATACCCATTTGGGTTAGTCATACCACTTAAATTAACATAGGGTTAGTCTAAACCAATTAGGGTTAATTAAGTCCAAATTGGGAAAATCAAGCCCAAGCTAAGGCTCAATCCAATTGGGCTAGGCCCAATTAAGGTGATCGACAAGGGGAAGCATGAATGAAATTACAAAAAATGACACCCATTTTCTGGAGGGGTTGACTAGGGGAGAGAGAATTGGAGTTTCCCCTAAATTGAAGAGAGAGAAAGGAGCATTCATGGCTTTGAATGTGATAGGTCATCCAATTCCCCCTTTAATGGTTCAAATTCATCCCCCTTAATTAAATTGGAGGAGATTCATGGCCTCTCCCAGCCTCCTAGAGGAGGAATTCAAGGAGTTCAATTTGTCCAAAACATTCCCCCTTCATGGCCAGTAATGGCATTCGATGTTGTAACCTCCCCCTCCCTCAATTGAAGTCTTTAACCCCATCAGTGATTGGAGAGGAGCAAAACCCCCATCATTTCAAAAGGAATCGTGCTCTCTAAGCTTGGATTGACAATGGCCCCCCAAGCTTCCCAAGCTTTTATGGTGAACTGATGATAGACTAGACAAACGACCACCACTTAGGTCTGATCCTCTTCTACTCCCTTGGAGCATAGATTCTAATCAGTTTGGGCCTTGATTCGAGCCAAATAGGGCTCAGATCAAGCTTATCAAGGGGCTCATTTTCAAGCCTCTTTCCCCTATAAGAAAACCTCATTCCAGCCACCTCCGGACGGTAAACCACCCCCAATCGCCGACCACCACCTCGACGAAGGTGGTGGTGGCAAAAGCTGGTCGAGGAGGTGCATGGGTAGCCAACAAATCAAGCCTAAAGTTCTCCTAGTATGGAAGGATGTGGACCATCCATTCATTTGGAACGATGACCACGAGCCGTCGGACGACATGATCTGCTATACGCAGATCAAAATGAATCAAATGATTTAATGTATATAGTTTTATTTCATTTTGTCATATAATGTGATGTAGATTGATTTATTTATTAAAAATACTTAAATGCCTATTTAGTAAAAGTGTTCAACATGAGAAAGGTGTCCATGAGGTCAACTTAATTTTAAAGTTTGTTTCATGCAATTTAACACACAGGATCATCCTCAGCACCCTTTATGGTGCAAGGTGTCCTTAAGGTTAACCAGAAATTAAATTGGTTATGCTCATTGATCCACTCAGTCAAATAGCCTAAAAATTTAACCATAGGCTAGTCTATATATGACTTACATCAAATCCAAAAATCAGAATTTTTGGAGATGATTTTTCTATAGTTTCTGTAATTATTTAATAAACAATGCATGGGTTAAAAATAGGGTCTATGGGCGTCCAATTTCCCCAAAAATCTGGTGGATGGCTTGTGGTGTCATTGTATGGCCATGATAAAAATCTCAGTCCATTTGGTTTGATTAGACTTGGTAAATTAGTGTTTGACCTTTTTCGCCTAGGGAAAGTTAACCCCAATTCACCAAAGGTGCACATTGTGGATTTGTGTGACCATACCTCAACCAAATGAGGTGAAACTTTGGTCACCCTTTGTTATCAAATGAAACACCACCACAAATAATTTTAGAGGGTTTAGGGTTAGAATACCAAGGAAACCTAGTTCAATCGCTTGGGATACATATCGGGGTTAATGAAGGAAATGGGGTCACATCTCAATGGGTGGGCTTGAAACTTTATAGATAGTTTCATAGAATGAAAATACACAATGGATAATTTTGTTGGAATTTTTAGAGTCATTATCACCCACTGAACATTTAATATTTAAATTAGGAACTTTCATTTCAAGTGCAAAATATATGGTTATATGTTTTAGGAAAGTTATTAAA
The DNA here is from genome assembly GCA_033032865.1 of Dactylorhiza incarnata. Lineage (NCBI taxonomy): Eukaryota > Viridiplantae > Streptophyta > Magnoliopsida > Asparagales > Orchidaceae > Dactylorhiza > Dactylorhiza incarnata. Next base: position 6,376,623 of record JAWHQI010000120.1, on the reverse strand, counting down.
CTTGGACAGTGAACTTTCTATGACGTTAAGAGCCTTTGAAAATTTTACTATAAGTTTTGAATGTGGAAATTTGGTAGTTCCTTCACAATGTGCCAAAAATCAGTTTTCATGAATTAAACTATTTATGTGGTCATATGATTTTAGGAAATGTGAAATTTGATCAGAGAGCCTCCAAGGTTATTATAGTGCTCTGCAAATTTTATTATAATTATTGGCTGAGGTTTTACAGTGTTTCCTTCATAAATTGATTCAATTCAGTTCTATTGAAATAATTAATTATATGACCAAATGATTTATGAAAAATATGATACTTGGCCAATAAACCTTTTAGCCTATCATGAAGTTCTGCAAGTTTTGTTATAATTATTGGATGAGATTATATAGTGTTTTCTTCACAAATTGACTCAATTCAGTTCTCTTGAAATAATTAATTATATAACCAAATAATTTATGAAAAATATTATACTTGGCCAATAAACCTTTTAGGTAATCATGAAGCTCTGCAAGTTTTGTTATAATTAATGGATGAGATTATATAGTGGTTCCTTCACCAATTGATTAAAATTTAGTTCCCTTGAAATAATAAGTTATGTGGCTAAATAAAATTAGAAAAATATGAAATTTAGCCAGTGAGCTTCTCTGGTCAATATGGTGCCCTGGTTATTTTATTATAATTTTTGGATGAATATTTACTGTACTTTGTTCATACATTTGTTAAAAGTAGCATTTGTGATTTATTTAAATAATATAGGCACATGATCTTGTAAAATACTCAATCTCTATTAGAGGACATGTTAGGCCTATTAGAGCCCCCAAATATTGATTCATGTCATTTGAGTATGAGGAAGTTGAAGTTCCTTCACAAATTTGGTTTATGTTGTAATTATTCATATAATGATTTCCATGGAAATAATCAGGGGAAAAAATATAAATTACTGACATTTCCTCAATATAGACCATAACCAACCTTTAGATGTGTGGTTCATCATATGAAAACCTTGGGGACATATGGGACCTTCACAAATGTCAATCTTTCCCCTTAAGATTGAAGTGGTCTGTGGATAGCCAAAAAAGAGTTTAGTGGTTTGGGGTCTTTCTATGAGTCCTTGGGTAGGGATTCTTTAGTGAGAGGTTAAGAAGGTCAATTATATGGTGGGAAGGGCAAAATCCCCTTCAATACATCTCTTAAACATGGGTTTGAGTTGTATGGGTTGTATATTCTTAAGTGAAGGGTTGGTGTTCAAGAGAACATTGACGCTTCTGGTGAATCTTAATCCATCCTAGGATATTAGAGTAACATAGGAGAGTGAGTGTTGGGTAGTCACCAATAAAACTAAGTGTCTTGTGAAAGGGAGGTTTGGGTTGTCATCCATTCATACCTCCTAGTACTGCAACGAGCCCCTCACAGGGTAGTCCTCGGCAAGTCTAAGACTAACCTTTAAACTGTTAGGAGTATGTAACAATGAAAGATTAATCTAATAACAAGCTATCAAAGTACACATATACACTCCCCTTTATTATGGGAAGATAGTTTGGATTGTTCTAGTCCTGCGAGCAGTGGGCTCGATGTGAGTTTAATGATGGAATGTACTGCAAGCAGTGGCTTTGTGTGTGTTAGAACGGACTGGTTAGTCCGGTGAGCCGGTGGCTCAGAAATTATATTGTATCATATGTGCTTGTGCATATAAGTGGCGGGTCCTCGATATTGGACAGTTGTTCACACCGACGTTGGTACGTTGGCTCAGCAAGTGTGAGTATTCACTTAGCCAAGAAAAGACTGGTGGGATGCCAGAATTATTACAAGATGCTCTATAACACCTGACTGGGTGTACCGATTAGTACGTAAGGTCTAGGTTAGGTAGTGTAAATACCGGCCGAAGAGTGGGGTGGCCAAACCCATTGCCTCTGTTTGCCACTATGAGAGGTGCCTGGGAGTTTAGCTAACTCCAAATCGGGGAACTAATGGTCTATGCGCACAAAGTTCTGTGCGTGAGTTGCACTGGTGTGAAACATATTCATTAAACCTTACATAGCACTTCATATCATACATAACATTGCATAAAACCTATACCGCCATCGTATAAATTATTATGGGATCTTTTATATGATGAGACTTGCAAAACGAACCCTTAACTTATAAGTTTGTATGGGCATTCCTATAAGTTAAGGTTCCTTTTCTCTATGATGTTAGTTAGCCGCTTTACCATTATACTACACTGCTTATCAATTCTTATTACTTTACTAATAAGTTAGCTGTTTTTCCTTGTACCTGCTACCTTACCGTTGTTTATATATAATAGTGTAAGTAGGCCCTGTGATAGATAATTTTAGTATATGATTTCTGATAATTAAGGCCACCGCCATCTTCTTGTACTTTCTGCTTTGATGTCCCTCCTCTTCATTCCTCCCGCTCGATGCCTACGAATCACTGGGGGAGGGGTGGAGGATCTTGGCTTAGTCTTTTGACTAAAGGTCGGTTGTGAGCAAACACCACAGGGGCTCCGATTGGTAGACAGGGAGCTACCCTGGGATTTCCAGTGCAACCAGGGTACGATGCAGGAGGAGGTGAGCCGGCCTAGCTCGGTAGCAGTAGCAGCAACCACAGGTTATGTGAGTGATTAATAGTTATTACTTACGCAAGCATTTGTAGTGAGGATTTTATGTACTGGGCAGGAGTCCTTTTTATATTTAGCTTTTCTTTATGTGGACTCTTGACGATATTTTATATATTATATCGTAATTATGGACTTGGTTAAATATTTATTCTTCCTTAATTTCTCTATGATGTATGGTTGGCCTGGATGTTGAATTTACTGACAGAATCGGCGTCTTATAGTGGTGACCTTCCAAGTGTGGGTGTCACCGCAAGGTGGCGGTTATGGTCATAAGACCCAAATGGATAAGAAAAAAAAGGTTCCTACAGTGTCTTCACCTAGAGGGGGGTGAATAAGTGATGTCTGCTATTTTTTAATAATTTTGCAGAATTATAAATTTATGTACAACAATCACACACAAACCACACCATAGACCCAGGCTATTTATAATGCCTCCCCAAGTCAACATGTCTTTGGTACTCCACTGTCCCTCTTCGCCTATCTAGCAGTGTGCTAGACTCGGCAATCTGCATCAAAGCTCAAATCTGCACATACTACAACTCAGATACTGAATCTCATACCTCAGGTTCCAAACCTACAACTTAGAAGCACTCATCGGCTTCCTACCTCAGTGACCAAGTGTCTTACACTCATATCCTGCAGGATCCTACACTCAAGAACTATCCAAAGTCCCCTACCTCAAATCCGTAGCAAGGATCCTACCACTCAGATCTGAAAGATCTTACAACTCAGATTTCCTTAGAAATCTTATAGGCGAATAAATATAACTATATTCTTACAAATAACACTTAGAGTCAGAAATATTTATCTTATAGAACTGGAGTCTTCTTGAAGCCTTTAGCGGAAATGGATTCTTCACAGATCTTCTAGCAGTATATGTTAAATATCATAATCGGCAAGAAGGATGAATCTTTTCTTAAGAAGAAAGTATTGATCGACTTAAATGTATTTCTTCTTTCTCTTGAGCTCTGTAAGTGAGTATGACTCTTGACGGTATCGAGCTCTTATTTCTGAAATAATAATGGAAAAATGATTTCCAATCAAAAGATTATGTTTTGCTGGAATCATCTTAACCCTTTTATAATGACACTTGATAACGGTCTCTTCCTCATATGTCCTTTATGTCAATTCTCAGCTTTCCATAAAGCTCTGCTTTTATTGGCTCAATCTGCGGCGGTAATAAATGACGTTACGCCAAAATCACGCTTTAATTTGACTTCAACCATTTCTGCCATTCGACTAGATGTCTAGTCAAATTTACTTCTTCTCGATGAATTTGCACTGTGTATAGCTTTAGTTCAATTCTCCAGCACGAATCGTCTTGATACCTTTGATACTCTTCAAGATGATATTTCATAGTATAATCTTCTGGTCAAATCATCTACAAGAACCATTTTTGTGACTGGTGGTCTACAAGATGATATTTCACACTTCATTCTTCTAGACAAATTGTCTGCACGAATCATCGTGTTGTCTCTTCTACAAGATGATATTTCATTGCTTCAGCCTTCTAGTCGATTCTTCTACACGAATCGACTTGATATTTCTTCATAGTCTTTAAGACGATGTTTCACTACTTATGCCTTCTAGTTAAATCTTTTGCATGAATCGACTAGACAACTCTTTATAATCTTTAAAGCAATATTTGAACTCTTCTTGACAAATCATCTTGTTATTCATGAAAGCTCGTCTTGGTCTCTTAACGACATTTCAAGTGAGCTCGACAATAATTTCCTTAGTTAATTTCCTCCTACATATAACTGCTTTAAGATATATATAGTGTACTTCTAAAATGATATGAAGGTATATTTGTCAAGATGATATCATCTTTGAAAGTATTTTACCAAGATGACATTTAGATATACATCTTCTTCTTATATACCAAACCATAAGATTGGTGTTGTGAGTTTACAAGACGATATCGTCTTGGAGCTTAGGGTATTCTAGGCGATATTGAGACCTTCACTCAACGCTATTTAAGATTACCAAGATGACATTTCCCTTAGGCAAATTTTGATCTTCTCAACTCAAATCCTTTGCTCCAGCTCACTTGATAGACCTTTATACTTTGACCTTTCTCAGTCTTCTTTCATGCGATTCATCTTGAAACTTATGCACATTCATTTAGTTGAATTGTAGCTTAGAGTGAATCCTCACTTTTTATTGAGGTCTATCACTTCAGCATGATCTACTAGACCATCTAGGTGGTCGACTATATGTTCATTCAAATTCCAACTTAGCATGTTTCTGTTGATGTCAACTAGCCTTCTTTTCTTTGCTTAGCTTCCAGACTTTGCTTGCATATCTTTTAGAGAGTAAGTACAAGTCTAATATTGTCTAGATATTAGGTCGATATGGTGTCTTGTATAATGAGGGATTATATTGGCAAGACTATGTCTGATAACACTAAGTCTAGCCATATTTTGAGCTTGTACTTTCATAAACCTGAAATCATCTTCCCAAGAAAGCAATGCATCAAATACATATATGTTCATCTATGTTGTGAGGGCTTCTTCAAATAGGAACATTGTGGGAACTGTTCCTAACACACGTCCTAAGACCGGGAGGAAGGATCATTATGCTTGCGGCTTTCTATGGCACCATGAATCTGAGATTTCAATCAGATGGAAAGAACCACACCGGGATGCTCTCTGTAGATCTGGAAATGACTCGCAGTTTGGAGCTTTAGAGCTCCATCTATGGCAGAAAGAGTCTTCTTCTTCCTCCTTGGCTTTCCTCTCACTCAAGCTTGGAGAGATAAAAGACTTATGAAAATGAGGATAAACTTCCTTTATTCATGACTTAAGTGTTTCTGGAACATTTCCCAGCCGTTAGGTCAAAAGACCTAATTAATTTGACTGTCACGATCACTGTTTCACAAATCTGGGTCCGTCAGCTAACGCTCAGCGGTATCGCTACCGCCCACGATAGCATTTGATTTTATCCTGAAAAGTCAATGTAGTGTCTCGCTCTCTCATCAATATCGTGCTTCATATCGATTTGAAGACAACTGCCGGCAGTATCGCTACCGCCCGATGCTACCATCTAGTCAATATCTTCTCGCCAATAACTTTCCACAACATAGTGTAGATTCTCATTGATATAGCTACTGGCAGCGGTATTGCTACCACACGGCATTAGCTGTCTTGTCGACAAGCCATCTCGATGACACAAATAAGCTTCAGTCCGACAGCCTGAAGCTTCTAGTTGATATGCTACTACCAGCGATAGCCCTACCGCCTAGCGTTAGCTACTTGCTATAGATTTTTGAGAGATTTCTTCGTAACGGGAAATGGGGAGTTACACTAAGGGTTTACTTATGCGCTTATCTATGGGTTCATCTAGGGGTTTATCTAAGTCCTCATCTAGTGGTTTATCTAAGGGGTCATCAATGATTTCATCTATGGGTTCACTTATGGTTTCATTTAAGGGTTCATCTACAGTTTCATATATAGGTTCATCTATGGTTTCATGTCGTTGTTTATCTAAATTTTCATCTAGCGGTTCATCTAGGTGTTTATCTAGGGGTTCGTATAATGTTTTATATAGGGGCTCATCTAGGGGTTCATCAAAGGGTTTATTTAGCGATTCATCTAGGTGTTTATTTAGGTGTTCATCTAGGGGTTAATCTATGAGTTCAATTATGGGTTTATTTGGTGGGTCATCTAGGGTTTAACAAAAGGATCATCTAGGGTTTTATCTATGGGTTCCTTTATTTGCTTATCTAGTGGTGCATATATAGGTTCCTTTCAGGATTTATCTATTGGTTCATCTAAGGGTTTATCTTGGGGTTCATCCAGGGGTTTATCTAGGGGTCTATCTAGGGGTTCATTTAGGGGTTTACCTAGGAGTTTCATCTAAGGATTTCATATAGGGGATTATCTAGGAGTTCATCTAGGATTTCATCTGGGTGTTTATCTATGGGGTTCATCTAGGAGTTCATCTAGGGTTTCATCTAGGTGTTTATCTAGGTGTTCATCTATGTGTTCATCTAGGTGTTCATCTATGTGTTCATCTATGTGTTCATCCAGGTATTCATCTAATTGTTCATCTAGTTGTTTATTTAGGTGTCCATCTGTTGTTTTATCTAGGGGTTTATCGAGGTATTTATCTAGAGGTTCATTTATTTGTTAATATAACGGTTCATCTATTAGTTAATCTATGGATTCATGTGGTATATATATAGGGGTTCATCAATGAGTTTATTTAGGTGTTCATTCAGGAGTTTATCTAAGGGTTGATGTAGGGGTTGATCTAGGAGTTTATCTAGGGGTTTATCTAGAGGTTTATATGTTGGATATTTTGGTTCCCTTAGAGGGGGGAGTGAATTAGGGGTGTACAAAGTTTAAGTAAAACTGAGAAATTTTTTGAGATAATTGCAGAAACAGGAAACTTTCAGATTCTATTGCTACCGCCGGTGTTTTTGTTAACGTCGAGTGTTAGCTCTCCAGAAAAAGAACTCTTCAAAAAATGTTGTTGGGAATATTATCCACAAGATTCATGATTTGAAGAAGTCCTCATGATGATAATAAACATCTTGTATTTGATGCCTGTGTAAGTTTTGATGTGACAGGTACAACAGAAATGTTTGGCTGATATAGTATGTTAGGCTTATGGTCACCTAAATAAGGTTTTTCCCTTGTAATCCCTTAAGGTGAAAAACTCTTGATGACTTATGTTCTAATCCTATATTAGACATGTCATTATCATGAGGAAAAGCAACATTGTTAAAAGAAATTAAAGGAAGAACCAAAGATTAGTCTATGTCAAATGTCGACTGCATCAACTGAATGACTAGGGAAAATATTGACTGCATCGACTGGATAGTAAAGTGATTTATCGACTGCATCGACTAGACAGTTAAGTAATTTGTTGACTGCATCGACTAGAAAACTACTTGATTTATTGACTACATCATCCAGACTGTGATAGAAGGATCTTTATAGGATTGTTTTCTTAAGTATGGACTACATCAAGTTGTGTTCTTATGGTGCAGGTTGTCGACTACATCATATCTATAAGTGCTGAAGGATTTTACTGACTACATCATATCTATAAATGTTGAAGGATTTTATCAATACATAAATTATTTTGTCGACCTGAAGCGTGTTCTAACGACCCTATGCTGAGATCAAGCCGTAAATAGTGGAGTCATTCAAATTAATTTGAATTCCACTTTCATCTTCAATAATCAAGGTGCTTTAAGAGGAAATGAACTATACTCATTGATTTCATATTGCTACCATTTGAAGATCTTTCCTTAAGAAAAATCTCTAGCCGTTGAAGCATTCCTTTTTGAGAAGCAAGACCTCTATCGATCCAGACTTCTATATAAAAGGTTGTAAAAATTGAACAAGATATACATATACAAGAAGGCACACGTGCATACACTTAGAGAGAATTTTTATGCAAGAATTTTGCAGTGCTCAAGCCTTAGAATTCTGCCAAGTCTTCAACAACTTCAATCCTGTGAGATATTTCTTCCAAGGCTCAACAAAATAACTTTCTTTCTGAAGAACATTTCTCTCTTGAGTAAGTCTTCCTGATTCAGCCTAACTCTTTCCAAGCAAATATATTCAAGTGCTGATCAAGGGAGAAAAGGCCTTCACAGTGCTTCTATTGAAGACTCAAGTGTTATTGTTTAAGTCAATATCTTTACAAATATCTTCATAATTGTAGGATTCTTTTTGGATCTGAATTTGTTATAAGATTCCAGTGGGAATTTGAGTTGTAGGATCATTGTGATCTGAGGTAGGGTCTTCTAAAAGATCTTGGTGTAGATCTCTTGTTGGAAAGATTGAGGTAGGGCTTCTTTTTTGCCTGAGTGTAGGATCTTGTGATTGAAGATCTGACTTGTAGAACCTTGTGTAGACCTATCTGAGGTAGGGTACTGTAGTTCCTGAGTTGTAGGAGTCATGGACTCTATGTGTAAGATCTTTTTATATGAGAAATTTGGAGAAGTTGGCCTAAGCTAGCACTCTGCTAGATAGGTGAATGGGGGAAAGTGAATGTACCTATAATTGGGGAACCACTATACATCTTGGTGTCTTAAGCTATGGATTGTGCTTGTTTATTGCTTTATTGTGCTTAAAAGTAGAAAACTAAAAAGAAAGCATAAAACTCTTGGAACACGTATTCACCCACTCTAGGTGATTAGACAACCCTTATTTTTAAATATGCCAAATAAATTTTTCATAGAAATGCTTGAATGAAATAAAATTCCTGAAATTCTGAGAAGATGAAATATGATTTTATTTCAAAGGAAGAATACAATATTTTGATTTCAGTGAAGCTCAAAACCAAGGCTTTAATAAAAATCACTTTTTGTTCCTTCACCGGTCTTTCTCCCAAGGACTGGCTTGGCTGGCTATAGCCTATCTTATCCCAAATATGGCATCTAGCCTCCCCTATATCTACCTTAGACCTAGTATCTACACACAAGGTGGAGAATTTTCCCCTAAACCTCATAAGGCCTAGTTGTCACTCACAAGGCGGTGAATTCACTATCATTACAAAAGAAAATGGGAGAATACAAATAAATTTAGAAATAAAACCTCAATATATTGAAGAGCTCTTAAGGACTTGATGAAGAATCGTCATGAACATCATTGGAGTTGAAGAGTGCATCTTTCTTCATGTTTGACCATTCAGAATTCTCCTTCTCACTCTTGATCTTCAAGGATTGTGTTAGGAGTGCTCTCAGAATTCGGGGATGAAGGCTCCCATGAAAATTAGAAATGATAGCTTGAGATATGATAGTCTTGAACGAAGAGATCTGCTCCTTAAATAGGCTCGAGAGCTAACACCAATGGTATCAATACTACTTGGTGGTAGTGTATCATCGAGACAAGTAGCTGATATCATGGAGATCGTGAGCAAGCTCATGGAGATCATGGTCGGTCGCGTCACCTAGTTCCCATGATAGTGCTAGCACCCCATTTGCTTCATCGTGCTACGAACGCATATTGTCATGGTAGAATGTGGCCGATCGTGTCTGATAGTGTCCCTTTCACAAAGTAGTAGTGATAATGACAGTGCTAACATGAGCGTTAGTGATAATGCTAGCGCTAACTCGAGCGGTAGTGATACTGCCTAGCATTAGTGATAAATTTCGAGTTTCGTCTGCATTCTACATGACAATCTTAGGGGCATTATACTTGTAGTTCTTGTACAGTATAAACACACGAAAAGTAAGATCAAATACATTATGGGATATGTTATTCTCAAACCAAGGGATGCGGAATGCATACTCTAGCAATCTCCCCCTTTTGATAATAACAAATCCTCTAAGAAGAAAGCAACAATAACTAGAGTGTTGTTTATAGTAAATGATAAGCGTGATAATCGTGTAATATGCTCCCCCTACATAGATGCATTCTAAGATTTTTTTAATTTATAAATATTAGATTTCTTCAATTGATTCTCCCTCATTTGGTAATTATCAAAATAGGGTGAAGGAGAGTTTTAGCAATATCTTTCATGTGTACTATGTAGAGATGAAAGTAATTATTTAACATTTAGAGTTATTACTTAAAAAACAATATGCATGATTAAGCACAAGTAGTAAGCACATCGAAAATAATGTAAGCACTCATAAAAAATATCTTTTTAGAAGGTAAAAGCATATAATAGATAACGAGTTTGAAATTTGAAAAGTAGATGTTTGAAATTAAGTACAAAAGATGCTTCTTCAAAAATATACAAGCATGATTTGAAATATCAAGAAATAATATGCTTAACAATGTAAAGTAATTTGCATTTCAAGTTAAAATAAACATTGCAAAGGTCATGTTATGCTATCTATTGCATTTACTCATGTTTGTAGAGAATAGTGAAGATATGTTTTAGGGTCCAATTCTCATGAGTGGAAGTTTTATATAAGACAATGATGTGTACAAAATGGTGTTTTGATAAAGTATACAAGTGTATAAATCAAGCCATATGAAAGCATGAATGTAAGAACACACCATTAAATATACATAAATAATTTTATTTCCAATAGTTTCAAGCACATAAAGATATATATATATATACATAAATATGTTAAATAAAAGTGGTGTAATTTTTGTTTGCATAAGACACTTTACAATTTTTCCAAGGTGCTCAATCTCACAATGCTTATTAAGAATTATCAGTATGGTGAGTAGTGCTTGGTGGAGTATTCCTTGTCATATTTTTATTTTATTGACCAAGGACTCTGAATTCACTTGTTTTGCAAACATAGAAATTTTTTAAACCACATTTCTCCAAATATAAACAAGTGCGTGAATATAAAGAATTGCATGAAACAATTCAATGTTGTTTAGGTAATGTGTTTATGGAATTCAATAAGTTATGCTATTACACATCACAATCATGCAAGAATAAGATATCAAACACATGTAAGTTATAAAAAGAGTGAGTGAGATAATCATTATCAAATATAAAATATTACTCATACTTAGAGGCATGCGAAATACATTCCTACACATGTGTTCTACAGTAAATTCCATTGCATATTATAAGATTAGGCTTCATTTGGTTGAGCGGATGCGGTTGTAAAAGGAGCTGTTGTAAATGCAGGTTTGTAAATGGAGCTGTTGGAAACTTGTTGCTGGAAATGGAGTTCTGTTTGGTTATTCTGTGTTTGCAGAGCTGTTCAAAACAGAGAACCGTTTGGCAAAACTGCGGTGGCGTTTTGTAAATTTTTTTTTATTAAATTTTTTATTAGAGATTTTTTGAAATTATTTTCAAAGACTATTTGTAGATATATTTTGGAAATAATTATTTGGAAGGAAATACTTGTATACCTCAAACATACAGGAACTATGCAAACACATACAGGAACTCATAAACACATACAGGAACTCAAAAAATGTTCATGCTCGGTGTAGTTGATCGGCAATGGAGTCACACAATGCCACCATCTCATCCACCCCTACTCGAATCCCTCTAACATGGTCTCCACTTGAGCTTTCGGTACTCTGTACTGTTCTTCTCTGAAGGCCCGCCAGGTAAATGAAATGCTCGTCTTCATCACAAGCACGAAAATGATTGTCTGAGTGGGATGGGTGTCTGCGAATATAATTATGCAAAGTCATTGTTGCAATCACAATGTCTCGTTGCTTTGTCAAACTGTATGGCGCCATATCTCTAAGTATTTTCCACTTCTTTTTCCATACTCCGAATGAACGTTCTATGACGCTGCGCAAGGACGAGTGAGCCTGGTTGAATATTTCTCAGCGCCCTTGTATAGGCCTATTGCCCCTTCTAAAATCTGGTAAATGATACCGTGTACCTGAATATGGTTTTAGAAAACCACGTTGTAGTGCATATCCAGCACTACACTACATATTCACACAACAAATACACATAAAACACACACACACATCCACACACACACATCCACACACACACATAAAACACATACACACACAACCACACACACACATCCACCATACACTTAACACTCATACACACACATCCACTTAACACACACACTCAACTACATATACACAAAAATAAACACACACACACACAAACATCAACTTAACACACACACACAGAACACTTAACACACACAAGTACAACCACTCATACAACACTTAACACATACACACTTAACACACATACACACACATCCACTTAACACACACACACACACACAAAACTTAACACACACAAATACAACCACTCATACAACACTTAACATATACACACTTAACACACTTACACACACACATCCACTTAACACACACACACGACACTTAACACACACAAATATAACCACTCATACAACACTTAACACATACACACTTAACACATACACACTTAACACATACACACACACACACACATAAGACACAAAAAAATACTTAACACACACACAACACACTCACACACATCCACATGCACATAAACAACATACTATCACACGCACACACACAACACACTTAACACATAAACAATCACATACACTTAACACACACGCAATCACCTAAACAATCACGTACACACACACACACACCAAAAATACCTAACACACACACACCAAAAAAAACATAACACACAAAAAAAATACTTAACACACATACAACACACTCACACACATCCACATACACATAAACAACATAATTAACACACACACACACACATACACACTTAACACGCATTCACATACAACAACACACATTCACATACAAAATAATCACATCCACAACACATTCACACACACAAACACCTACCCATAACACACACACACACATCAACTTAACACACACACACACACACACACACACACAAACACATTCTCACACACATTCACATACACAATCACATACAACCAAACATAATTAATAACACACACACACACACACTCAACTACACATACACATTATAATTACAAACACCCACACCCACACTCAACTACACACACACACAAACACAAACACACACACACACACACACACACACACACACTCATATACTCATACACATTCACATAGACACACAATCACACACACACACACACACACACACATGCACACACACACACACACGCACACACACACACACACACTCAACTACATATACAAAAAAATAATCACATACACATACACCCACATTCAAATGCACACACAGACACACACACACATCACTCTATACTCATAAGCCTACACAAATCTACACAAGTACATACACAATAATCAACACATAATCATATGCATAGCTTTGAAAGGGGAAGAAATATTACCTGTTGTTTACTGCGGCAGATCAGGGATCAATGGCACAGAGAAGATGCAGGACTGGAGAAGATGAGCCCGGCAGATCTGGTGCCTGTCGTGGATTCCGTCGGAGACAAGCTGTGGATGTGCGGAGAAGAGGAGTCGTGGATGCCGTTAGAGAAGAGGAGTCGTGGATGTCAGCTGAGAAGAGGCTCCAGCGAAGATCAAGCGATGTCGAGCGATGTCGCCAGAGAAGATCAAGCGATGTCGGCGATGTTGCCGGTTAAGAGATGGGATGTCGAGCTTGGAGGTCCTCCGAGAACACATGCCAGAGAGAACACGCGATGGGAGAAGAGTAGTCGTGGAGCCGTTGGAGAAGATGATCGCCCACAGATGATGCCTAGCGCACGGAGAGATCGGCCAAATGCGATAAACTAGAGAGGGATAGCTCCAGCAGGACGCGATGTTTTTTGGGCACGCAGCTTTTGCTGGAGGTTCGAAAAGGAAGCGGAAAAACAAATAGGAATGGGTCCGCCGGTTGCGTTTGGTGAAAACGGGATGGAGCCAAAACGCTCAACCAAATGAGGCCTAAATTCAAGGCATGACAAAAATCAAAACAATGTTTTTAAAGATACTTGAAAGTAAAATTATTCATTGTAAAAAATCTTTAAATAATAAATCTAATCATCCTAGACTTTGGCAATGAAGCATAAGCAGTTTTTTGTATGTTTTTAAAGTTTGTGAAATAAACATACAAAATAATCAAGCATAAATAAAAAGTAAGCAAAACCTTTTTTTGGAATTCTAAATTGTTTTGAAATTTTTTGTTTGTTTTTGAATTTTAGTAAAATCAAAACAAAAATACAAAAACTTTTTGAAGGCAGTGGAAATATACCAAGTAGTTTTTCAAAAAGGAAAAAAAATCAGAGAGGGATCTGACATGAGAATAATTAAGCTAACGCTGACGTTAGTACCAATGTCAGGCGTTAGTAACAAAGATTTGATTTTTTGCTCAAAATGCATATATTTCATGATTTTTTGCTTCCAATTTTTTGTGATTATGATTTATCATTATGGGGCCTATCAAGTATAGCAAGAAAATCAGAAAAAATAAGCAAAAAGTTGTGGATTAAATATTTGAAGCTAAGATGTCCAAAACTCCCAATTCTAATCTAAGCATATGGAATCTAGCATCGGGGAGTGGTTTGATAAAAATGTTCGCAGGTTGAGATTCAGTCATAATGAAGTTAATTCTTACATGTTCCTTTTTAATATGATCCCTAATGAAATGATGTCAGACATCTATATGTTTGGATCTTGGATGATGTACTGGATTGTTTGTAAAATCGATAACACTCTTGTTGTCACACTTTAATTTTATGTTATTTAGATGAACTCCAAAGTCTTTTAAAGTTTGAGTCATTCATAAGTCTCATGCACAATAAATACCTAGTGCAATATATTCGCCCTTAGTGGTATAGAGGGCAACATAATTATATTTCCTACTCGACCATGACACAAGTGATGGGCCTAAGAAATGGCATGTTCCAGTACAAGTGCTCTTTCGATCTAATGAATAACCTACATAGTCTGAATTAGAAAAGCCATGTAGAATAAATGATTCATTATGTGGATACCATAAGCCTAATTTATATGTAGCAATTAGACATCTAAAAATTCATTTAACCACTTTTAAATGTGATTCTTAGGGCTTAGCTTGAAATCTAGCACACAAATAAACGTCAAACATAATATCGAGTCTAGAAGCACTCAAATATAATAATGATCATATCATTCCTCTATATAATATTTAATTAATAGAAATACTAGCTTCACCTTTTACTAACTTTAGTGATGCACTCATTGAAGTATTAGCTTACTTTAGGTTTTTAAATCCAAATCTTTTGAGTATATCATGAACATATTTAGATTGACAAATAAAAATACCATCATGTCTTTATGTAATTTGAAATCCTAGAAAATATGTGAGTTCTCCTATGAAGCTCATTTCAAATTCATTTTTCATCACTAAAACAAATTCATTACACAACTCTTCATTAGTGGATCCAAAAATATATCATCAACATAAATTTGCAAAATTATCAAATCATTATTACAATGCTTAATGAAGAATATGTTATCCGCACATCCCATAGTATATCCATTGCTTTAATAAAAATGATGTTAATCTTTCATACCAAGCACGTGGTGATTGTTTCAAACCATAAAGTGCATTTTTTTAATTTATACACTTGCTTAGGAAATTTTTCATTAATAAAACCCGGGGTTGTTCATCATATACTTCTTATTTTATGATACCATTTAAAAATGCATTTTTAAGATTCATTTGATATAATTTAAATCTTTTAAAAGTTGCAAATGCAAGAAAATTTCTAATAGATTCAAGGCGAGCAACATGTGTAAAAGTTTCATCAAAATCTATCCCCTTGATTTGTGAATAACCTTGTGCAGCTAATCTAGCATTATTCCTTGTAATCATAGAGTCACCATCTAATTTATTTTTAAAAATCCATCTAACACCAACAATCCGATGATTAGATAGCCTCTCTACTAGTTTCCAAATCTTATTAAGTTTAAATTGATTTTCTTAATACATAGCTAAAAACTAAAATTCATCATTTAAAGCGGTTGAAAAACTTTTTTGGTTTTATTTCAGATATAATGCAATGTTTTGAAAATGACTCATGTAAAGAAGAATGAATATTTACCCCTTTTGATGGTTCTCCAATTATATGATCCCTTGCATGGTCCATTGAAAATTTGAGCTCACTTGGAGGAACATATTCTTCTTTCTCTTCCTATTTCTTCTCCTCTTTTTCTTCTTCTTTTTCTCCAAGTGGTTCAACATCCTCATGCTCCAAAGGGGAAAGGGGTTCCTCTTCATTTCTAGAAGGATTAGTATCTACATAAGGAACATGCTGATCAAATCTAACATGAATTGACTCTTCAACTATTTTAGTCCTTTTATTATATATTCAATAAGCCTTACTAGTTGAAGTGTACCCAATGAAAATTCCCTCTTCGCATTTTTCATCAAAATTTCCTAAAGTATCTTTAGTGATTAATATAAAACATTTGCAACCAAAAACATGAAAATAAGATACTTTAGGTTCCTTTTGAAAATATAGCTCATAAGGTGTTAATATTAAGAATGGGTGAAGCATAACACGATTAATAACATAACATGAAGTATTAACAGCTTTGGCCCAAAATGATCTAGGTAACCCATATTCAAAAAGCATAGTGCGTGCTAGTTCTTAAAGGGTTCTGTTTTTCCTCCCCACTACACCATTTTGTTGTGGGGGTGTGTGGAGTAGAAAATTCATGCTATGACATGTCCAGGCTTGCTGCAACAATAACAGATAATGTTACTTGAAATATGTTTAACAGGTTTAGATTCATACCTGTCATCCTTGGGGTGTTGCCTCCCAGATTTGCTGTATTTCTTCTTGGGATATGAAGAGGAGGATGGTGTGTGCTTCCACTTCTTCCACTTCATCAACTTCTTGAAGTGCCTGGAGAAGGCAACAAATTCCTCATCTGTTGAATTGTTGTCAGATGTATTGGGCTCAAAGTTTTCTGAGTCAACAGCCCTCCTTGGTGGAGAGGGAATTCTCTCCTTTTTCTTCTTTGAGTTATCAGCTTTGAGAGCCACAGACCTCTCCTTTGCATGAGTCCTGGTAGTGGTTTCCTCCTCCTTTTTTGTAGATAGTTGCATATCATATAAGAGCAGCTTCCCAAACATTGTTTGGGGAGGAGTCTCACCATCTTTTCCCATTCCTTGATGGCATAGATTTTTGTATCCCAGTCTCTAGTTAGAGATCTTAAGAATTTATCATTCAGCTCATAATTGCTAAAGACCATCCTATAGGTCCTTAGCTCATTGACCACCCTGAAGAATCTTTCATAGCAATCATCTATGCTTTCCAGGCTATGTTGCCTAAAGGCATTATATTCCTGGTTAAGGAGGGATTTCCTATCATCCCTCACTTCAGCAGTACCTTCTATATACACTATAAGTGTATCCCACATTTCCTTGGCTGTCTAACAGTGCACCAAGTTCTGGAAGGTGGAATCATCAATTGCATTAACTATAATATTTTGTGCTCTCTTCTCCATAGTAGCAAGTGCAATTTCATCCTTGGTCATTTCAGCATAGGTCTTGGGCACTTATTGGGATCGATCTATGGTGGTGTCCTTTAGGAAGACAAAAGGTGCTTCCTTTACTATGATGTAAATCTTAGGGTCTGAGGCTTCCATAAACAGCCTTACCCTTTGCTTCCATATGCCAAAGGTCTCCTTTTTGCATATGGGCAGCTTCATGAATCCCATCTCCTTCTGACCTCCAGTGGTAGCCATTGGATTTAGAATAGACTACTCATAGTAGGATCTGGTAAGACTGTTAAGTCCTATTTGACCAACCTACCTCTGATACCACTTGATAGTTTACTTGGTAGTAGTCTAACTCACCTAGAGGGGGGTGAATAGGTTCCTTCACTTTTTCTACTTATATTAGACTGTTTTGGATGTTTTAGCAAGGTAGAAGAAAGCATACCAAAAACATATAGCTATTTATAGTGGTTCCCTAAGACAGTGTGTCTATGGGTAGTCCACTTTCACTCTACACCTATCTAACAGTGTGTTAGACAAGGAAAACTCCTCTAAACTCATCCCCAAGAGCTTACAACACAGATCCTTCAGGATCTCTCGGGTTTTCTCCAAAACCACACCTCGGGCCAGCAGCCTTACCACTCAGATTTATCCAACTCCTACAGCTTATAAACCCTCCTGGTTTCCTACCTTAGGCCTATCAAGAAGCCCTACCTCAAATCTCCACTGAAATTCTACAGCTCAGGCTAGGAGTACAGCCCTACAAACTCAGGCATAAAGTCTTACAATCTCAGGCACTCAGCCCTACCTCTCAGGCACAAAATCCTTACAGCTCAGGCAAACAGGCCCTACACACTCAAAACATTAAAGTTCCTATAGAGATTTATGATTGTACTATTTACAATAGAAGACAATATAGATAAACCTTTCAGCTTGTTCTTCTATTATTAAGCACAACAGATACTATCTTGAAGCAGGACTAGATAGCAGCAACTTCTGTCCTTCCTTCTTCTGATCTTCTTCTTTAGTAGATGGAAGAAGATCTTCTTGTTCTGCTGAATCAAATCAGCTGGAACTAACTTTCTCTCTTGGATTTGTCTGCCTTCAGCTTAAGAGAGAGATCTCTTTTTAGGAAGAAGATGAAGATTTTTCCTTAGCTCACATCAATGTTCTTCCCAATAAAATATTAGTCTTTCCTTTGACCTAACATCTTCTTTTATACTCCCTGCAATCTACAATGGCTCTAATACATGCTTAGTCATAGCATGGACAAGAATAGAAAACATTATCTAGCTTTCTTGTCTCTCGCACCAAAAATGGATCTCGCTAGAGATACATTCATATTTGAAATTGTATCAGTGGATGGGCTGAGACAGGCTTCAGTCTCAGCGGTAGAATAGACTTATTCTCAGCAGATCTGCTGAGACAGATAGTCTTCTCGGCTGTTTTCCTCTATATGCAGCTCAGCTGAGACAGACTCCTTCTTAGCCGTAAAGCAGTTGTATCACAATAGATCAGCTGAGACCAGACTATTGTCTCAGCGGTTTTGGCAGTAACAACCAGAGAACTATTCCATTGTTTGCAATTGCCTATGTCTGCATAAACATGATATAGAAAGGGCTTATCAAATACAATATGTACTTAGCATTGTATGTGATGCATATTCAAATCTAGGGAACATTGAAGGGCAATATTCCCAACACTTATAAATAGAGGGGCAGGAGTACCAGAAAAAGGACTTCAGAGAGTTTACAGCCCCTTGCCTGGGACTTGAGCGGCCTCCAGTTTTGAGACCGTGGAGACCTCTTCACAGCAACCTCCGGGCCATCTCCCTTCAGGAGATCTCTCCATCTCCCTTCAGGAGATCTCTCCATCTCCCTTCAGGAGATCTCTCCATCTCTTTTCCTCCTCTCTCCCTCCTTCACTCGTAGCTCAAAGTAACTGTCCATCCAATAGTTTCCCCCCTCCTTCTCCAGCTTGAGCAAGTATGGGCCTGGTACATTTTTGGTTCGATCACATTACAAAAAGTAGTAAACTTATCATTTTCAAATTCTCCTCCATGATCTTAGCATATGCATTTAATTTTTAAATCAAGTTCATTTTGAATATGAATACATAGTTTAGTAAAATTAAAGAATGCATTAGATTTGGAAGAAAGAAATATAGTCCAACAAAATCTTGAATAATCATTAATTAAAACAAAAGTGTATTTCCTACCACCTAGACTAGAAGTGCCAACTAGTTCAAATAAATCCATATGAATTAGTTGAAGAGGCCTAATAGTAGAAATAACATTTTTTTTCTTTTAAAGGAAGATCTTGAAAATTTTCCTTTTTGGCAAGGCGCGCAAAGAGAAGATAAATTTCCATTTAGCAATGGTAGTCCTTTAATTAATTTATCATTTGATAATTTTAAAATTAGCTTGGTACTAGAGTGACCAAGACGCCTATGCCAAAGTTCTAGTTCTTCATTTTTTTAAAATAAAACATTTTATAGAAGAATTAGAAAGATCATTAAAGGCAATCATATAGACATTATGCAATCTTGGTGCGGTGAGAATGCCATCATTTGTTTTAGAATCAATTATTTTGCAAGGATTTGTAGAAGATTCAAATAAAATATTTAAACCTTTATCACATAGTTGGCTAATTGAAATTAGATTATGTTTTAAACCTTCTAAATCAATACATTTGAAATAGAAAATGATTTGTTATCCACGGTACCGATGCTCATGATCCTTCCTTTGTCGTTATCTCCAAAAGTCACCATCCATCCTTTCTTCATCACGAGGCTAAGGAACTTTGCTCTGTTGCCTGTCATGTGTTTGGAACAACCTGAGTCCAAATACCACACATCTTCTTTTTTCCTTAGCATGCCAATATACCTAAAAGGGAGATAAGAGTAAAGATCTGGTTACCCAAGAGATTCCTCCCGTAGAGTAGGTGGGAACCTTAGGCACCCAGATTTGTTTTAAAGTAGCATGACCTTTTCCTGCATGAGTCTGTGGTGTGTCCAAATATATGGCATTTGGAACACCATATTTAGGAGGTTGAGACCCTTTTCAAAGTTCTGTGTGAACTCTTGTGGGAATAAAAGGTAACAACAGTAAATTGATTTAATTTTTTATTAAAAAATATTGATTTCTGGATTTACTGTTACCTCCGACATTAGTAGCTAACATTGTGCGATAGCTTCTAGAAGCATATCCTAGCCCATAATTGGCACTTCCATGGCATTGATTGGCCAAAATCACATCAAGATTCTGTTGGCCAACTCTGAATTTTTTAATAGCTATATTTTAATCATGAATTCGGGCTTTAAGTGCAATGTTTTCCGTTACTAGCATAACACACCGATTCGCAAAGGTTTTCTTTCCCACTTCTATTTGAGAAAGAGAAGATTTAAGAGATCTTTCTAAGTCCCCATTTTTCTTAGTAAGAGATTCGATTGTGGAATGGGACTTATCAAGAGCTTCTTCAAGTTCTTTCACCCTTGCCAATGAGTGATTGCACTCTTGGCAAGTCATCTACTCTTTCCCTAATAGCTTAATTTCTTTAGTTAATTTTTTATTCTCTTTTAATAATAGTTTATTTTCATATTTCTAGAGATCAAAATCTTTTAAACTTTTATCAAAATATTTGCAAGTTTGTAAATATTTGCTATATAAATTATCACAAGAGGGAGCAGTTACCTCAATGTCGCTTTGGACACTACATTCGTCATCAGATGGCATGTTGCTCTTTCCCATAAGGCACATGTTTTCCTCTTCTTCATCGCTAGAAGATGAGCCGCTTGATTCCTCGGAGGAGGAGTCATCCCATGCAGTTGCCTTCATCATGTTCTTCATCTCTTTTCCCTTGTGCCTCTTCTCTTTTTGCTCTTTTAGAAACTTTGCACACTTACTCCAAATGTGTCCGGTAACACGCTAGTGGTGGTCATTCTTCTTCATCGTCGTCGCTAGCTTTTCCTTTCTTTCATGAGAATTTCTTTTTGATGAAGTATTTCTGGAAGGTGTTCTCCTTACTGGATTCTTCATGAATCTCTTGAACTTTTTCATAAAAAGGCTCTCCTCATCCTCTTCATCAACATTGCTATTAGCCTCCTTCTTTGATTTCAATGACAAGGCCTTCTTCTTTGTCTCCTTATTGTACTCTTGTTGTTAAATTTTTAGTTCAACCCATGGGTTTTGAGATTCCCAATGAGGCTCTTAATTTGGAGCTTCTTTATATCCTACGACTCTGAGATGGCCATCACCTTTGGATTGAACATAAGGGGGGAGAGATCTAAGAATTTTCCTCATCAAATGGCCATTGGAGAATGTCTTCCCAAGCACCTTTGAGTCGTTTACGATCTTAGTGAACCTTATGTACATCGAATCTACATCTTCATCCACTTCCATACGGAATTTCATGAACTTAGATTCTAATTGGAAGAGCTTTGAATCCTTTACCTGTGATGTACCTTCATGAGTAATTTTAAGTAAATTCCAAATATCATAAGTTGTTTTGCAAGCACATGTCATAATAAATTCTGTTCTATCCAAAGCACAAAATAATACATTCATAGCTTTAACATTATTCTTACATTTTAACTTATCGATATCATCCCATTTGTCCTTGGGTTTTTCCATTATAACTTCTTCAACAACAATTGTTGGTGGAGAGTAACATTATTCTACCATATCCCAAACATCTATATCCAAAGCAATTAAAAAGCACCGCATTCTAATTTTCCAATAATTGTAATCAGAACTAGTGTATAAGGGAGGTCTACTAATCCCTTGCCCCTCATAAAAAGAGTGATCATGATTTGCCATAATTCTAGGTTGTGAAACTATATTGGAGTAACCTTTCTCTGATACCAAGTGTTGGATCTTATGACGCCCTTAGAGAGGGGGTGAATAAGAAGTTTACAAAGTCTAAATAAAACTGAGAAATTTTTTGAGATAATTGCTGAAACAAGAAACTTTCTGATTTTGTTGCTACCGCCAACGTTAGTGTTAACGTCGGGCGTTAGCTCTCCAAAAATAAAACTCCTCAAAAAATATGCCAAAGAAATTTTTCTCAGAAATGCTTGAATGAAATAAAATTCTTGAAATTCTGAGAAGATGAAATATGATTTTATTTCAGAGGAAGAATACAATAATTTGATTTCAATGATGATCGAAATCTAGGTTTTAATAAAAATAACTCTTTTTTCCTTCACTAGTCCTTCTCCCAAGGACTGGCTGGCTATAGCCTATCTTACCCCAAATATGGCCTCTAGATTCTCCCTAGATCTACCTTAGACCTAATCACCAGACACAAGGCGACAAATTTCACCCTAAACCTCACAAGGCCTAGTTGCCACACACAAGGCGGTGAATTCACTACCATTACAAGAGAAAATGGAAGAATACAAAATATATTTAGAAATAAAAACTCTCTATATTGAAGAGCTCTGAAGAATATGATGAAGAATCTCCATGGACATCATCGGAGATGAAGCGTGCATCCAAATTCAAGTTTGACTATTTAGAAATCTCCTTCTCAATCTTGATCTTCAAGGATGGTATTGGGAGTGCTCTCAGAATTTGGGGATGAAGGCTCTCACGAAAGGTAGAAATAATATCTTGATATGTGGTAGCCATGAACGAAGAGATCTGCTCTTTAAATAGGCTCAGGAGCTAACACTAGCAGTAGCGATACTGCTTGGTGGTAGCATATCGTCGAGACACATAACTGATATCATGGAGATTGTGGGCAAGCTCATGGAGATCTTAGTCGGTCATGGCACATACCTCCACGTGGTAATGCTAGAGCCCCGCATTAGCTACATCATTAGACTGGCGCATACTGTCTTGGTAGATCATGGCCGATCATATCCGATTGTGTCCCTACCGCGCCACGATAGTGATGATTCCATCTCTAATACAAGCGGTAGTGATATCGCATAGCGTTAGCGATAAATTCTGACTTCTTTCTTCATTCTGCATCACACTCTTACGAGTATTGTGCCTATAGTTCCTGCAAACGATAAACAAATGAAAAAAATCAAATACATTATGTAATTTGTTATTCTCAAACCAAGGGATGTGGAACACATGCTGTAACATTATATTGGGGGTCCTTTTATTAGTTTATCTAGGGGTTCATCTAGGGGTTTAATGAGAGGTTTATCTAGGGGTTCATCTAAGGGTTTATCTACAGGTTATTCTAGGGGTTTATATTTTGTTTAATATATGTGTTTATATAGGGGGCATCTAGGGGTTTATCTAAGGGTTGATCTAGGTGTTCATATAAGGGTTCATTTAGGGGTTCATCTAGGGGTTTATCTAGGGGTTTATCTATAGGTTTAAAATTTCATAGTTACTCTTGATATAAATTGATAAAACATCACTATGATTTATGGTTTTCGTAAGGGTTATTGATTGTTAGCTTAGTTTTCTCAAGCAAAAGTACTCTCTCCATATTTGATATCCTATGTTTGTATACACATGCTAATAACTAAGTTTTTATGAATAAATAAACTTGTGTTTTCTATGATATTTTAATTAATAGATTACCTCTTCAAGTTAAATTTATGAAAATGTAGTAATTCTTTCATAAAAAGCTAGAAAATGATAATATACGGCCTTTATAAATAGTTTCTCTATTTGTGCTAAAATTTAATTCATTATCCACTTTGAGCAAAATTCAAGAATAAATGCTTGTAGTAAGGAAATGATATAGGTCACCTTTGATTGCATTTAGTTTGAGCTTTTGTGCGTAACCTACACATTTTCACCAGTAGTAACCTCCTTTTAGCCCATTATCTTTTTTCTTTTGTTACTCTAGAAAATTTCCACAACCAAATTTTCTATCAAAATTATCATTACTAAGACCTTTTGTTCTAAAATATCATAAGGATGGAGAAAAATAGAAGTTCTATGATTTATTTCTATGTGGAAATGATGAGAATATTATTGGAATTCCTACGATTCACTTTTATGTGGGGGTGATGAGGATAATACAATATAAATTATATATATATAATACATATATATATGTACAACCCATGTGTTCCCTGGGGTGTAATGGGACCTTGGTATCAACTAGATAAGACAAGCAGGCAAGAAAAGGCTCACCGGCCAATCTGCGAGAAGAGTACAAATGGGCGAGCCCAGCCAAGTCGGGGGCTCGTGAACCTGGTTCGCATGAAAGCGAGCGAGCCGGGCTCTAGCAGGCTGCTCGCAGGAAGCCAGGCGAGCGGGACCTTCGGGGGCGGCTCGCCCAGTAAGGGTCCAGTAGTGATTTTTAACTGGAAGCCCTTAGGGGACAACAAATAGCCATCCAGAACAATGGAGTTCAGCTGTTGGCAGACCATTTCAGGGTGCGTATAGTAAAATCTGAAGGCAGGATTCAGCTATTGGCAGACCATAAGTAAGAACTATATATAGACCTTGAAGGGAACCTTTGGAGAGGATTCCAACCTCAGTTCTCTGAGCTTCCTCTCCCTAGGTTATCTTGGTTCAGCTCTCAGGCTCTCCAAGGTGCCATGTCTCAGCTTTGGCTTGGGAGAGGAAGCACTCTAAAGATCTACCGGGTGTGTGG
Organism: Dactylorhiza incarnata; assembly: GCA_033032865.1. Lineage (NCBI taxonomy): Eukaryota > Viridiplantae > Streptophyta > Magnoliopsida > Asparagales > Orchidaceae > Dactylorhiza > Dactylorhiza incarnata. The sequence goes on along the minus strand of JAWHQI010000120.1, from coordinate 6,351,603 downwards.
TGGGACCTCCTCGCTGCGACCAAGGGTCTGTGTCTAGTTCAAAGACTTCAATCTGTTCCTTCCAAGGGATCAGTAGGTGCTGTCTGCCCCCCCCTCCTTTGGGAGCCCAAACTCCACAAGAGACCAAGTATTGGTTTCAACATTTTTGGTGCGGTGAGCGTGGAGTGTAGCTAGTACAAGAATGTTCTAAGGAAGTGACATGGCAAGAGAGGATGAGCGAGACGCTAGCTTTGGCGGTTCGCCACCACCCAGCGCGCTAGCGATAGTAGAGATGTTGGAAGACCTCAGGAGGGACCTGCTCGGGGCATTCCAGTGCGCTCTCACCATGACACTTGGGGGTGTCACAACCCCTGCACCCCTGGTAGTTCCTTTGTCAGGAGTTGTCGAGAACGCGCCAGGGTAGAGGGCAGGAAAGGAGGCGGCAGCCCAGGCACCAGGGCGAGATCTCATAGGGCGGGAACTTTTCCCCAGCCCAGCGAGCGCGAGCAGGATCCTGGCGAGTGCTGTCCCGGCGGGCGGGATCCCGACCAGTGGGATCCCGACAAGTGGCCCTTAGGCGGGTGTGAGATTGGCGGGAAAAGGGTCTCCCGGGGAGCTCGCGGGGCGAGTGGAGCAGGTTAGGGAGTGAATAGGGGAAGCCCATTCTATGAGTTGGTGCTCTCGGCACCACTCCACGAGGGGTTTAGGGAGCCATCCATGATGTTGTACACCGACAAAGATAACCCCATTCAACACTTGCAGTGGTTCGAAGACATGGTCTCCATCAGACCCATGTCGGACGCTTTTAAGTGCCAACTCTTCGCCACCACTCTGAAGGAGAAGGCTAGAGACTGGTTCCACCAGTTGCCGACGAGATCGATCTATGCTTTGAGGATCTATGTCGCAGCTTCCTACTGTGCTTTTCAACTTCAAAGAAGTGGAAGAAGGACCCCGAGGTGCTCTTCAACATCAAGCAGAGGTCGGGGGAGTAATTGGCCCACTATGTAGACCACTTTTAGGAAGAGGTCCTCCTCATCCAGGAGGTACCCGGGTTCACCCTCCAGCTTGCCTTCATGATAGGTCTGCGGGAGAGGTTTTTCAAGATGATCCTCAAGAGAAGGGCTCTCCTATCCTTCGAGGAGTTGAAGGAGAGGGCGGCAGAAGAGATAGAGGGGAGGCAGCTAACCCTGAGTTCACAAAAAGGTTGGCAAGGCTAAGCGAGCCCGAGGTTAGGCAGCCGAAGACAAGAAGAAGGGAAGATGCGAGACCCCCGGAGTTGGGGGGGAGGCAGCAAGGAGGGGGATGCAGGGCCCAGGAAGGGGATTCCTCTAAGGGGGGGGGGGCAACTTCTAGGGAGGACAAGGAAGACCCCACCAGCTGGGCTGGAGGTAGGGCCCGAGGCCGCCCCCTCCCCCACCTCATCAGGTGATGACAATTGTGCAAGGAAGGCCAGGAGGTAGAGGAAGAGGAGTGGGAGGAGGGGATGTAGGGGCCGGGATCAGAAAAAGGAACAGGCATGGAGAGGCCGAGAAGAGGGGGTGTCATTGCCCTACTGTGACTTCCACTAGAAGAAAGGGCATACAACAGCCACCTACCCGGGGTTCCTGGAGGTAAGGGGGGGGGGGGGGGGGGGGCGAGAGTCTCAGCGCAGCTGCAGCAACAGCGGCTGGTGAGAGTAGAGGAAGTTCTGCCCCAAGAGGAGGAGGAAGAGAGGTGTGAGGACCGGGTTGACATGGGGACCCGAGAAGGGATCAGAGTGATCCATGGGGGTGTAGGGATTGAGGCGACCTAGAAGGAGAGCCTCCATACCATGTATCGTCAGAGCGTGGCTTTGACATCTCAAGCCCCACCCCAGCAGAGAAGGTCACATTTTCCCAAAAGGATATGTCGGGCCACAAGGACCCGTTCTGCGATGCGCTGGTCATCCAGACAGCCATCAAGAATTTCGCCTAATCTCGGGTCCTTTTGGACAACAGGAGCTCGGTCAACATCATCTTCAAGAAGGCATTCGACGAGATGAAGGTGGAGGCTAGAAGGGTGTTGGCCTCGGATGGCCCGTTGTTCAGATTCATGGGGGAGAGGAAGGAGGTAGAAGGAGGAGTGGAGCTTTATGTGGTCTTGGGAGGGCAGTTCCGGAAGTGCCGCTTCGTCATAGTGGATGCCCCCAGTAGCTATAGTTCCATTTTTGGATGCCCTCTTATCAGCGTATTTCGATGCGTCCCCTCCACCTTCGACCAGTGCCTCAAAATCAGCATGGGTGGGGTTCAGGTCCGGGTGAGGGGGCACCCTAAGGTGGCAAGGCAGTGCTATGTGACTACTGTGAACACCATCTCCTGGATGGCGGAAGCTGAGGAGTGGGATAGGGAGATGGGGGAGCCGGCAGGGCTAAAAGAGGTAGGAGGGGAGGTCCATGCCCTGGAAGGGGTCATCAAGGGGCCCGAGGCGGAAGAAGTGGGAGAAGGAGGAGGAGAAGACCAAGCCCATTGGGGAGGGGCGGGGGAGCTACTGGTAGTTCATGGGGTAGAGAAGGAGGAAGAGGAGGCCGGGGGGTTAGATGGTGGGGGAGAGAAGGAAGGAGTTCAGGAGGAGCATACCAGGCTGGAGGCTGTGGAAAAGGTGGTGGAGTTTGAGGTCGTCTCCTGAGGGGGTGGGGGCGATAGAGAGGGTGAAGATCAGTGGGGAGCTCAGCCCCGAGGACTAGGAGAATATCTTGGCTTGCGTATAAGAGAACGTCAATGTCTTCACTTGGAGCTCGGCGAAGATGCCCGGGATCGATGCAGATGTGGTGCACCATCGCCTCATCCTCGCCCCAGCAGCCGCCCAATCTAGCAGAAGAAGAGGTCCATCATGAACATGCTCGAAGAACCCATCCGAGAGGAGGTAAACGAGCTCCTCAAGGCACATTTTGTATCGGAGATCCAGTACCCAGGCTGGGTCTCCAATGTTGTGATTGGTAAGAAAGGAGATGGGAGGTGGAGGATGTGTGTTGATTTCTCCTTATTGAATAAATCATGCCCCAAGGATTGTTACCATCTGCCTCGAATCAATGCGCTGGTTGATTCAGCCGTCAGTTTTTCTCTAATGAGTTTCTAAGATGCTTTTTCAGGTTACCATCAGATCCGCATGCACCCTCCCGACATCAACGATGTCTCCTTCATCACAGGGGATGGGTGCTATTGTTACAAAATGATGCAATTTGGTTTAAAGAATACAGGAGCGATGTATCAGCGTATGATGGACATGTTCTTCCGAGAGCAAAAGGGGACAAACCTGGAGGTCTATGTGGATGACCTCATGATCAAAAGTCGGGACCTCAAGTCCCACCTCCGGGACCTTGAGGAGACCTTCGGGACCTTAAGAAAATTCAAGATGAAGCTCAACCCCCAGAAGTGTGTCTTCGGGGCTAGCCGAGGGAAGTCCTAGGTCACTTACTTACCCTGGCTGGGGTAGAGCCTAACACGGACAAGGTGAGGGAAATCCTAGAGCTAGGGTCTCCGAGGAGTTCGAAGGAGGTCCAGCGTCTCACATGGAAGTTGGCTGGGCTAAGCAGGTTTCTCTCCAGGGAAGGGGAGAAGTGTTCGTCCTTCTTCAAGGTGCTGCGAGGGAATCAGAAGTTCGAGTGGACCCCTGAGTGTGAAAAGGCTTTTCAGGCGCTAAAGGAGCAACTAACCCAAGCTCTGTTGCTGCAGGGGCCAAGGCAAGGAGAGGACCTATCCCTGTACCTGGGGGTAGGATCTGAGGCGGTAAGCTCGGTGTTGGTCTGAGAGGAAGGAAAAAAGTAACTCTCAATCTACTACATTAGTCGAGTGTTGAGGAAGGCTGAGCTCAGATATCCCATTTTAGAAAAGCTAGCCTTTGCCCCGGTGGTGTCAGCTCGGAAGCTCTGACCCTACTTTCAGGCACACTTGATCAAGGTGGTGACCGATCACCCCCTTTGCAACATCATGGAAGGGGTGGAGCAGTCGGGGAGGTTGACCAAGTTGTCAGTGGAGTTAAGCGAGTTTGACATCTCGTACGTGCCCAGGATATCCATAAAAGCACAAGCAGTGGCAGATTTTTTGGCAGACTATGTGACCGAAGTGGGAGAGCCCGAGCTACCCTACCTGGTGGCCTAGAAAATGTTGGTTGATGGCGCATCGAGAAAGAATTCTTTTGTAGGGGGTGTTGTTTTGGTAAGTCCCCAGGGGACAAGGATCGAGCAGGCAATCAACATCCATTTCCCTCTTACAAACAACCAGGATGAGTACGAAGCAGTAATAGCGGGCCTTCGCCTAACCCGGGAGTTGGGTGTGCAGGATGTGGAGGTCTCGATGGACTCCATGGTGGTGGCTTGCCGTGTCAGGGGGAGTTCGAGGTGAAGGAGTCAACTCTCCAGTGATACCTAGAATAGGTCAAAGTGCTCGTAGGACAGTTCCGCACCTTCTCAATTCAGCATGTGTCGAGGGAGGAGAGTATCGCGGCGGACCTCCTATCCAAGTTCAGTCCCAAGGCAGGGGGCACGGTGTCAGACCTCTTCCGACCATCTAACGAGGAGGGGGAACTGATGGAGGTGGATCATCGGGTGTCGTAAATGGACCCCTTCATCACCTCCCTAACGTCGGGGAAGTTCCCCAAAGGGGAGGTAGACAAGCGACAGTTTAAGTATAAGTCGACATATTACTCTTTGCATGCAGGGAGACTATACCGGAAGATGCTCTCGGGTCTCCTAGCCCGTTGTGTGGAAGAGGAGGATGTCCCGAACGTCCTGGAGGAGATCCACTTGGGGGAGTGTGACAGACATTCCGGGAGCCGAACCTTGGAGGGGAGAGTGCTGAGGCAAGGGTACTTCTCGCTTACCCTCAGTAAGGATGCAGAGAAGTTTGCGAGGAAGTGCTCGAAGTGCTAGTTGTTCGCCCCTCTCCAGCTCCTGCTAGCCCAAAGACTCTGGACCATCATAGCCCCCTGGCCCTTTGCAATATGGAGGTTGTACCTGGTGGGTCCTTTCCCCCAAGCGAGTTGTCAAAGAAAGTTCCTACTAATAATGGTCGATTACTTCTCCAAGTGGCTGGAGGTGATGGCGCTGGCCAAGATAACATCCCAAGTGGTGAGAAATTTTATATGGGGTGAAATAATTTGCAGGCATGGGCTTCCTCTAGCCATAATCACGGACAATGGGCCACAGTTCGCCAGTGATGAATTTGTCAGCTTTTGCCCTCAATTGGGCATAGACCTCCATTTCACGTCGGTCCATCACCCAAGGAGCAATGGTCAGGTGGAGGCGGCAAACAAGATCATCGTGAACCTATTGAAGAAGAAGGTAGAGAACCTGAGAGGTAGCTAGGTGGAACAGCTACCCTCTGTCCTCTGGGCTCTGAGGACAACACCAAATATAGCCACAGGGGAGACCCCTTTCAAGCTCTCCCATGGGTCCGAGGCCATCATCCCAATCGAGTTCAAGGTCAAGTCACCTAAGGTGATCGCCGCGGGTGAAAGAGACGAAGAGTGGCGAGTGGACAATGAGGAGGGGCAGAGGTTGTCTTTGGACTTGGTAGAGGAGCTTCAGGATCTTTCCACCATCCGGCAAGAGGAGGTCAAGCAGTGAATGGCCCGATACTTCGACAGGCATATCCAGGTGAAGCAATTCGAAAAAGGGGGCTTGGTCCTAAAAAAAGTTGATGTGGCCGGGAGAGGAGCCGCAGTAGGAAAGCTCAACCCCAATTGGGAGGGGTCGTACATTGTAGACATAGTGCTCAAGTGAGAGGGGGTATCAATTCTGGGATGTGGAAGGGGTACCCCTCAGCCGAGCTTGGAGCGGGGATGACCTCAAACGTTTTTATCCTTAAACTTTTGCATGTTTGTTTATTACATATTCATATTTGTCTTATCTAACCCAAGTTATATGCAATGGAAAAGGTCATGTTTGGTGCTGGAATGCCCCAGATCGATTCTGCTCCTGGGCTCTCATTAGACGGGGGGTTCAGGTTGATCTCTGGAGAGGCTGGCAAGGTGGTAAGTGGTCGATGTTGGAATGTCCCAGATAGATTCCGCTCCCGGGCTCTCACTAGACGGGGGGTTCAGGTTGATCTCTAGAGAGGCTGGCAAGGTGGTAAGTGGTTGATGCTGGAATTCCCTAGATCGATTCTGCTCCCGGGCTCTCACTAGATAGGGGGTTCAGGTTGATCTCTGGAGAGGCGGGTAAGGTGGTAAGTGGTTGGTGCTAGAGTGACCCAGATCGATTCCGCTCCCAGGCTCTCACTAGACGGGGGGTTTAGGTTGATCTTTGGAGAGGCTGGTAAGATGGTAAGTAGTTGGTGCTGGAGTGCCCCAGATTGATTTCGCTCTCGTGCTCTCACTAGACGGGGGGTTCAGGTTGATCTCTGGAGAGGCTGGCAAGGTGGTAAGTGGTTGTTGCTGGAGTGCCCCAAATTGATTCCATTCCCGGGTTCTCACTAGATAGGTGATTTAGGTTGATCTCTAGAGAGGCTGGCAGAGCGACGGTTGATACTGATGAGCCTCATTCGCAAGTACTTACAAGAGGATACCTGTTGGGAACAGTGCCCAACATTAATGTTCCTGATTTGAAGAAGAGCTCAGCTCAATGATAAATGCAAGTTGTATTTAATGTCCCATCTAGTTCATGCTTGCAGAGATGAGACAATATGTCCAGTACTTCAACACCCTGCCTAAGTATAATATCCTCGAAAAAGGCTGGACATATCGTCGACAAGTATAGGCACATCATTAAGATGACGGGCAAAGCAAAGAAGAATGTGTGTCTGTGTCGTTGAGAAGAATAGGCGATATCGTCGACACAGTGTGCTTGTCGTTGAGATGATGGACAAAGCAAAGAAGAATGTGTGTCTGTGTCATTGAGAAAAATAGGAGATATCGTCGACAAAGTATGCTTTTTGTCGTGATGATGAGCAAAGAAAATGCTGAGACTTGACGATTTTGTCGAATGAAGAATGAAGTTCGTTGAACAAACTTGGCGATTTCATCGAACGCTGAGACTTAGCGAGTTCATTAAACGCTGAGACTTGGAGAGTTTGTCGAACGCTGAGACTTGGCAAGTTTGTCGAACGAAGGATGCAGTTCGTCGAACGCAGAGTGAAGATAGTCTACAAGATAGAAGATCACGATGACACCGTCAGAGATAGCATATCGTTGTATATGCAGAAGCGCCAGAATGTCTTATATCATCGAGATACCAGCATCAGAGGCAGAAGCAAGAAGAATTGAAAGTCTATCAAAGTTCAAGGTATCGACAAAGTCCTGTCGTCGAGATATTATCCATGTCATCGTAACAATGGAAATATTGTCGAGATAGATTGAAATGTTGCGGACGCGCTATCAGCATTTAATGCCGCCGCTTGATTGTCCAATCAGCGCGTGCTCTTAATTGATGGAGATATCATCACGTGCTCTTAAGGGATGGGGCATCTAACACTTAAATAAACTTTTTCAGAAGACCATTGGGAGGTCTCGCAGTCCTATAAAAGGGAACACTGATGCCCTAGAAAAAACAAGTCTTCAGAAATAGAAAAGCAGAACGAAAAAGAATCCTGCCGCTACACATCAATAGAACAGTACTTTCAGCGGAGAAGAAGAAGAAGAAGATCAAGTAGAGAATAAGCATCAAGTGTTTTCTGAAGAATCAGTCATCTTCATCGACTGAAAAGAAGCCGTTCCTCATCATGCTAAGATAAGATTGAAGAAGAACTGTGCGTTCAAGGTCTGAATCAGAAACATCTTCTTCAACCTTAAGAAGCCGATATCCATCAGGCTAAGTTGTCGATATTCATCCGGCAGAAGAAATTGTAATTTCTTGTAAGGCTTGCGGGCCTATTTGTCTCTTGAGGGCTGGAGAACTGTGAGGCTTGAGGGCCAGGGCAGTGGACTTACGGGTCCGATTTTGTCGAGCTTGAGGGCTCAGGTGCAGTAGGGGCTTGCGGGCCTAGGCTGTAGGCTCAGGACTTGTGGGTCTGTATTGTGTAGGGCTTGAGGGCCTGAGTGTCAAGCTTGCGGGCTCGGGTGCAGTAGGGGCTTGCGGGCCTAGGCTGTAGGACTTGCGGGTCCGTGGTGTAAGGCTTGAGCTCCTAAAGTTTTGGCGGAGTTTGTCGAGCCCAGCACACTACTAGGTAGGCGCAGTGGGAAAGAGGCTACTCAAGACACCCACTCTTGAGGAGCCTCTATATATCTTTGTGTGCTTTTGTGTTGTGCTTTCTACTATATAGATCTATTAATTAGAAATCAAGAACACCAAAAAGAGGATAGTATAATTTGAAAAACCTATTCACCCCCCCCCCCCCCCCCCCCCATTCTAGGTGATAAGTTGACACCCAATTAATAACAAGTGGTATCAGAGGGAGGTTGTTCAAAGAAAAGCTTAACAGCTTGAACAGATTTGCCAGTGGGTGTTCATTTATCATGGCTATAGAATCAAGAATAACCATTTGTTCTAAGGAGAACTTTGCCCTTTGGAAAGTAAGAGCAAGAATATACATGGAGGCAATGGATCCCAGAATGTTCTTAATAATTCAAGAAGGACCCTCCATGTCTATAATAAAAGATGAGATCCTTCTAGGCAGCATGGACAAAGAAGCCAGAAGTATTCTAGCTAGTACAGTAGATCTGCCAACACTCCAGAAGCTGAGTCATTGCACAACAGCAAAGGACATATGGGACTTCCTAGAAGTCCTCATGGAAGAGTCAGAGGAAGATTTTCAAGATGAAATCCCTCATAAACAAGTATGCATCAGAGCACCCATGACTACTTCAGACAGTGAATCAGATGATGAAGAATGCTCTATAGTCAGAGAAAGAATATGAGCACCTTTAACCTTCACAGACTATGATTCTAAGGATGAGGAAGTTCATGGGTTGATGGCTCTATCAGATGAAGTAAAGCATGATGAATCACATTATGGTCAGGTATGCATCACTCACACACCTTTACTACCTGCTTTAATTAAGAAAACCAAGAGTGCATCAGGTGATTGTTCATCTTCTGAAGATGATGCAGAAGACAGCTCATCATGTAATAATAAGGACCATGCTGATCTAATAGAGCAGTTTGGTGATCTCTTGGGAGCTCTGAGTAAGAGCAAAAAGCTTGTTAAGAAGCAAGCTAGGGAGCTATAATCACTCAGATCTTTTAAGGTTGTGTTAGATGGGAAACTGGGTATATCCTACAGTAAGGACACCAATCCACATGAGCTCAAGAAAATCATAGACAAGCTCTATGAGGAAAGAAGCCAAAGGGAGGAACTTATCAAGAAACTTGAGAATGATCTTCATAAGGAAAGAAGCTTGGTGGCTCAGTTCTCTAAACCCAAAACTGTGATGTCCATCATTGACACCTTCTCCTTTTATTGAAATAGGAGGGGATTGGGTTTCAATGAAGGGGCAGCAGATGCTGGGAATGGAGAAAAGGGGAAAACTAAAGTTGAGCCTCATACCACCTTTCAGAAGGTAGTATTTCCCTCAAATAGGTATGATTAGGACAGTGTCCATGGTCACTGGATGAATGGAAGATCCATTAGTCATGGAAATGCTCCTGACTATGGGAAGAGAAAGGGCATGGGGATGAGTGCATTAAAGGCTCCCCATGAGGAAATCCAAATGGCCCATCATGGACCATTTATGTTTGGTGCCACAGCCCCCACATTCAAGGATAAAGGAGCAACATCTTCCCAATATCTTCCAGATAAGAAGCAGACTAGTAGCCCCAGTATAATCAATTCTCACTTGATCATATCTGATGCCATCAACACCATGTCAGCTACCAAGCTGACATCTGTTGTTGACAAACAGATAAAGTCAAGAAGAAACAACGATACTAGAGCAGCAAGTCAGCTCTTGGCTGAGAGAGATAGGAAGAATGTTGTTGCCATCTCTACTGAACATACTTCAAAAATTGTTCAGAAAAGAAGGTACAACATCCATGAATGTTGGTGTTGTGGCAAAGTGGGACACTTTGCCATTGACTGTTGGCACAACCATAGTGTGCCTAGTGCAAAGGAGAGACCTCCTGGAAGGGCTGGGGTGAGTAGAAGAATTCCCTTTTATGCTAACAAGAACCTAGGACCCATGTCACCTTGGGTTCCTAAGGGATATTAAAATCTATTTTACAGGATAGTCCATTTAGCCAATAAAAAGCAAACAAGGCTAATGGATAATAAGTGCTCTAGGCTCAATTCTGGACTAAGAAAAACTCACCACATGCTAAGGTGCACTGATCAAGGGGGAGCTAAGAGTAAAGATAAGTGGACATCCCATCAAGGGGGAGCCACTAGCTCAAGAAGACTTAAAAGCTAAGGTGAAGGTAACCACATTAATGTTTAATACATAACCTCATCTCTATCTAAGTTTGTAAAAGTAATTTTCAAAAACCATATCGTCGAAATGATGATTGGTATCGTCGAAATGACCCCTCGACATCGAATTTGCATCACGACAATATCCAATCATCAGCGGACTCTTAATCAGACCAAAGCTCAATCATTATAGATAAACTCGAGTTACTCAGACATTTAACAAATGACACTTTGACTTCCAACTCGGACACTATAAATAAGGTCAAATGTTTAAGGTTAAAACTCTCTCTACATTAGCCCTAAAAGACGTCATGTTCTCCACGCCTTTCTAAGAGTGAACGAGTCGACGGTGCTGAAACCCTCCTAGATCAAGCAAAAGATGGCACCAAAGAAGGAAGGATTCCTTTTTGAAGGAAGTGAAGTGGTGAGGAATGGATTCGTGGAAGGACCAGAAGAGATTCAAAATACTATCAAGCTATTGAACATCGTCGGTCTGGAATTTGCTCTCTCTGAACCAACAGTGATACTCAAAAGAGAAGTGCTGGAGTTCTACTCAAATGCCAAGGGTGGCTCAAAAGGAACATCCATGAAAAGCCTAATCAAAGGGATAAAGGTCAAAGTAAATACTAAGAGGATGGCTAGGGCACTTCAGTTGCCGACCTTTGCCAAGGGGGAGGAAGATGAAAAGATCACCCAGGAAGACCTTGACAAGGCTCTCGCATGGTGCGGGCATTCGAGCAAGACCTATGGGTCCCTGGAAAGGAAGAACTTTAATCAACAAGGAAAACTTGTGGCAGATATAGTAGGTAAAGCTCTCCTCTGTAAGGTAGGGTCACATGATAGGATATCCAAGCCCATGTTCGAGATAATGGCAAGGATAATCCTAAGTAAAAAGACCAACTGGGGTCAGCAAATCTTCAAGAGGATACAAGAAAGCTTTCAAGCGCCAAATCTGGGGAGAATTCTATCACTATATCTTCTTCTATCCTACCCTGAAAGCTTTAACAAAAAGTATGGAGGAAAAATTCATCACATGAGAAGGATGGACATCAAGATTCTTGACAGGTGGGAGAAAACTCTGACTAGGCCTCCCAAGAAGTTGAAGACTGCAGAAGATGTGAAAAGGAAGGGAGAAAGCTCGTCTGAAGGAAGTGAGTCAGACAACAACTCACCTACATCTGACTCTGAGGCAGCTGTGGAGACAAGGAATGTCGCCCTCCAGACCTCTGCTCTAAGTCAGGGATCCAGGATAACAACAGGAATAGATCAAGGAAGTGCTGAAACTGAGGGGGAGAAGAACAGTGAGCTCCCCGCTCAAGTGGAAGAAGTGATCAATAAGATCATAGGAGCTGAGGATGCTGGTCATTCTGAATTAGCAATGAAAGAGGACAACCAAGAGAACCCTGCTGATGAGACTAGCAAAGAACAGCAAAGTCCTGAAAAGGAGAATGAGCCAAACCACTCACCAATAAGAAAATATCTATCTCCAATAATTGAAGGGAATGAAGAAGAGGAACAAGATAGCTCATCTCCAGAGAATAGACCAGTGGAGCTCTCACTATTATCTCAGATAAAGATGCTCCTGAAAGAGCAAAGATTAAAACTTGAAAGCTATGTCACCTCTACTATCAATGATCTAAGAAAGGAACTGTCTGCTGAAACGGCAAGCCTAACAAATGATGTGAAAAATCTGCAAGAATACACTTCCCGTACTCACAAGGGTATATCTAACCTAGGGGTTAATCAGTCATTGATTGTCGGCAGCATAGAAAAGGCCTATATTGCATCCACCAAGAGGATGGTTGAACATAAAACTGATCTCAAAGAAAGTCTAGATCACCACAATAAAGATCTAGACAGTCATCTGCTTGAGACCAAGAATCACTTGAAAGTAGGAATCCACATGCTCAAAAAGAAGATATTGGCCTCCGAGGAGAATCTCCAAAGGGGGATATCTGAAGAAGTTATAAAGGGGAAGAGATCAATGATAAAGGCCAGTAGTGATCATGCCATCTGGATCACAAACACCATCAGAGAAGCAATTAACCTCCCTCCTCTATATTATGAAGAGCCCGCTGAAGAGCAACATACAGATATTCCTGATACTGATAAGGGTAAAGAAAAGGAAGCACTGGAGGATGAAGAAACAAAAATGAGAAAGAGAAAGTATAGGGAATAAATGGAGAAAAAGGATGACTATGAAAGATGGAGTCCCATATCCAGGACCATCATTCTAAAAGCACGGGGGCAAGTGAAAGTTAACAAAGGTGAAAGATACAATGTATATAGTCCTCACGAATGGGCTAAGCATGAAAATCAAGAAGAAGTAAGGAGAGAATACAGAAGAAATAAGCAAGCAGGAAGAATTTCAGCTGACACTCCTGAACCTCTAAAGTATCATCCTAAACCGTTTGAGTACTTTAGAAGACAAGCTGAAAAGGAACAGGAAGCCAGTGCCATGAAAGCAAAGGGTGATGCTGATATGAGAGCACCAGAGATATAGATGGATAAATCTTTAGGGGGCTAAATGTAGAAATGTCAAAACTTTTGAAAACATTTAGCACTATTTATAAATGAAGTAATATTTGTCAAAAATCTATGTTCGCTCAATTTTAGCTGGAATGTCATCATTACATGCTTATTTGCTTAAAATGTTAAACCTTTTATATGAATGGCATTTATCATTGAGTGGGTTATGAATTCTTCAAATAGGGGGAGATTGTTGGGAACAGTGCCCAACAATGTTCCTGATTTGAAGAAGTGCTCAGCTCAATGATAAATGCAAGTTGTATTTAATGTCCCATCTAGTTCATGCTTGCAGAGATGAGACAATATGTCCAGTACTTCAACACCCTGCCTAAGTATAATATCGTCGAAAAAGGCTGGGCATATCATCGATAAGTACATGCACATCGTTGATATGACGGGCAAAGCAAAGAAGAATGTGTGTCTGTGTCATCGAGAAGAATAGGCAATATCGTCAACACAGTGTGCTTGTCATTGAGATGATGGACAAAGCAAAGAAGAATGTGTGTCTATGTCGTTGAGAAGAATAGGAGATATCGTCGACAAAGTATGCTTATCGTCGTGATGATGAGCAAAGCAAATGCTGAGACTTGGCGAGTTCGTCGAATGAAGAATGAAGTTCATCGAACAAACATGGCGAGTTCATCGAACGCTGAGATTTGGCGAGTTCGTCGAACGCTGAGACTTGGCGAGTTCATTGAACGCTGAGACTTGACAAGTTTGTCGAATGAAGGATGCAGTTCGTCGAATGCAGAATGATGATATTCTGCAAGATAGAAGATCACGATGACACAGTTAAAGATAGCATATCATCTATTTGCAGAAGCGCCAGAATGTCTCGTATCGTTGAGATACCAGCATCAGAGGCAGAAGCAAGAAGAATTGAAAGTCTATCAAAGTTCAAGGCATCAACAAAATCTTGTCGTCGAGATATTATCCATGTCGTCATAATAATGGAAATATCGTCGAGACAGATTCAAATGTTGTGGACGAGCTGTCAGCATTTAATGTCGCCACTTGCTTGTCCAATTAGCGCGTGCTCTTAATTGATGGAGATATCAGCGCGTGCTCTTAAGGGATGGGGCATCTGATACTTAAAGAAACTTTTTTAGAAGACCGTTGGGAGGTCTTGCAGTCCTATAAAAGGGAACAGTGATGCCCTTGAAAAATAAGTCATCAGAAATAGAAAAGTAGAACGAAAAAGAATCCCGCCGCTACACTTCAATAGAACAGTACTTTCAGCAGAGAAGAAGAAGATCAAGTAGAGAATAAGCATCAAGTGTTCTCTGAAGAATCAGTCATCTTTATTGACTGAAAAAAGTCATTCCTCATCATGCTAAGAGAAGATTGAAGAAGAACTGTGAGTTCAAGATCTGAATCAGAAACATCTTCTTCAACCTTAAGAAGATGATCTCCATCAGGCTAAGTTGTCGATCTTCATCTAGCAGAAGAAACAGTTTACATCACTGTAATTTCTTGTAAGGCTTGTGAGCCTATTTGTCTAGCTTGAGGGCTGGAGAACTGTGAGGCTTGAGGGTCAAGGCAGTGGACTTGCGGGTCCGATTTTGTCGAGCTTGAGGGCTCAAGTGTAGTAGGGGCTTGCGGGCCTAGGCTGTAGGAGCAGGACTTGCGGGTCTGTGCTATGTAAGGCTTGAGGGCCTGAGTGTCGAGCTTGAGGGATTGAGTGCAGTAAGGGATTGCGGGCCTAGGCTGTAGGACTTACGGGTCCGTGGTGTAAGGCTTGAGGGCCTGAAGTTTTGGCGGAGTTTGCCAAGCCCAACACACTGCTAGGTAGGCGCAGAGGGAAAGAGGACTACTCAAGACACCCGGTCTTGAGGAACCTCTATATATCTTTGTGTGCTTTTCTGTGTTGTGCTTTCTACTATATAGATCTATTAATCAGAAATCAAGAACACCAAAAAGGGGATAATATAATTTGAAAAACCTATTCACCCCCCCCCCCTTCTAGGTGATAAGTTGACACTCAATTAATAACAATACCTAACTGAGTGAGCCCCGGGTGCTCGCTCTCATGAAACTAAGGGCATTGACAGATAAAAGGTGGTCGCTTGAACAGGTGATAAAGTTCTCCACCGGTGGGTTACTTGCTCGTGAACACTTCTAGAATATTTCTAAGTAACAACTCAGTCCATGGCGCTATAAAACTAAGTCGGGCTCAAGGGTCACTGCAAGCGTGGGGGGTGTAAAGCTAACCCTACTCGCGGAGATAAAAGGCGAACGAGCCAAAAATAAAGAAGAAAAGTGAATCATCATAACGACGGCTAAGTTCATGACAGAAATAAAGATCAAAGCAAAAATGCGAGTGCGAGTAAGATAGTAAAGATGGCAAAAGAATTTGTTTTCATTCCATTCAAATATGCAATACATATCGTGGCGTTATCGCCAGCCAAAAAGAAGCTATATAATCAAAAACAAAAGGAAAAGAAAAACTAAGGGGAGTTCTTTGATAGCTCCTCCTGCTCTCGCAATTTTTAGGTGCAGGGATCGGCACGAACAGCTCAAGAGCTACATCTTCGGCAGTCAGCTCCATCGCATCTTCGGCGAGCAGTCTCGCATCCTTGAGGGTGTCAAAAATGTGGTTTCCCGCACCAACTGAGGCTTTACACAATTCTGCCTCCTCTTCTCGTGTCCTGTCGCGAGCCCTGGCTCGGCGGGGAGGCGGTCAAAGTGCGGTCCTGGCCCATATTTTTCAATACCGTTCTCCAATGGTCTAATAATTGCCTGAAGTAGAAGGAAGCATTAAAGAAGGAGAAAAAAGGGTTTCTTGGAAGTGTATTCCTTATTGGTGGACAGGCCGAGAATTAAAGATGGAAAGAAAGAGACTGTCTGTGAGAAGATACATTTTCAGGTCTTACCAAAAAGGGAAAGAAATTCAAATTAAAGGCAGACTATAAAAGGACAGAAAAGAAAGAGAAGAATCACTGCATTCATTACTATTCAGCCGTCTTATTCTGCTTAGGGTTTTCTGGCCTTCTTTTTCTCTCTCTCAGGAACCCTAACAAAGAATAGAAAAGAAAAGAAAACACTGTTGATAGAATAGAAGATCTGGAGGCAGCTCTTCATCACCATCTCATAGCAGCAAGATCTCAATCAGCTGAATAAGAAGGGATCTGACATACAAAGCTCCTACAATACATCACTATCATAAGTAGGAGTTAATCAAGAGCAGATCTTGTGAAGCAACCAATAGACTGTTCTTCATACAACCTCCTTAAGAATTTTGAGAACAGAATTCCAACACTCTTCCTCTTTCTCCTTCTCATCTCATTTCTGTAAAAGAGTTTTATTAATCCCTCATCAAAGGATTCAGTGGTTCAAGATCTCCTTATCAAAAGATTTGGTGGTTCAAGATCTCCTTATCAAAAGATCTGGTGGTTCATGATCTCATTGTCAAAAGATCAGTGGTTCTAAGAGTCTCCTTATCAAAAGACTCAGGCACTGCTGGTGCATTCCTACCAGGTGGTAGAAGAGAGGAGTACCCAGATTTTGGGGAACCTCTATAAAATCTTTTGTGTCTGTGTTGTGATTTTTTGTGCTGTCCCAATTCTTTATTCAGCATTTTATTTCCTGCACCTTAATTATTCTGCCTGTGTATTGTTGAGCATAAATCCTTAGTTTAGTTTATTGTTTGCACATTTAGGATAGAAATAATTTTAAATCTCTATTCACCCCCCCTCTAGAGGATTCTCAGAGGCACACTGTGCACATTCAATATATATATATATGAAGAAGGAAAATAGTCCACAATGAGAACAAAACTAAAAGAGTGTAAGGGCTTAAGCCCGGTACAAATCTAAAAGGTTATAATAATAATACAGCACTCTCTCTCACTCTACACTTTGCGGAAGCTACACAAAATACTCTCCAACCTGTTGATGTGTGGTAGTAGTGATGTGCGGCATCTACTCCTCAGGGTCTACCGGCATGCTTTGCCTAACGTACTTCGGCTCCTGCCCCTCAATCTCCTGGGGTTATGGCCACATCTGACCGTTAGTCAAAAAGACAAAACCAAATTTGTTCTCTCCACCCCCCCCCCCCCCCCCCCCCCCCCCCCCCCGCGACTCCTAGGTACCTAACAGGAGGATGAAGCGAATGACAATAAGGGGTAAAAGAAAGAGCAGGTGACATGGATTACACTAATAATGTATATGAATAAACGAGTAGTATGTATAACAACAATAGGTAATAAATGAGCAGTAAGTAAACGCAAGCAAGTAAGGTAATATGTAAATTATTGCGCAATCAACTAGAGTACCTTAACTTATATGAATGCTCATACAAACTTATAAGTTAAGATTTCTGGAATTATAACTAATCATATAAATGAGTGCATTCTAATTTATATGATAAGGGTCTGCAAACATATATGCATATAAGATGGATGAATGTTATGTTATGTTATGCTATGTTCATGCAGTGCAACTTACTCACACGACTCTGCGCATATATACTTTTATTTCCCACTTTTCGGAGGTAGCAAGCCTCTCAGGTACTTCCACCGTGGCTACGAAAATAGTGGATCGGGCACTCCACTACAAGGTGGGTATACACACTACCAGACCTAGACCTTACGTATGTTGTTGTACACGTCCTAGGTGCAATTCTGTGAGCTTGTGTGTACTCTTACTAGCATCCCGTCAATCTTCTATAGTAGGGGGTGGGTTACTAGGGATTATATGTCAGACCATTGTAAAGTAACCTACTGGCCCTCTAACTCACCACATCCCATCAAAGTCAACGTACTGCCATTGGTGTGACAAATGGACCCATATTGAAGACCTGCCACTAATTTAAGCATATGCAAGGTTTAACACATCATTTGAGCCTCTAGCTCATAGGACCAACTACTCCTAAACTATTTTGTCCCATACATTGGGACGAGGTTTACCTTTCTCCACTTCATTATTTAAGGTTACTCTTGATTGTTATTTAGTCAATCGTAGCGTGTAAGGTGAATTCTGGACCTCCTGAGGTCTACCCGATGAAATGCTCATAGCGGTACTAGAAGATATTCTGGGGTGAAATCCAAGACCTTACTTTATCAGAACATTTACTTTTATTGATAACTACCCATTGTTATGGTTATCCTCACTGTTGCTCTAAATTACTTAAGAATGACTTAGAAGTCATTTAGGCAACTTGACGACCTATTTACGGTGTGTGGTGCAAACTCTTAGATATTCATCTATATGTCCAACTCTAACCTTGAAATGCTCCATGATCCTATTATCATTCTAAATATCACTATAAATGCCTAGGGTAGAAAACTCCCAAAATACTTTCAGTTATTAATCGTGTGATGCACTTCTAGTTTGCTACCCACTATAGGACTAAAGTCCTTTAGTAGGGCTACAACTCATAGGGACTGATGTGATTCATGCTCTATCCTTGTGTTCCAAATTTCATTCTATTTCTACATGTTCTGGCTAGTCTGAACACTACCTTAAGTTTTTACTATTCACAGACCAACTCAAGAATTGAACTAGGTTAATCTCTATGACGTGAACTCCACTATAACTTGCCCAAATGCCCTAAAATTTATACAATAGGATAATCATGACCAAATTAAGTGATGGTCAAAAATTCATAATTTTTCCAATTATTTTGGCTATTTATAAAAATACTTTAAGGATAGTGCACACCTCTCTTTACACATGAAGTACTAGTTTCAAAAGTCAAAGTACTACAAATATATTTTCAATGGAATGTAATGGTGAAATATCATGAGTGACTGAATTTCATAATTCTTCAAAGCATTTGTGACCATTATTTTAATATTTGAATATTTGTGTCAATTGGCCACATTATACAGTAAGTACAAGATTAGGTCTACCAAAAAATCTGTATAAATTACCATAGGTTTATAATGATCTAAAAATAGTCTACCCAAACTTTCAAAATTTCTAGGTAATATCAACCATATAAATTGCATTAATACATAAATGTGACAAAGGACATTTTTGGTAATTTATAGTGCTAATTACTTCCAAAAGTCCTACCAAAAATTCCAGAGCTATATTTCAATATAAGATATCATATGACAGAAAATTGGAGTTTTCTCCAGATATTAGATGATGTTTATTTCATTTATACGCTTATGTGATAAAATCAAATATCTTTAAATAGCTAGGTAAATCAACTCCAAAAATCCCAATAAAATTTCCACAGGTGCGTATTACTCTAAAACATCATATGACAGGGATCAAATTATCCTAAGACAATTGGTCACTTTTATTTTATTTTTACACTTTTGTGGCATTAATGTTATTAATTAAATACTTAGGATTTTTCATTCCAAAAATCCTATATTTTCTAGAGGTAATACCCTCCATCATATTATGTGTATTGCCCAAATATCATGAGCACACAACAAACCATTTGTGATAAATTCATAAAAAATCAAATAGTGCTATATGCACACCACCCTTCCATACATCCCATTCATGTGTGTGGAATATAATGTTCTACACTGGTCCAAATGAACTCATGTTTTAACATGTGATGGTTTATGACCTAGCAAACATACCACCCAAGATTTGGGACATTTTGAGTTTATTTAACCACATTTATTTTATTAATATGAAAAATCATATTTAACACAAAACCTTAGAAAAATGTTACCCAAAAATTATGATTTTTGGGCAGGGGATGTATCTATGTCATATAAACCTATGTCCAAAATATTAGACCAATTCAAGCATCTATGTGAGCTAGATCTACAAAATTAGTGGTGTTCACCCTTTCGGGCACTCCTCAGTAAAATGGCCCTACAAGGAGCTGTAGGCCACCAAATCTGATGATTTAAATCCCTATAGCTAGTAGATCTCAAGGGCTACAAAAGTTGTCTCTGGCCCTTTTGTCTAAAAAAGGCCTCTAAGTAGCCAAAATAATTAATCTAAACTTTAGAATATAATGTGACAATGATTTCATTGCATTAATGTGGTCTATGGGTAACCATCAGCCTAGATCGGATGGCTAGGAGTCATCGTCCCCGATAGGCTAACGGCTAGGATTTCAACTTCCTGAAGCTTTTTCCTTTGCAATTGTCGGCCACCTTTGGTCCACCACTATCGGCCACCACCGCCATCACCTCCGTTGAGGTGGTGGCTATTGATTGGCGGCAACATGTCCACCGGAGGAGGTGTCTCTGGCAAACCCGAGCGGTGTGAAAAGCTTGGAAAAATCTCACCTATCTCACTTGGATTGCGGCTCAATTGAGCCCGATTTCTCAGTTTAATGAGCTAGAGAGCTAGCAGAGAGGGAGAGGAGGAGAAAAGAACCTCATTTGTGGCTCAGCGGCGGGTGCTCCAACGAGTGGCCATGGATTTCTCTGTCTCCGTCGAGCATGCCCGATCTACTTATCCTCCACCAAAATCTTTTATCTGAGAGGCTGGCTCGACTCCTAAGGACCCTCTAAAGATGATGGAATGGTCAGATGAAGGTGGTGATGGCTGTATAGAGAGAGTGGGAGGTGGGGTGTTTCGGCCATGGCTTGTACTGCCTCCACTCAGTTGCTGAGTGGATGTCATGCTCTAAAAAGACTATTCACAGCCTGAGGGGACGTCTATAGCCTTGAGCAAGGAGTTAAGGGGCCATGGAAGCTCCCTTACTCAAAACACCTTTTTACCTTAAGGGGAAAATGCCATTTTTGCACCCCAAGCACATCCTCTCTCTCCAATTTCAGATGTGTGGTGTCAATAGACTTATGGCATGCTGTTTAGGCATAGGGTGGGGCCTTGGTTCACTTGGATTTCACTTGGTTTTTGATTTCTTCCTTTAAGGTATTATGTTGACCATAGTTGACTTTTAGATTGACTTGGTCAAATTGGTAGGTGGGTTAGCCCCACTTGATGGTCGTGAGTCATATGAACTTACCCAAAGTCCATTGAGCCGTGGTGTGACTCCAATTTGGTTAATTGATCCATATGGTGTGGGTTTGACCCAAATTAGCCTACGTTTGACTTTGGTCAAATTGGATGGATTGGTTGACCACTTGATGGGTATTTTGGGTCCAATAGATCCCTAATGGGTTTATAAGGTTAGGGTTGAAGTCAATTTGACCAATTTAAGGCCAATTGGTCCTTGATTGGGTTGATTTCGGTTATGTTGACCAAAGTTGACTTTGGCCAATACCTTGAAATTGGGTGGAACCAATTAGTGATTATTGACCTAATGATCTTTCTTAGTGGTTAGGGGAACATAGGTAAGGTCAATTTGATAAATTGAAGGTCAATTGAGTCTATTTATGTTGAATAGGGTTATGTTGACTTAAGTTTGACTTTGGTCAATTTGACTCATTTGGTTGACCAATTGTTGGGTTTCTCATTCAAGTGAGTCTCTATTAGGGTTAGGAACATAGTGGTGAGGTCAATTAGTGTTTGTGAGTTCAATTTGGCCAATTTAATCTAAGTTCTCTTGTGCTCACTTATGAGCACTATGTGAGTTCACCCCAACTTAGTGAACTCTAAGGTCATCTACTTAGTAAACTCTAAGGTCATCTCCTTGCCTCCACTCACCCTTCTCTCCTCATGTTATGCCCTAACACCTTTATGGGGTCTAGTAGGATTAGGGATGTTACAGTAATCACATCTCATATTTTTTTGATACATCGTATTTTTTGGCACATCGTATTTTTTGGCACATCGTGTTTTTTGGCACATCATATTTTTTAGCACAATCACAATTTTCCACAAAAGACGTCCGACAAACGCAATTTGGCACATTGTATTTTGGGGCACATCGGTTGATATTGGGTTGTGCATCCCTGTTTTTTTCGCTGAGGGCGACATTGTCCAACATGAAGATAGTGCACCTAAACTTCTTGGATGTCCCTGTAGAAGAATTAATCTAGACATTTTAACATTGTTGCTGAAGCCGATGCATCACCAATCAAAAGTCGAAGCACAACTTGTCTTTTCCATTTATGTTGTTTCTTTTAATGTTGCAGTTATTTTTCTTCTCATGTAATTGTTACATTTTCCTACAAATCTTTAGCATTCCATCAGTATAAATATATAATGTGATAGGTTGGTTTACTTACCGAATGAGAATTATCTTTTGTTTCCTCTAGTTATTCATTTCATGTGTGTTTCAATTTGCTTACATTGGTATCAAATCCAGGTTTCATCATCTACCACCCCTAACTACTCTCATTCCGGTGTCCCACTGTTCAAAGGAGATTCATATGAATTCTGGGCAATCAAAATGAAGGTACTTTTCCTGTCGCAAGACCTTTTGAATGTTGTGGACCAAGGAATCCAAGTTGTTGTTGTTGGAACATGCATTTTGCATCTCTTTAGTTTGACAATATCAAATTTCATACTGTATTTGATTATACATGTTTTGGATATAGTGTGCAGGTTTACAGGAGTGAAATCATCGAGAATTCCACTCTTTTTGACCTACCTTCGGGCACTAGTCCTACCACTGGCATTAGCCATATCGACGGGACTTGCTATCGATGCAAATGCAAATATCAATGTGAAGACTTGTTCCATCGAGATGATATCATAGAGAAAACTACCATCGCACGGTAACCTACTGTAGGCGCTAGCTATGTCGACGAGACTACCATTATCGACTTGAAGGATGTGTCGACTTGAGACCATGGCGCCAAGATGAATGCGTCGATATGATATCGACATGAATGCTACCGCAGGCGCTAGCCTACCGATGTGCGCTAGCTCTATCGATGAGATGATTAAGTCGGCTTGATACTCTGCTCTCATCGAGAAGGATTCTACGTGATTACTACCACAAAGCGCTAATCCTACCATACCATGCTATCCAAAGACATCAAGAGAATGTTTTCCGGCACCCTCCTGATTTGGTGCTGGACAGCTAGCGAAAGCGCGTAAAGATACTACTACTGGGCAGTAACTCTACCGCCGATGGTAACTTAATGAATCAGCTATAAAAGGTCTTGATTATTTTCCCAAAAAGTAGAGACACGTGTATAACATATTCTTTGAGGGTAGGACCCATTTAAGGCCACGTAGGCAGAAGTCAAAGTCAAAAGGTCAAAGTAGAAGCCAGGAGTCAAAGAGCCAAGACAACTCAGCCAGTTGGAATAGTAGAAGGCCTGGGGCGAGTATAGGCAAGCTTGTGCGAGAAGCCCCTCATACTCGCCAAGGTGGGCGACTAGAGGAGATGCTCGCCGAAGATAGGCGAGATCCCCTCAAATGTCGCATAGTCGTCGGGTTGGGCTGGGCTATAAATAAGACCCCCTCCCCTTTGGTTTTCCTATAAATAGGACCACAGGGGAACTTGGATTGGTACATTTTGCTGATCTTTCAGAACCCTGCATTCGAACTCTTGGACCCATCATCCTTGGACGTCACTCTAGATACTCGCCAAGTCGGTGCCTTCCTCGTACCCTACTCTTCCATCTTTAGTTGTGGAGGGGAAGTCTCTTCTGAGCTTCTGGGTACGTGGTGGGACCTCCCTTTCGCAGCACCTAGGGTATTGTTGTTGTTATCCTGGTCCTTTCATTATTGCCAATCAAGCTGTCTAGTTGGACTGCTGGGAGAGTAGCCTTCGACTGCATTGATCCGAATTTTAGAGTTGGGATTTTCTTGGCTTCAACACTTTGGTGAGATGAGCGTGGATTGTAGCTAGAAGAATAAAGTCCAGTGAGAAGGCGAGATGGTCAAAGTTGGCGACCATGAGGGAGCTGTTGGTAACTAGGCAGGTGGAAGCGAGTTCATGATGCAAGCTAATTTCGAAGTGTTCACGCGGCATTTGGAGGAGACCATGCGGGCAGCGCTTCTTCCTCGCACAAAGTGAGCAATGACCTCGCCTCATCACGTGACTCTGTCTGCAGATGGTGGTCCCCCTCGATGAGTAGGGAAGGAGCCAGTGGAGGAGGAGCCAGAGCGACCAAGAAGGCTGTAGTTCTATCAGCAGAGCTTGCAAGGAATTCAATTCCATGAGCCGAAAGACCAGGTGAGGTCCCAAGATACTCGACCATATGGAGAGTATAGAGGGGTTACTCTCCAAGTTGAGGATCATCGCCAGTTAGGTGGGAGGAGCCCATTCTGTTAGGAGATCCTTGCTGCTCCCGTGCCGGAGGGCTTCAATAAGCCAGTGATGGCTTATGTTGGATCGATAGGCGCCCTTAGAGGGGGGGTGGGGTGAATAAGGGTTTTCAAAAATTTATATTATGTTTAGAAAACTTTGAAATAACGTGAGATTAAAACAATAAGAAATCAAGTGAAGTAAAAGTAAAGACATGATTTTATTAACTTGAGAAGCATGATTACAAAACTTGATCTCTATGATGCTAGAAATCGGAGGCGAATAATAAAAACTCTTTTTCGTTTTCTATACCGACTCGTATCCCCACGAACCGGTTGGCTTTAGCCGATCTCTCCCCAGATACGGCCTCAAGCCGCTCTAGCCAATCTATCCCCAGAAAGGCCTCGAGCACCCCCTAGATCTACTCCCTAGACCTAGTCGCCAACACGAGGCGAATTTCAGCCCTAAGTCCTACCCAGACCTAGTCGCCAACACGAGGCAAATTTACTACCCGATTTTAAAAAAGATGTATAAATAAAATAAAAACAATATAAAAACTCCCTATGAGGATCTCTTAGAGAAGTGGACGAAGGACCGCAGAGTATGATCATAGTCGATGCGGACTTTCGTCACGATGATGACGCGTGTTGAAATCTTCTCCACGGATCTCCTTATGCCTTTATGGATTTGCGGGAGTATCTCTCTCAACCTTCCTCTCTATGTTGTGGCACGAAGCTCTGGAATTTAGGATCTCTAGAGGATGAAGAAGACGAAGCCAAGGGGTCCATTTTATAGCCTCGGCGCTACCGCCGGCGCTAGCCCGGATTAGGAATGATTTTGCGCGGCAGAATCTCCCATCCGCGGCAACATTTTGCTCTATGCCTTCTGTGCGCCACGCTACCGCCAGCGCTAGTGGATACCGCCGGGCGCTAGCTTCCTTCTATAAAAGCTTCCAGAATCGTGCTAATCATCGCTAGCGCCGGGCGCTATCGCTACCGCCGGCGCTAGTGAGCATGTTGGAGTTCTGGCCTCAATTTTGGGGGAAGTCATCATGAGTACTCCTTGAGTCATATGGACTATGTTAACCTGCACACTTAAACACACAAGATCAAATACACATAGGATTTGTTATTCTCAAACCTAGGAGATGCAGAAGACCATGTTCCAACAAACTCCCCCTTTTGATAATAACTAATCCATTAATGATAAATCAGAGCATTAATATATAAGCATGATGAAATCCTACTTGTGTGTGTATGAGAGTGATGACTTAGGATAATTATAGATTCTAGCATTTTAGAATTGCTCCCCCTAAATACATGCTCCCCCTATGTGAATGCTCCCCTAAACTGTATGCTATCAACTTAATTAGTCATGTGAGGTTTGTATTTTGATAGCGGTTTATATTTATCATGTTAGTTCTCCCCCTTTTGTTATTAGCAAAAGTGGGTTAGGAGACACCACATAAAAGTTTGATATTAAGATAAAGGCATGATCGAGCTTCTTAGTGAGAAGGAAATGATAAGGCTGTTTAGAATACTTTTAGAGAGATAAATCAGAGTTTTTAGCCTGAACAAAAGTAATGATTTCCCCTTTATATAAGAGTTTTAAGCATAAAAATTAGTGATTTCCAAGTAACCAATCTACCCAGACAATATGTCTACACCCTAGCCCCATACTAAGTGACGGATGGGCATGAGGAGCTGCAAACATGCCGTAGGTTGGGGTGTTAGACCCATATGCAAACACTAGACAAAACTCAACCTAGCACTCTTTCCTCCCAGTGCCTCGCAAGGCCCCACTAGAACCCTCCCCGGTTAAGTACAAGACATGACTAGAGAAAAGGTTATCTAATGTCTACAACCCTACGCCCCCGCTATGGTGAGAAATGAAGTCATGGATGACAATTATTAGAAACATTAAGCATTTAAATCTAATGGGAAGTTTCATAGCATATGGATTTTTATTTGAAAATAAAACACACCTAGCTATATTGAAATTCATGAATGAATCAGAGTTTGTGCATTTTGGAATAAAGAAACAACATCCTTTGAGCAATTAGTAACACAAAAGTAAAATTTGATTTGAAATTTAATAATAAGAGGATGTTTTATAAGCAATATTTCACTTGTTGGAGGAGTGTTTAGCATAAAAGTGTACATAGAAATAAATCAGAGTTTATAGCATAAAAATGATATGCATGTTAGAACAACCAATATAAATTCTACCAAGCAAGTCTACCACTTGTTTTTAGAAAAATTGAGATTTAAGACTTGATATGAGCATGAAAGCGCAAGGTAAAAGTTATATGGTGATGATGCGGAAGACTGATAGAAATACAAGAAAACATCTTATTGTAATCAATGATGATCCATAAAAAAATATATGAGATAAATTCCAAAGATGAAGATGTTTTTGTAAATCATTTTGCATTTAAAAATTTTATTTTGACAATACAGTAACCAAGCATGAAATAATGTTATCAAAAAGAGATTACTACAATGTTACTTTAATTCACAATTTCAAAACATACTAAACATTGTAGAAAGCATGCTAGGTTATCTAGTGCATTTCATAAATAAAGAGTAGAATAGAATTAGCATTAGGATCCAATACTCATGAGAAGAAGTGTTATGGAAGATAATGATGTGCACATAAGTGTATTTTTGAGTAGAGTGAACAAATGTTTTAATCAAAAATATAAGAAATATGTAAAGTAAGAGCACAATAAAACACAAATAATTTTACTTCCACACACTTTAATGCACAAACAAAAATGTACAACTACCAAGGTGCTTTGCACACACAATGCTCATTAAGACATATCAGGGTGCAAAGTAGTGCTTGGGGGATCACAGATTTTATTTTTAATGTTTGAGACTTGTGATCCAGTGTACTTTAAGAGTAAGTGGTTTTTATTTTGAAAGAAATATTTGATTTGCACAAGACACTTTACTATTCTTTCCAAGGTGCTAAACCTCACAATGCTTATTAAGACTTATCAGGAGGTTCAAGTAGTGCTTGGTGGAGTTGTCTTTGTTATTTATTTTATACTTTTGTTTTGTACAAAGTTCTCCGAATACACTTGTTTTGCAAATCAATAGAATTTATGAAAAACATAACCACTTGTCTTATCTTTTAAGAGGTGCAAATAAAGGAGTGTAGGTAAGACACTTGTGCAATATTAATTCATTGTACAAATACAAACCATACACAAGCATTCTTAGATTAAACCATATGTAGACAATGCCAAAAAGTGAGTGAATTAATATCATTATCAAACATAAAACATTTACTCATACTTAGAGGCATGCTAAGCTTGATTCTACACAACTTTTTAAAATATAATTGGTGCACATAGTAATTGATATATCAAAGCATGATAAAGACAATGTTCAAAGTAATTTGAAAAAATAAATTGTAACATAATAGAAGTTCTAAGTAATAGATTAAATCATGCTTGATTTTTCCAGAAAAAAAATACATACCATTTTTGTTGTTGATAGTTTTAAAGTTTTATATTTTTGTATTTGATTTTTGAAAAATAGACTTTAATCAAAAACAAAAATAAAAAGGCAAAACATATTTTTTGTAATTTGGATTTTATATTTTTGTATTTTGATTTTTCAAAAATAAAATAGAATCAGAGGTGGAAAAGTAGATAGTACATATAGACTAGCATATTTTTAGGAATTTTTCAAAATTTTAAAATCACAGAATTTTGAACATGGACACTAGCGCCTGCGGTAGCGCTAGCACGGGAGACAATAAGTGAATTTTTAGGTTTTTGAAAATTTTGATTGGTGGTCTTGATTAGGTGTCCCATTAGTAGTTTCATGCTGAAATTGCAGAATTTAAGGAGATGTTTTTGATGGTTAAACACCAAAAAATTGCATTTTTGAATTTGTGTTAATTTGAAAGATCTAGGACGCCTAACCCAAGTCTTAGCAATTGATTTATAAACTATGACATCATTTGAATTTTATAATTAAAAATTTAGACTCACATAGTTTTTCTACCTTTTGATTTAGCATGACATTCTAAGTGATATATCTATTATGAGCACCAAAAGAAAACTTATACTAGGAAGTAATGCTGAGATAATGAGATTTGGTGCAAATTCATAACAATATAGATCAATTTGATAGATGCTAGTATTGCATGTACTCAAAGAGGAATTTCAATTTGATTTTCTTTGGACCTAGAACGAAATGATGAACCTTTATATGAACAAGATCTAAAACAAATGTACATGCAATCTCTAGACATAATATAATCATATCAACGACAAAGATCACATAAATAAAGTTTTGAAATAATATCATTATTTTTATTACTTGAATTTATTGATCTTTGGTTTTGCATGATAATATATACGTTCAAGATATATGTTCTAATGATTAATTCATAAACTATGTGTTTGATGGAATTTTAGTGTTCTATTATGATTTCAAATCACATAGTTGTCATGAAAATTGAATAACATCATAAATGGTATACCTAGCATAGATATATAAGCATAAACCAAAAAGTGATGCTAGGATGATGAGTTTGAATGCAATGTTATACATAGGATTAGTCATGCATTTTGTAACAAATATTTTTGTTTTGGATTTTCCTTGATAATATTTTTTTTATAAGGGCTATTATATTCAACAAACAAGATAGATAATAATCAACACATTGCGTATTTTTAATTTTTAGCCTAAGCCCTTTAATAAACCATTTGAATCCATTCTCTAACATAATATCATTAGTCTTGATAATAATTTCAATATACAATTTATAATGATAATTCAAGACATTTTAAAGGTAATGGATTTAAAAAAATAAAAAGGATAAGTAGATCACTAAAAATGATATGACTTTTATTCAATTTTATTCAATTTGATTCACCTATGAATTATGGTTTAATTTATGAAAGTCATATTACAAGATATTTAAAGTGATCATATCATGATGGTTTAAAAGAAAAATAAACAAAAAGAAGTTTAAGCAAATCATGAAGTAGAATAATGATATTTCATTTTTAGTTGGTTTCTACTTCATGCAAATGATGGGATACTAATGAATGAGAGATTTAGGTATCCAAAGAGGACCGGGTGTAACGGTTCCTTTGGGTACCCAAATACATCGTGTTTTCTTTTGGGGAGATATGATTGAATGGGCCCTTTTGATTTGAGTTTGTGTTTCATCTTTAACTTTTGGCTGCCATTCAAACATTGGTTTAGTATTATTCTTATTTATCAAATTTCCATGATGATTTTGCAAAACATTCTTTATAGGAAATTTGTTTATCTGTAAGTTTATGTTGGGAGAGTGGTTATTTTGTAAATGATAATGATTTGGAATTTTATTTTCAAGCATTTGATATTTTTTTATTTCCTTTGTTGGGAATAGACATATTATGAAAATTCTTGCTTTTGGAAATTGTTTGAAATTGTTGATTTATGTGTTGAGAATTTTTCTTTATTATTTCCTTAAGCAAGTTGACTTTAGTTGCCAATTCATAATTCTTAACCTTAAGATTATGTCTTGCTTTGTTATAGGCAATTGTGCTATTTTTAAGAGTGGATACAATAGACTCAATATGATTTTGATAGTTGTTTCTATATTCATCAAATGTTTCATCCATCTCTTGAATTTCAATTTTAAAATTTTTGCACTTAGCACAATCATTTTTCAAGGAAGAATTTTCTACACAAAATCTTTCATTTTGTTCTTTTATACAAATAAGTTTCTTTTCAAGTTCCTTGCATTTTTCATTTAAATTATTAAAATTTTTACAAGGTGTTATGTTTTCAACAATGGAGTCTTTAGAATTTGAGTCTTTATTAATTTTTGCCTTTAAATTTTTATTTTCTAAGCGCAAAAGTTTATTAGCCTTTTTTAATTTCTTAATTTTGTGCTTTGTATTTGTAGCAATTGTAATGAAGAAATAGAATTACACACAATAAGAGATTTTGATTTTCTTACAGCGCATGTGGATGATGCGATATTTGAACATATAGTTTCTTTCTCTTCTTCATGGCACTCCTCTTCCGAGGACAGTACTTCTTCTTCTCTTCCATTTGATGTGTGCTCCATTGATTCGTCATGAGAAGAGGATTCTTGAAGACTTGTGCAAGCTTGCATATTCTCCGGTTCTTGTGATTGTTCTATACCTGCAGATGGAGAATCATACATTTCTTCAAGAAACTGCCATATTTTGTATGCACTAGAAAAACAATATATTAATTTGAAAATTTAATTTGATAGACCACAAAATAAATAGTGTTTTCCCTTTGCATTTAACTGAAGTCCCTTTTTATTTGATTCATCCACAGGTTTTATTATTGCTAAATTCCATACTTCGATATCTAAAGTTTAATAAAATTTTCAATTAAAATTTTCCATCCTTGATAATTTGTCCCTTCAAATAGAGGTGGAGCTAGTGATTTTTCTTTTTCACAAAAATTTCCCCCCACTAATAGAAGCGAGATCATGAGACGCCATTATTCTCGATTGTTAAGCCGATTGGAAAAAAAACCTTCTGATACCACTTGCTGGATCGATAGGCGCCCTTAGAGGGGGGGGGGGGGGGGTGAATAAGGGTTTTCAAAAATTTATATTATGTTTAGAAAACTTTGAAATAATGTGAGATTAAAACAATAAGAAGTCAAGTGAAGTAAAAGTAAAGACATGATTTTATTAACTTGAGAAGCATGATTACAAAACTTGATCTCTATGACGCTAGAAATCGTAGGCGAATAATAAAAACTCTTTTTCATTTTCTATACCAATTTGTATCCCCACGAACCGGTTGGCTTTAGCCGATCTCTCCCCAGATACGGCCTCAAGCCGCTCTAGCCAATCTATCCCCAGAAAGGCCTCGAGCACCTCCTAGATCTACTCCCTAGACCTAGTCGCCAACACGAGGCAAATTTCAGCCCTAAGTCCTACCCAGACCTAGTCGCCAACACGAGCCGAATGTACTACCCGATTTTAAAAAAGATTGAAAGTGCACAGTTAACCTCACTAGAATTCTCTAGAGGGGGGTGAATAGAGATTTAAAATAATTTTGTGCAAAATTAATAATTTATATATATATATATATATGTGTGTGTAATGATCACAGATTAAAGCTTCCCACACACCAACAAGAATTAAACAAGTAAAGAAAATAAATGCAAGATGAAAATTCACAGCACAACACAAAGAAATATAGTGGTTCCCCAAACTTTGGGTACACCACTCTTCTACCCCCTTGATAGGAATTCACTAACTTGCACTGAGTCTTTTGATAAGGAGACTCTTAGAACCACCCTGAGTCTTTTGATAAGGAGACTCTTAGAACCAACCGAGTCTTTTGAAAAGGTGACTCTTAGAACCAGTACAACTGAATTTTTTTGAAGAGAGATTCTAAAAACTCATTTACAGTGTTTTGAGTGAAATACGAATAGAAAGAAGAAAGAGAAACAGTATAAAGACAAGAAGGAATCTTCTTCCTAGCAAGAAGATTGGAAGCACAAGAAGTAGTGAATAAAATCTCTCTTCTATAGTGAGAAGGAGATTTGAAGGCCTTTCTCTCTTTCAATGAGAGCTTTAAGAATTTGCAGCAGAATGACTTCAGAAGGAGAAGAAAGCTTGAAGATTGCTGCAGCACTATTTCTCAATTTTCTTTGTTTTCACTTGGGAGCTCTTCCTCTCTTTTTCAAATGTAAGAATGGTGGATCACATCTATATCTTTCTCTGCCGACCTTCTTGTTATTTATACCTATGTTTATTCAAACAACATTATAGGAGTAAAATCAAATAGCAATCAGAGAATTAGAAAGAGATAATAAGTTTCCATAATAATTACATCTATAGAAGGAAAGAATTCATTTTGATTTCAAATAATGTCTATAATGGATTTAATCAATTTAGCCAAGAATCTATTAGAGGAAAAGAATGATTCAGAACGGCTATAAAACATAAATTGATTCCATATAAATCAGATCTATAAAAGAAGGAAAGAGATCTGGCAATTTTTGAATTCAATCATAGTAATCGACGTGCGTCGATTACTATTCGACGAAAGCGTCGAAATCATCCTGGTTGGACGTCGAGAAGAGAATAAGGAAGGTGCGTCGACTTCTCTTGATGCGTCGACTAGAAGTCAGAGCTACGTCAACATAGGATACGTCGAATTCTTCTTAGAGTTACTTCGACTCATTCTGAAAGAAACATCGACTACATTTCGACGTTGCGTCGAATACTATTCGACGTATATTTACTTAATCTTGTTTTTCATTCTTGGAATTCATATTCTTCTTATTTACAGGGGTTAAGATAAATCATTTCTCCAACAATCTCCCCCTATTTGTCTTAACCCTATTTAGAGAGAAATTGTATCAGCATATAATCAATCATAGCAAAGCATTTATATAGGTAAGGAATATATTGAGCAATCAGAAGAGATTAGAAAAAGAAACCATATATAAACAAACTTTATGTTCAGATCAATCAATATTTAGGCATGAAAAACTTTCAACTAGAGTGTATCAACATTGTTTTAAAACATCACTTAGGAGGAGTAGGGGGAGTTTTTCTTTTCCTAGTGAATACTTTGGTGGGTTGCTCTTTCTCAGTAGCAGATAGTACCCTTAGCTCCCCCTGAGTCATATCAGCAGTTGGCTCCCCCTGAGTCTCAGCTTCAGCCAACACAGCATCTGGCTGCTCTTTTTCATTTCCAGCTTCATTCATAATAGTATCTGGCTCCTTAGCTCCAACTTCAGCTAACATAGTATCCAGCTCCCCCTGAGTTTCAGTTTCTTTATCTTTCTTACCATCTGCCACATCTTCGTTCTCAGCTTCATTTTCTGCTCTGCTTGCCTCCCCTTGTAATAGTACCACTTGATTTGCAGCCTCTCTTGCTATATTGAGTACCTCTATTGTTTGTTCTTCAGAGTGTAGCTCAGGTATAACTTCTTTTCCAATTGTCTTGAGAAGTGCAAGACTATCATTTTTGAGGTAGGAGGGGACTTGTGAGAGAGAGATTTAGGACTGGAGAGCTGCTCTTCATCTAGCTTCTCCCCCTTCTTGACCTTCTTGGCCAAGGAGGTTAAGAAAGACTTGGTTACTCTAGTGGAAGAGAGAGAGGTCTTCAGACCTTGCACAGAGGCACTGACCCCATCTATTTGGGTGTGCATGTGTAGGATGGAGGAGTGAATCTGGGAGCAGTGCTCATCCATCATTGCTTGGAATCTTTGAGCTGTGGATTGGATGCACTGAGTGATGATATTTTCAGTGGATGCAGATGGTTCATGTTGTGGTTGTTGAGGAGGAGATAGTGGTGGAGGTGGTGATGAAGGTGGAGAAAGGTTAGTTAATGCATGAGGTATGGGTGATAATGGAGGTAGAGAGGATGAGAAAGTAGGAGGAGGAAGAGATGGAGAAACTGCTGTTTGAGCAGGTGTTTGAGAAGAGGTAGGTAGAGGAGGGGTTGTGAGAGTGGTAGAGACTAGTGGAGTTGATGATGGTGGTAGAGAAGGAGTGTCTCTTTGAGGAGGAGGAGGTGAAGATGGATGAGCAGGAGAGTTAAAAGGAGAGGGAGTTCTTTCAGGAATGGAACCAGGCTTAGGGATTTGCCTGGTCCATTTAGAGAAGAGGGCTATGGACATCCTCTTGCCAGGAGGGATAGGAATTCCTTTTGACCTACATAGGTCAGGGAAGGAATGGAAGAGAACCTGACTCATAATTCTCATATATGCATTTTCTTTGTGAGAGTACTTGGAGCCTATCATCTTGAGTAGGCAGCAAGCCCAGTTCACCTTCTTCTTCAGCACAAGGGCCCCCATGATGTTCAGTTGCTGCTTGGGCACTGCATCATGGGCTGAGGTCTTGCATAGTAGTATCTTTCCTACTATGTCTGCCAGCAGTCTGTACTCATCAGAAAAGTCTATTTTCTTCAGATGGATTGGTCTATCTTTTGAAAACTTCATGGTGGTTAGCAGATTCTTGATTTCATCAGGTGTGAGGTCTACAGATTCATCACCTAATAAGGGAATGATGAAGACTTATTTAGTTTCTCTTTAGAAATTGATTTTCTTTCCCTATTTCATTTGAGCAAAGATAATATTAAGATGTACCTGATGGAAGATCAAAGGTGGTCTTAATGTGTTCTGCAGATATTGAGACAGGTGTCTCATGGATTATTCCTTGGATTTCTCCTTGTTCAAAAATCTGAACATGAGCCATGAGCTCTGTGAGTTCTGTCTCTAGAAGCTTACATCTTGTGGAGATGAGCTTATCTAGTCCAGCTTCAGTGAAGAGAGCAATGATGCTCTTGTAGTTTTCTGCGGCGGCTTGGAAAGATTCAAGGTCAATGTCGAAGCCAGAGTTTGTCTTGGGAGCAAATTTAGGTCAGTGAGAGAAAGAGGAAGAAATCGGCTGGACTGAGGAGCAAGAAGGATGAAAGATGCAGAGTCGTGAAGGTTTCTAACTGAAGAGTCTTTTTAAGTCAGGTGAAACGTCGAAATGCGACACTATTCGAGGCTTATTCGGTACTTCAGTGGATGTGACCGAAAATATTTTAGTATTGCCACTCGTTTTCATGAAATCGACGTTACGTCGAGTGGAATTCGATGTAAGCGTCGATACAGCCTGCGTTAAGATGTTAGGGTTTCCTATCGACGTATGCGTCGATTTCACTTATTGAGTTGAGTCATCGACAGTACGTCGATTATAAGTCGACGTGACTTTTAATTTTCCTGAAAGATTCTAGGTTTTTATTTCTTTTTATCTCTTCCTAGCCCTAAAAGTTTCTAAGTTAGTCTTGGACTAATTTTTACAGATGGTTTGATTGATTGTGTCAACATTGTTTGGCAAGGTGGCCACTTTTGTTACATATATAGCACCTGATTATCTTAGTATTATGAGAATTTGAGTTTAGAGAAGGATAGAAGTGTTGACTAGGATAGAAAGTTTGATTAGAATAGGAATATTGGTTAGAATAGAAATTTTGATCAGGATGAATGGGTCCTGAATGGGGGTTAAGATGGAAGGTTTTTGGAGGATAGGCATTTAAGTTGCTCTGAATTTTTGTGCGTCGATATCTATTCAACGCATGTTGATAGTTGCGTCGATTTATATTCAGCGCTTTCTCCAGATTGCGTTGATCTGGTATGTCGACGTACTTTTATTCTTGCGTCGATTGGATGTCGACGTACTTTTATTCAAGCGTCGAGTAGAGGTCGAGGCACCTGAGAGGTTGCGTCGAGTAGAATTCGACGCACTATCATTCATGCGTCGATATGAAGTCGACCTAACTGTATCTTCATAAATTTTCTTTTTCCCTTTTTCTGATTTTACTCCTTTATGTATAGTTTCTTTTGGCTTAGTTGTCTCTTCAGATGAAGTTTGAGAGTTATCAGCTAAATAATATGATGTTTCATCAAATTGTTTTATTTCCTTGAAGGAGTTTTCTTCCTTATTTTGTGAGTCTTTTTCTTGGTTTGTTGATTTGATGGGTTTAGTGAATTTACAGGGCTCATCCAAGCAGGTTTGTTGGATGGAATTAGGCTGGTTGATGGATCAGCCCCTAGCCCAAGATTTTTGTGTCTTATTGTTTGTTTTTCAGTGATTTCCTTAAGAGTTTGGCTTCTCATTTTTATTGATTCTTCAAAAGCTTTTGCCTGGGATACCTTATCCTTAAGGAGCTGATTCTCTATTCTAGCCCTTTCTATTTCCTTTTCTCTGATGTTAGCCCTTAATTCATAATTTTTAGAGTATGCATCTTCTCTATTTCTCTGGATTTTAACCATATTAATTTGTTCTTTTAGATCCTTAATTTCTTGTTTAGCTTTTAGTTGATCTAGATACATTCCCATAAAATCATTTCTGAAATTATCACTTTGAAAATCTATTTCATCAAAAATGCTTACCTCATCCTAATCCTCATATTTCTCTATGAGAATAAGGCTATTTTCTCTTTCATCTTCAGATGACATGCTTTCTTCAGATCCTGTCTCACTCCATGATTCAGCAACATCATCTTTCTTTGATCCTTCAAGATCCATTAAGCATAGGTCTTCTTGCTTAGACTCTTTATTGTCACTCTTAGAAGAGGAGCTGTCCTCAGAGTCTGTTTCACTCCAGGCTTCTGCAATAAAGCCTCTTTCTTTCTTCTTCTCCTTTTTCTTGAGATCTTTCTTTTTCAGATCTTTCTTTGTCTCAGCATTTTCTGGACATTCTGGGGCAATATGTCTAGGTTTCCTGCAGAATAACACACAATTTCTTTAGTGGGAGTTTTGTCATACCTTGGTTTTGACTCTCTCCTTCTAGGTCCATCTGTCCTGACCCATTTCTTGAATTTTCTGGCCAGGAAACTGAATAGTTCTTCTTCAGTGACAGGGGTTCCTTCTTCTATTGCTTTTAATGCAACGTTCCTGTCTTTTGAAGAAGTTAGGGTGTTTTCTCTTTTCTTCTTCTCTTCTCTGGTTTTCAGCAGTTGCTCATAGGATCTGAGTTTTCCTAAGAGAGCATCTGTTGAAATTTCCCTTTGTCCTCTTGTGTCTCTTATTGCCCATATCCTTGAGTCCCATGAACTTGGGAGACTCATCAGCAATTTGTCATTGATTTCTGTAAGAGAGATTTCTCTATCCAAGTCCCTTAGTTGATTGATGATCAGACTGAATCTGTCATACATCTCAGAGATGTTTTCTTCATTCTTCTTTTGGAAGTTCTCATATTTAGAGATCAATAGAGCCTTCCTATCTTTCCTTTCATCAGCACTTCCTTCTACCATCTTTATGAGAGCCTCCCAAATTTCTTTGGCTGATTCACAATCAACAACCTTTGAAAGATTTCATCAGAGAGGGTTGAGACAAGAATGTTCATAGCTTTATATCATATGATCTTGTCTTCTTCTCCTCATCTGTCCACTCAGATCTTGGGACAGTTGTTTGAGTTATATTGCCACTTGAATCCTTTCTATAATGCTTGGGAGGACCTGTCAAAGTAACATAAAATAATTCATCATCAATAGAGTTCATATAAATTCTAATTCTTGTTTTCCAAACTGCAAACTTTTCAAGATTGCACATTGGAGGTCTGGTGGAAGCATAATCTTTGAGTTGTGCCATGTGAAAAATAGTTTTGTAGAAAATATATATATATATGAGGTAGGATCTTTTTGATCAAGGAGTTATCCTTTTTAGATCAACCTCCCTCTGATACCAATTGAAAGTGCACAGCTAACCTCACTAGAATTCTCTAGAGGGGGGGGGGGGGAATAGAGATTTAAAATATTTTTGTGCAAAGTTAATAATTTATATATATATGTGTAATGATCACAGATTAAAGCTTCCCACACACCAACAAGAATTAAACAAGTAAAGAAAATAAATGCAAGAAGAAAATTCACAGCACAACACAAAGAAATACAGTGGTTCCCCAAACTTTGGGTACTCCACTCTTCTACCCCCTTGGTAGGAATTCACTAACCTGCACTGAGTCTTTTGATAAGGAGACTCTTAGAACCACCCCGAGTCTTTTGATAAGGAGACTCTTAGAACCAACTGATTCTTTTGAAAAGGAGACTCTTAGAACCAGTACAACTGGATTTTTTTGAAGAGAGATTCTAAAAACTCTTTTACAGTGTTTTGAGTGAAATAAGAATAGAAAGAAGAAAGAGAAACAGTATACAGACAAGAAGGAATCTTCTTCCTAGCAAGAAGATTGGAAGCACAAGAAGTAGTGAATAAAATCTCTCTTCTATAGTGAGAAGGAGATTTGAAGGTCTTTCTCTCTTTCAATGAGAGCTTTAAGAATTTGCAGCAGAATGACTTCAGAAGGAGAAGAAAGATTGAAGATTGTTGCAGCACTATTTCTCAATTTTCTTTGTTTTCACTTGGGAGCTCTTCCTCTCTTTTTCAAATGTAAGAATGGTGGATCACATCTATATCTTTCTCTGCCGACCTCCTTGTTATTTATACCTATGTTTATTCAAATAACACTATAGGAGTAAAATCAAATAGCAATCAGAGAAGTAGAAAGAGATAATAAGTTTCCATAACAATTACATCTATAGAAGGAAAGAATTCATTTTGATTTCAAATAATGTCTATAATGGATTTAATCAATTTAGCCAAGAATCTATTAGAGGAAAAGAATGATTCAGAACGGCTATAAAACATAAATTGATTCCATATAAATCAGATCTATAAAAGAAGGAAAGAGATCTGGCGATTTTTGAATTCAATCATAGTAATCGACATGCGTCGATTACTATTCGACGTAAGCGTCAAAATCATCCTGGTTGGACGTCGAGAAGAGAATAAGGAAGGTGCGTCGACTAAGGTGCGTCGACTTCTCTAGATGCGTCGACTAGAAGTCAGAGCTATGTCGACATAGGATACGTGGAATTCTTCTTAGAGTTACTTCAACTCATTCTGAAAGAAACGTCGACTACATTTCGACGTTGCGTCGAATACTATTCGACGTATATTTACTTAATCTTGTTTTTCATTCTTGGAATTCATATTCTTCTTATTTATAGGGGTTAAGATAAATCATTTCTCCAACAAAGATGTATAAATAAAATAACAACAATATAAAAACTCCCTATGAGGATCTCTTGGAGAAGTGGACGAAGGCCCGCAGAGTATGATCGTAGTCGATGCGGACTTTTGTCACGATGATGACGCATGTTGAAATCTTCTCCACGGATCTCCTTAAGCCTTTATAGATTTGTGGGAGTATCTCTCTCAACCTTCCTCTCTACGATGTGGCACGAAGCTCTGGAATTTAGGATCTCTAGAGGATGAAGAAGACGGAGCCAAGGGGTCCATTTTATAGCCTCGACGCTACCACCGGCGCTAGCGCTACCACCGGTGCTAGCACGGATTAGGAATGATTTTGCGCGGCATAATCTCCCATCCGCGGCAACATTTTGCTCTATGCCTTCTGTGCGCCACGCTATCGCCAGCGCTAGTGGCTACCGCCGGCGCTAGCTTCCTTCTATAAAAGCTTCCGGAATCGCGCTAATCATCGCTAGCGCCGGGCGCTATCGCTACCGCCGGCGCTAGTGAGCATGTTGGAGTTCTGGCCTCAATTTTGGGGGCAGTCATCATGAGTACTCCTTGAGTCATATGGACTATGTTAACCTGCACACTTAAACACACAAGATCAAATACACATAGGATTTGTTATTCTCAAACCTAGGAGATACGGAAGACCATGTTCCAACAGCTTACTACTCCGGGAGGGATGACCCTGTCTGATATCTCCAATGGTTCAAGGATCTGTCAGGCTCCTTCAAGTGCAGGCTTTTTGCCATCACTCTCCGGGGAAAGTCCAGAGACTGGTTCCACTAGTTGGCCGCGGGTTCTATCTACTACTTCGAAGACCTGCGCCTAAGCATGATGATGTGATTCGTCATGGCCAAGAAGAGGAAGAAGGAGGCAAGGTCCCTCTTCTATTTGGTACAAGGGGTGCAGGAGATGTTTGGGAACTACATCGACTACTTTCTGGAGGAAGTGTTGGACATCTAGGAGGTGGATGTCTTCACCCTACAGCTTGCCCTAACATTCAGCCTGAGGGAAGGCCTCTTCAAGTTGGAGATCAGTCGAGATCCTCCCATGTCCTATGAGGAGCTTATTGAGAGGGCCAATAAGTTCATTCAGGGGAAGGCCTCTAATCGTGGCTTCCTTTCCAAGCTCACCAAGCTGACCAGGGAGAAGGAGGAGGAGAAGGTCCCCGTGCCCAGGAAGATGGAGGAGCCCGAAGGCAGGAGAGGAAGAAGATGGAGGAGAGGAGAAGGGAGGAGCCAAGGAGGCAATAAGAAAGGAGGCCCATAGTGGCTCCAGAGCGTCGGGAGGAGGAAAGAAGCTACCAGGTCCCTGCTAAAAGGCTGTCGTGGAGGCCATCGGGTCGTGCCCAGCATCAAGGTCTGGGAAGGAGGTTCTCCCCAAAGAGAAGAAACTTCAACCAGCCAGAGAGGCGTCAGGAGAGAGGAAGGGAGGAAGCAATGGCCGTTGCCCAGCAGGTAACAGGACATCCAGAAGGAAGTAGCGGAGGAGGCCGCAGGCGGAAGAGATCCCCCTTTACTGCGAGCTACATTAAGTAATATGGCATGGGACGATGGCTACCCAAATTTTTGGGAAGCCAGGAGAAGGCTAGCTGCTGGAGAAGTGGGAGGAGAGCTGCGAAGGCTGGAAGGCCCTATCAAGCCGCCGGTAGTGTAAGCCATCTCTCGAAGGAGGAATGAAGATAGAGTCGACCAGGGGGGGTCGAGGAATTGTCCATTGAGTAGGAGGAGTGTGAGTAATCCACGGGGGAGTAGGGCTAGGAGCTCCCCGCAAGGGGAGTCTCCATCAAATTCATCGGAAGAGCATCGCCTCGACCTCGCAGGCACCGCCCCCGTTGGAGGAGATCACTTTCTCAAAGGAGGACATGATAGGTAATGAGTACCCCTTCCATGATGCCCTCGTGATTCAGGCCGTTGTGGAGGACTTCACCGTCGACCAGATTCTGGTAGATAATGGGAGCTCTGTAAACGTTATCTTCAAGAAGACATTTGACGAGTTGGGAGTAGAGGTAGGAAGGGTGATGGCGCCAGATGGTCCCCTCTTTGGCTTCTCGGGAGAGAGGAAGGGGGTGGAAGTAGGAGTGGATCTGTTGGTGACCCTCGGTGGCACCTCGCTTAAGTGTCGATTCATCATCGTCGATGCCTTGAGCTACTACAAGGTAATCTTTGGGAGGCCGCTCATCAACTTCTTTAAGGCCGTCTCATCCTCCTACTGATGAATAGTAATTTATACGTATTTTTAGTACAGTTTTTTGTATAGTTTTATTCAAAATTTGTAATATTTCTTGTTAATTATTGAATAAATGACTTGTTTTTACTTATATTTATACATATATATTTATATGTAAAAATGAATTACTTAAGTATATATTAAATAAAAACTATATAATAAGTATGTAAATATTTATGTAAGTAATTTTGTAAAAATATATATGTAAATGTATATTTAAAGTATCTAAAAATATATGTAAATATTTATTAAATAAAAACTATAATATATTTATATATATATTAAGTTAATAAAAATTGTTTTTTGTAGTTATTTTATAATTAAAGTTAATATATATATATATATTAAATCTGTAAATATATATAATATATATGTTCTTGTGTTTAGACATAAGAGCAGCTGGCCTAGTGGATAAGGATCTTAATGCTCTCTCTATAGGTGGGGGATCGAAACCAGGCCAAAGCATTCTTTTGCTGATTTAATTCCGGGCCCGCTGAGACACGACTCGCCCCTACTGCCCGCTGCCGCCCCTACTACCCGCTGCCCTGCCTCCACGTGCCCGCGCCAGCGCCCGCCAGCTGTCCCGCTCTCCTTTAACCCGCCAGAAGCTTCCAGCCAGCTCACCTCCCAGCTCACACTATCCGCACCCCACGCCAGCTGCTCCTTCAAACTACCAGCTGCTACTTCAAACCGCCAGCTTCCCCCTTCCAGCCCTCTTTTCAGCTATTTTTCCCTCCTCTCTCTCTCTCTCTCTCTCTCTCTTGCCTATAAATAAGAGGGCTCTTTCTTATTAAAAGGGTTCATTGTTTAGAACCTAAATAAGTGTTGGTCTTATGAGTATTTGAGTGTTTGTGAGTGCTTTTTTTAAGTGTTTGTGAGCTTGTTTATGTGTTTTCTAAGCCCTTGTTTGGGCTCTTTCTCCTCCAATTTAAGCTTTTTTGTAAAAGTTGTAACCTCTTCACATATATATATATAAGTTCTTATTGTTCTTCCTTTAGTTTAATTGTTTTTGTTTTTATTTAGTTAAGTTTCTTCTTTTGTTAGTGTGTGTGAGTGTATAAGTGTTAGTTTTAATTAGCTTTTCTTTTATGTAGAGTGTGTGAGTGTATGAGTTAATTTTCATTTTGTTCTTAACTTAGCTTTCATTTTGTTCTTAACTTAGCTTTATTTTTGCTTTTAGATTAGTTTTATTTTTATGTAGAGTGTGAGAGTGTATGAGAATAGATTTTATTTTCTTTTAACTTAGTTTCATTTATGTTGTGTGTGTGAGTGTATGAGTTAATTTTTGTTTTGTTTTTAAATAGATTTCATTAAAGTAGAGTGTGTGTGTGTATGAGATTTAATTGTTTTTTTTTCTTTTCTCTTTTTTAGATTAGTTTTCATTTTGTAGAGTGTGTGTGTGTATGAGTGTTAGCTTGTCTTTTCCTTTTCTTAATTTAGTCATTTGATTTTCGTAGAGTGTGTGCGTGTAAGAGATAGTTTTTCTGCTTTATTTATTTCAGTCATTTAAATTTCTGTAGATTGCGTGAGTTTTTAATTTAGTGCGTTCTTTTTGTTTTGTTTTCTCTTCTTTCCTTATAATTGTTTTCCTTTGTTTTTGCTAAACACACGCAACCTCATAAATTATTATCGTCATCGCTCTTTCAATTTTATAAAATCAATCACTCGTTTCGTCGATAAAATAATAGCGCGTTCTTAAAAAGTAAAAATAATCAACAGGATCCGTAAAAATACGACCTTGATATTTTCTATAAAATATCCTATACTATACGCGATAAGGTGCGCTTGCCTTCATCGAAAGTTTAGTTTGGATATATAATAAAAAAACTTGCAAAACTCTCTCCTTTTCTATTTACATATATTTAGAGAATTCGGCGCAGTAGCCGGGGCGTACTCGTCGATATTCTGAAAGAAGAAAAGATCGTTACTTCTATTCCTCGAAGTAGAATAACGGATAGTTTCACAAAGTAGGAGTACTCGCGAAACTCCTCGAAAAACGCTCGCCTAATTCTAATCACATCGCAAGAAAGGTTTTGCAAAGATCTAAATTTAAACATCAAGTATTTTCCAAAATTTTATTTAATCATTTAGTAAGCTTGAAATAAATTTAGGATATTTAAAGAGGTAAGTCCTAAATTGTTATAATGATTTAAAAAAGAGCGAAAAAGTTTTAGCCAACAAGACTTCTGAAGTTAGCTAAGTAGCGACCTAAATAATTGAAATCATTTAGCACCATGATTAGAATATAATTATAAGAACTTTAACTTTTAAAAGAAAGTTTTTAAGAATAATTAAAACTTACTAATTATGCTCTCTCAAAATTTTTGAATTTATATCTAGT
Source organism: Dactylorhiza incarnata (assembly GCA_033032865.1). Lineage (NCBI taxonomy): Eukaryota > Viridiplantae > Streptophyta > Magnoliopsida > Asparagales > Orchidaceae > Dactylorhiza > Dactylorhiza incarnata. The sequence goes on along the minus strand of JAWHQI010000120.1, from coordinate 6,308,644 downwards.
TTTCAATTGTAGTGGCTTGACTAGTTTAGCGTTTTTTAAAGATAAAAATTTTGATTTGGGGGTGATGAATTTTATCCTCTCACCCCACTCATTATTTTTTTTTGCTTGGATGGAGAAGGGAATGAAATCTTATTCCCAAATATAAATTTTTTCTTCTCAAAAATACCCAATGCCTATGTTTACGGAACGAAGTCTTGTTCCCATTGACATAAGATCTTTTTCTTTAATTAATTGGGTGCCTATGTTTACGGAATGAAATCTTATTCCCATTGACATAGGATTTCTTTTAAATGAAATTACCAAGGAATTTGAATAAGAGGTAAGGGGTTTAGAAATTTCTAGAATTTATAAATTAAGAAAAAAATTTTGAGAGCAAATTTTAATAGGTTTAGAACATTCCTAAAGTTTCACAAGTTTGAAGTAGGAATAATTAAAGTCTAAAGACGGTCTGCCAATAATACAAAAAGAAACTACTTAGGTTAAACTTGAAGTAGTGCTAAAAAGTTTTATCTCAAATTAAATTAGAACCACAATGTGTTCCTTAAAACTAAAATTCCTTAGATCTAAATTTTACGAACTATGATACAAATAAATGTTTTGGCAAATCAAAAATAATGAAAAATACTTATAAATAAACTCAAACTAATTTTGAAAATAACAAAAAGCTAAGTAGGGGTTTTTATTATTATCATTATTATTTTTTGGATTTTTGGGTTTTAAAATTATTATTTTTTAGTTTTTGTATTGAAATAAACTATATTTTTGGCTTTGGGGTTTTTTTTTAATTTTTTTTGGATTTTGGGGGTTTTAGAATTTTTCTTCATATTTACAAAGTATGAAATAATAGTTTATTTTTTTATTTTTGAGGTTTTTTTGTTTTTTTTTCTAAATATTTACAAAGCATGAAATATTTTTTTCTTATTTTTTGTTTTTTAGAATTTTTTTTTTATTTTTCTAAGTATTTACAAAGTATGAAATATTTTTTTTTTTTTTTTTTTTTGAGTTTTTTAGATTTGTTTTTATTTTTCTAAGTATTTACAAAGTATGAAATTTTTTTTATTATTTTTTGGGTTTTTTAGAATTTTTTTTATTTTTCTAAGTATTTACAAAGTATGAAATTTATTTTATTATTATTTGGGTTTTTTAGTTTTTTTTTTATTTTTCTAAGTATTTACAAAGTATTTGAGGAACGGAAAAAAAACACCCCCATACTTAAAACTCAGCATTGTCCCCAATGTTGTAATTTAAGTATGAAGAAGAAGGAAAGAAAATGCAGACTGTAAAAAAGAAAAAGTAAGAAACGCAGCAAAAATAAAGTAGACATAAAAAAGGTAAAAATATTAGATAAATATGGGGAGCCTCCCACGAGCGCTTTGTTTACCGTCGCGTAGCTTGACTAGTTTAGCGTTTTTTAGATATTGGGGAGGGATAAAGATTCGAGTTTACCGTCCACCGGATCGCCCGCCAAATAAAGTTTTAAACGGTGACCGTTGACTTTAAACTCGCCTTTTTCGGGGAGGGAAATAAGAACGGTGCCATATGGCCAGACCTCTTTGACTTCAAAGGGGCCGGACCACCTGGATTTTAGCTTACCCGGAAAAAGGCGAAGACGTGAATTATAAAGAAGGACAAGATCGCCCGGTGCAAATATTTTTGGAAATTTAATTTTTCGATCGTGATAGAACTTGGAGCGCTCTTTATAAAATTTATTGCTCTCGTAAGCGTTTGCACGTCATTCATCGAGCTCGTTTAATTGGAATTTTCTAGATTCGACCGCTAAGTTCGGATCGAGGTTTAAAAGTTTTAAAGCTGGGTAAATGGCACGCCTTGCCGTAGACTAATCAATAGGGCGTACAACCGATAGCGGTCTTGTATGCCGTACGATAAGCCCACAATGCGTCGTCTAGTTTGATTGCCCAATCTTTCCTATTTGTCGAAATGGTTTTTCCTAAAATACGCTTAATCTCTCGATTAACTACCTCTACTTGGCCGCTTGTTTGGGGGTGATAGGCGGCGGCGAGCTTATGCGTGACGCCGTATTTAGCTAAAATTTTTGCAAATTGAGTGTTGCAGAAGTGCGTACCCCTATCACTCACTATCGCGCGAGGCGTACCAAAGCGAGAAAATAATTTTTTTAGAAATTTGACGACGACTCTCACATCGTTAGGTGGGAAAGCTTGCGCTTCCGCCCACCTAGATACGTAGTCGACCGCCACTAAAATATAACGATTAGTATAAGAAGGAGGTAAGGGGCCTATGAAGTCTATGCCCCATAAATCGAAGATCTCACATTCTAAATAAAAATTTTGGGTCATCTCATCACGACGAGAGATGTTACCCGACCGCTGGCAGCTATCGCATTTGCTCACGTACTCGTGAGCATCTTTAAAGAGAGCGGGCCAATAAAAGCCTGCCTTTAGCGCTTTCCGCGCGGTCTGGTTGGCTTAATAATGCCCCCCGGCCGGCCTCTCATGGTAGTGCCGCAATATTTGCGCACCTTCCTCGCATGAAACACATCTCCGTATCACTTGGTCCGCGCAGATGTGAAAGAGAAAGGGGTCCTCCCAAAAGTAAATTTTCAAATCAGAAAAGAATTTTTTCTTTTGATGTTTTGAAAAGTTTTTTGGAAGGACCCGCGCAACTAAATAGTTGGCGCAATCCGCGAACCAAGGTGGGGGAGAAGTTTTATTTAAATTAGAAATAGTAAGGAGGCGCTCCTCGGGAAATCTATCATATATGTCTAGTTTGACGAGCGTTTCCGCGACGGCGGTCTAAACGAGAGAGGTGGTCGGTCGCTAAATTTTCAGCCCCCTTCTTGTCCCGGATCTCTAAGTCGAATTCCTGTAAAAGGAGGATCCATCGAAGCAAGCGGGGCTTGGCGTCTATTTTTTATAATAAATATTTTAGGGCGGAGTGGTCGGTAAAAACGATAATTTTTGAAAGTGTTACGTATGGCCTAAACTTATCGATTGAAAAGACGACGACGAGAAGTTCATTTTCCGTCGTTGTGTAATTAGCATGTGCGGCTGTGAGCGTTCGAGAAGCGTAGTAGATGGGATGAAAATAATTATTAGCACGTTGGCCTAGTACGGCTCCCACCGCTTTATCGCTCGCATCGCACATAATTTCGAACGGAAGGGACCAATTTGGCGCAACCAGAATGGGAGAATTAATAAGTTTTTCTTTTATAATATTAAATGCCTCTACGCAGGCGGAATCAAAAATAAAAGGAGATTCCTTCTCTAGGAGGTGGGTTAGCGGTTTTGTTATTTTGGAAAAACTTTGAATGAACCGCCGGTAAAAACCCGCGTGGCCAAGAAAACTCCTGATTGATTTTATGTTTGTAGGTGCCGAAAGTTTTTCGATGATTTCGACCTTAGCCTTGTCTACCTCCATCACTCCAGCGGAAATTTTGTGGCCAAGAACTAAACCTTCCCGAACCATAAAATTACACTTTTCCAAGTTTAAAACCAGGTTCGTGTCTTCGCATCGTTGGAGGACTCGATCTAGATTATATAAGCAGTTTGAAAAGGAGCTTCTGAATACGGAGAAGTCATCCATAAAGACTTCCATTATGTCCTCTACGAGCTCTCCAAAGATCGCCAGCATACATCTTTGGAATGTAGCTGGCGCATTGTAGAGGCCGAAAGGCATCCTTCGGTATGCGAAGGTGCCGAAAGGGCACGTGAAAGTCGTTTTCCTCCTGGTCTTCGGGGGAGATTGGGATTTGGAAAAATCCCGAAAGACCGTCGAGAAAACAATAATACGGATGACCCGAAAGTCGCTCCAGAATCTAATCGATAAACGGCAACGGAAAGTGGTCCTTCCGGGTGGCATCATTTAACTTTCGGTAGTCGATGCACACCCGCCAACCCGTAACAGTACGAGTTGGGATTAATTCGTTGTTTTGATTGGCCACCACCGTTAAACCGCCCTTTTTTGGCAGGACATGTACGGGGCTAACCCACGTACTGTCCGATATTAGATAGATAATCCCCGCATCTAGGAGTTTAATTACTTCAGCCTTAACGACGTCCCGCATGTTCGGGTTAAGTCGCCGCTGAGGCTGGATAGTTTTGCGGGAATTATCTTCTAAAAAAATTTTGTGCGTGCAAAAAGAGGGGTTAATCCCCCGGATATCAGAAATTTGCCATGCAATTGCACAGCGATGCTTAGACAGAACTTCCACCAATTCAGAGGTTTCCGAATCGGATAAAGTGGAAGAAATGATAACGGGAAGTTTTGAATTTGATGCGAGAAAAGCGTACTTTAAATGGTCTGGGAGTTGTTTGAGCTCTAGGACCGAGGGTTCTTTGTAAGAGGTGATGATTTTTAAACCTTTTGAATCAAAAGGATCATCTGGCGGCAATTCATCTAAAGTAGGGAGATTCGCCAGATCCTATTCGGCTTCGGTTAAAGAAAATAATTCAAAAGGCGAAGAACAGTCATCCTCAAATGCGGATTCCAAATTAAAACAGGAATCGTCGTTCGATAAGGAGTTTCGCATCAAAGGATTAATGTGAAGGGTAACTTCGTCGTCTCCGACCCGAAGGAGGAGGCAACCGTTACTCACATCAATTAATGCTCAGGAGGTCGCGAGGAATGGGCGACCGAGGATAATTGGTACCTCGGCGTCCTCCTCGATGTCGAGGATGACGAAGTCTACCGGGAAGATAAACTTGTCAACCTTGACCAGAACGTCCTCCACAACCCCGATAGGATACTTTATCGAGCGATCCGTGAGTTGGATGCTCATTTTAGTTGGGGTAGGAACACCGAAATCTAATTTTTTAAAGAGGGAGAAGGGCATCAAATTGATACTCGCTCCTAGGTCCGCTAGGGCGTATTTAATTAACAAATTTCCAAAAAGGCACGGGATGGAAAACCTTCACGGGTCATTCAATTTTGGTGGCAATTTGTTTAGAAGGACCGCCGAGCATTCCGCATTTAGGGAAACACGCGAAACACCCTCGAGTTTCTTTTTATTAGAAAGAAGCTCTTTTAGGTACTTCGCGTATTTCGGCATTTGGGAGAGTGCCTCGCAGAAGGGGACGTTAATTTGAATTTGTTTTAATATACTTAAATTTTTTTATAATTTTCGTCCTCCTTCTCTTTATTAATTTTCGAGGGATAAGGAATTTGCGGGCTCGAAACGCCCGGCGCAATTGGAAAATTTGGAGCTAGCAAAATCGAAGAAAAGGGTGGAGGGGTCGGAGGCGAAATGCATACCGTAGGCTCAACCTGCAATGGGGAGACGACCTCCTTGCCGCTTCGAAGGGTTATAGCATGGGCATTTTTGCGAGGATTCGGCTCTGTATTCCCTGGCAGAGCTCCATGAGGTCGCTCGGAGATTATTTTCGCAAGCTGTCCAACCTGCATTTCAAGATTTTTTAGCGATCCGGTAATATTCCGGATATTTGCTTCGTTGGACGCGACGTATTTAGCAAAAATCTCCTCGAGCGGAGAAGGTTTTGGAGGAGGCGGCGGATATCCCTGGTGGAATTCGTGCAGAAATCCTTGCGGAAATCTTTGCGGATTTGCATTTGGGGGCCGCTGCGCATTATTTGGATTACTCCAGGAGAAATTAGGGTGGTTCCTCCAACCCGGATTAAAATTATTGCTATTTGGATTATTATTAGGGTTGAAGGGAGGCCGAACCTGATTACCGAGGTAATCCATCGTCTCTTCGATTAAGTTATTATTATTATTATTATTATTATTATTAATACTATTATTATTATTATTCGCCCACGCGGGAGTGGAGGAGGAAGCAGTCATCTCCGCCACTTGCTTGCTTAGCCGCTCTACCTACGAGGCTAAGTAAGTAGTGGCATCAACTTCAAAAAAACCAGCCGGTTTAGGAGGACGCGACCTTGGCACGTTCAACTGGTATGCGTTCATGGCCATTTCTTCAAACAGAGTTTGAGGGGCCTCCGGGGTTTTGTTGTTTAACATTCCCCCGGCGGCTGCCTCGATCATCTGTCTCGTTGAGAAATTCAAGCCGTTATAGAACGTTTGTACCTGTAGCCAAGATGGTAGTGCGTGATGAGGACACATACGCAGACATTCTTAGAATGTTTGTACCTGTAGCCAAGATGGTAGTGCGTGATGAGGACACATACGCAGACATTCTTTAAAATGCTCCCAAGTCTCGTAAAGAGACTCGGAATCGAATTGTATAAATGATGCGTTGTCGGTGCGTAATTTAGTTGTTTTTGACGGAGGAAAAAATTTGGTTAGGAAATTTTCCGTCAATTCTGCTCATGTGGTTATGGCCCCTCTCGGAAGAGAAGTTAACCACGCCTTAGCTTTCGTCTGCAAAGAAAATGGAAATAAGCGTAAGCGAATGGCGTCATCGCTGACGCCATTAATTTTGAACGTATCGCAAATTTCTAAAAAATTATACAGGTGAAGGTTAGGGTCCTCATCTGGCAAGCCGTCGAATTGAACCGACTGCTGTACCATTTGAATGGTGCTGGATTTTATTTCAAAGTTATTATTAGCTATTACGGGGCGAGTGATGCTTGACCCAGTATCTTCCAAATTCGGCCTGGCGTAGTAGGCCACGGTCCGCTGCGGGGCCGCATTTGGATTGGGGTCTGTCATATTATCCGCTATAGTATCGCGGGCAAACTCTTCGAGATTTAGGGGTTGATTTTGGTCACGAGATCGATTGCGCTCGTGAAAAGTGCGCTCGATTTCGGGATCAAAAGGAACTTCCGGATTATCCGGAGAGCTTTCTCGGGTCATATACTTTTATAAAAAAAGTTTTCCCTTTTTTTTTGTAAGTAAATTTTTTTTTTATTTGATTTTTGGGTTTTTTTAGAGAAATAAATACAAGAGAAAGAGAAAGAGAAAAAACTTTTATAGACAAAAATTTGTTTTGATTTTTAGTTTTTTAAAGATAATAAATCTAAGAGTAAAAGAGAGAGTTTTTTTTTTAATATTTTGATATGATTTTGTGGGCTCTTTGATGATAATATAAGTAAAAGAGAGAAAGAAAAAGGTTTTTAATTAAATTTTTTTTTTATTTTTCAGATGGAAATATATATAGATGAGGTGCTATAATAATTTTTTGGAGTTCTATGAGTTTTTTTTTTTTTTTAGAAAATATATGTACGAGAGAAAAAGTGGGAGGAAGAAATAAAAGATAAAATTAATAGCGCTTCATTTTTTTCGAAATAACAACAACTCCCCGGCAGCGGCGCCAAATACTTGATGTTTAAATTTAGATCTTTGAAAAACCTTTCTTGCGATGTGATTAGAATTAGGCGAGCGTTTTTTCGAGAAACTTCGACGAGTACGCCCCGGCTACGACGCCAAATTCTCTAAATATATGTAAATAGAAAAGGAGAGAGTTTTGCAAGTTTTTGTAATTATATATCCAAACTAAACTTTCGATGAAGGCAAGCGCACCTTATCGCGTATAGTATAAGATATTTTATAAAAAATATCAAGGTCGTATTTTTCCGGATCCTGTTGATTATTTTTACTTTTTAAGAACGCGCTATTATTTTATCGACGAAACGAGTGATTGATTTTATAAAATTGAAAGAGCGATGACGATAATAATTTAAGCGGTTGCGTGCGTTTAGCAAAAACAAAGGAAAACAATTATAAGGGAAGAAGAGAAAAGAAAACAAAAAGAACGCACTAAATTAAAAACTCACGCACTCTACAGAAATTTAAATTACTGAAATAAATAAAGCAGAAAAACTATCTCTTACACGCACACACTCTACGAAAATCAAATGAATAAATTAAGAAAAGGAAAAGACAAGCTAACACTCATACACACACACACTCTACAAAATGAAAACTAATCTAAAAAAGAGAAAAGAAAAAAAAACAATTAAATCTCATACACACACACTCTACTTTAATGAAATCTATTTAAAAACAAAACAAAAATTAACTCATACACTCACACACACAACATAAATGAAACTAAGTTAAAAGAAAATAAAATCTATTCTCATACACTCTCACACTCTACATAAAAATAAAACTAATCTAAAAGCAAAAAAATAAAGCTAAGTTAAGAACAAAATGAAAGCTAAGTTAAGAACAAAATGAAAATTAACTCATACACTCACACACTCTACATACAAGAAAAGCTAATTAAAAAATAACAATTAAAACTAACACTTATACACTCACACACACTAACAAAAGAAGAAACTTAACTAAATAAAAACAAAAACAATTAAACTAAAGGAAGAACAATAAGAACTTTCATATATATATATATATATATATATATATGTGTGTGTGTGAAGAGGTTACAACTTTTACAAAAAAGCTTAAATTGGAGGAGAAAGAGCCCAAACAAGGGCTTAGAAAACACATAAACAAGCTCACAAACACTTAAAAAAAGCACTCACAAACACTCAAATACTCGCAAGACCAACACTTATTTAGGTTCTAAACAATGAACCATTTTAATAAGAAAGAGCCCTCTTATTTATAGGCAAAAGAGGGAGAGAGAGAGAGAGAGAGAGAGAGAGAGAGAGAGAGAGAGAGAGAGAGAGAGAGAGAGAGAGGGGGCAAATAGCTGAAAAGAGGGCTGGAAGGGGGAAGCTGGCGGTTTGAAGGAGCAGCTGGCGGTTTGAAGGAGCAGCTGGCGTGGGGTGCGGATAGTGTGAGCTGGGAGGTGAGCTGGCTGGAAGCTTCTGGCGGGTTAAAGGAGAGCGGGACAGCTGGCGGGCGCTGGCGCGGGCACATGGAGGCAGGGCAGCGGGCAGTAGGGGCGAGTCGTGTCTCAGCGGGCCCGAAATTAAATCAGCAAAAGAATGCTTTGGCCTGGTTTCGATCCCCCACCTATAGAGAGAGCATTAAGATCCTTATCCACTAGGCCCGCTGCTCTTATGTCTAAACACAAGAACATATATTTATATATTTTATATATTTACAGATTTAATATATATATTAACTTTAATTATAAAATAACTTAAAAAACGATTTTTATTAACTTAATATATATATATAAATATATTATAGTTTTTATTTAATAAATATTTACATATATTTTTAGATACTTTAAATATACATTTACATATATATTTTTACAAAATTACTTACATAAATATTTACATACTTATTATATAGTTTTTATTTAATATATACTTAAATAATTCATTTTTACATATAAATATATATGTATAAATATAAGAAAAAATAAGTCATTTATTCAATAATTAACAAGAAATATTACAAATTTTGAATATAACTATACAAAAAACTGTACTAAAAATACATATAAATTGCTATTCATCATCTACCATCAGTGCTTAAAGTACTGTCAGGGGGATGTCCAGGTGAGGATCAGGAGCAATCCAAGAGCCGTCAGTGAGTGCTACCTCAACGCGGTCAGCACCATCAGCTGGATGGCGGACGCATAGGAGTTAGAGAAGGCCCTAAAGGGCGCATCTAGGCTGGAAGCAGCAGAGGAGGTGGAATAAATCGAGGTACTCTCCGATGCAGGAGAACATGGATTGTCTGAAGACCGAGGAAAAAATTGAGATGGTGGCATGTCTGCAAGAGAATGTCGATATCTTTGCCTGGAGCGCTACTGAGATGCCTGGGATCGACGCAGAGGTTGCTTACCAACACCTCGATCTAGACCATGCGGTCAAGTCCATCCGGTAAAGGAAGAGGTCAAGTGCCATTATATTGTCCGAGCTTATAGGGAGGAAGTGAAGAAGCTATTTGAGGCAGGCTTTGTGTCGGAGATCCATTATCTAGGTTGGGCTTGAATATTGTAATGGTGAAGAAAGATGGGGGAGGACGGAGGATGTGTATAGATTTTTCTTTGTTAAATAAAGCTTGCCCGAAGGATTGTTATCCCCTACCTCAGATCGACGTGCTGGTTGATTCAGTCATCGGTTTTTCTGTGATGAGCTTTCTTGATGCATTTTCAGGATACCGCCAGATTTGGATGCATCCCCCCGATTGTCGCGATGTCTCCTTCTTCACTAGTGATGGATGATATAGCAACAAGATGATTCCCTTCGAGTTAAAGAATGCGGGAGATACCTACCAGCGGATGATTGACCATGTATTCAAGGAGCAAAAGTGGAGGAATCTGGAAGTGTACGTGGATGACCTCTTAATCAAAAGCAAGAGCATCTCGAAGCATGTTGCTTATCTGGTAGAGACCTTTGCAACGCTCAGAAAGTTCAAGATGCAGCTCAATCCGGCAAAGTACATGTTCGGGGGCAGTAGGGGGAAGTTCTTGGGATATCTCCTCACCCCGGAGGGAGTAGAGCCCAATCCTAACAAAGTCAAAGAAATCCTGGAGATGACCTTGCCAAAGAGCACCAAAGAAGTCCAGAGGTTGACTGGAAGGATGGCAGGCCTTAACCGCTTCCTGTCAAAGGCGGGGGGAGAAGTGCTCTCCATTCTTCAAGACGCTCCGAAAGAATGAAACTGTGAGTGGTCCAAAGAGTGCGAAAAGGTGTTTGAGAGAATAAAGCAGCAGCTGACCCAGACACCTCTCCTCCAAGGCCCGAAAGAAGACGAAGACCTACTCTATTACCTGGGAGTAGGGATGGAAGCAGTAAGCTCAGTGCTCATCAGAGAAGAAGGAATAAAGCAGCTATTCATTTATTACGTTAGCCAGGTGCTAAAGAAGGCAGAGTTGCAGTATCCAATCCTAGAAAAGCTTGCCTTCGCCTTGGTGGTGTCGGTTCGAAAGCTCCGACCTTATTTCAAGCTCACTCCATACGGATCGTCACCGATCATCCCCTTCATAGTATCCTGGAAGGAGTGGAGCATTCGGGAAGGCTTGTGAAATAGTCGGTAGAAATTAGTGAGTTTGACATTTATTCCTCGCCCTGGATGGCGATAAAAGCACAAGCAGTAGCATATTTCTTAGCCGACTTCTCAAGAGAAGCAGATCCGAGTAAGGAACCCTCCAGTCTGGTTTCCTGGAAGATGTTCGTAAATGGAGCTTCAGGCAAAGGCTCTGTGGGAGTGGGCATTATGCTTATTAGCCCGCAGGGAACTAGGATCAAGCAAGCAGTCGAGATGCTCTTCCCTGTCACGAACAATTGGGTAGAGTATGAGGCAATAGTAGCAGGCTTGCATCTCACCAAGGAGTTGGGCATTCAGGATATCCGAGCTTTCACAGATTCAATGGTGGTCGCATTGTAGATTCGAGGAGAGTTCCAAGTACGCGACGCCATCCTACAAAGGTATCTTGTCAAGGTAAAGGGATTGATTGGAGGCTTTCAATCCTTTTTCATCGAGCATATACCAAGGGAGGAGAATTCGGCAGCAGTTCGTTTGGCCAAGTACGGGCCAAGAGCTTGAGGAACTATCATAGAGTTATTTCGACCATACATCAAAGAAGGAGAAATGATGGAGATTGATCAGTGTCCTTCCTGGATGGACCCATTTGTGGCATTCCTAACTACCGGTCAACTTCCGGCAGATGACGGAGATCAAAGGAAGTTTTGGTACAAGGCGGCATACTATTTGTTGCACGGTGGGGAATTGTATCGCAAGACCATCTCAGTCCCCTTGGCCAGGAACGTTTCTGAGGTCGAAGTACCTCGGGTTCTGGAAGAGATCCATTTAGGAGAGTACGGAAGTCATTCTGTGACTCGCAATCTGGAGCAAAGAATCCTGAGACAAGGCTACTTCTGGCCAACCATCCGGAAGGATGCAGAAGTTTTCTCGAAGAAGTGCCAGAAGTGCTAGCTCTTTGCTACTCTCCAACTATAGCCATCCCGTCAGCTTCGTTCCATCATAGCCTCGTGGCCGTTCGCCATCTGGGGAATGGATATGATAGGCCCTTTCCCCCAAGATAGCGGTCAGAGGAAGTTCGTTCTCGTCATGATTGACTACTTATCCAAGTGTATTGAGGCCAAAGATCTGGCCAAGACCACCTCTCAAGTCATGAAGAACTTCATCTAGGGAGAGATAGCTTACAGGTTAGGGATTCCTCTCATCATCGTCACCGATAACGGTCCTCAATTTGCCAGCTTGGAACTGGGGAACTTTTGCAAGCATCTAGGAACCAATCTTCAGTTTTCCTCGGTGCATCATCCCTGGAGCAACTGACAAGTGGAGGCAGCCAACAAGCTGATCATCAACCTACTGAAGAAGAAAGTCGGGAACTTAAGAGGGAACTGGGCGGAGTAGCTCCCTTCAGACCTAAGGGCTCTGAGGAGGACTCCTAAATTGGTTACAGGAGAAACTCCTTTCAAGATCTCCCATGGGTCTGAAGCTCTCATCCATATGGAGTTTGAAGTCAGAAGTCCTAAAGTGATTGCGACGAAAGATGGAGATGAAGAATGGAGGCTAGAGAATGAAAAAGCTCAGAGACTCTCCCTCGACTACATCGAAGAGCTCTAAGATCTATCCTCGACTCAGCAGGAAGATATCAAGTGACGAATGGCAAAGTACTTCGATAAGCATGTCCGCCTCAAGCACTTCCAAGCAGGTGACCTCGTCATGAAGAAGGTGTACACGGCAGGAAGATCAGCCGCCTTCGGAAAGGTCAACCCAAGTTGGGAAGGACCCTTCATTGTTCATGATTCACTGACAACAAGAGGATACCGTCTGCAAAATTATGAAGGGGAGTTGTTGTTGGATCGGTCGGCGCCCTTAGAGGGAGGGGGGGGGGTGAATAAGGGTTTTCAAAAAAAACTTAAGATTATATTTAATAACTTTGAAATATTACAAGATTAATACAATGAGAAATCAAGTAAAACAATAATGAATAGACATGCTTTATTAATATCAAATAATGTTTTACAAAACTTGATTCCTGTGACGCTAGAAATCGGAGGCGACTAATAAAAATCCTTTTTGTTTTCTATACCGACTCGTATCCCCACGAACCGGTTGGCTTTAGCCGATCTCTCCCCAGATACGGCCTCAAGCCGCTCTAGCCAATCTATCCCTAGAAAGGCCTCGAGCACCCCCTAGACCTAGCCTAGATCTAGTCGCCAACACGAGGCGATTTTTAGCCATAAGTCCTACCCCAGACCTAGTCGCCAACACGAGGCGATTTCACTACCGTTTACAAAGAAAGATAAATAAAATAATAAAAACTTCCCTTAAGATGGACTTCTGAATATGGAGGCGAAGATCCGCTGTAGAATCAGGGTTTGTCGAAGCGGACTTCGTTTGGCTTTGGCGTGATGGAATCCTCCTTCAGAAGTTTGCAGAGCTTCGCCGGGACCTCAAATTTCGGCCAAGATAGGCCTCTGGAATTCTAGTACTCTCTCTCTCTCTGAGGTGTATCCAATTGGTGTGCGAAAACAAGAGGAGAGGGGGTCCTTTTATAGCCCAAGCGCTACCGCCTGCGCTAGCGATACCGCCAGCGCTAGCCCGGATTAAGAAACAAATTACGCGGCAGGATCTTCAATCCGAGGCAACCTTTTGCTCTATGCCTCATATCGCCATGCTAGCGCCAGCGCTATCTGCTACCCGCCGAGCGCTATCCCTGATTAAGAAACTTCTTGCGCGGCAGGATCTTCAATCCACAACAACGAGGCTTTCATTCCTTCTGTGTTCACCGATACCGCCGGCGTTATCCTCTACCGCCAGGCGTTAGCGCCTTCTATAACCGCCGCCGGATTGTCGCTAATCATCGCTAGCGCCCGGCGCTAGTTGCTACCCGCCGGCGCTAGTGAGCCTCTTCGAATTTTGGCCTCAATTTTGGGGGCAGTCATCATGTGTACTCCTTGAGTCATGTGGACCTAGTAAACCTGCACACTTGAACACACAAGATCAAATACACATAGGATTTGTTATTCTCAAACCTAGGAGATGCGGAAGACCATGTTCCAACAAACTCCCCCTTTTGATAATAACAAATCCATTAATGATAAATCAAAGCATTAATAAATAAGCATGATAAAACTATACTTGTGTGTGTGAGAGAGTGATGACTTAGGATAATAATTGATTCTAGCATTTAGAATTGCTCCCCCTAAATATATGCTCCCCCTATGTGAATGCTCCCTTAATATGTATGCTATCAACTGAATTTGTCATGTTGGGTTTATGATAGCGGGTTACATTTATCATTGTTAGTTCTCCCCCTTTTGCATTTTATCATCTTAGTTCTCCCCCTTTGTTATTAGCAAAAGTGGGTAGGGAAACAAAGCACTAAAAATGTGTAAATAAAAGAGAAGGCATGATCGAGCTTTTTAAGTAAATGATAAGGAGTTTTAGACTTGTCTTTCATTGAAAATGATCAGAGTTATGACTTATTTTATCCCTTTCGTTTGTAGTTCTCCCCCTTTTATAAATCAGAGTTTAGCAAAAAATAATTATTTCCCTTTAAATAAGAGTTTTAAGCCAAAAAAAATCATGATTTCCAAGTAACCAATATACCCAGACAATATGTCAACACCCTAGCCCCGTACTAAGTGACGGATGGGCATGAGGAGCTGCAAACATGTCGTAGGTTGGGTGTTAATCCCATATGCAAACACTAGACAAAAAACTTAACCTAGCACTCTTCCCCCCCAGTGCCTCGCAAGGCCCCACTGGAACCCTCCCCGGTTAAGGACAAGACATGACTAGAGATAAGGTTATCTAATGTCTACAACCCTACGCCCCCGCTATGGTGAGAAATGAAGTCATGGATAATAATTATTGGAAACATACAGCATTTAAATCTAATGGGAAATATCATAGCATATGGGTTTATATTTTTATTTGAATTTTTGAAATAAAACTCACATAGCTATATTGAAATTCATGAATGAATCAGAGTTTGAGTATTGCGGAAGATTTCGAAAAAGAAACATCATAATACTCAATAAGAGTTTAAGTAAAAAAAGAGATGTTTTATAAGCAATATTTCACTTGTTGGAGGAGTGTTTAGAATAGAAATAGATCAGAGTTATAAGAAAAAAAAATCAACCAATATAAAGTTTACCAAACAAGTCTACCACTTGTTGCAAGAAAGGAATTTGAAGATTCAAGTGATGATGCTCACAAGATGAAAGATTTTAAATAAGTATTAAAGTGCAAGGTAAAACAATTATATGGTTATGATGCGGAAGACATATAGAAGTACAAAAAACATCTTATGGTAATCAATGATGGTTCATAAAAAGATATATGAGTTCGATTTCAAAAAGAAGATGTTTTTGTAAATTATTTTGCATTTAAAATTTTTGTTTTGACAATACAGTAACCAAGCATGAAATAATCTTATCAAAAAGAGATTACTACAATGTTACTTTAATTCACAATTTCAAAACATACCAAACATTGTAGAAAGCATGCTAGGTTATCTAGTGCATTTCATAAATAAAGAGTAGTATAGAACTAGCATTAGGATCCAATACTCATGAGAAGAAGTGTTATGGAAGATAATGATGTGCATAAAAGTGTATTTTGAATAGAGTAAACAAATGTTTTAATCAAAAATACAAGTAATATGTAAAGTAAAGAGCACAATAAAACACAAATAATTTTACTTCCACTCACTTCAATGCACAAAGAAAAATGTACAACTACCAAGGTGCTATGCAAACACAATGCTCATCAAGACTTATCAGGGTGCAAAGTAGTGCTTGGGGGATCACATAATTTTATTGTTCAATATTGTTTTTTTTATTGTGATCCGGTGTACTTAAGAATAAGTGGTTTTTATTTTGAAAGAAAGATATGGTTTACACAAGATACTTTATTATTCTTTCCAAGGTGCTCAACCTCACAACGCTTATTAAGACTTATCAGGAGGTTCAAGTAGTGCTTGGTGGAGTTATCTTTGTCACTTTATTTTATGATTTTGTTTTGTACAAAGTTCTCCGAATACACTTGTTTTGCAAACCAATATAATTTATGAAAAAGATAACCACTTTTCTTAACTTTTAAAAGTACAAATAAAGGTTGTGTAGGTAAGATACTTGTGCAATTTTAATTCATTGTACTATTACAAAACATACACAACCATTCATAGATTAAACACATAAGTAGACAATGCCAAAATAAGCGAGTGAATTGCGATCATTATCAAACATAAAACATTACTCATACTTAGAGGCATGCTACGCATAGTTCTACACAACTTTTTCAATATAAATTATGCACATATTAATAGATGTATCAAAGCATGATGAAGGCAATGTTCAAAGTAGTTTGAAAAGATAAATTGCAACATTATAGAAGTTCTAAATAATAGATTAAATCATGCTTGATTTTCAATGAAGTCCATACAATATTTTTTGATATTTTTGAGGAATAATTTTTATTTAAAGCTTGAACTCATAAAAATTTATCTTGGACTTCCCGAGGACTACCTTGTGAAAGGTTTGCCCGGTACTAGGTGATATGATGGGATGATAGCCCAAATCACCCTTTCGCAAGATACAAGTAAAAAGTTAAGTTCAAAAACTAACAATTTTTGATAATTTTTTGTTTTATATTTTTGTATTTGATTTTTGCTTTAAGAAATAGAATTTAAACAAATGACAAACCACAAAGGCAAAATATATAATATTTTTGTAATTTGGCTTTTGTATTTTTGTATTTGATTTTTCAAAAACTAAAGAAAAACAGGAGTGCAAAAACTAAATAGAAAATATAGATTTATATATTTTTATGGATTTTTCGAATTTTAAAAAATACAGAAAATCAAACATGGACGCTAGCGCCTGCGGTAGCGCTAGCGCGGGAGACAGTAAGTGATTTTTGATGATATTGGAAATTTTGATTCTTGATCTGGATTAGGTGTCCCATTAGTAGTTCCATGCTGAAGTTGCAGATTTTTAGGAGATGTTTTGGATGGTCCAAATTGCATGAAATGATAGCGTTTTCTTATATGACTTGACAAAATAATCATTGCACGAGATATATTTAGTTATGTTTTCATTTTGACTTTTCTAAAGACTTGTGCTTATAGGAAATGAAAACCCAAGATATCATGTTTGAACAAATCAAATATGCATGGTTTCGGTGAACAAGGAGTAATGTTCACGCAAATAGTAACATGGACATGCCCTAACATAGATATAAATATTCTTTAGGTTAAAATGAAAAATTTGAGAATAATGTTATGCCAAAGTTTGATTGTGTTTCAACTTAGAGACCTAGAATGGAGTGATAATTCTATTTGATTTGATATCAAAATGATTCAAAGGTCTAAACTAGAAATATATATTACAATACACACATAATACACCATAACACCAACCATTATAATGTCAATTGTTATCATATAATTTGTGATAGTTGTTTATAGATGATTCTTGATATGAATTATGATTTTAGAGATGTTTAGCAAAGGATATCACTAGATCATGGTGGTGTTTGTAAATTCAATATTCATTATGAAGATAACTTCTTTCAATACATTTTAGTGATTTTCCTTTAATTAAGAATTTTGAATATTTATATGTGATTTTTTGATAGGTGAACAATAGTGATGATTTAGATCATGTTTGATATCAAGGAGAGAACACAATATAATTTTTGTTGTGAACAATGACACCCATATTGAAAGTTTAGCTTTTATTTAAATCTTGAATTTTCTTTTAGATCAAATTATTTCACTAAACCACTTGTTGGTGAAGGCTAAGAGTCTTAATAGCCAAATAACCTGATTTAATTTGAAATATCTTATAGCAAATTTATAGTTTGATTCATATGGATAATATAAGATATTTAGAAGTATTGAATATAATAAAGATAGGTCATCAAAATAAAATATGATTTAGAATTTTGATCAATTTGATTTTATAAACATTATTGAGCTTTTAAGAGATAAGATCATATTTTCAAAAATTGTATAGGATGACCATGACATGATAGTTCAAAAGAAAAACAAAAAGAAAAAAATAGAAAAGACATTAAAGCACATCATGAAGTAGAAATTTGTGTATTTCATTTTAATTGATTTCTACTTCATGCAAATGATGGGATACTAATGAATAAGAGATTTAGGTATCCAATGAGGACCGGGAGTGACGGTTCCTTTGGGTACCCAAATACATCGTGTTTTCTTTTGGGGAGATATGTTTGAATGGGCCCTTTTGATTTGAGTTTGTGTTTCATCTTTAACTTTTGGCCGCCATTCAAACATTGGTTTAATATTATTCTTATTTATCAAATTTCCATGATGATTTTGCAAAACATTTTTAATAGGAAATTTGTTTATCTTTAAGTTTATGTTAGGAGAGTGGTTATTTTGTAAATGATAATGATTTGGAATTTTATTTTCAAGCATTTGATATTCTTTATTTCCTTTGTTGGATTTATCAACATTTTGAGAAATTATATTCAACTTACTTTTAGATATACCTTGAGATTGTGAATGAATGTTTTGAGCGTTTTTCTTAATGGTTTCCTTAAGCAAGTTGATTTTTGATTTTAGTTCATCATTCTTGATTTTTAAATTATGTCTAGCTTTATTATAATTTATTGTGCTATTTTTAAGAGTGGTAACAATTGAGTCAATATGTTTTTCATATTTATCCCTATACTCATCAAATGTTTCATCCATCTCTTTTATTTCAATTTCATAGTCCTTACAGTTAGCACAATTACTTTTTAAAGATGAATTTTCTAAACATAATTTTTCATTTTGTTCTCTTATAAAAATAATTTCTTTTTCAAGTTCCTTAAGTCTTTCCTTAATAATATCACAATCAAAACAAGGTTTTGTGTTTTCAAGTAAAGGACAAGATGGTGAAAACACATCACAATTTGATTCTAAATTAACATTAGCTTTTAATCGCTTATTTTCTAAATATAAATTTTTAATAGTGATTTTCAATTTCTTGATCTTACGTTTAGCAGTTTTTAGTATATTGAAACTAGAAATGGAAGTTATCACACAAGAAGAAGATTTAGTCTTCCTTACAGCGATATTGGAGGAGGCAGATTGTGAACATGAAATTCCTTCGTCATCTTTTAGTTCTTCCTCCATTATAGATGGATCTATATCTTCCCTTTCCCTTGGTGTATTGTTCTCCTTTTCTATTTCAATATTCTCCATGGCTTCGCTCCGAGAGAGATCTTCTTGGATGATTATGGATGCTTGTACGTTCTTTTCCTCCTGTGTTTGTTCCACACCTGCGAGAGGAAGATCATACATTTCTTCAAGAAAGCGCCATATTTTGTATGCACTAGAAAAGCAATATATGAATTTGAAAATTTCATTAGATAGTGCACAAAATAAATAGTGTTTGGCTTTGGCATTTAGCTGACGTTCTTTTTTATTCGATTCATCCGCACGCCTTATAATTGCTAAGTTCCATACTTCGATGTCTAAAGTTTTAATAAATTTTTCCATTAAAATTTTCCATCCCTTATAATTTGTTCCTTCAAACAAGGGTGGTTTAGGTGATTTTTCTTCTTCACAAAAATTTCCCCCACTAAAAGAAGCGAGATCATGAGACGCCATTATTCCCGGTTGTTAAGCCGATTGGAATAAAAACTAGCTTTGATACCACTTGTTGGATCGGTCGGCGCCCTTAGAGGGGGGTGAATAAGGGTTTTCAAAAAAAACTTAAGATTATATTTAATAACTTTGAAATATTGCAAGATTAATACAATGAGAAATCAAGTAAAACAATAATGAATAGACATGCTTTATTAATATCAAATAATGTTTTACAAAACTTGATTCCTGTGACGCTAGAAATCGGAGGCGACTAATAAAAATCCTTTTTGTTTTCTATACCGACTCGTATCCCCACGAACCGGTTGGCTTTAGCCGATCTCTCCCCAGATACGGCCTCAAGCCGCTCTAGCCAATCTATCCCCAGAAAGGCCTCGAGCACCCCCTAGACCTAGCCTAGATCTAGTCGCCAACACGAGGCGATTTTCAGCCCTAAGTCCTACCCCAGACCTAGTCGCCAACACGAGGCGATTTCACTACCGTTTACAAAGAAAGATAAATAAAATAATAAAAACTTCCCTTAAGATGGACTTCTGAATATGGAGGCGAAGATCCGCTGTAGAATCAGCGTTTGTCGAAGCGGACTTCGTTTGGCTTTGGCGTGATGGAATCCTCCTTCAGAAGTTGGCAGAGCTTCGCCGGGACCTCAAATTTTGGCCAAGATAGGCCTCTGGAATTCTAGTACTCTCTCTCTCTGAGGTGTATCCAATTGGTGTGCAAAAACAAGAGGAGAGGGGGTCCATTTATAGCCCAAGCGCTACCGCCGGCGCTAGCGCTACTGCCGGCGCTAGCCCGGATTAAGAAACAAATTACGCGGCAGGATCTTCAATCTGAGGCAACCTTTTGCTCTATGCCTCATATGCGCCATGCTAGCGCCAGCGCTATCTGCTACCTCCGAGCGCTATCCCTGATTAAGAAACTTCTTGCGCGGCAAGATCTTCAATCCACGACAACGAGGCTTTCATTCCTTCTGTGTTCACCGATACCGCCGGCGTTATCCTCTACCTCCAGGCGTTAGCGCCTTCTATAACCGCCGCCGGATTATCGCTAATCATCGCTAGCGCCCGGCGCTAGTTGCTACCGCCGGCGCTAGTGAGCCTCTTCGAATTTTGGCCTCAATTTTGGGGGCAGTCATCATGTGTACTCCTTGAGTCATGTGGACCTAGTAAACCTGCACACTTGAACACACAAGATCAAATACACATAGGATTTGTTATTCTCAAACCTAGGAGATGCGGAAGACCATGTTCCAACAGTTGCTTGGGAATACCTGGAGCGGTGATGACCTGAAAAGGTTCTACCCCTAGTAGGAGTGTGTATGTCTCTCTCCTATAAATTTATTTTGCATAAATAAATTCCCCACCCCCTAAAATATGGGATGGCATGAGTCTTTTTTCTCATCCAATAAAGTGTTTAAAGCAAAAAAGAAAGTAGGTGAAATCGATCTCCATGACAGGATTGGGAAACCGGCCTCCGACTTGATTCTCGTAAAACCCAAAATGGATGATAGGACAGCGGCTTGGTCATGCATTCTCCTAAGACCAAGCCTCTGCATTAACGGATGAGATCAGCTTCCCCTTACACATTGGCCGCAGTTACCCCTAGATTGCACTTCTCATCTGACTGGAGAGATTATCAGGAAAAAGTCTGGATGCCGACCTCCCAACTAGACGATGTTATGATCGATTTAACTGAACGAGGGACCATTGAATAAAGGCATCGTGTACCCTCAAAAAGCTAAAAGCTCGTGGCAAGACGTAATTTTTTTGTTATTTCATCTGATCATATGAGTTGGTGTGCTTGATCCCCTCTGATTGTTGAATATCAGGAGAAAGATATTCATCAGCATTCAGCATCACAATAAGATGGAGGCATCGGGATGGTGTGTCCCCTTGGACCTCACCGACCGTCATTCCCTACTGGCCAGCATTCAGCCTCATAGCAGGATGGAGGCCTCGGGATGACGTGTCCCCTTGGACCTCCCCAACTATCATTCCCTACTGACCAACATTCGGCCTTGCAGTAGGATGGAGGCCTCAGGATGGTGTGTCCCCTTGGACCCCCTGACTATCATTCCCTACTGAACAACATTCAGCATCGCAGTAGGACGGAGGCCTCAGGATGGTGTGTCCCCTTGGACCTCCCCGACTGCCATTCCCTACTTGTCGATTTTCTCATCTCATCATCCGAGTAGGATGGAGGACTCAGGATAGTGTGTCCCCTTGGACCTCCCCGACTGTCATTCACTACTTGTCGATTTTCTCGTCTCAGCATCCGAGTAGGATGGAGGCCTCGGGATGGTGTGTCCCCTTGGACCTCCCCGACTATCATTCCTTACTTGTCAATTTTCTCGTCTCAGCATCTGAGTAGGATGAAGGCCTCAGGACAGTGTGTCCCCTCGGACCTCCCCGACTATCATTCCCTGCTTATCCTTATTATCTCTATTACTAATATTGCGACGTTTTAACAAACTCTCATCAGTAACAAGGAAAAGCCTTGAGAATGTGAGTCCCATAGGACCCCTCAAGTGTCCTTCGTAGTTCAAACATCATCAAGAATTTTGAAGTGGGCGAGTATTCAGATGCGAGCATGTATGAGCGAGTTTTCAGGTGCGAGTATGCAGGTTGCTCCAATCATGACAACGATCACTCAATCTTGCTTCGAGCCTATGAGCCTAGCGAGCACTCATTGAGTTCGAGCCTAAGAGCCTACTGACTTCCACAATACAGGCGAGTATAAGAAGATCAGGCGAGCAAAAAATCTCCTTCTTTTAATTTGTATAATGTGAAATATTGCATGATCAAAAGATTTACAAAGGTCGTCGGGCAATCAAAAAGGGTGCCCTAGCAACTAGGCCTCATCCTTGCCTCCATCATCATAATCATCCTCGCCACCGACATTGGCATCCCCCTCCTTAGAATCCTCCTCTTCAGTATTTTTAGCCTCGACTTCACAAGGCCTCGGGGAAGGAGCACACAGAGGAGAGGTAGACTCCTCGACGAGTAGTGTCGGGATGACATACATCACTATCAGGTTCATTGCCTCCGGCACCAGATGGACTTCAACTCGCAACCTGCTCGGGGCAACCTTCCCGGTTGCTCGCATGATCTCCCGATGAATCTGCGGCATTTCGTCGTCGTGGATCCTTATCATCATGCCAATCCGAGAAGGACTTGCCGAGGAAAGCTGTTGCTCGACAGGGCAAGTTTCCCACTCAGCAATCCTTACTTGGGCGACCTCCAGAGCTGCCCGAGTGTCCTCCAGCTCCTTCTCAAGCTATGACATTTTCTTGGATGCCAATACCTCATCCTCCTGCAAGCAAAATAGATAGTCGTTAGCAGGATAATCGGCAACACGCGAGTAGCGATAAAACAGCCATGTTTCAAGCCAAAGCATGAATACCTTGCACTTCTCGAGTTGAAGGCCGAGCGAGATGGTAGTCTTTCCCATCGCCTTTAGTCACTGTTCAGAGACGAGAAAGCTCCTTGTCGTTCGATGACTTAACTCAGACGGCCGCAGGAGTGACCGCGAGGTCTGGTGAGCCAGATACTCGGCCGAGACCTCCTGCAGCGACTCGGCGTCAGCGGGACCATATAGAGAGAAGGTCACGTCAAACGCCACGCTCTTATCCTCCCAGTCCTCCGACCAGGCGGGGAGGTTGGTGCTCAGAGTCACCTTATGAGCGCGCTCCGCCCAGGTCACCAACGGGCGACCATAATCATCCTCTCTGTGAGTACCCTCATTGAAGTTCAGATGGATGGAGGGCTCGACAGCCTCCGAAGGGTCTGCCTTCGCCTCTAGGTCCTTGCTCGGGACCTACTTCTTCTTCCTCAAGGGCTCCTGGACCTTGCCCTTGATTTTCCTCTTCTTCGAGGATCCGGCCTCCTCGCCGGAAACCACTGGGTCATTGGCAACCTGCGAAAAATCAATAGGGAAGGAACCCCATCCTCGCGCACCGGGATCACCATGCCCCCTTGAGAGGGAGCCACCTACTTCACCACAAGGAGAGCCTCGCGCGGTAGAAAGTGAATAGCTATAGAAGACAAAAGATGAAGGTTAGTCTCCATTCAAAGATAAAGATGCGAGTATAATAGATACTCACTTAGTAATTTACCTTTCCCCCGAGAAAACCTCTGCGAGTACATCTACTTGCCTTCGCCAGAAGACCACATCAAAGCTGCGACCTCTAAAGGAATAGAGGAGCTTCTCGCGAGGCCCCTCCAAGAAGGGAGTCACAAAGATATGCTCGTGCGGCTGGAAGGAGATGCGAGGAATGGCCTCAAAGTCACCGTTGATGATGACCAGCTGCTCGCCCCAACGATGATTATTGTTTGTTGTGCCGACCAAGGTGCAGATGTGGCTGCAGAAGAAGATGATGCCCTCACCGGTCGCCATAAAGTGGAAGATCCTCTGAAAGATAGAGAGATCAAAGGTGATCCTCTCTTCTCGCAAGATGCAAAGGAACCCTATGATCATCGTCATGCCATTGGGATTGATCTGGGCAGGGACTATCCCAAAATAGCGCATAATTTGGCATAATTCTGGCCACAATGGTAGACACAAGCCCACCTCAAAGTGGCGAATAGGGCAAATAATCTCGCCTCTGCAAAGCTGTTCAGCCGCTCCCTTTGGCGAGGAAACCTGTCCAAGTACCCCAGGGACATGTACTGCTGCGAGAAATCTTCTAAGTCTTTTTATCATGAGATAGACTTTTTGAATGATGCCACCTCAAAGTTCCTCGCATGGTTGGCGCGCCAAATAGTGGCCTCGTCAGACATCTCGAATGAAGGAAGAGAAGAGAAGGGAAGTGAGTAATGAAGGCGAGAAGGGATGAATACTAGCTCGAAGGAATGGAAGGTCGCTGATATCGTAATTAATACCTACCCACCCACCCACCCCTATTTATAGGCAAAGGGAAGAGGTGGCGTATCGGCTACCCTGCCGCGATTAGAGAAAAGGGGGGCGAGTAGTAAGGAAAGTCGTTGTGTCCGTGATACACGTCAAAACCGTCGGTCTTCAGCACGCGAGGACCTGCATCAAAATATCAAGCAACTCACCACAATAGGTGCGACATTCCAGCAAACAATACTCGCTGAAATATAGAAGAAACAAAACAAAGCCATCATCACGGAAAGGAAAGAAGAAAATTGAAGGCGAGATTCAAATACTCACCAAAAATGATTATTACAAGACTAAATGTTTCTACATCATCGCCAAAGTGTTTCAAACAAGCGATAAAAGAAAGAAAAAGAAAGCTACTGAGGCCCTTGGGTATTCACCTGAGAATCGAGGGGTTGAGGATGTCGCCTGATCCAGCCCATGTTGTGCGTGCGCTTGAAGTGCTCGAGGGCCAGCGACATCGCATCCTCGCCTCGGTGCAGTTGGTCTTTGATCCTCGCCAACCTGCTGATCGAGCCCATGCTCGCCTACATCCCGACCAGCTCGTCGTGATGGATTTATTGATGATGGTTGATCCTCGCGATCTAGCGCTCTATGTCATGGATAGACTAGAAGTGGGACTCTGCGCCAGCTAGGCAAGTCTTAAAATCTTTGAGTCTAGTGACTCGTTCTTCTAGCTCAATAAGGCGGTGATGAGGGTCGTTGATCACCAGGTCCTCAACCTTCGCCTACAACTCAAGGTACATACGGTCAACCTTCTCTTAATACTCACGGGATGGGATCCCGATGGCATCGATCAACCCCCCCCCCCCCCCCCCCCCCCCCCCCCCCCCCCCCCGCGGAGTAGTAGCGCGAGCTGCAATTAAAGACAGAAGCAACTGGGAGTTAGCCACAAGTGCATCAAAGGAAATAATGACTATATTAAAAGAAATGAGTATCAGGATGAGGTACTTCGCTCCTCGCATCACCATGAGGGCTGCAAGATCGATGGCGACCAGGACTCCAAACTTGGCATGGAGAGGGACTGCGATGAGTAGCATCCCGTAGGCCTGAGGAGGATCTGCCAAAGTGCTCCTTCTCTAAGGCACATCCCCCCGAACACGACCATCCCCTGGTTGACCTCCCCCTCTTGGAGCGAAGAAGATTGTCATCCCACCGCGGCGCGAGGATTCCACCAGATGGACCGGAAGAACGGTTGAGGAAGAAGGGCACTGATTGCCTGAAGCATTGGTAGAAAGAGGCAAAGGAGGCGGTGGCGGAAGACCGCCCAAAGGCATCTGCGAGGTGCTCGTCGGTGTTGGTCGTGATGAAGCCGGCGACAATGGAGGTAAGTCGGTCATCGAAGGCCGTGAGGACTCATCTACAAGGGGGCTCTTACCGGAGGACGGTTGAGGCGAGCTATAGAGGATCCACACTGGGGGACCAGTTCTCGACCCCATCCGAGACTCCAGCACAACCATCGGCGATGATCGCAGAGGGGGACATCAAGATGCTCCTCTGGAGCTCCAGTAGTCGGCAGGTCTGCAAATAGGGAAAGAGATATCAGAACCTCGCTAGCAACACCAGGATAACGACAATCTGGCAGGGTGAGAAGATGTTTTCTACCTCGCGAAGGGGCGGTATCCGGTTGAGTCTGGGTCTAGGTCCCAGTGGTACTCACCCTAGGGGCGACCTTTGGCTCAGGAGGCTCCGAGGCTGGTTTCTCACCCTCATCAGAAAGGCCAAGGTCGATGAGCAATTGTTGGGTGCACATGGGAATACCCTGCTGGTCGGTGGGAGGATCGGCGACATCCTCCGCCAGAGCAGCCTTCTTCTTCTTCTTGGCGAGCTTCTTCCTCTTTTTGGAGGCGAGGAAGTCATCAATCTCAATCTGTTCGTAGGTATGTGCCCGAGGAGGCATCAGCAAGCCCAAAAGCTCGGCCATGTCCGCTTCAACCTCTTCGGCAGCAGTGCGCAACATCTTAAGCGAGCTCAAAAAGAAAGTCCAATAAAAGACCCCCCCCCCCCCCCCCCCATATATATATAGAGCCCCAGGACTAGCCAATGGGGTACTGAGTATACCCTGATTCTCGCCAGTAGCAGATCGTCGAAGAAAGGTTGGATGATTCTTTCCGAGCTACTTCATTGCTCACAAAGGGTGGGGATTATGTACAACCCATATTCTCTGAGGGTAGGGCCCATTCAAGGCCACGTCGGCAAAAGTTGAAGTCAAAAGGTCAAAGCAGAAGCCAGGAGTCAAAGAGTCAAGACAACTCAGCCGGCAGGAACAGTAGAAGGCTTGGGGCGAGTATAGGTGAGCTTGTGCGAGCAGCCCTCATACTCGCCAAGGTGGGCGACTAGAGGCGATGCGCGCCAAATCTAGGCGAGATCCCCTCAAATGTTACATAGTCGCCGGGTTGGGCTGGGCTATAAATAAGCCCCCCCCCCCCCCCCCCCCCCGCCCCTCCCCTCCCCTTTGGTTTTCCTATAAATAGGACCCCCAGGGTATTTGGATTGGCACCTTTTGCTGAGCTTTCGGAACCTTGCTTTCGAACTCTTAGACCTGTCATCCTTGGCCGTCACTCTTGATACTCGCCAAGTCGGTGGCTTCCTTGTACCCTGCTTGGCCATCTTTGGTTGTAGAGGGGAAGTCTCTTCTAAGCTTTTGGGTACGTGGTGGCACCTCCCTATCGCAGCACCTAGGGTCTTGTTGTTATTATCCTAGTCCTTTCATTGTTTCCAATCAAGACGTCTAGTTGGACTGCTGGGCGAGAAGCCTCCGGCTGCATTGATCTAAAATTTGGAGTCGGGATTTTCTTGTCTTCAACAACACACACTTACGAGAATAGTGTTCCTCAACCGCCTCTGGTGAAGACAACCACTATCTCCATGCAAGGAAGAAAACTATCTCCATTATGCTCAAGTTTGAAGATCTCCGAAGAGCAAAGTCTACAATGAGCATCCGTTGTTGATCGAGTGCAAGAGGAACGATATTTAGAAGCACCAATCGCTCACCGCTCTACGGAGGATATTGGTTTTTGAGGGAGCAAAAGTTTCTATCTCTTTCTTACTCATTGTCTTTCATATTTCTCTTTATTTTTGTATGAAGGAAAATCGACCGGGAAGGTCGTCGGAATTCGGGAAGGATTCCGAAGGAAATCGTCCTGGGAGGATGTCTAGATCTGGGAGATCTAGCGGGGCTCTAAGACCCTTCCTGGGAGGAAGGTGAAGAGCGGCTTGAAGACCTTTCCTGGGAGGAAAGGGAGAGATCCAACCAGTCCTTGGATTAAGGTCGGTATAGAAAAACCAAGGTTGTCATATTCATCGCCTCTGATCTTTGGCGTCATGGAGATCTAAGTTTTTGTATAAACAATGTTTGATTATTCAATGATATCTTAATTTTATATTTTATAATATAACCTGTTGTGTTTTTCCTGGTGAAATATTGGTTGCTGAATTGTTATTCCCGAAACATTATCCTGCAATAATTGTGTTATTTCTAGATCTAACGTCGGGCGGTAAGGTTACCGCACAGCGCTAGCTCTAGTGCGCGCATTCCTATAGTATTTTATTTAAATCTCCAATACTTGTTTAAAAACTTTATTCACCCCCCCCCCCCCCCCTCCTAAGGTTGGCCACCCGATCCAACAAGTGGTATCAGAGGGGTTTTACTTCAAAAAGGGTTAAACTCCTGAAGTAAGATGGCCAATATAAATCATGCTTTCCATAAGGGTCAAGGTGTGAGCAGACCCCCACTGTTTATGGGGAGTGAATTCAGCCACTGGAGAACTCGAATGAAAATTTTCCTGATGACACAAAACATGGATGTATGGGATATGGTTAAGTCAAAATACACCACACCCACTGTCACCGTAGGCGAACAAGTGCTGAAAAAACCTCATGATAAATGGGATGATGCTGATAAACTAAACTGCACCAATAATGCAAAAGCAATGAATTCTCTCTTTTGTGCGCTACATAAAACTGAATTTAATAGAATATGCAATTGCGAAACTGCTTATGATATTTGGTGATTGCTTGAACTAATGCAAGAAGGTACTTCACAGGTGAAAGAGTCGAAGCTGTTTTGACTAGAATCTGAATACGAATAGTTCCGGATGGAGATCAATGAGGAGGTGAACAACATGTACACTCGCTTCATGAAGATTATGAATGCCTCTCAATAACTTGGAAAGACTTTCTCCAATGGAGATTTGGTGCAAAAAATTCTGCGATCTCTTCCTCCACGGTTCAACGCAAAGGTGACCGTCATTGCTGAATCTCAAAACATCGGCACCTTGGAAATTGAAAGTCTCATTGGGAATTTAAAAACCCATGAGTTGGAACTGAAAATTCAAAGTGAGGAATATCCAAGGGAGACAAAGAAGAAAGCTCTAACACTCAAAGCGGACAAGGGAAAGGAGGAAGTAGAAGAATATGATGTTGAGGAGAGCATATATGTACGGGAATTTAGAAGATTCATGAAAAATTCCAAGAGGCAAGGAAAGTTCAAGAAATTTTGAAGAAGGGAGCTCAGGAGAAGAGGAACTAGAATAAGCCGTCAAAAGGGATGGAGAGTGACAAAGAAAAATCGGTTTCGGAATGCTTCCACTATCACAGATCCAGGCACATGAAAAGGGAAGGGTGAAAGCTTCAAAAGGAAGAAAAGGAGAAAAGAAGCCGGGACAAAGGAAGGAAGAAAGTGCTTAGAGCGTCAACGTGTGACGATGTCGTTTCTGATGAGACAAGTACTTCCCGTTCAAGTAGTGAAGATGAGGCAAATATGTGCCTCATGGGGAAGCAGGACAATGAATCCAACGGTGAATCCAGTGTCAGAGCGACACTAAGGTAACCCCGCCCTCCTATTATGAATTATATGAAACCTATGAGTTAGTATGTAATAAACTTGATGAGGTACTACTTGAGAAAAATTCCTTCAAATCTGAAAAAAAATGGAAGAAAATTTTGAGGAATTTGAATAATGAACTCACCAAGTGCGGTAAAGAGAAATTCAAGTGCTAGAAGTGTTTTCACTCGGTGGCAACGATAAATGAATTACAAGAAAGCCTCTCCAAGACTTCCTCGAAAGTAGAAAGTCTTACTAACGAGAAGAAGGTTATGGAGAAAAGGCTTCGCATTTCTCTTACGCAAGTGGATGAAAATAAAAAGCAGTTCCCAAATCAGAGTGTGATGCTTGTCACAGAAAATACCGCCTTAAAAGCAAGGATTTATGACTTAAACTGTGTTGTCTAGAAATTTGGGATAGGCCAGAAGTCTCTAGATATGCTTCTGGAAGCATATTGCCTTAGTTCTGGAAAGTTTGGGTTGGGCCATGTAAATACAGTGCTACCGCCAAGTACTAGCACTAGCACCGGCGGTAGTCCATCTCCAGCAAAGAACCAAAATATGCTTAAGAAAAATAAAAATAAAACTGTAGGTTCTGGAAGCTCTTCACCATCTTCCAGCATGAGCTCTACTAAAATGAAAAGGGCGGCATCCACCGATTATACCTTGTGTGCCAAATGTAAAAAGTTTGGTCACACTTTTGGCTCATGCTTGAGAAAAGGTCAAAAGAAAGCAACGCAAGTGGGTACCGAAGTCGTCTACCTATACTATGGGTGGAACAACTTGGGTAACCATATTTTTGCCCTCGTCTTCTTTCTAGGTATGTTGGCAGGCGAAGGATAAGGAGAAAGTGTAGTACTTGGACTCGGGTTGTTCCAAGCACATGATGAGAGATGAAGACAAATTCCTTAGCCTAGAGAAGAAAGGAGGAATGGTGACCTTTTGAGACAACATAAAAGGACGTATTCTATGTGTCGGCACCATGGGTAACAAAGCATTTTTTATTTCAAATGTATTGTTTGTAGATGGTTTAAAGCATAATTTGATTCCTATTAGTCAATTATGTGATAAGGGCTTGAACGTTGTGTTTGAAACCTCTACAACTTTAGGCAAAATTCTAGACGCTAAAATGAATACTGTTATGCTCACCACACCTAGAAATCGTAATGTCTACACCATTAAGTTTGAGGATTTATCATCTTCTAATCTAAGATGCTTAGTAGCAAAAAATGAAGAGCTAGAACTTTGACATCGGAGGCTCGGTCATTCTGGGTGCAATTTAATAGTCAAACTTTCAAAAGAAAAGCTAATATGTGGTCTTCCAAAACTAAATGGTATTTTGACTTCTTTATGTACTCCATGCCAAAAAGGCAAGATCGCTAAATCATATTTCAAAGCAAACCTGACATTACCACTTCTAGACCTCCATAATTAATTCACATTGATCTTTTCAGTCCTATTAGTACATGTAGTTTAGGAGGTAAACGTTATACTTTTGTGTTGATAGATGAATATTCACAATTATCTTGGACTGTCTTTATAGCTTCCAAATCAAATGCATTTTTTGAATTCTCTACCTTGTGCACTATATTACAAAATGAAATAGATTTAAAAATAAAACGCATAAGGTCAGATCATGGGTGGAATTTGAGAATGAAAATTTTACAAATAATTGTAACAACTTAGGAATTCGGCACGAGTTTTCTTCTCCACGCACTCCACAACAAAATGGAGTAGTGGAAAGGAAAAAACCAGACATTGCAAGAATTGGCTCGCACAATGTTATTCGAGTACAGCTTGCCTCGATATCTTTGGGCTAAAGCGGTCAACACTACATGCTATGTGATGAACCGGACCATGCTTCACCCAATCTTAAAGTGCACTACATATGAGCTATTCTATGATAGAAAGTCGAATGTCTCATATTTTAAAGTCTTTGGTTGCCCATGTTTCATTCTAAACACCAAGGACCACTTAGGAAATTGATGAAAAATCCAACCAAGACATCTTTTTAGGATACTCTACAATGAGTGGTATCTATGGGGTCTACAATAAAAGAACCTCGGCTATTGAAGAATCAATTCATGTGCACTTTAATGAAAATACACCAAATGATGAATATAAATCAAATGAAGATGATAATGATGATGGTGTACATTTGGAAGATGAGAATGTAGAGAAAGAAGAAGTAGAAGAAGTTGATCCAACTCATGTTGAAGGATATAAGCCTCCAAGCACTCAAAATTTTTCAAAACAACGTCCACGAGAACTAGTGATTGAAGAGCCCTCACATGGAGTCAGAACTCACTCAGCTTTGCATGAATCTTTCTCGAATTTATGTTTAATATCTGAAATAGAACCCAAGAACATTTTGGAAGCGTTAAATGATG
Organism: Dactylorhiza incarnata; assembly: GCA_033032865.1. Lineage (NCBI taxonomy): Eukaryota > Viridiplantae > Streptophyta > Magnoliopsida > Asparagales > Orchidaceae > Dactylorhiza > Dactylorhiza incarnata. Next base: position 6,277,156 of record JAWHQI010000120.1, on the reverse strand, counting down.
AATCTTGGTTCGTAGCCATGAACGAGGAATTAAATCAATTTGACTGAAACAAAGTTTGGATGTTGGTTGAGCGTCCTAGTAACCATCCGGTAATAGGCTTAAAGTGGATCAATAAAAATAAATTTGATGGTGAATCTAGGATAACAAGAAATAAAGCACGGTTGATTGCTCAAGGTTACTTACAAATCGAAGGCGTTGACTTTGAAGAGTACATTGCACTGGTTGCACGTCTTGAGTTCATTAGGATGTTTCTTGTATTTGCAAGTTTTAAACGAATAAAATTACATCAAATGGACGTCAAAAGTGCCTTCCTAAATGGTTATATTAAAGATGAGGTGTATGTCGATCAACCACCAGGTTTTAAGAACGGTGATCACCCAAATCATGTCTACAAACTTGTGAAAGCCTTGTTCGGTCTAAAGCAAACACCATGTGCTTGGTTTTAGGATGGGTAATGCGAATACGACGCTATTTGTAATGCATAGTGCTTTCGATCTAATTATATTACAAATTTATGTCGATGATATAATCTTCAGTTCCACCAATGACACTTTATGTAATGAAATAGTTCAAGTGATGCAAACTAAATTTGAAATGAGTTTGGTAGGAGAATTAACGTATTTCTTATGATTTTATATTTCTCAAAAGAATGATGGAATTTTTAGCCAATCATAATACATAAAAGATGTGCTTAAGCAATTTGGTTTTGAAAATCTGAAACAAACAAAAAACTCCATTGAGTGCATCACTCAAACTAGGAAAGGATGAAAGTGGCATTTTGGTGGATCAAACAATCTTTTGAGGTATGATCGAATCACTCATATATCTAAGTGCGTCTAGACCCGATATTATGTTTGTGGTGTGCCTTTGTGCTAGATATCAAGCTAATCCTAAAGAATCTCATCTAAAAGCTGTTAAACATATCTTTAGATACCTTATAGGCACAAAAACTCTTGGTCTTTGGTATCCACACACCACCAACTTCACGTTCCACGGATATTCTGATTCAGACTATGCTGGATGTCTCTTGATCGAAAGAGCACAAATGATACATGTCACTTCCTAGGTCCGACATTAGTTTCACGGTCGAGTAGGAAATAGAATTCTGTTACCCTCTCCACTGTCGAGGCCGAGTATATAACCTTAGGAAGTTGTTGCGCACAATGTAACGCCCCTGTTTTTCCAGGAATTATTTTAATCCTTCTTTGATGTTATTTTTTCCATAAGGGCGTTACGTTAGTGCAAGGTTAACAGTGCGCCGTCGTTTATGCTTTTTCGCGTTCGTCGGTCAATTTGACCAAATTTTTTAGTGCGACGGATTTGGAAAATTTTACGTTAGGAAATTAAATTATTTAATTTTAGAGAGGCTCGTCGAAGTTTCGTTGCGATCCGAGTGTTTTTAGATCCCCGGTGATTTTCCAAAGATTTATATGATTATCGTCGCCGCAATCTTCAAAAATTTATATCTTGAGTTTGGCTCGTCGGATTTTGATTTCGACTTCTCTGACGGATTCGTAGCGCCAGCGTTTATCTCTGGTGCGTTTTTCGTTGGAATCGGCGACCGTTGGTTCGGCCATTCTTTTCCCATTATTATTATTATTATTACTATTATTATTTCTATTATTATTATTTTACGCCTTTTCTCATCCTTCAGCTATCTGCTTATATATATATATAGCTTATATATATATATATATATATATATATGTGTATGTATGTTATATATATATATATATATGTTATATATATATAGTCTTGTTGCGGGTCGCTTGGAGCTCTTGGTAGACCGGTCCAATTGAACCACCTTAGCTCGTGAGTGAACCAAGCGCGCAAACAGTCACAGAGAAATTCGCTAAGTACGCTGAGACGTTTTAACGTGGAAAACCCCGGAAAGGGTAAGAAAACCACGCGGTCGGAGCTGTGCCGACCAAGCTTCACTATCTTCTGTGGGGTTACAATCCGGTGTTTAGAATTCGAGCGCGACAGGCCGCCGCTCGTTACAATATCAGAGAGAGAGAGAGAGAACGTTCCGAGGGCGACCGACCACCTTTCGGAAAAAACTAAGTCTTTTCCTTCTGAGAACGGTTGAGAACAAAAGTGAGAATGCCTTGTCCGCATTCGTGATGTCGAAAGTGAGAACGCTGCGTCCGCTTTCGTGATGTCGAAAGTGAGAACGTTGCATCCGCTTTCATGAGAACGAAAGTGAGACTGCCGAGTCGCCTTTCGGGACGAAGGAAAACTTCAAGTACACGAAGGAGATCTTCATGCGCCGAAGGAGAAATCTGTGGAAATCTTCAAGGAGCTCTCTCTGGTCATGAAGGCCGGATCCTCTCAAATGAAGCCTTGGGGGTCCTTTTATAGCTTTGGCCGGGGGTAGCCCGGTAATTTTGTCGTTGTAACCACCATAACCACCTGGGAGGACCAATAATATTTTCCGGTTCAGAGCCCACGGATTACCATTTTTCGTAAATGACCATCCTGCCCTTTGGGGAAATGCGACAAGCTGTTCCTGAAAAGTGAGAAACTGAAAAGACAAAAAGTGAGCGAGCCGAGTCGAAAAAGTGAGCGAGTCAGAAAAGTGAGCGAGTCGGAAAAGTGAGAATGCTCTGAGCGCGCTCAGGAGCGTTCTGAGCGCGCGATGAACACGAAAGCGCTTCGAACGCGCTTGGAGGCGTTCTGAGCGCACGTCAGCGCGGAAGCGTTCTAAGCGCGCTCAGGAGCGTTCCGAGCGCGCAACGAACATGGAAGCGCTTTGGACGCGCTTATAGACGTTCCGTGTGCGCGTGAGCGCGGAGGTGTTCTGAGCGCGCTCAGAGGCATTCTGAGCGCGCAACGAACATAGCAACGTTCCGATCACGTTGTGAGGCGTTTCGAGCGGACGGGAAGTTGCACCCCAAAGAGAAAACATAACCCGGCGCGACTGACGAGGGTGCGAATATGGGAGGGCCCCTTGCAAGCCCCCCGGTGAGGAAAGCTGAAGGAGGAGGAGGCTCGGTCGCACCCCGCCTCGGGGAGGGGTGCGACGTGAGCACACCCCGCAAAAAAGGGGGCGCGGCTTGGCCGCACCCCGCAAAAGGGGGGGAGTGCAGCTTGGCCGCACCCCAAGGGGGGTGCGGCCCGGCCACACCCCAAGGGAGTGCGGTCCGGCCGGCCGCACTCCTTGCGGAGAGGCCGCACCCCGTGGGTGCGGCTTGGCCACACCATGTGGGTGCGGCTTGGCCGCACCCCATGTGGGGTGCGGCTTGGCCGCACACCATGTGGGGTGCGGCTTGGCCGCACCCAATGTGGGGTGCAGGAGGTCGCACCCCATTAGGGGTGCGGTTTGGCCGCACCCCATGGGGTGCGCGGTTTGGCGCGGCCCGCTCACCGGCGTGGGAGGGGGGTGGCGTCGCCGTGCGCGTTGCGGTTGGCGTGCTTAGCATGTATTTTCGGGTTGACGGTTGGCGGCGGGAATGGCGGTTCCGGCTTTGATCTCCCACTCTCTCCCACTAAAGTAGTGGGGGAGTGGTTTATGGGAGTAACCGCCATCCGGTTTTTCTCATAAACGAGAGCTCATGATGAATCCTCATCACAAGCCCCCCAAACCTTCGGAGTCTGATTCTTCGTGTGAAGGAGTACGAAGGTTTCATCTCTTGCATTGACTCCGGTCATCGTTATTGTCGGCGTGCGGCGCATTGAACCATGGTGGAGGTAAGTTCCCCATTGTTTTTGTTTCTTTCGCGAAGATGGAGGAGATGGCGGAGCGCGCCCGCGAGGGTGGTTCCGACCAAGGGGATGAAATGTCGGGAGGGCGCACGCCCGTGCCTTGGCGGCGCAGGCCGCGGGAGCAAGCCCGCGCGTGGGCGGTGCCGGCCGCGGGATGGCAACGCCGGCGGTCATCGCGACCCGCATGCGCAGGCGCTGCCGGCCGCCGGACCGACCGCCGGTGGAGGGGGTCGCGCAGCCCGTGTCGGGCGACCCCCGCACGGCGGTTTCTCGCCCGGCCGGCGAGGGCAGCGGGGGGCGTGCGCACGCCCCCACACGCGCGTGGCGGTTGGCCGTGTGTGCGCGCTCTTGCGTGCGCGGCGGCGGTTTGCCGCGCGCATGCGCGCGGCCAATGTTAGCCGCGCGTGAGCGCGCGTGGCGGTTTGCCGCGCGCATTCTCACGCGCGTGCGTGCGCAATGGTTCGTTGCGCGCGTCCTCCATACGGGGCGCCGGGTGTGTGCGGCTTGCCGCTCGTGCGCTTCGTTGCACATGGGAACCGTTGCGTGGGCGATTTTTCGTGTGCGTGGCTTGTTGCTTTCATGCGGTTGGTTGGCATAATTGCGCGCTGGCGGGTTGAATTTACTTGACGCGCGTCTTTCGGGATCTTTATTCAAATGCATTTATTTCGTTGGATATATGCGCTTATGTGCGCGAATTTTTCCTTGCAGGCTTTGAAACGAAGTGGTCAGTCGAGGCCGATGCGCATGCGCTCTACTGTTGATGGGGCGCGGGTCGACTCATGGCGCAAGCGGTTCGGGTTGCCCCCTGATGTTGAGGTGAAGATCCCCGGGGCGGAAGAGCGCGCCCATAATCCACCGACCGGTTTCATGGCCCTTTCGGAGTGCTGTTTGAAGTCCGGGTTTCGCATTCCTCCGCCCGAGGAGGTCGTTGAGATATTCCGGTTTTGCGGCGTCCCGATTACCCAGTTCACACCGGCTGGGATGGCAAACATTATGGGGATGGTGGTGTTCTTTCGGGAACATAGTACGCGTCTCTCGCTAGAGATTTTCAAAGATTGGTGCGAGGTTTCTACCGACCCGGGCGGTCGTATTGAAGGTCGGAGCAACAAGAGCTGGTTTCACTTTGGAGCGAAGGCTGATTACCGCCACGGGAATACTTTTATGGGTATGTTCGGAATCGATGGGAGCTACCGGAGTTATGGAGATCGCTTCCTGGACGTTGTCGCCGGCAGACTGGTCGGGAAGATGAGTTCCTTCCTATCCCTGGCTTTCCTGGCCGAGAGGGGCTGTTGAAGTCCTTGCTTTCCATTTCTGGTTGCGAGGATGAACATCGACTGCATCCGATGGGGCTTTCCTGGGATCCCGAGCGGGAGGCTGTCGTTCCCTTAGATCGTGGGAAAAAGAGGAAGATCGTTATTAAGAACGGCCCTTCCGGTCCGCACCCTATTCCACTGGCGCCTATGAGTCAAGATTGCGAGGCCGGCCCGAGCCGTCCTAGGAGAGAGCCGGTTTCGCCCGATTTGGATGTGGAGATTTTGGCTTCTTCTATTGCCGACCGGGTCCCACCGGAGGATTTGCTGCCACCACCTCCCCTTATGCCGGCAAAGCGAGTTTCTTCCTCACTTCAGGCGATGGCTTGTGCGGTAAGTGAAGCTCTTCTTTCTTGATCTTAGCCTTTTCTCTCCGTCATTATTTATGTTTGCTAACCGTTCGACTTTTATTCGCAGGCAGAGGCTTTGACTAGCGTTGCGCTCACATGGAACGATCATTATGTGAGCCTCAAGGACAACTACTTCGCTCTTCAGGAGGAGTTACGCGTGGCGAGGTGTGACATGTCCGTTTTGCATAGCAAGAGGGACCGCGACGCAGCTCATATCAAGCAGTTAGAGGGTGAAGTCGAGAAGCTGCGAGCAGAATATGGTGGTGATAAGGCGCTCGCCCAGGATGCCCTTCGTCAACTATCGGACGCGCAGGGGGAGATGTTTCGCCTGGAGGGGGAGCTGGGCTTTCTACGGTGCGAGGTGGACCGGCTGTCGTCGATCGAGCAGAGTCTTGAGGAGGCCAAGGCGACTTGGGTAGCCGAGTACAAGGATTCCCTCACTTTTGCGGAAGAGCGTTTCCAGATGGTGGAAGAGATTCGCGCCGAGGTGATGATGAAGGAGGTAGAGCCTCTGATAGCGGACGAGTGCGCAGTCTCTTTTCAGAGAGGCATTTAGAAGACTCTCTGTATGATGGGGAGGAAGTTCAGGTGCGACACCGCCGGCCTCGGAGCCGGAGATCTTTCTGGGGATGACTACTCGGACGTAGCCGAGGATTGATGTTGTTTATCTTTCATTTTCTTGCTTTCAGCTTTGTTGTTTGTTTGTGTTTGTCGGATGTGGTTGTATCTCCTTTATTGCATGCGTCGTACTTGTTTCCCTACATGATCTTGTCAATTTGGTTGTTAGCACCTGCATAGTTTGATTGTTTTCAAAATTACAGATGAGTTTGTGTGGGTCTGAGCCCGCGGCTTTTATACTAGTTTGCACGAGTCTGTGCTCGCGGCTTTTACATTATATATAAAATTAGTTTGCACGAGTCTGGGCTCGCGGCTTTTACATAAAAAAATTAGTTTGTGCAAGTCTATGCTTGCGGTTTTCGCACGAGTCTGGCTCGCGGCTTGGCCGGTGAATAGCGGGTGTATTCAAATCGAGGGTGAACGTAAGGGGGGCAGGCCCCTACGACACCGGGACTCGACGACGGAGGAGAAGGGCGAACCTTCAATCGACGGCGGTGCAAAGTCCCCGGGGAAGGGCCCCGAAGTGGCCGGTGAATAGCTGGTGTATTCAAACCGGGGGTGAACGCAAGGGGGGCAGGACCCTACGACACCGGGACTCGACGGCGGAGGAGAAGGGCGAACCTTCAATCAACGGCGGTGCAAAGTCCCTGGGGCAGGGCCCCGAAGCGGTTCCTGCAGTAGAACAGTTTAGAACAGATAGAATATAACTAGAAAATGAACATTGATACATGCGCAAGTGCAATCTTGCAGCTTCTGAGCCAGTAAGTTTTTGATACAAGTTTTACGAGAGAGATGGTAACGTCGTGCTCCCGTTGTGCTGCGCTTGCTCGAGCTTTTCGGTCATTCAGCGTGGTGGGCGGCGTTGACCCGGCGACTGATCTTCGGTGGCATCCTTCTGTACCTCTTCACGGAAAGCCTCCAGGTGCCCTAACTGGACGAGGCGTTCGATTTCTTCTTTCAGTCTTGCACAGTGCTCCGTTCGGTGTCCTCGCCCTTTGTGGAAGTGGCAAAATTGTGCTTGGTCTCCCCTGTGTAGGGAGAGCCATTTGGGCCAATTGATGATCTTGTTATTGCTGATTACAGACAATATGTGCTCCGGGAGCCTTGATTTGCTAGCCCTTGGGAGCGATCTGCTCGGTTCTGAGTGAGCAGTTCAGCCTTCTCAAACTGCTGTTGCTGCCCCTTTCTCTTGCGGCATGTATCAAACTGCTGCGGATTTGCTGGTGCCTAAAATTTGGCTTTTTCAGCCAATGTGGGAGTTGCGCGATCCTTCCGCGCGCCTTGCTTCTAAGACTTTGGTTTCGGCGATGGATCGTTGTTGATCCAAGGGAGCTTGGAGGCGGGTGTGTCGAAACCGTGAATGGCGTTCCTGAGGATACTCCCTTTGTTGGTCATGCGCCCGGACATGGAAACGTCGTGGTCCAGGGCGTCCAGTAAGAGGCTCCCAAATATTGCGTCGTAGGGGGAGTCGACCTCGGTGACGACGAACTGAACGTCGTACTGGACTGGTTCTGTGTGCATCCCTACTTGGACGGGGAGGGTGATGATTCCTACGGTGGGTACCGTAGTTCCATCTGAGAGCTCCGCGTCGCTGGCCCTGAGTTTGAGGTTCCCTCTTAGGAGTTTGAGCCGTACTACGGCAGCCAGGAATAGGATGTTGAAGGAGATGCGGTGTGTTACCAATGCTCTCCTTAGCTCACAGGGTGGAATGCCTATGCTCGCGTCTAAGGCGAAGTCCATCCACGCGCAAGGACGCTCCTGGTGAAAATTTGTGCGGATCTTATCTTGCTGCGTGCTCCATCCCGCCTCCCTTAGGCGGGGCGGTTCGTCCGTGTCTGGCTTTTCTCCCTCTTCTTGAATCCTTGGTGAGCGTGTCTCGTGTCATTCAACGAAAAGTTGGGACAACTCGGTGAAGTTGTGAATCGCTCCGTTTGGCAAGGATTGGTACCAGCGGAGGACGTCTCCGCGCAGCGTCTGGGTGAAGGTCTTGCAGCTGATTTGGTCGGGAAGTCCGAGCATCCACATCATTATCAAGAAGTGATTAACGTGTCCGTATAGGTCCTCTGCTCCGTGAAACTCTTTGTTGTGCGGGATCTTTAGCCGCGATGGAACTGGGTATTCCAAAATTGACTTTGACAGGGGGGTTCGCCTTTGCTGGTGTCTGGCATCGTTTAGATCCTGTCCTGCCACGAGAGGGGCCGGCTTGTTAGTTGATCCAATCCACGGGGGTAGGACGGGTGCAGCGATGAGCGCTCTCTTCCCCAGGTTCTCTGGGATTGAGGAACTGCATGCGTCAGATAGTTCGGGGGAGGTATCAACTCTTGCAGGTTCCGTGAACTCTGGCGAAGCGGGCGCTGCGTTCGGAAATCCTTCGCTCGGTATTTGGGAATTCATTCCCACAGACGGCGCCAAACTCTTGCGGGCCGCTTGGAGCTCTTGGTAGACCGGTCCAATTGAACCACCTTAGCTCATGAGCGAAGCAAGCGCGCAAACAGTCACAGAGAAATTCGCTAAGTACACTGAGACGTTTTAACGTGGAAAAACCCGGAAAGGTTAAAAAAACCACGCGGTCGGAGCTGTGCCGACCAAGCTTCACCATCTTCTGTGGGGTTACAATCCGATGTTTAGAATTCGAGCGCGACAGGCCGCCACTCGTTACAATATTAGAGAGAGAGAGAGAGAACGTTCCGAGGGCGACATGCCACCTCTCGGAAAAAACTAAGTCTTTTCCTTCTGAGAACGGTTGAGAACAAAAGTGAGAATGCCTTGTCCGCTTTCATGATGTCGAAAGTGATAATGCTGCGTCCCCTTTCGTGATGTCGAAAGTGAGAACGCTACGTCCGCTTTCGTGAGAACGAAAGTGAGACTGCCGAGTCGCCTTTCGGGACGAAGGAAAACTTCAAGTCCACGAAGGAGATCTTCAAGCGCCGAAGGAGAAATCCGTGGAAATCTTCAAGGAGCTCTCTCTGGTCATGAAGGCCAGATCCTCTCAAATGAAGCCTTGGGGGTCCTTTTATAGCTCTGGCCGGGGGTAGCCCGGTAATTTTGCCGTTGTAACTACCATAACCACCTGGGAGGACCAATCATATTTTCCGGTTCAGAGCCCACGGATTACCATTTTCGTAAATGACCATCCTGCCCTTTGAGGAAAGGCGACAAACTGTTCCTGAAAAGTCAGAAACTGAAAAGACAAAAAGTGAGCGAGCCGAGTCGGAAAAGTGAGCTAGTCGAAAAAGTGAGCGAGTCAGAAAATTGAGCGAGTCGGAAAAGTTAGCGAGTCGGAAAAGTTAGCGAGTCGGAAAAGTGAGCGAGTCAAAAAAGTGAGAATGCTCTGAGCGCGCTCAGGAGCATTCTGAGTGCGCGATGAACACGGAAGCGCTTCGAACGCGCTTGGAGGCATTCTGAGCGCGTGTGAGCGAGGAGGCGTTCTAAGCGCGCTCAGGAGCGTTCCGAGCGCGCAACGAACATGGAAGCGCGCTTTGGACGCGCTTAGAGGAGTTCTATGTGCGCATGAGCGCGGAGTTGTTCTGAGCGCGCAACGAACATAGCAACGTTCCGATCATGTTGCGAGGCGTTCCGAGCGGACGGGGAGTTGCGCCCTAAAGAGAAAACAGAACCTGGCGCGACTGACGAGGGCGCGAATATGGGAGGGCCCCTTGCAAGGCCCTCAGTGAGGAAAGCGGAAGGAGGAGGAGGCTCGGCCGCACCCCACCTCGGGGAGGGGCGCGGCGTGAGCGCACCCCGCAAAAAAGGGGGGCGCGGCATGGCCGCACCCCGCAAAAGGGGGGAGTGCAGCCTGGCCGCACCCCAAGGGGGTGCGGCTCGGCCACACCCCAAGGGGGTGCGGTCCGGCCTGCCGCACCCCAAGGGGTTGCTGTCCGGCCGGCCGCACTCCTTGCGGCGAGGCCGCACACCGTGGGTGCGGCTTGGCCGCACCATGTGGGTGCGGCTTGGCCGCACCATGTGGGTGCGGCTTGGCCGCACCCCATGTGGGGTGCGGTCGGCCACACCCCATTAGGCGTGCGGTTTGGCCGCACCCCATGGGGTGCGCGGTTTGACGCGGCCCGCTCACCGGCGGGGGAGGGGGGTGGCGTCGTCGTGCGCGTTGCGGTTGGCGTGCTTAGCGTGTATTTTTTGGTTGACGGTTGGCGGCGGGAATGGCGGTTCCGGCTTTGATCTCCCACTCTCTCCCACTAAAGTAGTGGGGGGAGTGGTTTATGGGAGTAACCGCCATCCGATTTTTCTCATAAATGAGAGCCCATGATGAATCCTCATCAAGTCTGTGTAAACAAAATGACAGATCATAGGTTGATTTCAGCATACATTGAATTAATGAACATGAACTAGTTAGCTTATGCCCTGATAATATTAACCGAGCTATAACAGGACAATTTCCTGAGCTATATATATTTTATTTTATATGCTATTCATCTTCTTCGTTTCCTAAATTCCCGAACCAAGCTTGCGTGAGAGAGAAAGATGGTTTCTCTTCCTTCCTTTGGCCGTCGAGGGAGCTCGGGAGCTCGGACTCATCGCCGGATCGTAGATTTGATCAGCCCACGTCGTGCTCGTCGTGTGCGTGGTAAGTTGCATACGTTTCGTAGATTTTTGGCGCTAGGTTTAGCGGCCCTAACCCTCTTTTTGTCCAAATTTTGTAGATTCTTCGTGCGTAGGCCGTGTTCGAGCCGATCCTTGGCGTGGAGGGCTTGAGAGGCCATTTTTTCGGTCATTCGAGTAAAGGCAAGTGGTGGTTTGCTCCTCCTATGTTGATCTCCGTAGATCTTCTCACTTATTCTTCTTCTTTTATTTCCATCAGTTTTAGCCACTTAAGCCACTGATTTAGATATATAGATTTTATGCCTAAATCCTAAGGCTAAGTTTAGAAGTTTACCTTCTTTAATTTCTGCTGGCCTGTTGCTAAAAGCTAAGAAATGAGTTCTGTATATCCAGTAAATTTGTACTTAGTTTATTTCTAGAATTTTTCCTTTGAAGAAGGTCTGTCCCGTCGATTTTCATTTCAGGAGTTTGTCCAGTCGATTTTCTTTTGCCTTAGTTTTTCCTGGAATTTCTGTTTCTAAGGCCTTCCTGTCAATCGGCACCCCGTTCCGTAGGTCGACGAGAGAGGGAAGGGTAATCATGTTTTGTTTAGTTTTCTAAGTAAGAATCGACGGGACACCCATCAGTCGGGCTCCCGTCCCGTCGATCGGGCCCTTTTCCATCCTTCCAGACAATTTTGACTTAAGCTTTCCCGTCGATTGACTTAGCTTCCCGGCGATTGACTTAGCTTCCTGTCGATATGGAGTTAGCTTTCTCGTTCCCATTGATAAGTTATAACCTTTCCCATCGATTTTATATAATCTCTCCCGTCGACTGTTAGTATAAGCTTTCCCGTAGCTTATGACTTGAGTTTTCAGTCAACTTTTTTCTTAAGTCTTCCCTTCGATCGACTAATCCTCCTGTTGTCACGACCCATCTCGACAAGAGTCAGAGTGCGCTTCGGGGCGGATCTCGATGAAACAGGCATGGCGAAAAGAAACCCATGCATGCTAAGGCGGAAGCAGAATTACTACATATAGTTTTAAAAATAATTACTTTTACGCAAAACAGATTGATTTATTGCGGAAGCTTTAAAAAAACACACAAAAAGTAAAGAAACATGCAAGCATAATGTGAAAAACTCCATTTGAAATTTCTAGCACATATACAAGTAATATAAAGCTCCGGGAGGGTGAACATGCATTGATACAAAATGAAAGCACATATAATGGCCTAACAGTTGTCCTTGATACAAGAGAAAATGGCTAACCATAATCATTACATAATATGAAATAACTGACAGTAAAGAAAATGCAAAATGGAACCTGACACAGCAACTAACAAAAGAAACCTCCAGGGAAGCAGGAGCAGGGTGCAGAGCAGGCTCGGTACCACGGGGCGCAGTCACGGACGCTAAGGCAAATTCCAAAGTAAACAAGGAAAAAACCTCAGAACTATGATACATGTAGTTAAAGCAAGGTAAATAACAAGCTAACAAGACAGGTAAATACAAGAAATGCAGAAACAGAACTGAAACATTAATCTACTCCGGAGTATAAAAGTCTAAATAATAATAACATAAGTTGAGACAATTGAAAGTGCAGGTGTTTTGTTTGATGCACATGATTCATGATTCAGACAGATTCAGACAGATACAAGTACGGATTCAGAAGATTCAGAAATTTAAGCTCACTATGACCGGTCCTTTGTTCCCATTAGGGATTCAAGAGGGAACCCAAGTCAAAGAGTTGCATCAATTAAACCCTACCTTTCAATGTTAACTTACGTTATTAATGACTTAGATGCAGAATTTCATGGATTCTAGTGCACTGAGATAAGTAATCAAATCGAGGATTCAGGTATCTGACAGGAAAAATTTACCATATAGGAATTTGTCATAAGTAAAATCATGAGTTTGCAAGTGAGAAGTTTCTCTACTTACCTTAAGTAAGGCGGAAATTGACGGTGGCGGCTAAGGGCGCAACCAAATTGACAATTTTAATTCGACTTGATTAAGCACAAACATGAATGATAATTGCATTAAACAGGTGACACCACAAGAGCATGCGCGTTTTAAATTGCAAATTAGACAGATGCGAGATAGCGAGGAAAACCATACCTCCCTCGAAGGTGAGGGGAGAGAGGATTACACGGAGGAACCGGAGATTTGGCGGCGCTTTAGTCTAGGGAAACCCTAATTCAGAAGGGTTTTCAAGAGATTCCTCCAATTGGAGCGACGAACGACGCCGGGGAGCACGAATGCCTAAGGATTTGGCAATTAGGATGTGCACAAAACTCTAAAAAATTGGGGCGCAAAAATCCCAAATAATCAAGGCAAAATTCTGAAATAAGGGAGAAAGAGAGGAGATTTACCCCAAGGAACTTAGTTCCGGGCTCGAGGAGGAGAGGGAAGAAAACCCTAGATTTTTCTCCCAAAATCCACGGCCAAAACGACGAGGGGGAGCAGTTGCCGGCTGCTGGAGGGGAGCGGAAACTGTTGTCGGCCCTTGAAGAGGTTGCTGCCGACCTTGGAAGGGGAAAAAGGAGTTGTCGGCTGCTGGAGGGGAGAAGGCTGTCATCGATCTTGAGCGCATAGGAGGAAGGAGCCGCTGAGGCTGCCGGCTAGGGCAGGAGGAGGCGCAGGGGGCGTCGATGGGAGGAGCAGGAGGTGCGGTCGGCAGCGAGCAGGGACGCACGAGAGGCGGAAGACGGGATCGGGAAAAACCCTAGCGAGCGCGGTTTTTGCGAGAAGGCTCGGACCGGGGGGGTTTAATCGTGAGAGGAGGGGGGGAATTGGTCGGCTGGGTTAATAAATGGGGGGGAACCCTTTTTTAATTATTCATTTAATATTATTGTTACTATTATTATTATTATTGTTATTATGTCTTAATTCAAGGGTTGTTACATTCTCCCCCACTTAGGAAGTTTCATCCCGAAACTTTCGAGGATTTTCTGGATGGGGTCCCTTATGGCGACGACTCCGAGGTCATTCATTCCAACAGGGTTTGCAATTCAAGTCAAGAGAACTAAATGAAAAGGTACTTAACTAGAGAGAGGAACAAGAGCGGAGGCATACCAGGATCAAGAGAAAAGGTGCGGATACTTGCTACGCATGTCGGCTTCGAGCTCCCAAGTGAACTCCTTAGACTTGCCATGCATCCAAAGTACTTTCACCATAGGAATGGTTCTTTTTCGAAGTTTGCGTTCTTGATACTCCACGATCTTAGCAGGTTCGACCGGGTATGAGAGATTTGCTTTAGGAATTACAGAAATCTCTTCAACAATGCGGTTGGGATCATGAATATACTTCCGAAGCTGGCTGACATGGAAGACGTTATGAACTCCGGCAAAAGAAGCAGGTAACTCAAGATGGTAAGCAGATTCCCCAACACGCTCTGAGATAGAAAAAGGTCCTGTGAACCTCGGGCTAAGCTTGTGATGGCGACCGAACCGTTTCACCCCAGGAGAAGGGGAAACCTTCACAAAAACTTGATCACCCACAACAAAAATTAGCGGACGGCGACGCAAATTAGCATACTTTCTCTGTCTCTCAATAGCACGACTGAGCTGGAGTCGAGTCTTCTTTGTGGCTTCTTCCATTTCCTGGAGTAACTCAGGTCCCAACACAACCTTTTCACCAACTTCTGACCAAAAGAGAGGGGTCCTACAACGACGCGCATACAGTGCTTCGAAGGGGGCCATCTGGAGGCTCTCCTGATAGCTATTATTATAGGCAAACTCGACCAAAGGTAAGTGCTCATCCCAAGCGCCCTTGTAGTCCAAAATGTAACAACGAAGCATGTATTCAAGAATCTGATTAACTCTTTCGGTCTGACCATCGTTTGTCGGATGATAAGCGGTGCTCAGGTTGAGATCTGTGCCCAAAGCTTGCTGAAAGCCTTTCCAAAAATGAGAGACAAACCTCGAGTCATGATCCGACACAATACGTAAAGGAATCCCGTGAAGTCTAATGATCTCCGACACATAGATTCGAGCCATCTTCTCAGTGGAGTGACCTTCCTTATAAGGGATGAAGTGGGCTACCTTGGTCAACCGATCCACTATCACCCAAATCGCATCGTGTCCTCTCGGAGTGCGAGGCAAACCTGTGATAAAATCCATAGAAATGTCCTCCCACTTCCATTCAGGGATGGGCAGAGGCTGCAAAAGACCACCAGGACGCTGACACTGAGCTTTCACCTTTTGGCACGTCAGACATCGAGAGATGAAGCTAGCTATATGATTCTTCATACCAGGCCACCAAACGATCTGCTTTAAGTCATGATACATCTTATTATTGCCTGGATGACCAGGTGTGCGCGGCTCATGAGCTTCATGGCATATAGCATCAAGTAATTCAGGAACAGCGGGGATGCAAAGACGGCCTTGAAAACGTAGAACATCATCAGAGATTGAGAAATCCGGAAGAGACTCGAGTTCGACCCTTCGGCGAATGCGCTGGAGAATGGGGTCGAAAGGCTGCAAATCTTTCACTTGCTCCACCCACGATGGACCAAAAATCTGACCTTGACCTTTTTATGAGATGGATATATCCATCCGCTCGAGGTCACCAATCAGAGCTGCAAGAGTAGCTGACATGGGGGCACCAGAGGAAACAGAAACTTGGCGACTCAACGCATCAGCTACCGCATTGGCCTTGCCGGGGACATAGGTAAGCTCCAAATCATAATCTGCTACAAATTCGACCCACCGCCTCTGACGAAGATTGAGATCCTTCTAATCAAAGATATACCTCAAGCTCTGATGGTCAGTGAAGAAGTGGCACTTCATGCCATAGAGATAATGACGCCAAAGCTTCAACGCAAACACCACAGTGGCGAACTCCAGATCATGAGTGGGGTAATTACGCTCATGAGTCTTCAATTGCCTCGACCCATAAGCAATGACACGATCACCTTGCATCAAGACACATCCCAAGCCGACTCCGGAAGCATCAGTATAAACTGAGAAGTCTGCCCCCTCTGAAGGAAGGGCCAGAACTGGCGCCGAACACAGACGTTGCTCAGCTCCAAGAAGGCCTGCTCACACTGATCTGACCAATCGAATCTAACATGCTTTTGCGTTAGCTTTGTCAACGGAGCAGCAAGAGAGGAGAAATCATTGACAAAACGGCGGTAGTAACCAGCAAGCCCAAGGAAACTGCGAATCTCAGAAGGGGTAGAAGGTCGCTTCCAGTCCATAACAGCTGAAATCTTGGCAGGATCAACAGAGAGTCCATCACCAGAAACAACATGTCCCAGAAAAGCAACACGATCCAGCCAAAACTCACATTTGGACAGCTTGGCATAGAGCTGATGCTGACGAAGAGTGGAGAGAGTGAGCCTAAGATGTGCTGCATGATCCTCATGAGTCTTGGAATAAACCAGGATGTCGTCGATGAACACAATGATGAACTTATCCAGATATTCACGAAAAACACAGTTCATCATATCCATAAAAGCAGAAGGAGCGTTAGTCAGACCAAAAGACATCACTAAGAATTCAAAATGACCATACCGAGTCTGGAAGGCGGTCCTGGGAACATCGGATTCTTTGATCTTCAGCTGATGGTAACCTGATCTAAGATCTATCTTGGAGAAGACTGAACTACCTTTGAGCTGATCGAAAAGGTCGTCCACACGCGGAAGGGGATACTTATTCTTCACGGTCACCTTGTTTAAGTCTCGATAATCGATGCAGAGCCTCATAGAACCATCCTTCTTTTTAACGAAGAGAATGGGGGCTCCCCAGGGTGACGAGCTGGGACGAATGTATCCACGCTCAAGCAATTCATCCAACTGTGATCTAAGCTCCTCTAGCTCGCGCGGGGCCATACAGTACGGAGCTTTAGATATTGGGCGAGTTCCCGGCTCTAAGTCGATAGAAAACTCCACATCTCGATCAGGAGGCATCCCAGGCAATTCGGCAGGAAAGACATCAGGAAATTCAGAAGCAACAGGTATGGATTCAAGAAAAGGAGAGACAAAATCTGAATGTGCAGCATACACGAAACACGCAGAACATCCTTGACTAAGAAGGCGAGTGGCGCGTACAGCGGAAATTACCTTCATGTGACTGCGGGTCTGAACATGAACGATGACATCCTTGCCATCAATGCTAAGGTTGACCCTCTTTGCCACGCTGTCCAATTTAGCCTTATACGCAACCAGCCAATTCATTCCCAAGATTACCTCGAACTCTGACATCTCCAGGACTATGAGATCGGCTGAGACTTGCAATTCACCAAGCATGATCGGACAATTGGGAATGCCACTACGCGAAAGATGTAGATGACCAGGCACGGAGATCTCATAAGGGACCTCAAGAGGCGAAGTAGGCCAACGATAACGATCCACAACATGACGAGCAATGAACGAATGGGATGCGCCAGAATCAAAAAGAATCTGCATCCATTTATTGTTGACCCTAAATCTCCCTAAGAAAGAAGAACATGTGCGCAAAACATGATTGTTCGGATCGAAAGCAAATAAGCTAAAACAAAATTGCAGGAAATAATAGTTGTGCATTACATACCAGAGATGACGTCAGTGGATGCAAGTGCCTCGCCCTAGGTAATGACATTCAGCACGGCTCTACCCTGTTCCTGAGTTCCCGGAACAGACTGCGGAGGCTGAGCGGGAATCGGGCAGTCCCGGATATGGTGCCCAACCTGACCGCATCGGTAGAACGTATTCTGCTTGCGGTGGCAGTCCTTCAGCAGATGACCTGGCCTCTTACAGTAAGAGCATTCATAGGTAACGGTGGCAAGCGTCAACTGGGGTTGCTGTGCAGGCACAACCATCTTCTGCTTCTTCAATAGAGTGCGACAGACTTGGGCGACATGGCCCACCTTGTGGCAGAATGCACACACCTCCTTGGACATGGGGCCTTGTTCCTGGAATGGTGCACCTTTGCGCTTGAGGTCAGACGATGCAGCATTGCTAGATCCATGTTGGACCTTCTTAGAAGAACGCTCCAACTCGATAGCTTCCACCTGCAACGTGGCTTCCACGGTCTCGGCATAGGTAGTGGCGCCATGAGCTACCACATGCTGACGGAAATCATGCCGAAGCCCTTTCACGAAGCGGCTGATCTTCTTGGACTCGCTTGGCACCAACTCCACATCAAGGAGTGATAGGCGGGAGAACTCTCTTTCGTACTCGGTCACTGATCTGCCTGGCTGCTGAAGAGACAAGAACTTCTCAGCTAGTCGGTCACGCTCCATGGAAGAAAGGAACTTCTCCATAAGAGCTCCTTTAAACTGAACCCAAGTCATGGTGGCAGAGTCGGGAAGAGTGCGGCGCTAAAGCCACCAAGTGTCCGCATCCTCAGTCAGTTGATAGGCCGCAAGAAGAACCTTCTGGACATCTGGAACTCCAGCGTACTCGAAGTGCTTCTCCATTTGAGAGAGCCACTCGGAAATGACGAAGTAGTCACGGTTGCCATCGTAAGATGGCGGCTTTAGTCTTTTGAACGCTAAAGTGTCTGCCATCGCCACAGGAGAAGCAGTCGGAATTGATGCAAGCGGAGTCACCAGATTGACGGCGAGCGGGCTGATTACAGGTTCAGATGCAAGAGGGGCGACTTCAGGAGTGGTAGTCACTCCAGCTGTCCCTGAGGGGCCGGAACCAGAGGCTGGATCAGGAGTCTGGCGATCCCCCTCAAGACGATCGAGGCAATCCAGGATCTTCTTCAGAATTTGAGCAGTAGCACCACCAGAAGTTTCCACAGCGGGAGGGGTTGGCTTCTTGCGCTGAGAACGCTTGGGAGCCATCTAGAAGGAGATACGAGAGCATCAGGTTAGATCGAGAGTCAAGCAAGAATAAGATAACTGGAAACTAGAGGTTCAACACTTCTTATACTGTCAGGTATGTAAATCATGTAATAATTACAGCATTTTCTTTGGACAACTGCTAGTAATGATCATGCAAATGCAACAAAAATCAGGTGCAATATGTAACAATTAGCAAATCCATGTGTGTACAATCATTATCTGTCGTTCCTAGCTTTACACTTGTGCAAATGATTTATGTTATGCATGCAATGCAATTCTGCCTAAATGCATTTCTAAAAATGTTTATGAATGGATATGCATACCATGTTAAGTGCCCATATCACTTAACATGTCATGCATACTATGCAGCTAATGTCATCGCACTTGAAAATATTAAAATTGCACATAACCATTTAATATTTGCAAGCGGTGTATATCCTAGTGGAAATTCATATGCACATAAATGTTAAGTTTGCTCATAATCCCTTAACATTCGTGTGCATATACTACGCATGATTATGTGTATAGTGTGTGCGTGTTTCAGCCAAGAATAACAATAATGATATGGTGAGTGAAGAAATGATGCATGCAATAATATTTATTAAATAAGATTTAAAATATTTAATAATTGTAAAATACTTTATCCTTAGATGCTAAACCTGGCTCTCATACCAACTGTCACGACCCGTCTCGACAAGAGCCAGAGTGCGCTTCGGGGCGGATCGTGATGCCACAGGCATGGGCGAAAAGAAACCCATGCCTGTTAAGGCGGAAGCAGAAGTACTACATATGGTTTTAAAAATAGTTACTTTTATGCAAAACAGATTGATTTATTGCGGAAGCTTTAAAAAAACACACAAAAAGTAAAGAAACATGCAAGCATAATGTGAAAAACTCCATTTGAAATTTCTAGCACAGATACAAGTAATATAAACCTCCGGGAGGGTGAACATGCATTGATACAAAATGGAAGCACATATAATGGCTTAACAGTTGTCCTTGATACAAGAGAAAATGGTTAACCATAATCATTACATAATATGAAATAACTGACAGTAAAGAAAATGCAACATGGAACCTGACACAGCAACTAACAAAAGAAACCTCCAGGGAAGCAGGAGCAGGGTGTAGAGCAGGCTCAGGTACCACGGGGCGCAGTCACGGACGCTAAGGCAAATTTCAAAGTAAACAAGGAAAAAGCCTCAGAACTATGATACATGTAGTTAAAGCAAGGTAAATAACAAGCTAACAAGACAGGTAAATACAAGAAATACAGAAACAGAACTGAAACATTAATCTACTCCGGAGTATAAAAGTCTAAATAATAATAACATAAGTTGAGACAATTGAAAGTGCAGGTGTTTTGTTTGATGCACATGATTCATGATTCAGACAGATTCAGACAGATTCAAGTACGGATTCAGAAGATTCAGAAATTTAAGCTCCCTATGACCGGTCCTTTGTTCCCATTAGGGATTCAAGAGGGAACCCAAGTCAAGGAGTTGCATCAATTAAACCCTACCTTTCAATGTTAACTTACGTTATTAATGACTTAGATGCAGAATTTCATGGATTCTAGTGCACTGAGACAAGTATCAAATCGAGGATTCAGGTATCTGACAGGAAAAATTTACCATATAGGAATTTGTCATAAGTAAAATCATGAGTTTGCAAGTGAGAAGTTTCTCTACTTGCCTCAAGTAAGGCGGAAATTGACGGTGGCGGCTAAGGGCGCAACCAAATTGACAATTTCAATTCGACCTGATTAAGCACAAACATGAATGATAATCGCATTAAACAGGTGACACCACAAGAGCATGCGCTTTTTAAATTGCAAATTAGACAGATGCGAGATAGCGAGGAAAACCATACCTCCCTCGAAGGTGAGGGGAGAGAGGATTACACGGAGGAACCGGAGATTTGGCGGCGCTTTAGTCTAGGGAAACCCTAATTCGGAAGGGTTTTCAAGAGATTCTGCCAATTGGAGCGACGAACGATGCTGGGGAGCACGAATGCCTAAGGATTTGGCGATTAGGACGTGCACAAAACTCTAAAAATGCAAATTGGGGCGCAAAAATCCCAAATAATCAAGGCAAAGTTCTGAAATAAGGGAGAAAGAGAGGAGATTTACCCCAAGGAACTCAGATCCGAGCTCGAGGAGGAGAGGGAAGAAAACCCTAGATTTTTCTCATGAAATCCACGGCCAAAATGACGAGGGGGAGCAGTTGCCGGCTGCTGGAGGGGAGCAGAAACTGTTGTCGGCCCTTGAAGAGGTTGTTGCCAACCTTGGAAGGGGAAAAGGGAGTTGTCGGCTGCTGGAGGGGAGAAGGTTGTCGTCGATCTTGAGCGCAGAGGAGGAAGGAGCCACTGAGGCTGCCGGCTAGGGCAGGAGGAGGCGCAGGGGGCGTCGACGGGAGGAGCAGGAGGTGCGGTCGGCAGCGAGCAGGGACGCACGGGAGGCGGAAGACGGGATCGGGAAAAACCCTAGCGAGCGCGGTTTTTGCGAGAAGCCTCGGACCGGGGGGGTTTAATCGTGAGAGGAGGGGGCCGGGAATTGGTCGGCTGGGTTAATAAATGGGGGGGGGGGAACCCTTTTTTAATTATTCATTTAATATTATTGTTACTATTATTATTATTATTATTATTGTTATTGTTATTATGTCTTAATTCAAGGGTTGTTATACCTGTCGACTTTTCTACAGTTTTCCCGTCGATTTTATCGACATTTCCCGTCGACTTTGATATAAGTTTTCCCGTCGACTTTAATATAAGTCTTTTCCCGTCAACTTTTGTTAAGTTTTCCTGTCGAATTTTGATAAGTTTTTCTGTCGATTTCTTCGCTTATTTTGTATTGTTCCTGCATATTTTTTTTATGTTTTTTGTCGGGGTTCCCGGGTATCTTAAGCGATGTTATAAAGCTTTTTAAGTCCTTTTGTTCAGACTTCTAGTTGGAGCTATGCTTTATTCGTCGAGTTATCCTGTAATTATTAAGTGATCATTTATGGTATCGTTTTTGTGCCTTATTTGTCGTATTGTTCCGAGGAGTTTGTTGGGGGTCAAGTTTAGTCACCAAGTGTTTTCTTCTAACCTGTTGAGTTTTTATTTCGAGTTTGGCCTCCATGTTAATTAAGCTTATCTTTGTCGGGTTTTTTTGAATTATTCCACCTTTGTTTTTGTGCCTTTTTTGCCGTGTGGGCCCGAGTATCTTGGATCATTGTTGTTAAGTGTTTTATGCTCCTTTGTGGAGTCCTTTGGTGAATCCATGTATGGTTTTGTCCCGTAGTGTTAAGTGTTCATTCATCGGATTATTTCTTCAATACTCCGGAGTAGTTTTGGTGAGTGGTTCCTGAACTCTATGATCTGTGTTGTCTAGGTTCCAAGTGTTTTCTTATGAGCCCATTAGTATTGTTCTGGTGTTTGGCTTTCGTGTTGAGATTCTCTTCATCATGTTTCGACACCCAGCCCTTCATGGCGTCGGCTTGCTAATCTTCAGCCTTGTTGTAAGATGAATGTTGATCAAATGATTGACGGTTGAACTCTGTGCTTTCAAACTCTCTCATCTTGAGTTATGGTTAAAACCATTTGAATTCCTTTTTTTTCCTGTCTGACCCTCCTCTGTTTGCTCTGTTGGATTTATGAACTAAGTATGTGGTTGTCTAACTCTCTGAATTTGTTTTAGTGAGCGGTTCTCGATCTCTATGATCTGCATTGTCTAATGTTCTGAGTGTTCTTTGGTGAACTACATTGCGGTTTATGCATATGCTTATATATATGTTTATGCACCCCTGCTGCAGGTGCTATGTGTGAGTCTGTTGCGCGTGTGAGCTAAAAGTCACTGCCACAGTACCTCTTTTGGGCTGTTAGTTTGAGTGGATTGGAGTCACCGCCGCAGCACTCATGTTGGTTTTTGGGCTGCGGGCGTTAGTGGAAGATACCACCGTCGCAATGCCTTCTTTTGGGGGACCCTCTTCCCTCGAGCTGATCAGTCTCAAGTGCTTGTAAATTTACAGGCTTATATATGTATATTATGATATTTTATGTATGACCATCACCTCTGAGCCGCTGGGACAGACATGTGGTTGGCCTTGCTTAGTTTGGCTTTTCCTTTTTACTGCAAGCTTTTCCTCTTACCGAGTGCACTCGTTTGAGCTGGCTCGGGTTGTTGTAAGCGTTTGCATGCTTATCTTTTGTTTAGTTCTCTTTTCTGCAGTCTATTGTTGAATTGTTGCTAATTAATGTGTAGAATCTCGGTTTTATTCTTGCTACCACTTGCACTTTCTTGCTGAGGCATTCTTTTCTTTTGAATGTCTCAGGCTCGGAGCTGTAGCGGTTTGTGTGGTTGAGTTGTTGTTCTTCGGAGCTGCAGTTAGTTGCAGTTGTTCGTTCTCCCCTCACTGTTGTGAGGTAGCAGTTCCTTTGTTCAGTTGTAGTTTTAGTTTTCTAGTGTTAGATTACTTGCTAGTTGTTTCGCTGTTACTTTCTGGTTGTTTACCTACTTGCTCTCTAGAAAGTTTTATGTTAGGATGCATGAGTTATTTTCTGTATAGAAAATTGCATTCTTGCATAGCATGGTTTTAAGTAAATAACACATATTTTGAAAATGTTAGAAAATCTTTTCTTTACTTATATTAAACTTAGATATGTGCATATCATTTCTGGAATGTTGATCTTCATGCTCATGTAGGCTAAAATGAATATATTCTACGCTGTGTATATATATACAGTTTTCTATTCGTGGACTAGTTGATCCACTGGACCGAGGGACACGGTCTTAAGCTAAAATATAAATTCTTTTATTTAACTTAAACATATTTATGTCTTTTATAAATAAACGTAAGGAGTGTTTGCCTGAGCGTCTGTAGTTGTCCCCTGCATGAAGTGGCATCACGACGCGTATTTTTCCCCGTGCTATGATAATATTTATTAAATTCATGGGGAAAATGAGGGTTATGATAGTTGGTATCAGAGCTAGGTTAGCCGGGTTGCTGGGATAGTTTGGTTGGCCCGGTCAACCGCTTGGTGAGAATCGGCATTAATTGCATACACACACCGAAGGGTCATCCGTATGTCTTGGCTGAAGCATGAATACTACACTCACAGCATGATAAGAAGTATACGGGGCATATTATGTAGTATGAGATGCATAATATGTGTTTGTATATGGATCCTCATAGGTGACAACATACGACTGTTATGTAGTATGTGATGCATAACGTAGGTCGCATGCGTGTCCATTAGCTCGTTTTTCTTTTCGTTAATGCGATAATATGTAGTATGGGATGCATAAGATCGCATGTGTACGCCACTCATAGCATGCATTAAGGCCTTTTTAGATTGCATGGCACTGCATATACATCATAACATAGCGTTAACACACGTGCCAAGTTAAAGATATACATGATGACGCTTGTACACACATGATTTGAAATAAAGTTTTCAGCATTCATGCATTCATATTATGCACATGAGTCGATAGGATGATGGTATATCATCCTAAGTTAAGCATAACATCATTTTATGAATTCCCAGAGCAAGGTAACAACAAGAGCAAGTATCTACACTTTTTTCTAATCTGTGTCGAGTTATGTATTCTAGTTTGCTAGCTGTTGTGTCTTAATCTAGGCGTAGTGAGGTGTTCGTTAGTAATTGCAGTCGATGACTCCAGAGCGTAGTGCGTCGGAGTCGGCTCCTCGGTTAGAGGGTGAATCCTCAGGTGCGCGCAGTGAGGCGGTGCTTGAGGGGTTGCGTCAGAGTATCAAGGCGTTATTGGGGCAAATGGTTGTGATGCAAGCACAGTTTTTTTTCTGCCCAGGTGATTTCAGGTTAGATTCTAATCTAACTCTTAGCTTTCAGCGTTTGTACTAGTTTGTTTTCGCTCGTTTTGTTGCGTATCCAATTTTATAGGAGAATTTAAGGTAAAGAACCGTTAGGCGCGCGCCCTTCTCGATTCTAGTTCTACCCACTCGCTCATGGCTAGGACTTTTGTAGAGTATCATCGTTTGACCCTCGGCCAGGCTGGTGATCTATTTAGTGTTAAGTTTCCCCTCTGGTGTTTCTGTGGTATCGAATCAGGGTATCTAGGGTTGTCCTATTCCCTTAGATGATTTCTTAGCTTTTGCTAATCTAAAGGTGCTAGACCCTGAGGTTTTCGACATAATTTTTTGGCATAGGCTGGTTGTCCAGGTTTGATGTTGTTATCCAACGCAACGTAAAGTGTTTGGTCTTCAAGCTGGACATCGGTCAACCCTTGAGCGTGTTTGTCTTTCTGCGCTAGGTTTTCCCGATTATTTCCGCAGTGTGTGCTCGAAACCTTTAGTTTTTGATTGTTTGCTTACCTTGTTTCTATGCTAGACCTGTTTGTAGCTTGTCGTGTATCGAGGATTTGCCTGTGACGCGAGAGTTCCCTGATGTTTTCCCAGTTAATCTCCTTGGTTTTCTGCCTATGAGAGTTGTGGAGTTTGCTTTTGACCTTAAGCCGAGTACTCGTCCTATTGCTAAGGCACCATACCCTTTGGCCCTGCATGAGTTGGAAGAGTTGCGCACTCAGTTAGATGAGTGGTTGCAGTGTGGCTTGATCTGGCCTAGTTCTTCGCCCTGGAGTGCTCCCGTCTTGTTCGTGAAGAAGAAAGATAGTTTGATGAGATTGTGTATCGATTATCGAGAGCTGAACAAGGTGACCATCAAGAACAAGTATTTGTTGCCTCAGATTGATGTTTTGCTTGATCAGTTGCGTGGTAGTTCGGTGTTTTCGGAGATTGATCTTCGTTCAGGCTACCATCAGTTGAGGATCTGTGAGTCAGATGTTCCGCGGTTTGCTTTCCATTCTCGGCTTGGGCATTTCGAGTTCTTGGTAATGTCCTTTTCCCTTTTTGGTGATTCTCCCGCTTAGGTCAATTGGGAGGTGTTGGATTTAGGAGCTTTTGTCGTGAACCATGATCTGGGTTCGGGTGTTCTATTTTGAGTGCTAAGAAGGAATTTTATCCGCATCTGTTTTCCTAGCCCTATTCGGTTAGCATTTCTATCCAGCGAGTGTTAGTTTATCTCTCCCTTCGACCTTTTGGGTTCGTTTGTGTTCTAAGTTTCGGTTCTAAGTTTCCTGACGAAACTTTCGTTTTGGTGGGGTTACTGTAACGCCCCTGTTTTTCCAGGAATTATTTTAATCCTTCTTTGACGTTTTTTTTTCATAGGGGCGTTACGTTAGTGCAAGGTTAACAGTCTGGCGTCGTTTATGCATTTTCGCGTTCGTCGGTCAATTTGACCAAATTTTTGAGTGTGACGGATTTGAAAATTTTTACGCTAGGAAATTAAATTATTTAATTTTAAAGAGGCTCGTCGAAGTTTCGTTGCGATCCGAGTGTTTTTAGATCCCCGGTGATTTTCCAAAGATTTATATGATTATCGTCGCCGCAATCTTCAAAAATTTATATCTTGAGTTTGGCTCGTCGGACTTTGATTCCGACTTCTCTGATGGATTTGTAGCGCCGGCGTTTATCTCCGGTGCATTTTTCATTGGAATCGGCGACCGTTGGTTCGGCCATTCTTTTATTATTATTATTATTATAATTACGACAGATCAAGGGTTGATTTCAGCATACATTGAATTAATGAACATGAACTAGTTAGCTTATGCCCTGATAATATTAACCGAGCTATAACAGGACAATTTCCTGTGAGCTATATATATATATATATATATATATATATATATATATATATTATTTTATATGCTATTCATCTCCTTCGTTTCCTAAATTCCCGAACCAAGCTTGCGTGAGAGAGAAAGAGGGTTTCTCTTCCTTCCTTTGGCCGTCGAGGGAGCTCGGGAGCTCGGACTCATCGCCGGATCGTAGATTTGATCAGCCCTCGTCGTGCTCGTCGTGTGCGTGGTAAGTTTCCTACGTTTCGAAGATTTTTGGCGCTAGGTTTAGCGGCCCTAACCCTCTTTTTGTCCAAATTTTGTAGATTCTTCGTGCGTAGACCGTGTTCGAGCCGATCCTTGGCGTGGAGGGCTTGAGAGGCCATTTTTTCGGTTATTCGAGTAAAGGCAAGTGGTGGTTTGCTCCTATGTTGATCTCCGTAGATCTTCTCACTTATTCTTCTTCTTTTATTTCCATCAATTTTAACCACTTAAGCCACTGATTTAGATATATAGATTTTATGCCTAAATCCTAAGGCAAAGTTTAGAAGTTTATCTTCTTTAATTTCTGCTGGCCTGTAGCTAAAAGCTAAGAAATGAGTTTTGTATATCCAGTAAATTTGTACTTAGTTTATTTCTAGAATTTTTCCTTTGAAGAAGGTCTGTCCCGTCGATTTTCATTTCAGGAGTTTGTCCAGTCGATTTTCTTTTGCCTTAGTTTTTCCTGGAATTTCTGTTTCTAAGGCCTTCCTGTCAATCGGCACCCCGTTCCGTCGGTCGACGGGAGAGGGCAGGGTGATCATGTTTTGTTTAGTTTTCTAAGTAAGAATCGACGGGACACCCATCAGTCGGGCTCCCGTCCCGTCGATCGGGCCCTTTTCCATCCTTCCACATGATTTTGACTTAAGCTTTCCCGTCGATTGACTTAGCTTCCCGACGATTGACTTAGCTTCCCGTCGATATGGAGTTAGCTTTCCCGTTCCCGTTGATAAGTTATAACCTTTCCCATCGATTTTATATAATCTCTCCCGTCGACTGTTAGTATAAGCTTTCCCGTCGCTTATGACTTGAGTTTCCAGTCGACTTTTTTCTTAAGTCTTCCCGTCGATCGACTAATCCTCCTGTCGACTTTTCTAAAGTTTTCCCGTCGATTTTATCGACTTTTCCCGTCGACTTTGATATAAGTTTTCCCGTCGACTTTGATATAAGTCTTTTCCCGTCAACTTTTGTTAAGTTTTCCTGTCGGCTTTTGATAAGTTTTTCTGTCGATTTCATCGCTTATTTTGTATTGTTCCTGCATATTTTTAATGTTTTTTGTCGGGTTTCCCGGGTATCTTAAGCGATGTTATAAAGCTTTTTAAGTCATTTTGTTCAGACTTCTAGTTGAAGCTATGCTTTATTCGTCGAGTTATTCTGTAATTATTAAGTGATCATTTATGGTGTCGTTTTCGTGCCTTATTTGTCGTATTGTTCTGAGGAGTTTGTTGGGGGTCAAGTTTGGAGTCACCAAGTGTTTTCTTCTAACCTGTTGAGTTTTTATTTGGAGTTTGGCCTCCATGTTAAGCTTATCTTTGTCGGATTTTTTTGAATTATTCCACCTTTGTTGTTGTGCCCTTTTTGCCATGTGGGCCCGAGTATCTTGGATCATTGTTGTTAAGTATTTTATGCTCCTTTGTGGAGTCCTTTGGTGAATCCATGTCTGGTTTTGTCCCGTAGTGTTAAGTGTTCATCCTTCGGGTTATTTCTTCAATACTCCGGAGTTGTTTTGGTGAGTGGTTCCTGAACTCTATGATCTGTGTTGTCTAGGTTCCAAGTGTTTTCTTATGAGCCCATTACTATTGTTCTAGTGTTTGGCCTTCGTGTTGAGATTCTCTTCATCTTGTTTCGACACTAAGCCATGCATGGCGTCGGCTTGCTAATCTTCAACCTTGTTGTAAGATGAATGTTGATCAAATGATTGACGGTTGAACTATGTGCTTTCAAACTCTCTCATCTTGAGTTATGGTTAAAACCATTTGAATTCCTTTTTTTTTCCTGCCCGACCCTCCTTTGTTTGCTCTGTTGGATTTATGAGCTAAGTTTGTGGTTGTCTAACTCTCTGAATTTGTTTTGGTGAGCGGTTCTCGATCTCTATGATCTTAATTGTCTAATGTTCTGAGTGTTCTCTGGTGAACTACATTGTGGTTTATGCATATGCTTATATATATGTTTATGCACCCTTGCTGCAGGTGTTATGTGTGAGTCTGTTGAGCGTGTGAGCTAAAAGTCACCGCCACAGTACCTCTTTTGGGTTGTTGGTTTGAGGTGATTGGAGTCACCGCCGCAGCACTCATGTTGGTTTTTGGGCTGCGGGCGTTAGTGGAAGATACCACCGTCGCAGTGCCTTCTTTTGGGGGACGCTCTTCCCTCGAGCTGATCAGTCTCAAGTGCTTGTAAATTTACAAGCTTATATATGTATATTATGATATTTTATGTATGACCATCACCTCTGAGCCGCAGGGACGGACACGTGGTTGGCCTTGCTTAGTTTGGCTTTTCCTTTTTAGTGCAGGCTTTTCCTCTTACCGAGTGCACTCGTTTGAGATGGCTCGGGTTGTTGTAAGCGTTTGCATGCTTATCTTTTCTTTAGTTCTCTTTTCTGCAGTCTATTGTTGAATTGCTGCTAATCAATGTGTAGAATCTCAGTTTTATTCTTGCTACCACTTGCACTTTCTTACTGAGGCATTCTTTTCTTTTGAATGTCTCAGGCTCGGAGTTGTAGCGGTTTGTGTGGTTGAGTTGGTGTTCTTCGGAGCTGCAGTTAGTTGCAGTTGTTCGTTCTCCCCTAACTGTTGTGAGGTAGTTGTTCCTTTTTTCAGTTGAAGCTTTAGTTTTCTAGTGTTAGATTACTTGCTAGTTGTTTCGCTGTTACTTTCTGGTTGTTTACCTACTTGCTCTCTGGGAAGTTTTATGTTAGGATGCATGAGTTATTTTCTGTATAGAAAATTGCATTCTTGCATAGCATGGTTTTAAGTAAATAACACCTATTTTGAAAATGTTAGATAATCTTTTCTTTACTTATATTAAACTTAGATATGTGCATATCATTTCTGGAATGTTGATCTTCATGCTCATGTAGGCTAAAATGAACATATTCTCCGCTGTGTATATATATAGTTTTTTATTCGTGGACTAGTTCATCCACTAGACCGAGGGACACGGTCTTAAGATAACATATAAATTCTTTTATTTAACTTAAACAAATTTATGTCTTTTATAAATAAACGTAAGGAGTGTTTGCTTGAGCGTCTGTAGTTGTCCCCTGCATGACGTGGCATCACGACGCGTATTTTTCCCCGTGCTCTGATAATATTTATTAAATTCATGGGAAAAATGCGGGTTGTGACACACAATCACTTTGGATGTAACAAATGTTAGAAGACTTTGGTCTCAACTTTAAGAATGTTGAACTTAGGTGCGACAACAAGAGCGTCATAGACTTAGCAAACAATCTGGTACACTACTCTCATTCTAAACATATTTATGTACGTCATCATTTTATTCACGGTCATATTAAGAAGGAGAACCTGAGAGTAAACTTTATTGGGACTAACGACCAGCTTGCAGATATATTTACCAAACCCCTCACTAACGCTCGATTTTCTCTGCTTTGCTTAGAATTGGGAGTTTTGGATATCGCAGCTTAACTTTTATGAACGTCATCTTGTGTGTCCTTTTTGTCCAGTGTTTTTGCTGCATTAGATAGGTCTTGTACTTCATAATTATACTAGGACGTCATTAGAAGCAAAAAAACTGTCAAAATTTGGACAGGATTCCCAAGAAATTGTGGCTTTGTGAGTTACCGCCTGCTGTTAGATATACCGCCGGCGATAGACAATTTTTATGTATTGCCCGATTTCTCTTCTGATTTTTCTTTATTTATTTCTCTTGTACTTTTGTATGTTTTTAGTTTCTTTCCAGTTTTTTATAACCTAAATCACATAAAAATTTGAAAAACCCCAAAATCACAAAAACATATTTTTATTTTGTTTTCTATTGTTTTCTGTTCAGACTTCTAGTTGGAGCTATGCTTTATTCGTCGAGTTATCCTGTAATTATTAAGTGATCATTTATGGTATCGTTTTTGTGCCTTATTTGTCGTATTGTTCCGAGGAGTTTGTTGGGGGTCAAGTTTAGAGTCACCAAGTGTTTTCTTCTAACCTGTTGAGTTTTTATTTGGAGTTTGGCCTCCATGTTAAGCTTATCTTTGTCGGTTTTTTTTGAATTATTCCACCTTTGTTTTTGTGCCATTTTTGCGGTGTGGGCCCGAGTATCTTGGATCATTGTTGTTAAGTGTTTTATGCTCCTTTGTGGAGTCCTTTGGTGAATCCATGTCTGGTTTTGTCCCGTAGTGTTAAGTGTTCATTCTTCGGGTTATTTCTTTAATACTCTGGAGTAGTTTTGGTGAGTGGTTCCTGAACTCTATGATCTGTGTTGTCTTGGTTCCAAGTGTTTTCTTATGAGCCCATTAGTATTGTTCTGGTGTTTGGCTTTCGTGTTGAGATTCTCTTCATCATGTTTCGACACCAAGCCCTGCATGGCGTCGTCTTGCTAATCTTCAGCCTTGTTGTAAGATGAATGTTGATCAAATGATTGACGGTTGAACTCTGTGCTTTCAAACTCTCTCATCTTGAATTATAGCTAAGACCATTTGAATTCCTTTTTTTTTCCTGTCTGACCCTCCTCTGTTTGCTCTGTTGGATTTATGAACTAAGTATGTGGTTGTCTAACTCTCTGAATTTGTTTTTGTGAGCGGTTCTCGATCTCTATGATCTGCATTGTCTAATGTTCTGAGTGTTCTTTGGTGAACTACATTGCGGTTTATGCATATGCTTATATATATATGTTTATGCACCCCTGCTGCAGGTGCTATGTGTGAGTCTGTTGAGCGTGTAAGCTAAAAAGTCACCGCCACAGTACCTCTTTTGGGCTGTTAGTTTGAGTGTATTTGAGTCACCGCCGCAGCACTCATGTTGGTTTTTGGGCTGCGGGCGTTAGTGGAAGATACCACCGTCGCAATGCCTTCTTTTGGGGGACGCTCTTCCCTCAAGCTGACCAGTCTCAAGTGCTTGTAAATTTACAGGCTTATATATGTATATTATGATATTTTATGTATGACCATCACCTCTGAGCCGCAGGGACGGACATGTGGTTGGCCTTGCTTAGTTTGGCTTTTCCTTTTTAGTGCAAGTTTTTCCTCTTACCGAGTGCACTCGTTTGAGCTGGCTCGGGTTGTTGTAAGCATTTGCATGCTTATCTTTTGTTTAGTTCTCTTTTCTGCAGTCTACTGTTGAATTGCTGCTAATTAATGTGTAGAATCTCGGTTTTATTCTTGCTACCACTTGCACTTTCTTGCTGAGGCATTCTTTTCTTTTGAATGTCTCAGGCTCGGAGCTGTAGCGGTTTGTGTGGTTGAGTTGGTGTTTTTCGGAGCTGCAGTTAGTTGCAGTTGTTCGTTCTCCCCTCACTGTTGTGAGGTAGTAGTTCCTTTGTTCAGTTGTAGCTTTAGCTTTCTAGTGTTAGATTACTTGCTAGTTGTTTCGCTGTTACTTTCTGGTTGTTTACCTACTTGCTCTCTAGAAAGTTTTATGTTAGGATGCATGAGTTATTTTCTGTATAGAAAATTGCATTCTTGCATAGCATGGTTTTAAGTAAATAACACATATTTTGAAAATGTTAGAAAATCTTTTCTTTACTTATATTAAACTTAGATATATGCATATCATTTCTGGAATGTTGATCTTCATGCTCATGTACGCTAAAATGAATATATTCTACGCTGTGTATATATATATTGTTTTCTATTCGTGGACTAGTTGATCCACTGGACCGAGGGACACAGTCTTAAGCTAAAATATAAATTCTTTTATTTAACTTAAACATATTTATGTCTTTTATAAATAAACGTAAGGAGTGTTTGCCTGAGCGTCTGTAGTTGTCCCCTGCATGAAGTGGCATCACGACGCGTATTTTTCCCCGTGCTCTGATAATATTTATTAAATTCATGGGGAAAATGCGGGTTATGACAGTTGGTATCAGAGCTAGGTTAGCCGGGTTGCTGGGATAGTCTGGTTGGCCCGGTTAACCGCTTGGTGAGAATCGTCATTCATTGCATACACACACCGAAGGGTCATCCGTATGTCTTGGCTGAAGCATGAACATTACACTCACAGCATGATAAGAAGTATACGGGGCATATTATGTAGTATGGGATGCATAATATGTGTTTGTATATGGATCCTCATAGGTGACAACATACGACTGTTATGTAGTATGAGATGCATAACGTAGGTCGCATGCGTGTCCATTAGCTCGATTTTTCTTTTCGGTGCATGCGATAATATGTAGTATGTGATGCATAAGATCGCATGTGTACGCCGCTCATAGCATGCATTAAGGCCTTTTTAGATTGCATGGCACTACATATACATCATAACATAGCGTTAACACACGTGTCAAGTTAAAGATATACATGATGACGCTTGTACACACATGATTTGAAATAAAGTTTTCAGCATTCATGCATTCATATTATGCACATGAGTCGATAGGATGATGGTATATCATCCTAAGTTAAGCATAACATCATTTTATGAATTCCCAGAGCAAGGTAACAACAAGAGCAAGTATCTACACTTTTTTCTAATCTGTGTCGAGTTATGTATTCTAGTTTGCTAGCTGTTGTGTCTTAAGCTAGGCGTAGTGAGGTGTTCGTTAGTAATTGCAGTCGATGACTCCAGAGCGTAGTGCGTCGGAGTCGGCTCCTCGGTTAGAGGGTGAATCCTCAGGTGCGCGCAGTGAGGCGGTGCTTGAGGGGTTGCGTCTGAGTATCAAGGCGTTATTGGGGCAAATGGTTGTGATGCAAGCACCGTTTTTTTTTTTCTGCCCAGGTGATTTCAGGTTAGATTCTAATCTAACTCTTAGCTTTCAGCGTTTGTACTAGTTTGTTTTCGCTCGTTTAGTTGCGTATCCAATTTTATAGGAGAATTTAAGGTAAAGAACCGTTAGGCGCGCGCCCTTCTCGATTATGGTTCTACCCACTCGCTCATGGCTAGGACTTTTGTAGAGTATCATCGTTTGACCCTCGACCAGGCTGGTGATCTATTTAGTGTTAAGTTTCCCCTCTGGTGTTTCCGTGGTGTCGAATCAAGGTATCTAGGGTTTTTCTATTCCCTTAGATGATTTCTTAGCTTTTGCTAATCTAAAGGTGCTAGACCCGGAGGTTTTCGACATAATTTTTGGGCATAGGCTGGTTGTCCAGGTTTGATGTTGTTATCCAACGCAAGGTAAAGCGTTTGGTCTTCAAGCTGGACATCGGTCAACCCTTGAGCGTGTTTGGCTTTCTGCGCTAGGTTTTCCCGATTATGTCCGCAGTGTGTGCTCGAAACCTTTAGTTTCTGATTGTTTGCTTACCTTGTTTCTATGTTAGAACTGTTTATAGCTTGCCGTGTATCAAGGATTTGCCTGTGACGCGAGAGTTCCCTGATGTTTTCCCAGTTAATCTCCTTGGTTTTCTGCCTATGAGAGTTGTGGAGTTTGCTTTTGACCTTTAGCCGAGTACTCGTCCTATTGCTAAGGCACCATACCCTTTGGCCCTGCGTGAGTTGGAAGAGTTGCGCACTCAGTTAGATGAGTGGTTGCAGTGTGGCTTGATCTGGCCTAGTTCTTCGCCCTGGAGTGCTCCCGTCTTGTTCGTGAAGAAGAAAGATAGTTTGATGAGATTGTGTATCGATTATCGAGAGCTGAACAAGGTGACCATCAATAACAGGTATTTGTTGCCTCAGATTGATGTTTTGCTTGATCAGTTGCGTGGTAGTTCGGTGTTTTCGGAGATTGATCTTCGTTCAGGCTACCATCAGTTGAGGATCTGTGAGTCAGATGTTCCGCGGTCTGCTTTCCATTCTCAGCTTGGGCATTTCGAGTTCTTGGTAATGTCCTTTTTCCCTTTTTGGTGATTCTCCCGCTTAGGTCAATTGGGAGGTGTTGGATTTAGGAGCTTTTGTCGTGAACCATGATCTGGGTTCGGGTGTTCTATTTGAGTGCTAAGAAGGAATTTTATCCGCATCTGTTTTCCTAGCCCTATTCGGTTAGCATTTCTATCCAGCGAGTGTTAGCTTATCTCTCCCTTCGATCTTTTGGGTTCGTTTGTGTTCTAAGTTTCGGGACGAAACTTTCTTTTTGGTGGGGTGACTGTAACGCCCCTGTTTTTCCAGGAATTATTTTAATCCTTCTTTGACGTTTTTTTTCGTAAGGGCGTTACGTTAGTGCAAGGTTAACAGTGCGCCGTCGTTTATGCATTTTCGCGTTCGTCGGTCAATTTGACCAAATTTTTGAGTGCGACGGATTTGAAAATTTTTATGCTAGGAAATTAAATTATTTAATTTTAGAGAGGCTCGTTGAAGTTTCGTTGCGATCCGAGTGTTTTTAGATCCCCGGTGACTTTCCAAAGATTTATATGATTATCTTCGCCGCAATCTTCAAAAATTTATATCTTGAGTTTGGCTCGTCGGACTTTGATTCCGACTTCTCTGATGGATTTGTAGCGCCGGCGTTTATCTCCGGTGCGTTTTTCGTTGGAATCGGCGACCGTTGGTTCGGCCATTCTTTTCTTCTTCTTATTATTATTATTATTATTATTATTATTATTATTATTATTATTATTATTATTATTATTATTATTATTATTATGACATGGGTTGATTTCAGCATACATTGAATTAATGAACATGAACTAGTTAGCTTATGCCCTGATAATATTAACCGAGCTATAACAGGACAATTTCCTGTGAGTTATATATATATTATTTTATATGCTATTCATCTCCTTCGTTTCCTAAATTCCGGAATCAAGCTTGCGTGAAAGAGAAAGAGGATTTCTCTTCCTTCCTTTGGCCGTCGAGGGAGCTCAGGAGCTCAGGAGCTCTGACTCATCGCCGGATCGTAGATTTGATCAGCCCTCGTCGTGCTCGTCGTGTGCGTGGTAAGTTTCATACGTTTCGAAGATTTTTGGCGCTAGGTTTAGCCGCCCTAACCCTCTTTTTGTCCAAATTTTGTAGATTCTTCGTGCGTAGGCCGTGTTCGAGCCGATCCTTGGCGTGGAGGGCTTGAGAGGCCATTTTTTTTTGTTATTCGAGTAAAGGCAAGTGGTGGTTTGCTCCTATGTTGATCT
This sequence comes from Dactylorhiza incarnata, assembly GCA_033032865.1. Taxonomy (NCBI): domain Eukaryota; kingdom Viridiplantae; phylum Streptophyta; class Magnoliopsida; order Asparagales; family Orchidaceae; genus Dactylorhiza; species Dactylorhiza incarnata. Next base: position 6,242,019 of record JAWHQI010000120.1, on the reverse strand, counting down.
CCGTAGATCTTCTCACTTATTCTTCTTCTTTTATTTCCATCAGTTTTAGCCACTTAAGCCACTGATTTAGATATATAGATTTTATGCCTAAATCCTAAGGCTAAGTTTAGAAGTTTACCTTCTTTAATTTCTGCTGGCCTGTAGCTAAAAGCTAAGAAATGAGTTCTGTATATCCAGTAAATTTGTACTTAGTTTATTTCTAGAATTTTTCCTTTGAAGAAGGTCTGTCCCGTCGATTTTCATTTCAGGAGTTTGTCCAGTCGATTTTCTTTTGCCTTAGTTTTTCCTGGAATTTCTGTTTCTAAGGCCTTCCTGTCAATCGGCACCCCGTTCCGTCGGTCGGCGGGAGAGGGCAGGGTGATCATGTTTTGTTTAGTTTTCTAAGTAAGAATCGACGGGACACCCATCAGTCGGGCTCCCGTCCCGTCGACCGGGCTCCCGTCCCGTCGATCGGGCCCTTTTCCATCCTTCCACACGATTTTGACTTAAGCTTTCCCGTCGATTGACTTAGCTTCCTGACGATTGACTTAGCTTCCCGTCGATATGGAGTTAGCTTTCCCGTTCCCGTTGATAAGTTATAACCTTTCCCGTCGATTTTATATAATCTCTCCCGTCGACTGTTAGTATAAGCTTTCCCGTCGCTTATGACTTGAGTTTCCAGTCGACTTTTTTCTTAAGGGTCTGTTTGGGACAGCTCTGGCGGATTGAAAAGCTGCTGTCCGGATAGAGCTGTTTTAAAAGAGCTCTCTGGGAAGCAGTTTTGAAAAGCTGCAGAGTGTTTGGGTGTTCTGTGCAGAAGTGCGCTTTGAAGAGCGATTTTCTAATTTAGCTGTTTGGAGAAACAGCTTTTAGAAGCTGTTTTTTTAGAACTTAAAAATACATCAGTTTTTAACATGAAAAATAATAAAAGATAACCGATAACAATAGTCTTTTACATAATTCGTTGGTAATGCTATCCACGCGCCCCGTATATTTCTTCGGCAATGCTATCTCGTACTGAAGACATCTGTTCAGCTCCAGCAGCATCACCCATATCGCTTCCAATATCATCCTCCGTCGCAGGGTCTTCATCCTCTGAGGGAGCGAAAGAAGACTCATCAGCATCACAAACATTAAACTCAGGGTCCCAGCGAGAAGGATGTCTACGAATGAAGTTATGTAAGGTCATTGTGGCCAACACTATGGACATCTGTTTCTTGAAGCTATATTGTGGCATTTTGCTCCGAATGTGCCACTTCTTCTTCCACACTCCAAACGTTCGCTCAATAACACTGCGAAGAGATGAATGCGCTCTATTGAAATGTTCTTGCCTTCCTTGAACAGGCCGACTCCCACGGGCAAAGTCTGCCAAGTGATATCTTGTATCCGAATACGGCTTCAAATAACCCATCTTTAACGGGTAGCCAGCATCCACTAAATAATATTTACCTGCATTAATTTGGTATGTTAAACAAGCAAACATTGATGGATATTTGAAGGATTTGAATGAATGTAAAAATATTGATTACTATACCTTGTGGGGGATGTGGAAAATGCAATCTATCATATGTCAATGCGCGTGCGAAGATGCGACTATCATGAGCAGATCCCTCCCATCCAGCCAGGGCAAATGTAAAACACATGTTAAAATCACAGACTGCCATTACATTTTGCGTCGTAGTGCCGTGACGTCCTATGTATCTGACTTGATCTTCTACTGGTATCCTCGCATCTACATGTGTACCGTCAATTGCACCAACGCAATCCTTGAAGAATGGCATGTAACGAGCATCATACCTTATCTCAGCCGGAATATCTCTGAACTGACGGTCTATAGGCTTTATAGCATCAATTGAGAGTAACAAAAGAGATCTAAGACATTTCGAAAAATATCTACTAATTGTTTCGGTCGAGTGCTGGAATCGCTCTTTTGCCAATCTAACGGAACCTCCTTGTGCTAAGATATACAATGTAATCCCTAGGACTTCTCTTGAAGACGTCCGTTGTGACCCTTGAAGTTCATGATCAACCTCTAGTTTATGAAGCAAATCTATGAAAATGCGTTTCGACATCCTAAATGCTTCATGAATCCTATCTGGATGTCCTTCTAGTAACTCCTTAATCTCTTTATCACCTGTTTGGGTAGATGTCATGCATGGTCGTGTGTCACGAACATGATAACTCATCCTCTCGATCGATGACATAACTACACGACAGTACTCTATATATTGTCTCCGCTCAGGCGAAAGACTTGTTGAATCCCCGGAATCCTCAGAGGAGTCATGCTCTTCCATTGTAGTACCTGCATTTAAAGTATCACATAATATTTATCATAATCTATGTGAAGAAAATACCACAACAACTAATATAAATTCGACCACATAAAAAGGTTAATCAACATGAAGTAGAAAGGTATAAAATACCACATAAAAAGTTTTTAAAACTTAAAACATAACATTTTTTTAAAAATAACATCACTGAGCCCTCTTCTCATACGCCTTCATAATCCACCAAACACGCATATCTTCTGGAATACTCATGAAGATCTCCCTACTGGTCTTGTCCCTGATGTGGTCGAGAGCAAAGTAATATACATCCTGGTTTGCCCGTATCTCTGGGCTACTGGAAATCAACTCCACCACCTCTTTGACTGTGATAACTGGTGGAGGCTTCACATCTAGGGTGGATTGATGTAAATCTGACATCAAAGAAAATGTCATTCCTTTGTTCTTCCCGATCTTTCTTCTTTTACTCGCCGAGGTGGACGCATTCCCAATGGTTGTTGAATGACCAATCTCTTCAGGGCCACCTTGATTGTTCTCTATGACATCTTCTACATCATTATCTTCCAAATGGATCCTCCCCACATCCGGTGGCAAACTCCCAACAGAAGGAGCACATGAGTCTTCTCTAGTTGCGACAACCTGACTGAACATGGTGTTCAGTTTCTCCTCCAACTCAGGTGCAATACCTCCGTATTGAAATTTTTTCGCTGCTGCAACAACCTGTTATAATCAATACATCAATATTAATAAATGTTGTCAAAATAAGAACTACTACCATGAAATGAAAAATGTATTTGTTTTCACCTTTATCTTTTCTGCCCACCATTCTTCTGATGCAGCAATAGTTCTCTTCTCTGGATCCCAACCTAAACCAGTCTCGCCATGTTTCAGCTCCTTCCATAACTTCCAATCCTTCTTCAAATGATCTCATTTATTTTTCATTTGCATTCGATCGTAGCTTTTCCCGGTACGTTCTTTAAACCCTGCAATCAAATTTTTCCACCCTTCTTTGCTAAAGTGGGTGGTAGGCTGATTCCCCAAACCAATCTCTTTTATGCAGAGATCACAAAATAACATCACCTCGCTAGACTCCCAACTCGCTACGATTCCTCCTTCTTTTGGTTTACCCATTACACTATTAATAAAAGTAATGAAATTTTATAAGCTATTTCTACTAAAAAAATACACATACATCACGCATACCCCTCCTAAATACATACATACACACACACACAAACACTCACACACACACACACACAAACATACACAAACATACAGACACACCCTAACATACACACATACACACACACACACACAAACACACACACAAACATACACACACATATATACACACACACACATATATACATCCACACACACATACACATATATACATCCACACACACATACACATATATACATCCACACACACACACATATATACATCCACACACACATACACATATATACATCCACACACACACACACATATATACATCCACACACACACACATATATACATCCACACACACATACATATATATACATCCACACACACACACATTCAAAAAAACAAACACACACACACACATATATACATCCACACACACACACATTCAAAAAAACAAACACAACACATACACATATATACATCCACACACACATACACATATATACATCCACACACACACACATATATACATCCACACACACATACACATATATACATCCACACACACACACACATATATACATCCACACACACATATATACATCCACACACACATACACATATATACATCCACACACACACACACATTCAAAAAAACAAACACACACACACACATATATACATCCGCACACACACACATTCAAAAAAACAAACACAAGACACACACATATATACATACACACACATTCAAAAAACAAACACAACACACACATATATACATACACCACTTGCACTACATACACACACACAAACACAAACACAAAAACACAACATCACATTCACACACACATAGATATGTACACACACACATAAATCTGTACACACACACACATAAATCTGTACGCACACACACATAAATCTGTACACACACACATAAATCTGTACACACACACACACATAAATCTGTACACACACACACACATAAATCTGTACAGAAATGCAGTCGGGGGAGGAAGAAACGAGAGAAGAAATACCAATACCTGCAGTCGGTGGCGTAGGAGGGAGCGGCGAGGGGCACGGGAGCGCTGGGAGCGAGATCAGGAGCGTCGGAATGCTAGGGCACGGCTGGATCTGGGAGGAAGAGGATCGGCGGCTGGATCTAGGAGGAAGAAGACCGGCGAAGGTCGTCGGCGGCATAGGAGGGAGCGGCGAGGGGCACGGGAGCGCTGGGAGCGAGATCGGGGGTCGCGGGATGCAGAGCGGAAAGAGGGGTATCGGAAAAAAAAAACGCGATGGGAGCGATTCCTGCAGAGCGGAACGCGGGGGGGGGGGGGGGGGGGGGGGGGGGGGGGCTTCCGGATAAGAGCGCTGGGAGCGCTCTTTGAAAAGCGCTTCTTTTAGGGATTTGTCCCAAACGCGCTTAATAACAGCTCTGGCGGCTGGGAAAGAGCTTCTCCAGCCGCCAGAGCTATCCCAAACAGACCCTAAGTCTTCCCGTCGATCGACTAATCCTCCTGTCGACTTTTCTAAAGTTTTCCCGTCGATTTTATCGACTTTTCCCGTCGACTTTGATATAAGTTTTCCCGTCGACTTTGATATAAGTCTTTTCCCGTCAACTTTTGTTAAGTTTTCCTGTCGACTTTTGATAAGTTTTTATGTCGATTTCATCGCTTATTTTGTATAATTCCTGCATATTTTTTTTATGTTTTTTGTCGGGGTTCCCGGGTATCTTAAGCGATGCTATAAAGCTTTTTAAGTCCTTTTGTTCAGACTTCTAGTTGGAGCTATGCTTTATTCGTCGAGTTATACTGTAATTATTAAGTGATCATTTATGGTGTCGTTTTCGTGCCTTATTTGTCGTATTGTTCCAAGGAGTTTGTTGGGGGTCAAGTTTGGAGTCATCAAGTGTTTTCTTATAACCTGTTGAGTTTTTATTTGGAGTTTGGCCTCCATGTTAAGCTTATCTTTGTCGGATTTTTTTGAATTAGTCCACCTTTGTTTTTGTGCCCTTTTTGCCGTGTGGGCCCGAGTATCTTGGATCATTGTTGTTAAGTATTTTATGCTCCTTTGTGGAGTCCTTTGGTGAATCCATGTCTGGTTTTGTCCCGTAGTGTTAAGTGTTCATTCTTCGGGTAATTTCTTCAATACTCCGGAGTTGTTTTGGTGAGTGGTTCCTGAACTCTATGATCTGTGTTGTTTAGGTTCCAAGTGTTTTCTTATGAGCCCATTACTATTGTTCTAGTGTTTGGCCTTCGTGTTGAGATTCTCTTCATCTTGTTTCGACACCAAGCCCTGCATGGCGTCGGCTTGCTAATCTTCAACCTTGTTGTAAGATGAATGTTGATCAAATGATTGACGGTTGAACTATGTGCTTTCAAACTCTCTCATCTTGAGTTATGGTTAAAACCATTTGAATTCCTTTTTTTTTCCTGCCTGACCCTCCTCTGTTTGCTCTGTTGGATTTATGAGCTAAGTTTGTGGTTGTCTAACTCTCTGAATTTGTTTTGGTGAGCGGTTCTCGATCTCTATGATCTTCATTGTCTAATGTTCTGAGTGTTCTCTGGTGAACTACATTGTGGTTTATGCATATGCTTATATATATGTTTATGCACCCCTGCTGCAGGTGCTATGTGTGAGTCTGTTGAGCGTGTGAGCTAAAATTCACCGCACAGTACCTCTTTTGGGTTGTTGGTTTGAGTGGATTGGAGTCACCGCCGCAGCACTCATGTTGGTTTTGGGGTTGCAGGCGTTAGTGGAAGATACCACCGTCGCAGTGCCTTCTTTTGGGGGACGCTCTTCCCTCGAGCTGATCAGTCTCAAGTGCTTGTAAATTTACAGGCTTATATATGTATATTATGATATTTTATGTATGACCATCACCTCTGAGCCGCAGGGACGGACACGTGGTTGGCCTTGCTTAGTTTGGCTTTTCCTTTTTAGTGCAGGCTTTTCCTCTTACCGAGTGCACTCGTTTGAGCTGGCTTGGGTTGTTGTAAGCGTTTGCATGCTTATCTTTTGTTTAGTTCTCTTTTCTGCAGTCTATTGTTAAATTGCTGCTAATCAATGTGTAGAATCTCGGTTTTATTCTTGCTACCACTTGCACTTTCTTACTGAGGCATTCTTTTCTTTTGAATGTCTCAGGCTCGGAGCTGTAGCGGTTTGTGTGGTTGAGTTGGTGTTCTTCGGAGCTGCAGTTAGTAGCAGTTGTTCGTTCTCCCCTCACTGTTGTGAGGTAGTTGTTCCTTTTTTCAGTTGTAGCTTTAGTTTTCTAGTGTTAGATTACTTGCTAGTTGTTTCGCTGTTACTTTCTGGTTATTTACCTACTTGCTCTCTGGGAAGTTTTATGTTAGGATGCATGAGTTATTTTCTGTATAGAAAATTGCATTCTTGCATAGCATGGTTTTAAGTAAATAACACCTATTTTGAAAATGTTAGAAAATCTTTTCTTTACTTATATTAAACTTAGATATGTGCATATCATTTCTGGAATGTTGATCTTCATGCTCATGTAGGCTAAAATGAACATATTCTCCGCTGTGTGTATATATAGTTTTTTATTCGTGGACTAGTTGATCCACTGGACCGACGGACACGGTCTTAAGCTAAAATATAAATTCTTTTATTTAACTTAAACAAATTTATGTCTTTTATAAATAAACGTAAGGAGTGTTTGCCTGAGCGTCTGTAGTTGTCCCCTGCATGATGTGGCATCACGACGCGTATTTTTCCCCGTGCTCTGATAATATTTATTAAATTCATGGGAAAAATGCGGGTTGTGACACACAATCACTTTGGATGTAACAAATGTTAGAAGACTTTGGTCTCAACTTTAAGAATGTTGAACTTAGGTGCGACAACAAGAGCGTCATAGACTTAGCAAACAATCTGGTACACTATTCTCATTCTAAACATATTTATGTACGTCATCATTTTATTCACGATCATATTAAGAAGGAGAACGTGAGAGTAAACTTTATTGGGACTAACGACCAGCTTGCAGATATATTTACCAAACCCCTCACTGACGCTCGATTTTCTCTGCTTTGCTTAGAATTGGGAGTTTTGAATATCGCAGCTTAACTTTTATGAACATCGTCTTGTGTGTCCTTTTTGTCCAGTGTTTTTGCTGCATTAGATAGGTCTTGTACTTCATAATTATACTAGGACGTCATTAGAAGCAAAAAACTGTCAAAATCTGGACAGGATTCCCAAGAAATTGTGACTTTGTGAGTTACCGCCTGCTGTTAGATATACCGCCGGCGATAGACAATTTTTATGTATTGCCCGATTTCTCTTCTGATTTTTCTTTATTTATTTCTCTTGTACTTCTGTATGTTTTTAGTTTCTTTCCTGTTTTTTATAACCTAAATCACATAAAAATTTGAAAAACCCCAAAATCACAAAAACATATTTTTATTTTGTTTTCTATTGTTTTCTGTTTATGTGTGTTTGTTATTTGTTTATTCTTGAATTTTTTTGTAAAACAAAAAAAAACTAAATATGTGCATACTATGGGGGCATACATGACATGAAATTGAAGCTCCATAATTACATACATTTTTTTATTTATGATTTCTAATCCTTGTATACATTGTATGTCTTTGTCATGATATGTCTTAATTTAAAGATAGACAAACTACTTAGTGCTAATAGAGTAGAAATGTATGTTTAATATGCCTCTAGGTATGTGTGAGGATTTAGGCTAGACAATGATAATACACATCCGCACATCCTTAGAGAATGCACTCAAGTAGAAATCCAAATACATACTTGCTATAACTCGTGATATTGTGACTCACTGTAGGCATGACTTGATAAATCAATATCACGATACTCGTTTTAGTTATATATGACATAGAACTTTGGGCATAAATTATAGTAATAAATGGTTTTTGTATACAAGTTAAGTGTATCTATCTATGTGGGTAGATTTCGTTTGATTCCGGAACTTTGTCTAAAAGAAAGAAAATAAAATGATAAAATTGATAGTACTAAAAATAATGAAAATTATATACTATCAATCGTGTTGACAAGGACTTCCCCCAAGCACTACTCACTCCTCCTGATAAGCCTTCATAAGCATTGTGAGGATGAGCACCTTGGCTAAAAGAATCGTTACGATCTTGTGCAAACCCTGAAAATAAGTTATAGTACCCTTAGTTCTATACTTGGTATTCTTGTAAGACTGACAAACATGGCATGATTTATCACTTTATGGCTCTTGTGTTAGCATCTATAATTTCTGAGATATAGCTTGTATTAATTTTAATTTAACTTGATATTATTTCTATTGATGTTACACGAACACTTGTCATTTTTTAGTCTAACACTTCCATGCATAAGAATTAGACTTGAACTACATTATCTATTTATTGCATGCTTGTACTAATACATGATTGTTATTCATGACACATACGCTGTTTCTTGAATTAGTTTTCTAAAATCTTTTGACATTGTGTGCAAACTCATGTGTATTTAGTCTCGAATCCTGTGTCCGATTCATTTTACTTATACCAAGTTTAAAAATACAAAACTGTTTAATTTTAAAGCGGTATTTTTTTATTTCCCCGTGCGTCTTGACCCATGTCCTATTTCAACCCTTATTCCTATCATGATTTACTTTATATGTGTGCATTATTCTTCAAATCTACTGCATCTCTCATATCTGTATGTTAGTTTGATCTAGAACACCCCTTTTGCTAACATCAAATGGGGAGAATAAAGAACGTTCATAAGCTAGTCATGTGCTTGTCATCTAGGGAAGATCACTTATAGGGAGAGATACTCTTATAGAGTGCACATAGATTGGGGGAGCTTGTATGTAGGGGGAGACATACAAGTTTAGTGCAAGTTCACACTTTATATTTTATCTTGATATATATATATATATATATATATATATATATGTTCATGTTTCATTATTATTGTTGATTACACTATATCATGCTCTTAACGATTAGTATTGATTATATCTTATAAATGGGATTTGATATTATCAAAAGGGGGAGTTTGTTGGAGCATGCATTCTGGAACTCTTTAGTATGACAATACCAAATCCCATACTGTATTTGATCATACATGTCTTGGGTATAGTGTACAGGTTTACAAGTGTGAAGTCGTCGAGAATTCCACTCTTTCTAGCCTACCTCTAGGCGTTAGTCCTACCGCCGGCGCTAGCCATATCGACAGGACTTGATATCGACGCAAAGTAAAATATCAACGTGAAGACTTGTATCGTCGAGATGATATCTTTGAGAAGACTACCGTCGCGTGGTAAGCTACCATGGGCGCTAACTATGTCGACGAGACTACTAGCGTTGACGTGAAGCATGCGTTGACTTGAGACCATGGCGTCGAGATGATATTGGCGAGAATACTACCACGGGTGCTAGCCTACCTCCGCGCGCTAGTTCTATAGACGAGAAGATTATGTCGACTTGATGCTCTACTATCGTCGAGAAGGATTCAACGTGACTACTACCGCGAAGCGCTAAGCTTACCGTGCCACGCTATCCAAAGATAGCAAGTGAATGTTTTTCGGCGCCCTCCTGATTTAGTGTTGGACAGATGGCAAAAGCGCGTAAAGACATTATCGCTGTGCGGTAACTCTACCGCATGCGGTAACTTAAAGAATCAGCTATAAAAGGTCTTAATTATTTTCCTGAAAAGGCGAGACACATACTTACGAGCATAGGGTTCCCCAGCCACCTCTGGTACAAAGAACCATCATCTCCATGCAAGGAAAAGAGAACTATCTCCCTCCCACTCAAGTTTGAAGATCTTCGAAGAGCAAAATCTACAACGACCATCCACTGCTGATCAAGTGCAAGAGGAACGATATTCAGAAGCACCGATCGCTCACCGCTCTATGAAGGATATTGGTTTTTGAGGGAGCAATAGTTTATATCTCTTTCTTACTCATTATCTTTCATTTTTGTCTTTGTTTTTTTGTGAAGGAAAATCGATCGGGGAGGTCATCGAAATCAGGGAAGGATTTTGTAGGAATTCATCCTGGGAGGACGTCTAGATCTGGGAGATCTAGCGGGGCTCTAAGACCCTTCCTGGGAGGAAGGTGAAGAGCGGCTCGAAGACCTTTGATAAGTAGTTTTTATATAAGTTTTTAATAGAAATTTTTGTAATTATTTAATATCTTTTTCTCCTTTTTATATCAATTTTAGTTTATAAGTAGTTTTTTTTGTAATTTTGATTCTAACTTAGCTTAATTTCAATATTTGCAAAATTTTTGGAGAAATTGGTAAAATTTTCAAGTCACGCCCAAGGTCACGCCCGTGACCAAGGGCGTGTAACCTGAAGATCAAATCAGAGTTGATGTTGCGTTGTTTGAGCTAGTCCACAGCAAGTCACGCCCCCAGGTCATGCCTGTGACCCAAAGTCACGCATGTGACCATGGGGCGTGTAATTTTAAAATCTTTCCAGCGGGCTGCCGTCGAGACGTGGAGTTGCCATCGAGAAGTCAACATGTGTCACGCCCGTGACCCATATGTCACGGCCGTGACTTTCCTACGTGTTCCCTGCACACCGCCACGCCGCAAGCAAGACCCATGTCGCATTAAATGAAGCCGTCCAAGTACACGCCCGTGACCCAAGTTACATGGGCATGTAATGTCCGAATTTTTCCCTCCGTCGCGCAAAGCCCACGCCACTGCCGGATCCAATGTGAACAGTGATTACACGCCCCAGGGTCACGCCCGTGACCTGGGGCGTGTAATCTCAAATTTTCTCCTATAAATTCAGGAGTTCATTTCCAGCAATTCCTCCTCCTACCCCTGCCCATTTGGGTTGTTCTTGTATAGTTTTCTATATTTTTTAGGTTTAGATTTAATTTTATGTAATTTTCTTATTTCTTTTTTAATGTCTTGTTATTTTCATTTCATACAAGGTAGTTAAGTTTTATTTTCATGCAATGTAACTTAGTCTTCATTTCATGTAATGTTTTCTTTTTATGGTAATGAAATTTTAAACTTCCTTTCATTTTTGCAAAATCTCCTCTTCTCTCCTTATCTCTTTTTTCTCTTTAGCTAGTATTTTGTTGTTCTTGATTTTTATAAGCTTCGATGTGAAAATATCTTTCCCTTTATTATCGTTTTCCTCTCCTTCGATTTATTCTAAAAAATTAACGATATCGAGTTCATATTCTGGTTATGAATTTTGGTATTTGTTTTCGTATTCTAGTTAGCCGAGAGGCTTGTGCGTACAAATCGATCACTCAATAAAAAGAGTTGCACGCACCCCTCGAGAGAGGATGACGTAAATCTTCTGGATAGGAGTTAAATCCTATAGTGGGATTCACCTCGTTAAAGCGAGTATTAGGCGTTTCGGTTATAGGATGAGAGTCTGGTCGATCAACCCAATCTCAGGTGAGCGTATTCCTCGAGAGAGGTGTGTTCATAAACTAGGAATCTCCATGGTCAAGGGTTTGAGTAGAATGATAATATTTATCCTTTAATTTCTTTTCAAAGCGAGTTTGAATCAAGTTTTATTTTCTTTCTTTATTTTTGTTCTCTATTATTTAGTTTTAATTTAGTTCTCTTTTCCGCTCTTTCTCCGATAAAATAATAGTCTGTTTTCTCGAAGTAGAAGTACTTGACAAAGCCGTGTTTTAATACGACCTTGGTATTTTTTATAAAATATCCTATACTATATACGATAAGGTACGCTTGCCTTCATCGGATATAGTTTTAAAAAATATCATCAATCTCTTCGTATTTTCATAAATCATAAACCCAAAGAAAAAGATTAATTTTTCATATCAAGTTTTTGGCGCCGTTGCCGGGGAATATTTTGTTGATATTTTGAAAAGAGAGAGTGCTATTACTTTTATCTTTTTTCTTGTTCGTTTTCTCTTTCTTTTTTTCCCTAATCTATTAAAAAATTTTGTTGAAATTAAATTCTTGGAAAGGGACATTTGAGCTTTCATCCATTCACACCTCCTAGTACCTTGCGAACCCTTCATCGGGTAGCCCTCGGGAAGTCCAAGACTAATTAAATCATAAAAAAAATTCTCTTCTCTTTTTTCACTCTTTCTTTTTTTAAGTAAGTTTCCAAGAAAACAAAAAACAACAAATTTATTACAAAAATTAAGACCAACCAAAAAAAATTTATAAAACTAATCAAAACTCAAAAAAATTAATAATAAGTAATTTTCTATGTTTTATTTTCTTTGTGTTTTGTTTTATTATTTTTGTTTTAATGTGATTTTCCAAGTGTTCGTTGGTGATCGTTTGTCTCCAAATCAGGGACGTGTTTTTTTCACCTCCTTGCTCTTTTTTTTAAAATCATGTTCTTGCACTTTTTATTTTATTTCTTCATACTTAGCTTTCAACATTGGGGACAATGTTGAATTTTAAGTATGGGGGTGTATTTCCCTTTCTTTGAGAAAAAATAGAAATTTCCACAAAAAAATTATAAAATCTTAGAAAATTTCCGCAAAAAAATTATAAAATCTTAGAAAATTTTTGCAAAAAAAATTATAAGTCCCAAAATTCCAATAATATTTTCATTGTACATAGTTTATTTTCTTTTCATTGTCTTTTACAAAAGAAAATTAGCTTTTTTTTAAAAAAATTTAGAAAACCCAAAATCTTCAAAAAATATATATATATAATCAAAAATTAATATCTTGGAAAGGGACGTTTGGGCTATCATCCCAGCACACCTACTAGTACCGTTGAGAACCCTTCACGTGGTATACCTCGGAAAGTCCAAGAATTATCAAAAAAATTATGTTTATTAGTTTAAGTTTAGCATTTTTTTTCTTATCCAAAAAATCCAAAAAAAAAAAAATAATATAAAAATTCCAAAAAATTATTACACAAAACTTAGAAAAAATTCCAAGAATATAATAAGCCCTTACTTTGGTTTTTGTTATTTCCAAATCAATTTTGTTTATGAGTTTATTTATAAGCATGTGTATTTGTCTTTTTAATTTGCTAATTTCTATTTTATCATGGTTTGTTAGATCTAATTTTTTAGGTGATTTAGTTTTAAGAAATAATTTATGATTTTAACTTGATTAGAGTATTTTCTTTAGCACTCTTTTCTCTTTTATTTTAAATAGTTTCAATTTTGTAGCAATTATGCTTAAACATTTTTAGATTTTAAATTATTTCTACCTCATACTTTTAGAATATTAGAAAAGTTTAATTTATTAAAATTTGCTCTCAATATAATTTACTTTATAAACTAGAATTTTTCTCTACCCTACCCTTTGATGGCATAAAAAAATGTGTTAAAAGATCATATGTCATGGGAATAAGAGGATAAAATTCATTAATCCCTAAACATATGCACTCAAAATAATTTAAAAGATTATATGACATGGAGTAAGAGGATAAAATTCATTACTCCTAAACATATACATTTTGGGATTTTTATTAGAAGAGAATGTTAAAAGATTATATGGCATAGAGTAAGAGGATAAAATTCGATACTTCTAAACATATACATTTTGGGATTTTTATTAGAAGAGAATGTTAAAAGATTATATAGCATGGAGTAAGAGGATAAAATTCATTACTCCTAAACATATATAAAAAATATATAGAGAGAGGTGAGAGGATAAAATTCATCACCTCCTTTCTAAGATCTCTTCTTATGCCAAGCTTTGTAACCCCCTCCCCCCTAGCCAATATCTTTGATCTAGTTTTTATTTAAATTATGGAGAGAGCAATATTTAGTAGGTCACTTTTTCCTTAAAATTCTTTCAAGTAAAGGTTTTTTATATAATTTCAAATCTAATCTTGTTTGCTAATTACTCTAATTTTGTTGGTTAGTTATGTAACTTGAGAAGAATTGGCTAAACACTTTACTCCTTTCAAATTAATTATCATAATTTAGGACTTATTATTTGAATCCCTAAAGTTTTATTTTTAGCTTACTTTTGATTTAAATAGAATTTTAGTCCTAATTAAAAAACTTTATTAATGTCTTATGAATATTTCTCAAACTTTTGCTCTGAAATAACAAAAACTCAAGTATGGGGGTATTTGATAAGTAGTTTTTATATAAGTTTTTAATAGAAATTTTTGTAATTATTTAATATGTTTTTCTCCTTTTTATATCAATTTTAGGTTATAAGTAGTTTTTTTTATAATTTTGATTTAACTTAGCTTAATTTCAATATTTGCATAATTTTGGGAGAAATTGGTAAAATTTGCAAGTCACACCCAAGGTCACGCCCGTGACCAAGGGCGTGTAACCTGAAGATCAAATCAGAGTCGATGTTGCGCTGTTTGAGCTAGTCCACAGCAAGTTACGCCCCCAAGTCATGCCCGTGACCATGGGGCGTGTAATTTTAGAATCTTTCCAGTGGGCTGCCGTCGAGACGTGGAGCTGCCATCGAGAAGTCAACATGAGTCACGCTCGTGACCCATATGTCACGGCCGTGACTTTCCCGCGTATTCCCTGCACACTGTTGCGCCGCAAGCAAGACCCATGCTGCATTAAATGAAGCTGTCCAAATACATGCCCGTGACCCAAGTTACACGGGCGTGTAATGTCCAAATTTTTCCCGCCATCACGCAAAGCCGCCCACGCCACTGCCGGATCCAATGTGAATAGTGATTACACGCCCCAGGGTCACGCCCATGACCTAGGGCGTGTAATCTCAAAAAATTTCCTATAAATTCATGAGTTCATTTCCAGCAATTCCTCCTCCTACCACCTGCCCATTTGGGATGTTCTTGTATAGTTTTCTGTATATTTTATGTTTAGATTTAATTTAATGTAATTTTCTTATTTCTTTTTTAATGTCTTGTTATTTTCATTTCATGCAAGGTAGTTTAGTTTTATTTTCATGCAATGTAACTTAGTTTTCATTTCATGTAATGTTTTCTTTTTTATGGTAATTAAATTTTAAGCTTCCTTTCATTTTTGCAAAATCTCCTCTTCTCTCCTTATCTCTTTTTTCTTTTTCTTTTTTCTTTAGCTAGTATTTTGTTGTTCTTGATTTTTACAAGCTTCGATGTGAAAATATCTTTCCCTTTATTATCGTTTTCCTCTCCTTCGATTTATTCTTGAAAATTAACGATATTGAGTTCATATTCCGGTTATGAATTTCGGTATTTGTTTTCGTATTCTAGTTAGCCGAGAGGCTCGCGCGTACGAATCGATCACTCGAGAATAAAAAGAGTTGCATGCACCTCTCGAGCGAGGATGACATAAATCTTCTGGATAGGAGTTAAATCATATAGTGGGATTCACCTCGTTAAAGCGAGTATTAGGTGTTTCGGTTATAGTACGAGAGTCTGGCCGATCAACCTAATATCAGGTGAGCGTATTCCTCGAGAGAGGTGCGTTCATAAACTAGGAATCTCCATGGTCAAGGGTTTGAGTAGAATGATAATATTTGTCCTTTTATTTCATTTCAAAGCGAGTTTAAATCAAGTTTTATTTTCTTTCTTTATTTTTGTTCTCTATTATTTAGTTTTAATTTAGTTCTCTTTTCCGCTCTTTCTTCGATAAAATAATAGTCCATTTTCTCGAAGTAGAAGTACTCGACAAACCCGTGATTTAATACGACCTTGGTATTTTTTATAAAATATCATATACTATATACGATAAGGTACGCTTGCCTTCATCGGATATAGTTTTGGAAAATATCATCAATCTCTTCGTATTTTCATAAATCATAAACCCTAAGAAGAAGATTAATTTTTCTTATCAACCTTTCCTAGGAGGAAAGGGAGAGAACCAACCAGTCCTTGGTTTATGGTAGGTATTGAAAACCCAAGGTTGTCATATTCATCGCATCTGATCTCCGGCATCATGGAGATCTAAGTTTTTGTATAAACAATGTTATGTTATTCAATGATATCTTGATTCTATATCAATGACATCTTGATTCTATATTTTATAATATAACCTGTTGTGTTTTTCCTGGTGAAATATTTGTTGTTGCAGTGTTATTCCCAAAACATTATCCTACAGTAATTATGTTATTTCCAGAGCTAACGCCGCGTGGTAAGGTTGCCGTCCAACGCTAGCTCTAGTGTGCGCATTCCTGCAGTATTTTATTTAAATCCCCAATACTTGTTTACAAACCTTATTCACCCCCCCCCCCCTAAGGTTGGCCACCGGATCCAACAGTTGCCACTAGCATGGCTGCAGAAGATGTGACTACCACTGCTAGCTCAGAAGAGCAAATGCAGGATGCCAAGGCTCTACTCATCAACCAACAAGGTGTGTCCAACATAATTTTCCCATGCATCATGGGTGCAAACTCTGCAAAACAAGCTTGGGATATTCTTCGTGATGAGTTTTAAAGGATCTCAAAAGGTAATAACCATACAACTTCAAACCTTATGGAGAAATTTCAAAATGGCCAACATTACTCCTGATGAAAAAGTTCAAGACTTCATTGCTCGTATCAGTACCATTGTAAATCAGATTAGGAACTTTGGAGATCAAATTGTTGACTCCAAAGTAGTCTCAAAATCCTTCGCTCTCTTCCCCCAATTATCGATAATGTTGTCACGGCTATTTAAGAAGACCGAGACATTTCAACTCTATCTGTCGTTGTGCTTTAAGGATCTCTCCAAGCTCACGAGGATAGAATGAAAAGGTCTCTGCCTCTTGAAACTGCTTTCCAAACCCAAGCTAATATTCAGTCCCCATCACATAAATTTCACACTGAAAATTATCAACCTCCCCATTTGGAAGAGGCAGGGGGAAAGGAAGAGGATTGTTTCCCATCAATGAATCAAACTGTTTGTGTACCTTGTATAAAAGAACTAATCATGAAACAAAGGATTGTTTTTGGAAATGCAAAAGATGTAAACATCCCAACCATTTGGATAAAGACTTATGGCACAAGGAAGAAACACATTTTGGGGAGGAGGAACCAAAAGAGAAAGAAAAAGTTCTACTTTATACCAACCTAAAGACAGAAACCGACAAAGATGGTGTATAGTTCATCAACAACGGGTGATCGAGTCACATGTGAAATAATAAAACATCCTTTACCTCTTTAGATGAGACCTTCAAATCTCACATCTTTCTCGGGGATGGGAAATCCCTTCAGATTGAAGGAAAAAGGACTCTCATTGTTCTTTCCAAAACTGGCTAGACCAAACTCATTTCCAAAGTCAACTAGTACCTAAGCTAGCACAAAATCTTCTTATTGTTGGACAAATTGTCCAGAAGGGGCTTATTGTTTGCTTCTCCAAAGGACTATGTCGCATCTTTAAAGAATCAGGGAAGTTAATCGCCTCAACTCCAATCTCTCAAAACCAAGTTTTTACCTTAAAATTAAATTCCCCTGTCACTGCTCTCTTGTGCAATCAATCATGCATCAAAAAATCCTTGCTTTGGCATCATAGGCTTAGACATCTCCATTGGGAAGCAATATAAACTCTACAGCGGCACACCCTTGTGAAAGGTCTTCCAAATTTCAACATCAAAAACTCACAATATGAACATTGTGCCACTGCAAAGTGCCACCGGACCAAGTTCCTAGCACACGCATTTTGCAGAAGCAATTTTCCTCTCAAGCTTATTCATAGAGACATATGTGGCCCTGCCTCCACTGATCCTTTAGGGGGCAAAAGGTATTACCTGTTGTTCGTTGATGATTTCTCCAGGTACACCTGGATCTTCTTCCTCACATGCAAATCAGAGCAATTTTCATACTTCAAGAAATTTAAAGCCTTGGTAGAGAACCAATTCAACAACAAAATTAAATCCTTTCGAACTGACCAAGGAGGAGAGTTTCTCTCTCACTCCTTTGCATTTTTTGTGATGAACAAGGAATAAGAAGAGAGCTGACTGCACCTCGTTCACCTCAACGAAACGGTGTTGTAGAATGAAGAAATAGAACCGTAGCTGAGTTGGCGCATGCAATGTTGTTTACAGCCAATCTCCTAAATTATTTTGGGCAGAAGCTTGTAATACAGTAGTTGTTGGGTCCAGCGTTCCTTCACTTGACCCGTGGCACTTTGCTACTTTCTTAAGGGAAAAAGTAACGCCCTTTACATCAGTCAGGGCTTTTGGAACAGTTGGTAAGCACTCTATCCTACAAGTGGTATCAGAGAAGGTCATGGGTTAGAGACCAGGGGGCGCTGATATATCCCGAAATTGCTCTCTAGCTATGTGGGTCCGGCGGGTCACGCGGCTGCAGCCATGTGGAAACCTACCTTTGAGCCATGTGGTTTGCCACCTCTGAGCCATGTGGGGACCACCTCTGAGTTGGCGGGTCATGCTGGATGCTGGGGGGATTGTTAGGTCCAGCGTTCCTTCAATTGACCCGTGGTGCTTTGCTACTTCCTTAAGGGAAAAAGTAGCGCCCTTTCCATCAGTCTGGGCTTTTGGAATAGTTGGTAAGTGTTTTATCCTACAGCAGTGTACATCATGAATCGAACTCCTACCAGAAGCCTCATCAACTTTATGCCATTTGAAGCAATATTCTAACAAAAAGCACATGTCAATCATCTCCGGACCTTTGGATGCATCGCTTTCATCTTAAAGGAGAAGGAAGATAAGCTTGAACCAAAAGTCATAAGATTCATCGGTTACAGTAAACAATCGAAGGCTTACAGAGTTTATGAGCCTGTGAGCAAGAACTTAAGTATATCAAGAGACATCACATTTAAAAGATTTTCGGAAATGGGGCTCAGAATATGTGCTTACACCAACTATACTTATTGTTGGCCAGGAAGTTGAGCCTGAATATATTATATACCCAATCCAATCCTCTCCAATCAATTCCCCACCATGTGATGCTCCTTTCCATGAAGATTCATCTTCGGAATCAGATTCATCACCGCCCTCCAGGTATCGCAATTTAACCGACATATATCCTACTTGTGATATTGCTCTATTTTCTTCTGTCCCGATAACTTATGAAGATGTAATTAAAGAAAAAGAGTGGGAATTGTCCATGCAAGAAGAGATTTAAATGATCACAAACAACTCCACATGGGATCTAACAGTGAGACCACCCAATACTGATATTATTATACTAAAGTGGATCTACAAGTTGAAGACCAATGAAATAGGAGATGTCATCCATCACAAGGCAAGGATCGTAGCTAAAGGATACTCCCAACAGCCTGGATGTGACTATGAAGAAACATATGCTCTGTTTGCTCAGATGAAAACAATTCGGATGATCTTTGCCTTTGCAGCCCAACAAAAGGTCCCAATTTATCAGATGGACATGAAAGAAGTGTTCCTGAATGAGATCATAACTAAAGAAATCTATGTAGAACAGCCAAAAGGGTTCATTATTCAATCTGAAGAAGATAAAGTGTACTGTTGGATCTTGTGGCGCCCTTAGAGGGGGGGTGAATAAGGGCCTTTTTAAATTACAATTTTTTACTTAAGAAATTTTAAAACAAATTTTACTTTTCTAAAAATTACTTATAAAAATTTCAAACCAATGTAATTTTTAAATTAATTCTAAACACAAATTTCTAAGTTAAAGATTAAGCAACCATATTTGCAATTAAAGAAAAGACATACTTTTATAATCATGAAATTTACTTACAAATAAAATGATCTTAACAATGCTTAAGATCAAGGCACAAATATGATAATAAAAATTTTACAATTTGTGTTTACCAATCCTTCTCCCAAGGATCGGAAGGTTATCACTTGTCTCTCCCTAGATCAAGCCCAAGCATATCCTCTAGATCTTCCCAATATCTAGACGTAGCACACAAGACCACGATTTCCCACCAAGCCACGCAAGGACTTGGACGCTCCGCATAAGGAAGCGATTTTCCCCTAAGCCACGCAAGGACTTAGACGCCGCACGCAAGACGACGATTTCCCAACCAATACAAAATGAAATGTATATAAATGAAATTACAAAATGAAAAGAACAACTCCCTAGAAATTCAGATCTCCGAAAGGAAGGTTGAAGCCTCGAGATGATCGTTGATGTAGAAGCGCGCCCGATCTCGTCTTCAATCTCAAACCTTCTAAGGACAAATGGGAGTTGATGAGGTTCTGGAGCTCTCTGGTTTGTATGCAATCAGGAAGGGACTTGGAATTCTCAATGCTTGGAATGCACGAACAAAAAGGAGCCAATATATAGAAATTCGATGTCGCCTGGGCGACATCAGCTGTCGGAATTTCCGATTGCGCTAAACTGCTGCTCGTAGTGTTGTCGTGCGGGCAGTTGCTGTAACCTCCGAGCTGTCGCCTGGGCAACATTGTTGTCGGATTTCTGACAGCGCAAAACTGCCGTTCGTCGTGTTGCCATGGTGGAAGTTGTTATAACTTCTCAGCTGTCGCCTGGGCGACATCAGCTGTCGGAAAATTCCGACAATGAAATTTTCATACACTCAAATTGAGCTCCAGCAGAATTGTGAACATCTCATACATGTTACATGCACACCATTAATAAAAATAGAATCAAATACAAATGGGACTTTGTTATTATCAAACCGGAAGAGTGCGAAACGCATGCTCCAACAATCTCCCCCTTTTGATAATAACAAATCCGTATAAAAAGAAATCATGTCTATGTAGGTTGTTGATTTTAACATATGGTGTGTGCACAAAAATAACATGATATATTCCTCTTAAAAGTAATCTCCCCCTAGATGAATGCTCCCCCTAAATGAATGCTCCCCCTAAATGTTAAAGTAAGTTGAAATGATGTATTGTTTAGGTGGAATATTTAGGTGTAATTGTTATTTGATTTCTTGAATATACTTATAATTCTCCCCCTTTTGGTATTAGCAAAAGAAAATATGAGATGAATGAGTAGTTCTTAAGGGAAGAGATAGGATGTAGAAAATAAGAGTAAACGGAAGCACTTGTTGGGAATGATTGAAGGTCGTGAAATAAAGTAATATGTCATAGTATGGAATAAACTCATGAAGAGATGGTATAGCCATATGAAGTAATAAAACAAAATAACTTAAACATGAGTAATGTCATTTTAAAGTATCATAGAAAGACACAATTGTGTATAGAAATTTGGAATATTTTCGGTCCAATTCTCATGAGATGAATGTTTATATAACATAATGACGTGTACAAGTGATACTTTGATCAAACATATGAAATTATTTAATGTACATGATCATTGAAATAGACAACATAATATAGGCATATAAAGACAACTTTGACCTTGATGATATAGCACAATAAGAATTGAATACCATTTTTTTCTTTTGCACAAGACACTTTACAATTCTTTCCAAGGTGATCAACCTCACAATGCTTATTAAGACTTATCAGGAGGGTAAGTAGTGCTTGGAGGAGTATCCTTGTCCTTAATTGAAACCTTTTTTTGTGGATCACATATTCTGTGATCTCTTATCTTTGAGATAGTTACAATTTATTATTTTTAATGGACCAAGGATTTCCGAATTCACTTGAATTGCAAAAGATGATGTATAGTTGGTTGTGCTAACAAATCAAGGTTGAAAGTAGTATTTATGAAGTGCTAGTGTATTATGTTAAAACAAATATGATTCATGTATATATTAAATTGAAATACATATGTATGGATCAAAAGAAGTGAATGTGATAGTTCATTATGATATATAAACAATTTATCATACTTAGAGGCATGCGAAAACAATGTCCAATAGTCTAAACAATGTATTAGGAGTGTCAATACGATGATAGAGTGGAAATGACATCATAGAATCATGTAATAGCCATTGTTTAAAAAATAAAGAGCACATGGTTTGACATCAATTCATGAGTTGTAGCATTAATACTGACATATAACTATTGGAAAGCATCAAAGGGACCAAAGCTGAAGATTAAGCAAATTGGGAGCTGTCGGAAATTTTCGACAGTCACTGTCGCCTGGGCGACAGCTAAAAATATAAATACGGCTTAAAACCGAGTCAAACCCTATTGTGCATCATTTCTTGGACTAAAGGGCGAGAGGAAGCTGTCGGAGTTCGGCGACAACCCTAGATTTAAGGTATGGGGTTTTTTTATTTTGAAGTTTTTGACTCAAAATTTTTAGAGATTTGTGATTTTGGAAAGGAGAGAAGATGAAAAATGTGTTTTTCATTTTATTTTTGATGAATGGTGTAGATCTTTGAAGTTTTGTGTATAAAAGGTGTAGATCTAGTGTAAATCAAGTGGATCTTGGTGAAATATGTTTGGATTTTGTGATTTTTGGGGTTTAAGTTTTGTATTTTTACATGGTGTGATTTTGAGTAGATCTGGAAGTGTATTTTAAAAATTTAAAGAAAAGTTCACTGGAGTACTGTTGGAATTTTTCGACAGTCAATGTCGCCTGGGCGACATCATTCCAGTGCACAGAACTTGTTTAATTCATTTTGTTATGCTATGTTTGTAGAATGGCTTCTAGTTCTAAGGCACGAAGGAGTATGTCTGAAGATGCGCATAGTTCGTATCAAGTTTACCCTGGGATTGAGAAAGCTATAATTGGAGTATCAAAATATGTAGAATTTGACTCTCCGAAGCATGATCATATCTATGATCGTCTTGCGAATGCAGGTATAATTTCAGTAATCACAGCAGATACGTTCTCATCCTTTTTTATTCGAGAATTTTATAATCATTTGGAAGACCCGAGTTACACTGAATTGGATGGGGGAGTGAGATCTAGAATCCAAGGTCAACAAGTGGAAATAACACATGTTGATCTTAGAGAGGAATTCGGTCTTCTTATGAGTGAAAATATGCCGGATATAGTGGAGAGCTATAGAAAGGATAGAGATTGGACTCTTGTAAACATGAGTTTACATGGAAGTCAAAAGAAGACCTTAATCACTGAAGTTTCTTCACTTACCCCCGATGCATATTTAGTCCAAGATATATTGAGAAACTCAGTTATGTTAAAAAGTGGAGACACAAGGAGTATCACGGCACAGTTGACGCTGATTACATACTATATTATGGAGGAGGAACCTTTTGATGTAGCAGACTTCATCCTTTCCCAGATTCAGTATGCTTTTAGATTAAAACATCCAAAATGGGTGAAGATTCATACGCTGCCAATGGGGGCTATAATTCAACGTATACTATATAAGAAGTATGGATGGATAGTTCAAGATTCGTACTTTGATGATTGTTTTCCTGAGATATACTATACGGGTACTATGAAAGTGAAAAAGACTCATAAAAAGCCTCATCCTGGAATAGAGATTAGAGAGCCTACAATTTCTAGGGGAGTATCACTACGAGAGTACATAGATGATCTTCGTGATTCATTTGAGGATCACAAGAAGGAAGTGAAGAAAGATCGCAGTAGAATGCAGAAGTTTATGAAATTTCTGGTGAAGGGTCTGAAGTTAAAGCCTACTCCTGAAGAAACGGCCGAATGGGAAATCCCAGATGAAGAACCGCCATGCCAATCGGTGAGGCGGACTCGACGTGGTAAGGCCGTAAGACGTGGACCTCCAGAAGACTGTCCAGAGAGCAGTGGGGCTGGATATGAGGATTTTGAGTAGTTTTCAGCAGGGTGCTGCTTCTGACTGATGTCGGAATTTTCCGACATCCAGTGTTGCCTGGGCGACAGTGAACTTTGCCCAGATTTTATTTTCTGTTGTCTGAACTTGATCCTATGTTGATTTCTACTATTTTTGTGGAACAATTTTTATGTAATATTAATGATGTGAGAATTTTTCTTAAGTCACTCAAATTCTATGGTTTGATTTAAAATTTAGTTTTTCTTTTTTAAAATGTATAGGTTTTGTGATATTTTAAATTTTATAGGTTATAAGTAGTGATATAATCATTGTGAAATGTCTAGGATTCCCAATTCTAGCCTAAGCATAGAAAATGGGAATCCGGTAACGGTTTAGTGAATATATCCGCTAGTTGATTATCCGTGCCTATAAATGAAATTTTTATGTGGTTATTTTTAATATGATCTCTAATAAAATGATGTCTCACATCAATATGCTTAGACCTTGAATGATGGACCGGGTTGTATGTTAAATCAATTGCACTTTTATTATCACATCATAATTCAATAGTTTGTTGTTTAATATTAAAGTCTTCTAAAGTTTGTTTCATCCAAAGAGCTTGTGCACAACAACTACCAAATGCGATGTATTCGGCCTCGGTGGTTGAGAGGGCAACAGAATTCTATTACCTACTCGACCATGAAATGAGTGAAGGGCCTAAAAAGTGACAAGTGCCACTTGTGCTTTTTCTATCTAGTGAACAACCGACATAATCAGAATTAGAGTAGCCAAAAAGAGTAAAATCATCGTTATGAGGATACCATAAACCAAGTTTAGATGTGCCAATTAAATATCTAAAAATTCTTTTTACCGCTTTTAAATGTGATTCTTTGGGATCGGCTTGAAATCTAGCACATAAACAAACTGAAAACATAATATCCGGTCTAGAAGCAGTTAAACATAAAAGTGAACATATCAGGCCTCTATATAAAGTTTGATCTATTGATATTCCATTTTCATCTTTTCCTAATTTTAAAGATACACTCATAGGAGTATTTTCTTGTTTGAGATTTTCAAATCCAAATCGTTTTAAAACATCATGAATATATTTTGATTGGTTAATAAAAACTCCATCATGTTTTTGAACAATTTGAAATCCTAAGAAATATTTTAATTCTCCTACCATACTCATCTCAAATTCACTTTCCATCATTTTTACAACATAATTACACAACTCTTCATTAGTGGCTCCAAAAATAATATCATCAACATAAATTTGTAAAACAATTAAATCATCATCTACTTGCTTAATGAAGAGTGTACAATCAACACCACTCATTTTAAAACCATTTTGTAATAAATATATAGTCAATCTATCATACCATGCTCGTGGTGCTTATTTTAAACCATACAAAGCTTTTAACAATCTATATACGCGATTAGGAAATTTTTCATTTATAAATCCTGGGGGTTGTTCAACATAAACTTCTTCTTTTATCAACCCGTTTAAAAATGCAGTTTTAATATCCATTTGCAATAATTTAAATCTTTTATGGCTAGCAAATGCAACAAAAATTCTAACTGCTTCCAATCGTGCTACGGGTGCAAATGTTTCATCAAAATCTACCCCTTCAATTTGATTATATCATTTCGCTACAAGCCTAGCATTGTTTCTAGTGACCCTAGAGTCACTATCTAATTTATTTTTGAAAATCCATTTGACTCCTACCACTGGATGATCACTAGGTTTATCAACAAGAATCCAAACTTTATTTCTTTCAAATTGATTAAGTTCTTCATTCATAGCTAGAAACCAAGATTCATCATTTAAAGCGGTGGCAACATCCTTTGGTTCTATATTTGAGACAAAACATAAATTTGAAAAACTTTCATGTAAACTAGAACGCGTACGTACCCCACTTAATGGTTATCCAATAACAAGTTCTTGCGGATGATCTTTTGAGAACCTTAGCTCGGTTGGAGGTAGATATCTTGTTCTTCTTCTTCTTCACCATCTTTTTCGTCTTCTTTCTCCACTTTTTCTTCATCATCATTATCATCATCATTTTTCCTCAGATTTTGTTTCACATCTTCTTCATTTTTCTCATTACCTGCAACTTTAGTATTTTCTACACAAGAATTGTTTTCATCAAATTTTACATGAATAGATTCTTCAACCACTTTAGTACGTTTATTATAAACTCTATAGGCCTTGCTAGTTGAAGAATAACCAATGAAAATTCCTTCATCAAATTTTTCATCAAATTTGCCTAAGTTATCTTTTGTATTCAAAATAAAGCATTTACAACCAAAAACTTTAAAGTAAGATACATTTGGTTTTCTTTGAAAATAAATTTCATAAGGAGTTAATTGTAATGTGGGATGAATCATGACACGATTAATAATATAGCATGCAGTACTAACAGCTTCGGCCCAAAAATATTTTGGCAATTTAAATTCACAAAGCATAGTACGTCCTAATTCTTGAAGTGTTCTATTTTTCCTCTCCACTACACCATTTTGTTGTGGTGTGCGTGGAGCGGAAAATTCGTGTTTTATCCCAAATTCATTACAATATGAAATAAATTTTTCATTATCAAATTCTCCTCCATGATCTGATCTAATGCATTTTACTTTTAAATCAAGTTCATTTTGAATACGTGAAATTAGTTTTACAAATTCATCAAAAGCATCAGATTTTGAATTTAAAAACAATGTCCAACAAAATCTAGAATAATCATCAATAATAACAAAAGTATATTTTCTACCTCCTAGACTTTGTGTAGAAATTGGACCAAACAAGTCCATATGTAATAAATGTAAAGGTCTAGTAGTAGAAATAACATTTTTGCTTTTAAAAGATGATTTTGTAAACTTTTCTTTTTGGCATGGTGAACATAATGAAGAAAGCTTACCATTCAAATTTGGCAAACCTTTTATAATTTTCTTTTTAGAAAGCTTTACTATGCGTTTGGCACTAGAATGTCCTAGTCTCACATGCCATAATTCAAGTTCATCATTCTTTGAAATAAAACATTTAAGTGGAGAATGAGATAAATCATGAAAAGTGATTGTATAGACATTGTTTATTCTTGGTGCAGTAAGTACGATTTCGTTTGTTTTTGAATCAATAATTTTGCAAAGGTTTGAGCTAGAGTCAAATAAAACATTTAGATTTTTATCACATAGTTGACTAATAGAAATTAAATTATGTTTCAAACCTTTAACATATAAGACATTTGAAATTTTAAATTCTTCGTTACTTACTACCCCCAATGCATTTGACTTTACCCTTGCCATTATCTCCAAATGTCACTGTTCCACCTTTCTTCATCTCCAGGCTAAGGAACTTTGATTTATCGCCCGTCATGTGTTTTGAACATCCCGAGTCCAAATACCACACGTCTTCCTTATTCCTAGCCTGCATGCACACCTAAAAAGATGATGAGAGTAAAGATCTGGTTACCCAAGTGGTCGATCCCATTGTATAGGTGGACGCCTTAGGTACCCAGATTTGTTTAACATTAACTTTTCCTTTCTTCCAACATGAGCCTGAGATGTGACCAAATCGATGACATTTGGCACATACAATGAATGGTGAGGAACCATTTTTCAATGGTTTCTCTGGACTCTTGCTGGTGGAAACATCTTTATGTGTGGACTTAAAAAAAATTTCACTTTGAAAAACAGGTTTTCTGAACCTGGAGCTGTCGCTGGTTCCGACAGTAGCTGTCGGGAATTTCCGACAGCTTCCAGAGCTTCCAGAAACGTATCCTAGCCCAAATTTTGCTGTCCCATGGCATTGGATGGCTAAAAGCATATCCAGAGATTTTTTTCCAACACCAAATTTTCCAATTGCCATATTCAACTCATTTACTTTGGACTTTAAAATTGAATTTTCTTTTACTATCATGCCACATCTATTTGCAACACTTTTCTTATAATTCTCTAATTTAGAATGAGAGGTTTTAACAACTTTTTCTAAGTCCTTTTTCTCTTTTAGAAGTTGATCAATTTTTTGATCGGACTTAGAAATAGTGTTTTCAAGTTCTTTTATCCTTGTCGAAGAGTGATCACACTCTTGACAAATTTCCTTCTCGTTCCCAATAGATTTCAAATCATTTGATAACTTTTTATTTACTTTCAAAAGAACTTTGTTTTCACATTTTAAGAAATCGATTTCCTTTAGACTTTTATCCAAAAATTTGCAAGTTTTCATAAATTCAGAATATAAATCATCATAAGATGGAGGAGTTACCTCAGTGTCACTTTGGACACTGCAATCGTCGTCAGATGACGCATTTTCTTTCCCCATCAAGCATACATTTGCCTCCTCTTCCTCCTGTGTTGAGGAATCACTTTCTTCACCAGACGAAGAATCATCCCAAGTCTCTGCCTTTAACACTTTCTTCTTATAACTTTTATCGTGCCTCTTTGTTTTTTGCTCTTTCAGGTACTTTGGGCACTTGCTTCTGATATGATCAATCTTCTTGCAATGGTAGCACTCCGGTAGCGGACGCTCCTCTTCATTCTCCATTTTTCCTTTGCCTTTTTGGTAGGCAAAATCATTCTTTTTGAAAAAAAAATTGAATGAATTTCTCCTCTCCGGATTTCTCATAAACTTCTTAAAGTTCCTCACAAACAGTCCTTCTTCATCTTCCTCACTTTCTTCAGTCACACTTTCAATTTCCTTTTTAGATTTCAACGCCAAGCTCTTCTTTTTGGGCTCCAAATTGTACTCTTGGCTTTGAATCTTCAACTCCACTTCATGGGTTTTTAGATTCCCAATGAGACTCTCCAATTGTAAGGTCTTAAGATCATGTGACTCAGAAATTGCAGTCACTTTAGGATTGAACTTCGGGGGAAGTGATCTTTAGATTTTCCTCACTAAATCTCCATCGGAGAAAAGCTTACCCAACATCTTTGAGTCGTTCACGATTTTAGTAAATCGTGTGTACATTGTATCAATTTCTTCATCCACCTCCATTTTGAATCTTTTGAATTCTGACTCCAGTTGAAATAGCTTTGAATCCTTTACCTGCGAAGTACCTTCATGAGTGACAGCTAAAAGATTCCAAATTTCATATGCAGTATCACAAGCACAAACTCTATTAAATTCAGTGCGATCTAGTGCGCAGAATAAAGCATTCATTGCTTTTGCATTGTTTTTACATCTTAATTTATCATTGTCATCCCACTTGTCTTTGGGTTTGACCATAGTTACATCTCCTACAACAAATGTTGGGGAAGAATAACTCGTCTCGACCATATTCCAAACTTCTATGTCGAGAGCTATTAGAAAACACCGCATTCGGGTTTTCCAATAGTTATAGTCCGTGCCCGTAAAAAGTGGTGGCCTACTAATTCCTTGCCCCTCAACGAACGCGTGATCGTTGTGCGCCATTACTCCCGGTGGTAAAACCATTTTGGAGTAACCTCGCTCTGATACCACGTGTTGGATCTTGTGGCGCCCTTAGAGGGGGGGGTGAATAAGGGCCTTTTTAAATTATAATTTTTTACTTAAGAAATTTTAAAACAAATTTTACTTTTCTAAAAATTACTTATAAAAATTTCAAACCAATGTAATTTTTAAATTAATTCTAAACACAAATTTCTAAGTTAAAGATTAAGCAACCATATTTGCAATTAAAGAAAAGACATACTTTTATAATCATGAAATTTACTTACAAATAAAATGATCTTAACAATGCTTAAGATCAAGGCACAAATATGATAATAAAAATTTTACAATTTGTGTTTACCAATCCTTCTCCCAAGGATCGGAAGGCTATCACTTGTCTCTCCCTAGATCAAGCCCAAGCCTATCGTCTAGATCTTCCCAAGATCTAGACGTAGCACACAAGGCCATGATTTCCCACCAAGCCACGCAAGGACTTGGACGCTCCGCACAAGGATGCGATTTTCCCCTAAGCCACGCAAGGACTTAGACGCCGCACGCAAGACGACGATTTCCCAACCAATACAAAATGAAATGTATATAAATGAAATTACAAAATGAAAAGAACAACTCCCTAGAAATTCAGATCTCAGAAAGGAAGGTTGAAGCCTCGAGCTGATCGTTGATGTAGAAGCGCGCCCGATCTCATCTTCAATCTCAAACCTTCTAAGGACAAATGGGAGTTGATGAGATTCTGGAGCTCTCTGGTTCGTATGCAATCAGGAAGGGACTTGGAATTCTCAATGCTTGGAATGCACGAACAAAAAGGAGCCAATATATAGAAATTCGATGTCGCCTGGGCGACATCAGCTGTCGGAATTTCCGATAGCGCTAAACTACCGCTCGTAGTGCTGTCGTGCGGGCAGTTGTTGTAACCTCCGAGCTGTCGCCTGGGCGACATCGTTGTCGAATTTCCGACAGCGCAAAATTGTCGTTCGTCGTGTTGTCGTGGGGGAAGTTGTTGTAACTTCTCAGTTGTCGCCTGGGCGACATCAGCTGTCGGAAAATTCTGACAGTGAAATTTTCATACACTCAAATTGAGCTCCAGCAGAATTGTGAACATCTCATACCTGTTACCTGCACACCATTAATAAAAATAGAATCGAATACAAACGGGACTTTGTTATTATCAAACCGGAAGAGTGCGAAACGCATGTTCCAACATGTACAAGCTCAAGAAAGCCCTCAATAGTTTGAAACAAGCCCCTCGGGCATGGAACGCTAACATTGATCACTACTTGTGCAACCAAGGTTATATCAAATGTCCTGTGGAATCTTCACTCTATCAAAAAAGGGATAATTTTGGTTGTGCTCTGGTTTGCATCTATGTGGATGATCTCATAATCACAAGCACCTCTCACATTTGATTCAGCAACTAAAGGAAAATCTCAAACTTCACTACGACATGACTGATTTGGGGTTGATGAGATTTTTCTTAGGTTTCCAAGTTATGCAGAATGATAATTTCATTTTTCATATCTTAAGAGCAATACGCGCGAAATCTCCTACAAAGATTTCAGCGTGAAAATTGCAACCCCACTGTCACGCCCATGTGCCCAGGTGATCATTTAGAGAAGAGGGAAGATGGAGAAGAAAATGCATACCATGAACTTTTTCGGTCGATTGTTGGATCATTGATTTACCTAACCAACTCTAGACCAGATATTGAGTTGGCAGTCAACATTATCTTCAGGTTCGTTTCTGATCCCAGTCATCATCATCTTCAAGCCGTAAAAAAGAATTCTTCGTTATCTCAAAGGGACCTTAGATTTTAGGATTCTCTATGAACAAAACGTTGACCAATCTCTGTGCGGCTTCTCCGATTCAGATTGGGGAGGGAATAAAATCGACCGTAAAAGCACCGGTGGTTACATCTTCTTCAAAGGAAGCAACCCTATTTCTTGGTCCTCCCGGAAGCAACAAACAATTGCTTTCTCGACCACAGAAGCAAAATACATGGTCTTCACTACAGTTGCCTGTGAGGCCTTATGGCTTAAGTAAGCTGATGCTTTCATCATGAGTGAAGAGAAGATGATTCGAAGAAGAAGAAGAAGAAGAAGGGGGTGAGCAAGATCGAAAGAAGAAAGGAACAAAAATTTTCTGTGACAATGTATCTACAATTTCTCTAGCAAAAACCCCTATCTTTCACCACCGCAGCAAACATATTGAGCTTCGGTATCACTTCATCCGAGAGCAAGTGGAGAAAGGGCAAATATATCTTCATTTCTGCTCAACTATTTGATAGTTGGCTAATGCCCTAACTAAGCCCCTCCATCGAGAAAAATTTCTCAGTTTTCGAAAGGCATTGAAGATCATGGCTCTTCCAGATGAGGGGATGCATCACCAATCAGAATTCGAAGCACCGTCTGTCTTTTCCATTTATGTTGTTTCTTTTAATGTTGTAGTTATTTTCCTACAAACCTTTAGCATTCCATCAGTATAAATATGTAATGTGATGGGGTTTGGTTTACTTACCGAATGAGAATTATCTTATCTTTCCTCTTGTTATTCGTTTCCCGTGTGTTTCAATTTACCTACAGTTCCAACAACTTAGTCCTGATATTCTCACACCTCCTCTATTCATGGAAGTAAGATTTTCTTAAATAAATGGAGGTTCTCCATATTTTCTTCCCGGTTGTTTTTTCTATTGTCATTTTGGTATAATTAATGATTTTCGTTCTCCTGATTTTAGGTAATTTTGGCACCACATTTGAAGCACTTGGGGATGAATACGTCATCATGATGGGGGTCAGTCGAAGGTGCCACGAGAAACCTGATGTTTTCACGTCGCCTCCTCACATCATATAAGTCTAAATGTGGCATGGAGCAGAGTACAAGTGATTCACAGCTTGGTACCAGACGTCAGATTTTCATGATGTCAAAGAGAGTTCTGATTAGACATAGATAAATAAATATATGTCTTCTCCTTACTTTGTTTTTGTTCCTTTAATATTCTTTATGGTTTATGTAGTCACTTCAAGCAAGTATCATCAAAGTTCAAAATAAATTTTGCATTCATAATAAACATGATGTTTTTTGATAAAGATTGAACTCATTTCTACCTCCACAAATGGAAAAAATTGAAGCAAAGTAATTGGTAGGACTCAGTCCAAATATTAATTGCCAGTAGTTTGTTATATTTCCTATATTTTTTGTTCATAGTTTCTCTTTTATGTATTCAAATTTCAAAGCAGGATTCATTGATTATGCATGTAGCTTCTACTTGATATAATTGAGATATAAACAGATCTTGCTCCATTCCATCAAAGTAGATATTCCATCAAAGAAGATGTTCAAAGATGGATTTTGTTGGAAGAACTATGACATCTTGAATCTTCTTTGAAGAGGTATTTTCTAATTTGATTTAAGTCGGTTTCACTTTGATTTTTAACATTTCCGCATATTTCGCCTTAGATCGAATTTTAATATTTGCGTCAACATTCCACTGCATTTTCTAATTTGATTTAATCCTCGGGATAACTTCATCATCGAAACTGAAGTCAAATTCATATCCGAAATCAAAATAGGTTTTGATAGGGAAAGAAGAGAACCAGATTATTTATTGCTAGACAAACATGAGAAACTCCAAACATCTGAGCCAACAAAATACCGAACTCTACAAAATGCTGCAGGATAGTATTTTCCAAATGTTCTCAGCTTTTGGCCACAAAGAAGCCGAGAGAGAGAGAGAGAGAGAGAGAGAGAGAGAGAGAGAGAGAGAGAGAGAGAGAGAGGGGAGAGGAGATTGCAATGATATTGAATTCGTGTGAGGAATATGTTCTACAATACGCCAGGCCGCTGAGAAAGAGAATCCCGATGTCTACTCTTATAGATGATGACTGCTCATCATCACCGTTGATATGCACCGCTCTCTTTCTCATTTGCCATCATTTCCATGCTCTCCTCTATTCTATCTTGCTTCTATCATCTGCAGTTTCAAGGATGTGACCTCCATAGTGCTAAACCGCCGCACCCATTTTTCATTCCAAAACTCGGGTCATAGATAGGAGAGGCGGGGCCTATTATCATCACTTGCAAGGGATTCCAAGTTCAGGTAGCGTTTGACATTCTTTCGTTAGTTATGGTAATGCTATTTTTTATATAATTTATCGATCTTAACATGTATATGTATATGCATAAAAGGATTTCTAATAGAACTTGATGTGCTATTATGGTTGTGTTTAAGATCATGCAAATGAACTTGATGTTATTTGAGTTGTTTTTAAACCCATTAGGTTAGTGTGCAACTCGGATCGGTTCGGTTCGGTTCCACTCAGAATCAAGAATTGATCCATATAGATTTGGTTCCAAATTTTTGGAACCGAAACCAACCCAAGGTTCTAAATTGTAGAACCGGAACCGAACCCAAAATGTCGGTTCCGGTTTCGGTTCGGTTCTCGGTTCCTTAAAATAAATGTGAAACCAATATTTATAATCAGAATCTCATGTGTTTCTATTTTCATTTCATAAATGTGTTCTATCAAGAAGACATAATATTTGAGGTGGGACCAACACATGTATATATCTCATAGCAGAAAGAATTTCTAAGTCACATTTCAGCAATAATGAATAGCTTTGTAGGCTTCAATTAGATGCCATCACGGACTGCGGGAACAAAGCCATTGAAACTGGAGGAGTACCTTAATCTCGATCACGAGCCGGCGAAGAGGAGGATATCTGAAACGAAGAGGACCGATGTCCGCAAGGAAGAGCTCGATCATGAGCCGACAAGAGGGGGATTGACCTACGATCACGAGCCGGCGGCGAGGGAGAGCTCGATGCTTCTCAATTTTTCACTAGCGAGAAGGGGAGTTGGGGACGGCGCAAGGGTTTCGAAGGGGGGAAAATAGGTCACGGGGGCTGGGGCTATGTTTACACTTTACAGTGATCATATTATAACTATTATTTATTTATAATAATATATTATTAATATTAGTATAATAATATATTATGTGACTCACGATCCTCCTACTCACCCCACTAGCATTCATGTTTAGAAATTTTTTATGCATCCCAATTTATAATTTTCTGGATCCGCCTCTGCTCAGAATGATTCCGACGGACAGGAATATTATTATCCGCTAAATGTGCATATTGGTGAGCATGCGAGTAGCCCGAGCAAAAATCCCAGTTTAATTATAAAACAATCAATTTGATTGTACCTGTACGGTGAATCTTTAATCTCATTTAATATGCTCTAATTATGATGAGAATGACATTTTTAGATTTCTACATAGCACGAGAGCCGTAACGTCCGCGCAAATCTAGAAGATCCCTATGACTTCCGCCTTCAACAATCCCCCGTCCCAAAGCTTTTTCTTTCTGAATATCAGCCATGACAGTGACTCCATTGATTTTTTTTTTTTTTTTGGTGCTTGTTATCCGCACCACAGTTTTAGATATCCGCATTTTTTTTGTATGAGTTATTATGCGCCTTTTGGAAATACGTCTTGTGCATGCATTTTTAGGACAGTGATCAATACGAAAGTTGTAGATCTCATCGAGATCTAATACTTTGGTTTGTACATTTTTTCTAAAAATGCACACACAAGACGTATTATCACCCTGATTGAAACATGACGTAACTATAGCGAATTTTTAGAAATACCTCTTGTACATATATTTTTAGGAAAAATGTTGACGCAATTTTCGTGTTGAACATTTTTCCTAAAAATATACGTACAAGGCGTATTTTTCAAAAAACACGTAATAACTCAAAAAAAAAAACGAATAGCGAATTCCTTTTTTTTTTCTTCAACAGCAAGCTGTCCGCCTCCCCTTCCTCCCTTCAATAAAAACCCCAGCTTTCCTCCTTTCTAACACCAGCTTTTCACACAACTTATCACCATGCCGCCCCACTTCGTCGACGTTCGGCTCCAGCCAGACCTCGCCGCTCTGCCCCAAAAGCCACCTCTCTCTGGCCAGCTCGAGTACGATACCTGGGCCGAATTGCTCATCAAAACCAGCCGCAATTCTTTCGGCCGGCACGACGCTGACCCGATGTTTGGCCCATGGGTACGCAGACCTCCTCCGTCGCCGGCCACGGCCATGGCGGAACCTCAACCTGATAACTCGCGGAAGCAGATGATCGAGAGTTACCGGCAGGAAATGGTGCAGCTGGTGCGGAACATGCCGAAGGAAGAGGCGGAAGAAGTGGCCGCCTTTGAGCTTTCGTTCAGGGATTTCGTGGAGTCGCCTCCGCCGGAGAAGACCCAGCCGGAGGTGGCGGTCGCGGCGGCCACGGGGGACAATATGGAAAAGAAGAGAAAACAGAGGAAGGAATCGAGAATGGGCACGGGTGGATTATTTCTTATCAAAGCGTTCGTGCCGTTGGTTCTGGCTGCGGTGGGAGGGCACCGGAAGATCGCCAGCGGTGGAGTGGAGAAAGCCGCGAAGGTCTCGCCGAATCCGTGCCAAGATAAGTATGATGAAAGGAGTTGCAGTAACGTAAGCTCTAATCATAGCGGCGGCGGCAGAAACAACAGTGGGTAGGTTTGCACTTCCAAATTCCCTGTTTTTTATGGATATGATTCATGAAATTTATGCTGAATTTTGTTCTTCCTGTTTGCAGGAGACGGGCTTCATGCTATGTGTTTTTGCACAGAGATAGGAGCAGACCCATTGAAATTTAGTGCTCATGTTTTCGATTTCTTCAGCTCGGGCTTGATAATAATATAGAAGCCTGCTTGAGAATTCAGTCCATGTTTTTATGTATATATGTATGATCGCTTGAACAAAGTTGAATTTTCAGTCATTTGAGCTTCTTTTTGTTAGAATTAATTATGGTTAATAGCCGACTAAAATTATATGATTTGATCTTTGATCTTTATTAGGCTCTAGGTTTATTTCAGCTGTGAGAACATGACCTATGGTTAGAATAAAAATGGAGTTTTTAGGGTTTTCCACACAGCTGCTACGATCAAAATGAAGACTTTTTGTGACTTTTTTGTGACTTTTTGGAGTAAAACGCTAATAACTACATTTAAAGTTGCCGCGAGCGGTTCTGCCAAACAACTTAGAAATAAATAGTTAAAAAAACTTATGGCTCTACAGCTTTGCGTAGACGCAGTGTAGGGAATGAATGTCGCAATTAACGACGTCTCCCATCGATCAATAGAGCAAAGAAATCTGAGAAAATCAAACCAACAAAACAAACTCACAAACACAGAGATATACGTGGAAAACCTTCACCACTTGAAGGTCAAAAATCACGGGGCACGGCACAACAAAATCCACTATAATAAATAAAGATTACAACGATAATCTAGATTTGCCCAAACCTAGAACGCCCACCGGATTTGACAACAAATCCAACCTTCTCCACCAATAAAGATGAACACCACTTCTCTACAATAGGATAATAATCTACTCTCCACAATCTGCACAATAGCAAGTGAAAACGAGATAGAAAACACCTTACGACGTAGACGAAGAAGCATTTGAAAGCGGTGGAGAAATCTCCAAGCGGAACGGAGAAAAAACATCTCCTCTTTCCGGCAACGGCAA
The DNA here is from genome assembly GCA_033032865.1 of Dactylorhiza incarnata. NCBI lineage: Eukaryota > Viridiplantae > Streptophyta > Magnoliopsida > Asparagales > Orchidaceae > Dactylorhiza > Dactylorhiza incarnata. The sequence goes on along the minus strand of JAWHQI010000120.1, from coordinate 6,205,251 downwards.
CGGCAGCGGCAACACACTTCAAATCGGAGGCAACGCCTTCGACAACCTTCACAAGAGCAGCAGCCCTAATCCTTCTCCAACTGTAGGTCGGCGACACCTCCTCTCCTTCCAGCGACAGCAACGGCGATAGCAACTCTAGGCGCCGGCGACAGCAGCCCTGACGACAGCAGCTCCAAGCGGCGGCGACAGCACCTCTCTCCTCCACGCACACCGGCGGCTCTCTCCAAGATCGAGAGAAAGAGGAAGAGGAATAGGAGGCGGGCGGCAAAACTGAACCGTGGAGAGAGAGAAGGGAGAAGAGAGATTAATACCCTAACTCCTCCTAATTCAGACCAAATAACTGTTCACGCCAAGACTGAATTAAAACCGGCCCGGTTTAGTTGAACCGGCTCAAAAACTGCCCAGAATTTATGCTCCAAATTGCAAGGACAGAGCCTAGCGCGTTGCAACCTGCCTTTTTACCAGGTTGCAACCTAAAATTCTGAATCACAAAAATTCACAAAAAATGTCCTTTAGGGGCTGAACCCCAACAAACTCCCCCTTCAGACCATAAAGGGGAGTTCTCCACCTTGACCCCGTCAAGTGGACATCATGCCGATCGACCGTCGGCAAAAATCATGCTTCTCCCTTGGGACAACCTTCGTCAACATATCTGAAGGGTTTTCATCCGTGTGGATCTTCTCCACCACCAACAGCTTCTCCTCAACTGCATCCTGAATCCAGTGATACTTCACGTCGATGTGCTTCATCCTGGAGTGAAAGGCTGGATTCTTGGCCAAGAATATAGCACTCTGACTGTCACAAAATACTGTGTACACGTCCTGTCGGAGACCAAGCTCAAGCATGAACTTCTTCATCCAAATAAGCTCCTTTGACGCCTCAGTCAACGCAATATATTCAGCCTCCGTTGTCGACAAGGACACGCACTTCTGAAGCCTTGACTGTCATGACACTGCTCCCCCTGCAAATGTGACCACGAATCCAGAAGTGGATATCCTCGTGTCAACATCTCCTGACATGTCCGAGTCCGAGTACCCAATAAGTTCTGGTGGACCTCCACCAAACTTCAAGCAAAGGTCTGAGGTACCTCAGAGATAGCGGAATATCCATTTCACAGCACTCCAGTGATCTTTCCCTGGGTTTGCCAAATAATGGCTCAATGACCCCACAGCATGAGCTATGTCTGTCCTAGTGCAGACCATAGCATACATCAAACTCCCTACTACAGATGCATAAGGGATATGACTCATCTCTTCCACCTCCTCCTCAGATGAAGGACTTTGAGAACTAGAAAGTCTGAAGTGCCCGGCTAAAGGAGTAGCAACGGGTTTTACCTTGTCCATCATGAACCTCTTCAGCACTTTCTCCACATACTCAGACTGAGATAGCCATAGTTGACCAGCACTCCTGTCCCTGGTGATTTTCATTCCAAGAATCTTCTTGCCGGTCCCAAATCCTTCATTTCAAAGGACTCACCGAGCTCCTTCTTCAACTCAGCTATGCTTGTCTTATCATCCCCAACAATCAGCATATCATCTACGTACAACAGCAGAATAGTAAACGCCTTCTCAGTCCTCTTCACATATACGCAGTGATCAGCCATGGTCCGTTGGAATTTGCTCTTCATCATGAACGAGTCAAATTTCCTATACTACTGCATGGGTGCCTGCTTCAACCTATAAAGGCTCTTCTTGAGCCGGCAGACCAGATGATGCTTCCCCTTAGCCACAAAACCTTCGGGCTGCACCATGTATAGCTCCTCCTCCAAATCACCATGCAAAAATGCCGTCTTGACGTCCATCTGCTCGACTTCAAGATCCATGGAGGCAGCCATACCCAACACCAGTCTGATAGAGGACATTTTCACCACAGGGGAAAATATCTCATCAAAATCTATACCTTGTTTCTGACTGAAACCTTTAACTACTAGTCTCGCCTTGTACCTCGGCTGAGAGAGACTTTCATCCAACTTCAGCTTGAAGACCCGTTTGTTCTTCAAAGCTCTCTTCCCTTTGGCAATGGGACCAAGTCATATGTCTCGTTCTTCTGAAGGGAGTACAACTCTGTTGGGTTTTTCTACAACCATACATCGTATGTAGGCGCAGCGGAAATAAACAGAATAACCCAAAAGAATTTGGATCGGGCCATGAATATTGAATCAAGAAGTTAACAAAATTGCTAGGTATGAAAATTACCTTTGCGGAGTTGGATCAAATCCAACCTAGATGCTCCAAGAAGATAAGTCCCATCGTCGGCTGTCCGAGTCCTCACGTAGAATAATGTCTACGTCTCTACATCAGTCCACACGAGCCGGGAGAAGAAGACTACACCTTGCGCTTCCACGGATTGCTAGATTCGCTTCAGGAAGAACAACACCGGCGACAATCGTCGGAGAGGAGGTCGGCGGAGGCGAACGGGCGGCGGAACACTTCCGTCGCTAGGGCGAGAGGCGGAACTCTTCCGTCGATTGGATTCCTTCGTAAGTTGTGAGAACCCTAAAAGAAGTTCTATTTATACCCAAAGGATAAACAGACTTCTAGAAGAATCGCTATCCGCAGACCACACAGCAGAATTGGGGTTTCTGTTACAATTCGTCGGGATTCCACGGAACAGCATTCGTCGAGTTTTCACGGGACAATTCGACGAATTTCGACGAATCACATCCGACGAATCCCGACGAATTCTATCCGACGAATCATATCCGACGAATCCCGACGAATTCTATCCAACGAATCATATCCGTGAAAACCCGACGAATTCTATCCGTGTAAACCCGACGAATTCAGACAGCAACATTTGTTGGACCTCCCCCATTCTATATGGTGATTGGTAACCTTTACCAACACAGTCAATCTTCCATCTTCTCCACATGCTCTTATGTGTGACCCTGCAGGCTCATATCGCGTTGGCAGTGAGACTACATGTTTGACCACTTCTAGATTATAATGGTAACTCCAACAGTCTCCCACTTGATCTTGAAAGTATCAAACAAAAACCTCACAAACAATGAGCGACATCTAGCAATGCATCGTTGCTCCCCAAGCAATAAGAGTTCATAACTCATAAGCCTTTATGACCAATGTTCCAGCGTTGTCTTTGTCCCTTTGTCCCTTACATCCGGAAAGAACTAGAGGCATGGACCGTGTCACCCTCTTAATAGCTCAATCCAAATTTCTTGATCTAGAACGGACTTCCAGAGAATGGTAAGCTCAATATCACATATTGACTCAACCAAGCATGGCCATGCATTTCTCAGTCCAATTCCATCAAGGGGCCCATGGATGCAACTCCTGTTATATAGGAGGACAAATCCCATATCTGCTCACACCCAGACACCCAAATGATTCGTAACGTACCCAACGACCACCCTTATCATCAACCTTCTTCAAAGAAGACTTTAGATGACATCAAAGCACGCTCTTCCTCACTCGATGAATGTTGTGACTTCAGGTCAAAGGACCACAACACTATTGTCAAATGAGACCTACTTGTGACACTTTTAAGTAACAATCCACAAAGTAGTCTCAGGTTGGGTCTGTCCAGTACAACTTGTTCACTAACAAGTACCCACGTGATGACTTGATATCACAATATCATGACCTGTGAGAACCGGTCATCAGTCAACACACATGCTAGTCTTAATGTATCATCATCACCCTTAGCTTCTACGATGATACCTCGACCAGGGACCTTTTAAGAATGAAGCTTCGAAATCATAGGCTCTCACATTCAAGTCGCGTACTTGATGTCCTATGGAAGCGAACATTCTAAGGGTATTTATCACGAATTTTATTCTATCATATAGAAACAGTATATCATAATAAAAGAACTTGCCATTAATTGTAAAAAGAAATAATTGGTACACTATTCATCATATGAATAATAAACAGCCAACAAAATATATATATTACATGCAACCCACAAGACTCCCACTAGAGTTGATCACTCAGGTATCGTTACCCATTGATCTAGTATGACCATCATGCTTTCTCTGAGCGAGAGGCTTTGTCAGTGGATCTGCAATATTCTCCTCAGTCGGCACTCTGCAAATGTTCACATCTCCTCGTTCGACAATCTCACGAATAAGATGGAACCGCCGAAGTATGTGCTTGGAGCGCTGATGGGATCTAGGTTCCTTAGATTGTGCAATTGCACCATTGTTATCACAGTAGAGAACTACGAGACCAACAATGCTAGGAACTACATCTAGCTCGCCGATGAATTTCCTAATCCATACAGCCTCCTTCGCTGCATTAGCCGCAGCGATATACTCGGCCTCAGTTGTAGAATCAGCAACTGTCTCTTGCTTGGAACTCTTCCAGCTCACAGCTCCTCCATTCAGGCAAAACACAAACCCTGACTGAGACTTCGAATCATCCCTATCAGTTTGGAAGCTGGCATCCGTGTAACCACTTACAACGAGCTCTTCCTCTCCACCATACACCAAGAATACATCCTTAGTCCTTCTCAAGTACTTCAGGATATTCTTTACGGCTATCCAGTGACATTCACCGGGATCAGACTGATACCTGCTAGTCATGCTCAAAGCAAAAGAGACATCGGGTCGAGTACATAACATTGTATACATGATTGAACCAATTGCCGAAGCATATGGAATCAACTTCATGCGGTCCTTATCTTCACAAGATTTTGGACACTGGTCCTTAGAGAGATTTACACCATGAGACATGGGCAAAAATCCTTTCTTGGACTCAAGCATGTTGAACCGCTTCAACACCTTCTCAATGTACGTACTCTGGGTCAAACCCAGCAACTTCTTCGATCTATCTCTATAGATCTTAATACCAAGTATGTAAGTCGCTTCACCCAAGTCCTTCATAGAAAAGCAGTTCCCTAGGTTGTTCTTAACAACTTTCAGGGTAGGTATGTCATTCCCGATCAGCAGTATGTCATCTACATACAATATCAGGAAGACAACAATGCTCCCACTGATTCGCTTGTAAACATACGGTTCATCCTCATTCTTGACAAAACCAAACTCTTTGATCTTCTCATCAAAATGAAGATTCCAACTTCTAGAGGCCTGTTTCAATCCATAGATGGACCTGTTCAGCTTGCATATTTTAGTGGCTTCATTTGGGGATACAAAACCCTCGGGTTGTGTCATGTACACTTCATCAAGGAGGTTTCCATTTAGGAAAGCCGTTTTGACATCCATCTGCCAGATCTCGTAGTCATAATACGCAGCAATAGCAAGCAATATCCTAATGGACTTTACCATGGAACAGGGGAAAATGTCTCATCATAGTCAACACCATGAATTTGCTTGAAACCCTTAGCCACCAGTCGCCCTTTGAATGTCTGTACATTCCCATCCATGTCGGTCTTCTTCTTGAAGACCCATTTGCACCCTATGGGTCGTACCCCTTCAGGTGGTTCCACCAAGTTCCAAACTTGGTTTGTATACATGGAGTCCATTTCGGATTTCATAGCCTCAAGCCATTTGTCGGAGTCCGGTCCATTCATAGCCTCTTGGTAGGTCGCTGGTTCATCATCATGATCCATAAGCAACACATTACCTATTTGAGACACGAGAAATCCATATCTCTCAGGCTCAAATCTTGGTCTACCAGATCTATGTAGGACTTGTGTCTCTTGAGCAGGTTCTCTAGCTACAACATCTTGTAGTCCTGGCTCAGAATCCAATTCTGGTTCATTCACTACTTGTGGTTCTTGAACTTCTTCAAGTTCTACCTTTTGCGTCTTTCTTGACAAGAACTCTTTCTCCAAGAAGACACCCGTCCTTGCGACAAACACTTTGCCCTCAGACGGTAGGTAAAAGTAATATCCTTTCATTTCCTTAGGATATCCCACCAGATAACACTTATCTGATTTGGGTTCCAGCTTGTCAGGCACATGACGTCGTACGTATGCCTCACAGCCCCAAATTTTAATGAATGACATGCTGGGATGCTTCCCAGTCCATATTTCATATGGTGTCTTTAGAACCGAATTCGTTGGAGCGCGATTCAGTGTCATTGCAGCAGTCTCTAAAGCAAAACCCCAAAAGGAAACAGGCAAGTCTGCATGACTCATCATCGACCGTACCATGTATAACAGAGTACGATTTCTCCTCTCAGACACACCATTATGCTGCGGTGTCCTAGGTGGAGTGAGCTGTGATACAATACCACACTCTTTCAGATGATCACGGAACTCATGACTCAGGTATTCGCCACCTCGATCAGATCGGAGTGCTTTAACCCTTTTACCCAATTGGTTCTCCACTTCATTCTTAAACTCTTTGAACTTTTCAAAAGTTTCGGATTTGCACTTCATAAGATACACGTATCCGTATCTACTGAAATCATCAGTAAATGTAACGAAGTAGAAATACCCACCTCTAGCCATAGAACTCATGGGTCCGCATACATCACTATGTACTATACCCAAAAGATCCTCAGCCCTCTCAGTATAACCAGTGAAAGGGGCTTTAGTCATTTTGCCTAATAAACAAGACTCGCATCGCTCAAATGATTCATAATCAAATGAGTCCAATAGTCCATCTTTATGGAGCTTGGATATGCGCTTCTCGTTTATATGGCCCAAACGACAATGCCAAAGATATGGAGGATTTGAGTCATTTGTTCTTAGTCTTTTATTATTATCTACATTATAGATCGGATGGTCTAGGTTCAAAACATAAAGACCATTAAACAATTGAGCTACAACATAACAAACATCATTCTTAAATATAGAACAACAATTGTTCTTAATTATAAAAGAAAATCCAATCATGTCTAAGCATGAAATGGATATAATGTTTCTAGTTATGGCCGGAACAAAATAACAATTATTAAGTTCTATTACAAGCCCACTGGGCAAAGAAAGACGGTAAACCCCTACGGCTACAGCAGCAACTCTTGCTCCATTGCCGACGCGCAGGTCCACCTCTCCTTTACTCAGCAATCTTCTCCTTTTCAGTTCCTGCACATTTGTACAACTGTGAGAACCACATCCGGTATCCAATACCCAAGATGAAGGAGCAGAAATGTTTATCTCTATAACGTAAATATCCGAAGCGGAAGTCATACCTCCCTTCATTTTCTACAGACCGTCAATGTACGAAGGACAATTCCTCCTCCAATGACCAGCCTTGCCACAGTGGTGGCATTTCCCTTCCTTCACGGTGCTCTTCTTTTTCAGCGCAGAAGATTTGGGCTCAAGATGTGACTTAGGTCCCACCTTCGTCTTCTTGAAGCCCTTGGCCTTACCCTTGCCTTTATGTACCATCAATATGGGACTGGCAGACTTGGCCTTCTTCATGTTTATCTCGGCAGTTCGCAACATGCCTAGGAGCTTGGGCAGTGTCTTGTCTATTTCATTCATGTTGTAGTTCAAGACGAACTGCTCATAACTATCCGGCAATGATTGCAGGATAAGATCTGTGGCCAACTCTTGACCCAGAGGAAAACCCAGTCTCTCCAGGTTCTCTATATACCCAATCATCTTGAGTACGTGAGTACCAACCGAGTCTCGAGCTCCCATTTTGCACTGAAATAAGGCATTCGTGACATCGAACCTCTCTTGACGAGCTTGCCCTTGAAACATTTTCTTTAGGTGCTCGTCAATCTCCTTGCACCCCATGTTCTCGTGTTGCTTCTGAAGCTCAGAGTTCATGGTGGCAAGCATAAGGCACTCGACGTCTAAGGCGTCATCGGTATACTTCTTATAAGCATCCTTATCAACACGGGATGAGTTCCCGGTCGGCACCTCGGGGGCTTCTTCTTCCAAGACGTAGAGCTTTCGCTCTTGCCTGAGAACAATTCTCAGGTTCCTATACCAGTCCATGTAATTCGTCCCACTAAGCTTGTCCTTCTCAAGGATAGCTCTTAGGGACAAGGTGGAATGTGAACCACTTGCCATGGAATTCTACAAGAATTCATGCAGAATTTAATCAGTACCAAAATTTCAAAATACAATTTATTTTAATTTGGACTTCAATTAAATACTCCCACTATTTTATTCAAATTGATAGCCCTCACTATCAATTCGGAGAGTCCATGCGAGCTACTCTCTTAGTGGACAAGATCCGTATTTCACCAACATCATGAGTCCGCTTTGGCGTTCCTCTTATAATGCGGTTATTTAGGTAGGCAATGCTTGCCAATTGCATCCTCATGCAACTCTTGTATGGCTGGTGAATAACTCCTTATTCGCATCCATCATATGGTGCATGCCAACCCTATGCCTCTAGGCACTCAACCTTTGAGGTCACCTAGTTAAGTTAGACCCGATGTCGACAGTGGGATATTACAATTATCCGCTCGCACCCTTACCAAGATAGATTAATGCACCTTGCTTTGGCAAGCCCACACTTCATCGATCGAGGCAGGAAGATCGGAAGGCATCCGAACACTTAATATTTGATGAAGGGATTTTAATTTTTAATAATAGGTTAACACTTAACCATAATTAACATTTGATCAAAGTGCACATCCACAGAAAAACAAGCTTTCTAAAATCCACATGCATCCCTTATGTGCACAACATAAGACTATCAACCTTTGATAGACGAAAGGGCTAAATCTGGACATTTAGAATTCTTCCAAATCTTCAGATTTACATGCATTGGACAAAGGCAAAGACAACTCGACTTAAAGCAGTAGACAAGCTCGTCTCTCATTGTTGGATTCAAAATCCAAAACAATACAAGGGTTCATTAACCACTTGAGGGACGGTTACTGCTAAGGAGACAACAATTTCTAACAATTAGAAATTACCACGAAATCCCAGACGTTCCTGGCGGGGTTCCAAGGGGCCGCGCCCCTGGCGGGGTCTTAGAAATTACCATGAAATCCCACCACCAGAAACCACACAAAATCACATCAAATGTGATATTCCAAGAAGAAATCTTGACATTTAGAACGCTTCCAAATACCTAGATTTGCACGTACTGGAATAGCCTAACTTCTGAAACAACATTCATGACCGAAACCTCCCTCTGATACCACTGTTGGGTTTTTCTACAACCATACATCGTATGTAGGCGCAGCGAAAATAAACAGAATAACCCAAAAGAATTTGGATCGGGCCATGAATATTGAATCAAGAAGTTAACAAAATTGCTAGGTATGAAAATTACCTTTGCGGAGTTGGATCAAATCCAACCTAGATGCTCCAAGAAGATAAGTCCCGTCGTCGGCTGTCCGAGTCCTCACGTAGAATAATGTCTACGTCTCTACATCAGTCCACACGAGCCGGGAGAAGAAGACTACACCTTGCGCTTCCACGGATTGCTAGATCCGCTTCAGGAAGAACAACACCGGCGACAATCGTCGAAGAGAAGGTCGGCGGAGGCGAACGGGCGGCGAAACACTTTCGTCGGCTAGGGCGAGAGGCGGAACTCTTCCGTCGATTGGATTCCTTCGTAAGTTGTGAGAACCCTAAAAGAAGTTCTATTTATACCCAAAGGATAAACAGACTTCTAGAAGAATCGTTATCCGCAGACCACACAGCAGAATTGGGGTTTCTGTTACAATTCGTCGGGATTCCACGGAACAGCATTCGTCGAGTTTTCACGGGACAATTCGACGAATTCCGACGAATCACATCCGACGAATCCCGACGAATCATATCCGACGAATCCCGACGAATTTTATCCGACGAATCATATCCGTGAAAACCCGACGAATTCTATCCGTGTAAACCCGACGAATTCAGACAGCAACATTTGCTGGACCTCCCCCATTCTATATGGTTATTGGTAACCTTTACCAACACAGTCAATCTTCCATCTTCTCCACATGCTCTTATGTGCGACCCTGCAGGCTCATATCGCGTTGGCAGTGAGACTACATGTTTGACCACTTCTAGATCATAATGGTAACTCCAACAAACTCCTCTTCCATAGCAGCCGTCCAAGCCTCACGATCTTCAGCACTCTGATCCTCCTCATAGGACTCAGGCTCTCCACTATCTGTAAGCAAGATATACTCATGAGGAGAACACCTGATATTGGGCCTTCTGACTCTCTCAGATCTGACAGGAGGAACCTCCACCACAGGTGGCACATCAACTGGCAGAGCTCTCCCTACATCTGGGATCATCTCCTCATCAGGAATAAGCTCACCAACTTCCTCCTCAGCATGCCCATCATCAGCAACAGTCTCTACTGGCCCATCATCAACATAGGACCTCTCCTCCGCAGGTGGCAACTGTGGAACATGTGACTCCGCGGCAATCTGCTCACCAACCACATGATCTTCAACAAAGATCACATCTCTGCTTCTGATCATCTTCTTCTTCACGGGATCCCAGAGTCTATATCCAAACTCCTCATGGGGAAATCCCAACAAGATACACTCCCGAGACTTCTCATCAAGCTTCGATCACTCTTCCTTGGGGACATGAACATGAACTTTGTACCCAAACACCCGCACATGTCCGTACGACACTTCCTTCCCGGACCAAACACGCTCTGGAATATCACCATTCAGAGGTGCCGAAGGAGACAAATTTATCAGATGAAAAGCAATTTGCATAGCCTCAGCCCAAAACTGCTTACCAATGCCAGCTTGAGAAATCATGCATCTGATCTTCTCAACAATCATCCTGTTCATCCTCTCTGCCAACCCATTCTGTTGCGGCGTCCTCGGGATTGTCCTTTCATGTACTATGCCATTCTCTCTGCAATAAGCATCGAAGGCACCAGTGTACTCTCCCCCGTTGTCAGATCGAACACGCTTTATTTCTTTACCGGTCATCTTCTCCACCTTCGCTCTGAACTCTTCAAACTTTGCAAGAACATCACTCTTCTGCTTCACAGAGTATGCCCAGACTTTCCTGGAATGATCGTCAATAAACGTGATGAAATAAGCGGCTCCGCCCACATACTTGGGCTCAATAGGACCACACACATCAGTGTGTATCAAATGTAGTAACTCTGCCTTCCTCTTTGGTTCAGAATCAGCAAAGGAAACACGTTTCTGCTTACCGGCCAAGCAGTTCACACACGTGTTGGGAATCCCTCCCGATAACTCCGGAAGAACCTTGTTCTTCACCAAGATCTTCAAGTTCTTCTCACTGATGTGCCCAAGCCTGCGATGCCATAACTCCATAGAGTCGCCCTCAGCAGCATTCACACTTGGGCCACAGATCTTGGCCTTAGTGCGATAAAGGCCACAACACTTCCTTCCTCTAGCTACCACCAAAGAGCCCTTCAGCAACCTCCAGGTACCACCACCTTCAATGCTAGTGTAACCACCGTCATCAAGTATACCAATGGAAATCAGATTCATTCTCAAGTCAGGAATATGCCTGACGCCCTTGAGAATAATCTTCCCAAGCTCAGTCTCCAAGTGGACATCACCACTGCCAATAATCAACGATTCACCGGAATTTGCCATCCGGATCACACCAAGGTCTCCTGCAGAATAGGTATAGAAGAAATCCCTGTGAGGAGTGCAATGATAAGATGCACCTCCGTCCACAATCCAGTCTGTGTCAACACATTCCTGGCAAGACGACCCACTGCAGTGCAAGCATAACGGCTCAGCCTCCACAATCGAAGTCGTCGCATCACCACTGGATTCTCCTACATCCTTGGTCTTTCCCTTCAGGTCTCTTTTCATTTGGAAACAATCCTTCTTGAAATGACCCTTCTTCTTGCAGTAGTAGCACTTTATGTCCTTCTTGGATTTGCCCCTAGACTTGCTACTGGAAGTGCCCCTGTTCCTCACATCCTTCTTCACAGATCTACCTCTTCCTTCCATGAGGAAAACACCTGAACTGGAAGATCCATAATCCTTCCTTCTCAACTCTTCGTTCAGGAGACAACTAGACACCATCTCCATGGTTACCACCCCATCAGGTGCTGAGTTGCTCAACGACACAACAAGAGTCTCCCAACTCTCCTGTAAGGAACTAAGAACCATCAGAGATTGGAGTTCATCATCCAAGGTAATCTTCATGGATTCCAACTGATTAATAATACTTTGGGTAAGGTTCAGGTGCTCAGTCATCTGCGAACCTTCCCGGTACTTCAAATTAAGAAGCTTCCTAATCAGGAATGCCTTGTTACCTGCAGCCTTCCGCTCATACAAGGCTTCAAGCTTTTTCCATAAGGCCTGAGCCGAGGACTCCGCGGAAACATGATGAAAAACAGAGTCATCAAGACACTGCCTAATGAACCCTACTGCCTTCCGATCCATCCTCTTCCAGTCTTCATCATCCTTAACTGAAGCCAGTCTCCCCGACAACGGGGCATGGAGATCTTTACAATATAAAAGATCCTCCATCCGAGGCTTCTAGATGCTCCAATTCTTGTCATTCATACTGACCATCTTTGTGTTCTGTTCCATTGTTTTCTCAAACCAAAAACAGCTCTAACACGATCTGCAAGTCGATTTATTTCAAGGGATCAACAAGAGAGGATAGGGAGCGGACCAATGGTCGTCACCTACCGCACCGAGTTAGAAACCGAGAAATAAAAATGACAAAACCAAAGAACCTGTCTCTGATACCACTTGTAGGGAATGAAGGTCGCAATTAACGACGTCTCCCACTGATCAATAGAGGAAGGAAACCTGAGAAAATCAAACCAACAAAACAAATACACAAACACACAGATATACGTGGAAAACCTTCACCACTTGAAGGTCAAAAACCACGGGGCACGGCACAATAAAATCCACTATAATAAATAAGGATTACAACGATAATCTAGGTTTGCCCAAACCTAGAACGCCCACCGGATTTGACAACAAATCCAACCTTCTCCACCAACAAAGATGAACACCACTTCTCTACAATAGGATAATAATCTACTCTCCACAATCTGCACAATAGCAAGTGAAAACGAGATAGAAAACACCTTACGACGTAGACGAAGAAGCCTTTGAAAGCGGTGGAGAAATCTCCAAGCGGAACGGAGAAAAAACACCTCCTCTTTCCGGCAACGGCAGCGGCAACACACTTCAAATCGGAGGCAACGCCTTCGACAACCTTCACAAGAGCAGCAGCCCTAATCCTTCTCCAACTGTAGGTCGGCGACACCTCCTCTCCTTCCAGCGACAGCAGCGGCGATAGCAACTCTAGGCGCTGGCGACAGCAGCCCCGGCGACAGCAGCTCCAAGAGGCGGCGACAGCACCTCTCTCCTCCACGCACACCGGCAGCTCTCTCCAAGATCGAGAGAAAGAGGAAGAGGAATAGGAGGCGGGTGGCAAAACTGAACCGTGGAGAGAGAGAAGGGAGAAGAGAGATTAATACCCTAACTCCTCCTAATTCAGACCAAATAACTGTTCACACCAAGACTGAATTAAAACCGGCCCGGTTCAGTTGAACCGACTCAAAAACTGCCCAGAATTTATGCTCCAAATTGCAAGGACAGAGCCTAGCGCGTTGCAACCTACCTTTTTACCAGGTTGCAACCTAAAATTCTGAATCACAAAAATTCACAAAAAATGTCCTTTAGGGGCTGAACCCCAACACGTAGGGGCCTGTTTTGGGAGAGCGGTGGCCGTGGAAAAAGTAGTAGCAAAAGTAGGGTAGGAAAAGGAGCTATTGAAAAAGATCTACTGCAAATGAAGATTTGTTTGGGTGAACTCCGTTTGCAGAGTTTTCAAAAAAGAGAAGCACATTATAAACTGTTTGACAAAACTGGACATAAGCAAATAAAATAAATTCATAAATGCGTGTCTGGGCCGAAAATGCTCTCCCACGCGGAAAATGCGTGAACGGGCTGAAAAATATGCCCCCTGGCGGAAAATGCGCCCGGGCGGACATTGTGCACCCGAGCGGAAATTGCGCGCCCGGGCGAAAAATGTGCACTCATGCTAACAATGTGCGCCCTGACTAAAATGCGCGCTCGGCCCGAGAATTCGCGCCCGGGCCGTAAAATGCGCGCTCGGGCCGAGAATGCGCGTCCGGGCCGTAAAATGCGCGCTCGGACAGAAAAATACGCGCCCGGGCCAAAAAAATTGTGTAGGGGCAGAAGATATGTCTCTTAGGGTTGAAGGAGGAAGAGAAAGCCGCCCTAATCGATAGACAAGAAATATTGTAATGAATGATGTTTTGTTTTCTTCTCTTCTGTGCATACTTATTGTCCATCATTAGATTTTGAATTTCTTTCTCCTTTTGGATTATCCTGAAAAGAAATTCCCTTGGACAATTAATCTTCCTTTCCTCTTTTGTTCTCGACCCGTCCATCAGCATTTTGAATACATTCCAAGAAAGCTTTTGTTGTCTTCTTGAATGCTCCTTTCCATTCTAGGCAATAAACGAGCCGTTGAAGAACGGTCTTCAACAATATGGGCCTTCAGAAAAGGTTCTAAAAGGACACCTGAAATGGCTTCCTTTTCAGACTGTATTCGACGTTGCGTCAACTTCCTCATTCCTCTTATCGACGCACCTCTGAGTTCTTATAAGAGTAGCTTCGAATTCCTTCTAGCTTTGGCTGAACTCAGTAGTCGACGTTGTGTCGATCACTTATCGACATAACCGTCGAATTGAAGACTTGGACTTGAACTGTGTCTTCTGCGTCGAATTGAAGTTGAAGTTGCGTCGACTTCTAAGATGGCTTCGACTGGCTCCTCCTTCTACGTTGAGTCCCTTTCGACGTTGCGCCAACTTTGATTTATACTTCGACAGGATGAATGAGTTGCTTCGATTTCCAGTCAGAGTTACGTCGACATCTAGTCGAAGTTGCGTCGACTACTATTCGACGCAAGTCCTAACTTAACTGAAATTGTGTTTCTCTTGACTTGGTCTTGACACTCTAAGGGAGTGTGACATCCTATGACATCTAATGGCAAATTTACCCTTTCTATACAATGTGGGTAATATAACCTAATTGCTAAAATCACTTTAAGTAATTTGTTAGATAAATTACAAGGGCTTTTCCCAACAATCTCCCCATATTTATCATAACAAATTTTACAAAATTAAAGTAAGTGATTTCAAGCATGCTTTGACATAAACTCATAATATAAACTATTATACAAAGACAATAGAGACTAATGAATGGAATCACAGATCATTTTATATACATTATCAAATAATCATATTGTTCTTAAACAGTTGTATCCACCATAGGATATAGTGTAAATAGTTAATAAGCACAAAATACCTGAACTTCGCTGTTCTTTTTCAGGAGTTTTCTTCTTCCTTGAGAAAATTTTCTGTGGCTTTATGTTCCTTGGAGCAAATTTTAGTGGTTCATTTTCTTCTTCAAGATCCTTGACATTTTCTTGCTGAGTTTCATTTTCTTTTGGAGGCTCCCCCTGAGATAGTGCATTTTGTTCAGCAATTGAAGCAGCATCCTTAGCAATTTTAGACACTTCTACCAGCAGGTCATCTTCTAGAGGCTCCCCCTGAGTAGAAGCTATCATCACCTCCCCCTGGTTGAGTGTTGCATCCTCAGCAAACATCACCCCCCTCATTTGTAGGAGACTCCCTCTGAATAACTGGAGACTCCCCTTGAACAGCTCTTGTCTGAATAATAGTGAGTGTATTGGGATCTGGAATATATCCAACTGGGGCATTTGGGGCAACTTATTTTTGAATATTCTTTCCTTTTTCCCTCTCCTGATCCTTCTCTGTAATAGGCATCTCCTCCTGAATTTTCTCCCCCTTCTGAACCTTACTGACTAGTGAGGTTAAGAACTCCTTTGTTACCAGGGAGGAGGACACAGTTGAATAAGTGGCAGGAGAGACTCTTGTGCCTTTTCCAATTCTGACTCCATATGGGAGTACTTTCTATTAAACTTTCTTGCCTGAGAGGCCAGCAGATCAGCAAAAGTGCTAGTTGCTAGTTCTACTGCCTTTGAAATCACTTACTCAAGGTCAATGCAAGGAGCAGGTGTGGTAGAGATAGTAGGGGTTACTGTGAAGTCCTCATGAAGGTCTGGAATATCTTGATGGATAGGAGAGAGGGTTTGATAGACTTCTGGAGAAATATGGTATTGTAGTAGAGGGGATGACTGTCTTTCTGGAGTGATGGTGGATGGTAGTTGTTGTTGTTGTGGTTGAGAGAAAAGTTGAACTGTAGATGGAATATCTGATACCAAGAGTTGAACTATAGGTTCTGGAGCTGATTCATGTTGGACTGGTGGAATATCTGGTATCACTGTTTCTGGTATCACTGTGTCTGGCTGTTGTGATGCTGGAGAGAGAGGAGAAGAGGTTGGAGCTTAGCCATGCTTCAGAATCTGCCTGGTCCATTTTGAAAAGATGCCTATATTGATTCTATTCCCAGGTGGAATGGGCACACCTTTGGATTTGCACACACTAGGATAGTGGTGAAGCAGCACTTTGCTCATTATCCTCATGAAAGCATTTTCCTTATTTGAGTATTTATGAGCAATTAACTTAAGGAGGCACCTCCCCCAATCGATCTTCTTATTTAGTACCAATAATCCCATTATCTGCAGCTGCTGCTTTGGGATGGCATCATGAGCAGAGATTTTGCAGAGCAGCACCTTTCCCACTATGTCAGCAAGAAACATGTACTCTTCTGCAAGATCAATTTTCTTTAGATTGATTGCCTTCTCCTTCCTGAACTGTATTATTTCTAAAACTTTCTTTGTCTCTTCCCCTGTTAATTCATCAGACTCATCACCTGTTGGTAGATCAAAGGCGAGGGATAGCATTTCCTCAATAATTCTAATATCAGTTTCAGATATTTTCTAGTGAGGGATCCATCCTCTCCTAGGTGAATATTGTCCTTGAGCTCTGTCAGCTCTACATCAAGGATCTTGCATCTAGTGGAGATCAATTTGGTTAGTCCAACAGCCTAAAACAAGCCAAGAATGGCTTTGAAGTTATCTGATGCCGCATTGAAAGAATCCACATCCACATCAAAATCGGAATTGATCTTAGGTGGATCCATTGGATTGCAAGTACCTGCAAACACAAGGAAAAGAGAGAGAGAGAGAGAGAGAGAGAGAGAGAGAGAGAGAGAGAGAGAGAGAGAGAGAGAGAGCAAGAGAGAACTGGAGTAGAAGAGAGCACGAGAACAAGAAGAAGAGAAAATTCGAAAGCGTAAAGAAGTCGACGCCAAAATTGCCTAAAAGAAGGTGATTCGTCACAACTTAGGGTTGCAATCGAAGCACCGTCGATAAGAATTAATATTTAGCGCGCCAAAACATGTCGAGACTGCTTCTAGAAGCAACTCCGCGCGCGCTGAAAAATTGACATTGCATCGATTAGTATTCAACGCAACTTCGAGATTGTTCAGAAACAATTAAGTCGGCGTAGCATGTCGACGTTGCGTCGATTTCTAATCGACGTGACCTTGAATTTGATCAGCATCTATGAAGTCGACGCATGCGTCAATATATACTTGACGCTGCGTCGAATACCATTCGAATTATCCACTCTGATTGTCTCTCGAAGCTTGTGATGAGTAGAACCCGACAGTACATCGAATTCTATTAGACGCAACTCTGAATAAACAGTTCTATTTTCATAGAAAATTCTTATTGTTTTTCCCAGTCGTTGAAGCTGAGCAGTCTCATCTCGGAGGTCTCCGTCCAGCGGTCTCCAGCTCCATCAAACTACGGTTTGATAACCTCGGTCTGTGCGGTCTCCCAGCATCAGACCGTCGCTTCTCCTCAGATGTGCCAGTTCGCTTCATGTGAAGAGAAGCGGTCTGGTAATCTCGGTCTCTCCCTTACGGGGGAGTGTTCGCCAGCGTGGTCTCAATGTCAGCTAGCTCACTGCCTTCAAGATAATTATTTATTGGCGGTCTCCTCAATCACACGACCTACCTCCTGTCGTATGACCGCCAATCTCCTCTCCAGGCCGCTGAGGTTGTTGCAGTCTCGTTCTTCCTGACCGCCTGACCACCCAACTTTCTTTGTATATTGTATCTGTATTTAGTCCCACATTATATATTTGTATTTTTCTCTTTCCCTCCTAGTCTATATAAAGGAGGCAATACTCATGTAATACATAGATTTTTTGGAAATAAAATTTCTATTATTTTCAATTTCTCACATGGTATCAGAGATAGGCTACAACGATCTTTGTGTTGTGAGCTCATCTCTCCCTGGCCGGTCTCTCTTCCTCCAGACCACGCTATCTCCTTTGTTATCGGTCGTCTGACCGCGAGACCGCGCGATCTGTCTTTCTTCTTCCATATCCCTTCTCATAGGTATCTCGTCTGAGAATGTCCTCATCTCCACTCTTGTGGCCATTTCTACCTCTACTATTGGCAACCTTTGCACCTCCTCCAAGCTCACTGGCCCTAATTATCCTGATTGGAGTGTCTCCTTCACCTTTCTCTTACGCTCTCAACGCAAATGTCACCACCTCACCGATGATCCTCCTCCCAAAGGGTCTACCACCTTTAATGATTGGGATGCTAGCGATGATATGGTTCGCACCTGGCTAGCTAACAACCTCTCTGATGAGTGTCTTCCTATCATTCATCATGATGAGACCGTCAAAGCTGCTTGGAACCATCTTGCTGCCCTTTACTCCAAAGGCGCCAAAACCTCCAGCATCTACACCTTATATGCTGACCACTTTGCCCGCCCAACCATGAATCCCACCACAACATATCAAGAGGTTCAGGCCCTTGGAGCTGAACTTCTTCAGCATCACCCCTTCTCTGTTGACCTCGCGGAGGAGCAAAAACACTTCCAGGAGCTCCTGGTTATGTGTTACCTTCTCCGTCTTCCTGACTCCTATGATATGATCCGACATCAAATTCTTGGGGAAGCTGACTCTCCTACCCTTGATGCCACCGCTGCTCGAGTCTCCGTTGTTACCTTCCTTCTCCAACGACCCTTGTTGTCATCTCCTCCTCCTCCTCCTCCTCTAGAGAGCTTTGCTCACCGGGCTGAACGTGGTCACCCCTGTGGCCGTGGTGGATCTCTTGGTGGTTGAGGACCTCCTGGGTACATCTATTCTCATTGTGGTCAGAAGGGTCACACCATTGATGGCTGCTATCTCAAGCATCCTCACCTTCGCCCTCTGGCTGCGGCTCCTCATCCTGCTACTACACAGCCGTATGCTTCCGTTGCTACCTCCTCAGGTAGCGTGCACTTGGTTACTGAAGGTAAGTGGCTTATTGAATCCGACGCAACAGTCATATGATAGGGAACCCTAAACTTTTCTCAAAGTTACTAGAGCACAAGAATTCACCTCCGGTCCTAACCGCAGATGGTTCTCCCTCAAACGTGTGTGGGACTGGGGTAGTTCATGTCACTCTGACTATCTCTCTTGAGAACACTCTTTATGTGCCTACGTTTCCTTGCAACTTACTCTTTGTCAAGGCTCTCTCTCAACAGTTACAATGTTCTATTATGTTTACTCCAACTAATTGTTATTTTTAGGATCTTCACACGAAAGAGATAGTTGCTACTAGGACTGAGAGTGGAGGCCTCTACTTCCTTGACGTTCTTGCTGCTCATTCTGATTCCACAACCTCTGATTCTCTCCATCAGTGGAACCTCCATCTTGGTCACCCCCACCTCGGCTGCTCTATCAACTTCTACCTCACCTCAACAAAGATACCTCTCCTCTCAACTGTGAAGCTTGTCAACTAGGACTGAGAGTGGAGGCCTCTACTTCCTTGACGTTCTTGCTGCTCATTCTGATTCCACAACCTCTGATTCTCTCCATCAGTGGCACCTCCGTCTTGGTCACCCCCACCTCGGCTGCTCTATCAACTTCTACCTCACCTCAACAAAGATACCTCTCCTCTCAACTGTGAAGCTTGTCAATTGGGAAAGAATCATCGGGCTTCCTATCCTGTCAAGCATGGTCGTAGCTTGACCCATCCCTTTGATCTTCTTTACTTGGACGTCTGGGGTCCTTCTCCTACCAAGACCATTGGTGGGAGTTGTTTGTATTTTATTACTTTCATTGATGATTTTTCTAGATGTACTTGAGTGTATCTTTTAAAAAAATGCTCAGAACTTTTTACTGTATTTTCAACCTTCTATAATGAAATTTCCACTCAGTTTGGAGTTTCTATCAAAGCAATTCGCACTGATAATGCTAAAGAATATGTTTCTCATCTGTTTTCTGAGTTTTGCATGAACAATGGTCTTATACATCAAACTAGTTGTCCTTATACCTCCCAACAAAATGGGATAGCTGAACGTAAGAATCGTCACCTCCTCGACATGGATCACACCTTACTCTTCCAGATGAATATACATAAAACCTATTCGGGTCATGTCATCCTCGTCTCATGCTATCTCATTAACCGCATTCCCTCCACCATACTTCAGGGCTCCACACCCTTTTCTCTCCTATATCCAACCTCGAAATTAACCTTTCTCGTTACCTCCCAAGATCTTCGATTGTGCTGCGTTTGTCCATACTCCTTCACCAGGTCGGGACAAACTCTCCCCTCGGGCAATTAAGGGTTCATTTGGCGCGGTGTTTTGGCCGCGCGTTTGGGGCAAACGCCGCCGGACGGCGGGTAAACAAATGCACTCCGGCGGCGTTTGCTTCGGCTGGACCCGCCGCCCCATGAGAAACGCCCCATTTCTCCCCGTTTCGATCCCCGCCTCCTCCCCTCCGTTCCCAACCCCTCCTTTCCACCCGTAGGTGCCGCCCACCACCGGCGCGCCAAATAAAGCCTAAGTGTATCTTTGTTGGTTACTCTCCAACTCAGAAAGGTTACAGGTGCTATGATCCCCTTCTTCGCAAACAATATGTCTCAGTTGATGTCACCTTCTTTGAGACTGTACCATATTTCTCTAACTCCTCCACCTCTCTGCCTCCTGAAACTCATCCCTCACCACCTCTCATTTCTTCCCCACCGCCACCACCAACATATACTATAACTACACTTCCAACTCCACCTCCTCTTCCTTTACCTCCACCACCTACATAGTCTCCTACCACCTATCCTCCTACTCCGGGGCCTCCTCTCCAAGCTCTTGTGCCAGCTCTGTCTTCTTCAGATGATGACTCTCCTGCCAATACAGTCACCACTGATGATCTCCCTATTGCTCTTCGAAAGGGAGTTTGCTCATGTCCGCAATATTCTATTCATGATATTGTGACCTATGCTCAACTCACCCCTTCTGCTAGGGCTTTTGCTATTGCTATTTCAGATACTGACACGCCAGCTAATTATCAGGAATCTCTTGCTATACCATAGTGGAAGGCTGTCATGGATGAAGAAATCTCCACACTTCAGGACCGTGACACTTGGACACTTGTTCCTCCTCCTCTTGGAATAT
This sequence comes from Dactylorhiza incarnata, assembly GCA_033032865.1. Classification (NCBI taxonomy): domain Eukaryota; kingdom Viridiplantae; phylum Streptophyta; class Magnoliopsida; order Asparagales; family Orchidaceae; genus Dactylorhiza; species Dactylorhiza incarnata. The sequence goes on along the minus strand of JAWHQI010000120.1, from coordinate 6,184,083 downwards.
ATATTGTTGGGTGTAGGTGAGTCTTTATGATCAAATATCGTGTCGATGGCTCTGTCGACCGATATAAAGCTCGCTTGGTTGCCAAAGGTTTTACTCAGACATATGGAGTTGACTTCTTTGACACTTTCTCACATATCGCTCTTCTTACCACCATCCACGTTCTCTTCTCTGTGGCCATCAACAAAGGTTGGCAAATCTCTCAATTAGATGTCAAGAATTCCTTCCTCTATGGTGATCTTCAAGAGGTTGTTTTCATGGAGCAACCTCCAGGGTATGTTTCTCTGGGGGAGACTCGTGAATGTAAGCTAAATAAGGTCATCTATGGTCTTAAGCAAAGTCCATGCGTCTGGTTTGAAAAGTTTAATGAAGTGATCAAGATCATTGGATTTGTCCGCAGCTCTGCAGATCACTCTCTCTTCATACGCAAGACCTCTCATGGAATGGTGCTTCTGGCTGTCTACGTTGATGACATCCTTCTCACTGGTGATGATATTGAAGGTATCACCCTTACAAAGAAACATCTCCTTCAACACTTTGTGACCAAAGATATGGGGACTCCCAAGTACTTTCTGGGCATTGAGATCTCAAGGAAGCATATCTCTGTTGGCCTCTCACAACGTAAGTATGCTATTGATCTTCTGAAGGAAACATGTCTTCTTGGTGCTAAACCTGCTAAGTATCCAATGGCAGTAGGAGACGATAAACTCTGGAATGACAACTCCCCTCCTCTGTCTGATAGCACTAGATATCGTCATCTTGTAGGCAAGCTCATCTACCTAATTATAACAAGACCTGACATTTGTTATGTCGTTGGGAAGATCAACCAATTCATGCAAGCTCCAGGGAAATGTCATCTTCAAGCTGCTCTAAAGATATTGGAATACGTTAAGGGGTCTCCAGGGAAAGGACTTCTATTACAAAGAAACAACCATCTCAAGATAGAAGCTTATTCAGATGCTAGCTACGCTGATGATAAAGAAGATAGGAAATCCACATCTGGGTTCTATACCTTCGTGGGAGAAAATCTTGTGAGCTGGAAGAGTAAGAAACAAGCAGTGGTATCTAGATTGAGTGTTGAGGTCGAGTACAGAATCATGGCCCAAATTACATGTGAATTGAAGTGGTTACGAACTCTCCTACTATACTTTGGAGAAGTTTACAACCATCCTTTACCAATGTTCTGTGACAACAAAGCTGTAATCTACGTATCTCAAAACCCAGTCTTTCATGAGAGAACCAAACACATTGAAGTGGACTGTCATTTCATCGGGGAAGAAATCTTGAAGAAATAAATCTGCACTCCCTTCGTAACTTCAAACAAAGAGCTGGCTGATATCTTCACCAAACCCATATCTTCATCCTTCTCTGATATGTGTAACAAGCTAGGCATGATTGATATATATGCTCCAGCTTGCAGGGGAGTGTTGAAGTCGAGCGGTCTCATCTCGGCGGTCTCCGTTCAGCGGTCTCCAGCTCCATCAAACGATGGTCTGATAACCACGGTCTGTGCGGTCTCCCAGCATCAGACCGCCGCTTCTCCTTAGATGTGCCAGTTCGCTTCTTGTGAAGAGAAGCGGCCTGGTAACCTCAATCTCTCCCTTACGGGGGAGTGTTCGCCAACGCAGTCTCACGGTCAGCTAGCTCGCTGCCTTCAAGATAATTGTCTATTGGCGGTCTCCTTAATCACACGACCTACCTCCTGTCGTGTGTCGCCAATCTCCTCTCCAGACCGCTGAGGTCATTGCGGTCTCATTCTTCCTGACTGCCTGACCGCTCAGCTTTCTTTGTATATTATATTTGTATTTAGTCCCACGTCGTGTATTTGTATTTTCCTCTTTCCCTTCTAGTCTATATAAAGGAGGCAATACTCACGTAATACATAGATTTTTTGGAAATAAATTTCTATTAGTTTCAATTTTTCACACCAGCAATGATGTTTATTGAAAATAGTATTTATACTATTATTTTTATGAACTATAAGGATAACAAGGGAATTTAGAGAAGAAATCACTTCCTTGGTTGAATTTAATTCTTCTTTCCCCTTTCACTATATCTTAGGTGGGTAGGGCTGATATCGAGTCGAGTTCGAGCGATTTTGGCTCGGCTCGAAATCGAAATTTTCGAGTCGAACTCGGCTCGAAATCGGCTCGAAATCGAAATCGATTTCGAGTCGACTCGACTCGATTCGAAATGGCTCGATTCCGAGCTGGCTCGAAATCGAATCGAGCTGGCTCGAAATCGAATTCAGCTGATTCAAAATCGAATCAAGCTGGCTCGAAATTAAGCAATTTTTCTCTTTATTCGTAATTGGCTCGAAATTAAATTGGGAAACATCTAAATTTAGGAAATGAAACAATTAAAATCTTCAATATTTTTATTTAGGTTTAAAACTTAGTGTTTTTAATTTAAAATAATAACATATTAATAAATAAATAATATTTTTAATCAATTCGAGTTGATTCAAATCATATTTCGAGCGATTCAGGGCTGGCTCGAAATCGACTCGAAATCAGATTCGAGTCAAATTGAATCAACTCAAATTGAGTCGAATCAATTGTAACCGATTCCGATTCGGCTCAATATTCGAGCGATTTTCGAGCGACTTTCGAGTTTCGAATATTATGCTCAGCCTTATAGGTGGGGATCCTACCTTATCATGCACAAGTAGTTCAAATATTAGAAGGTACCCATGTTACCTTGGGTCTTTTGCTTTTACCATTATAAGGTTTTATGAAAGAATAGAATGATCTTTCATGTTATCCTTTTGGATGGTAAGGAATGGGTTCACCAAACCTATGTTTATTATTTTGGTACTTGAAATTTGTATAAAATGTATCCAAATATAATAAATCAGCAGAGTGTCTAATTATTCTATTATTGATTTTAGCTTTTTGATTCTTGTTGGTTAATTTTTCTGAATTACTCTTGCCTAGAGATTTCTTTTCTTTGTTAGAATTTGCTTTATTAACTACAGTTATTTTATCTGGATTATTAATTTCTTGATCTTTAGTTTTTGCACTCCCCCCCCCCCCCCTGATTGATAGTCACTACGTCTAATGAAGCTAACTGGATTTTTCCGGGCAAGTTTCCTAGAGATTTTTGTGCTAGTAGATGACTCTACTCTTAAACCTAGGTGATTAAATCTCATGGAGAGATTTTGTGTAATGTCTCTAAGCTTTTGACTTCTCCCATTGAGTGAGTCATCAAAGGCTTTTTCCTTTGTTAGCTCTTCTTTTAGTTTTTGATTTTCTTTTCTGATTTCAATTAATTCTGATTCCTTATTATGAATTTCTTCTATTAAGTCTTGATTTCTCACATATAATTCATCTTTCTTTAGGTTGTCTAGTTCTAACCTAACTATTTTTATCTCTTTTTGAACCTTAAGATGATTATTGCAGAAATCTTTAAAATAGTTTTTGAAATCATCAGAATTAAAATCAAAACTATCAAATAGGGATACATGTTCTTCCTCATCATCTGAGGACATCCCTAAAGCCATCAGGCAAGCAACTTCTGCTTCTTCATCACTTTCAAATGAAGAGGAGCTCAACTCTGCTTCAGAGTCACTCCAGGTTTCAGCAATGAAACCTTTCCCTTTCTTCTTATCTTTCTTCCTGAAAGACTTCTTCTGTTGCTTATTTTTGCTGTTGCTCCTGTCCCTTTGCTCTTTTGAACAGTCAGGGGCAAAGTACCATGGTTTATTGCAGGAGAAGCAAATCACTTCCTTCTTTGGAGTCTTATCAAACTTAGGCTTTGATCTCCACTCTTTTCTTCTTGAGTCTTCAGTCTTGACCCATTTTCTAAACCTTCTTGCCAGAAGATTGAACATCTCATCTTCAGGGGTGGAAGACTCTCCTTCAGTAGCCTTCAAGACAAGACTCCTTTAGATAGGAGTTGAGACTTTCTCCTTGGCCTCTGTTTCAGTCTTGCTCTTCAACATCTCATATGATTTGAGATTTCCTAGCAAAACATTAATAGAGATCTCTCTATGACCTCTGGACTCTCTGATGACCTAGATTCTTGAGTCTCATGAGCTTGGGAAGTACATGAGAATCTTATCATTTATTTCAGTCAGAGAGATCTCCTTTTCCAGACCTTTCAACTCATTAATTACGATGTTGAATCTGTCATACATCTCAGCAACAAATTCCTCAGCCTTTTTTTGAAAGTTCTCATATTGGGATATGAGAAGGGACTTCCTGTTTTTTCTTTCATCAGAACTTTCTTCTACAAGTCTGGAAAGAGATTCTCATATCTCTTTGGCTGATTGGCAGTCAGCAACCTTCTGAAAAATGTCATGACATGGTGAAAATACTATAAGAAAATAGAGTTTTGCCCTGGAAAAAAGTCTAAAACTATGGCTAAAAAGCTTTTGCCACGGTCTAGCCACGGTAAAAATTCATGGCTAAAGATCACGTGGAGAAAGACTTTTAGCCACGAACGGGCCGTTGCAAAAAATATTAGCCACGCACAAAGCATTGTCGTGGCTAATACCGAGACCTTTTGCCACGGGTTTAAATCATGGCTAAAAGTCTCCGATATCATGAAAAAAACTATTTGCCACGAATTTTGGCAGTGGCAATTGATCGGATTATTTGACACGGTCTAAAACCCTGGCAAATAATCATTTATATATTTTTTAAAAATAGTATTTGCCACGGTCTAAAACCCTGGAAAATCCTACTGGGTTAGGAAAATATACTTGTATATACTAGTATTTAAGAATACAAACAATAATAATGCAGCAAGATTTTGATTTTTTTTTAATCACCATGATTTTACATAAATAAATTCTATTGCAAATTCTAATAAACAAAATTTCACGTCAATAATACTGCCATCAATTCACAACTATATAATTATAATACAAAACAACATTTTCATTCCTTCCAATTCCATCACATAAAACAAGGAAAAAACATTATAATCATATTTGCACACATTCTTTATAGTGAGAGTTGTGGCTTACATGCCTGCAGGGCAACAATAAACAATATATTAATAAATTGATTCTAATAAATCTATAATATAAAGATACTTATAATAATTCTATATCTTAGGTCAAGAAAATTAGAGAATGAACTGTTGATGTAGATCTCAAGGCCTACAGACCAGAGTTGAGATTTCATGGATACATCTATTAAATATATAAATATGAGAATGCAAATAATTGAGATGTGATATTTTACTGCTATTAAAGCAACACATTCCTGTGATTTTGTACTTTGTATTCTCCATAAGCACTCCTTCCTTAGGGGGGAATCAGTAAACACCGCCTTTATAAAATTTTCAACCTGCAAAGTGAGAAAATGATTCAGGTTGCATATTTAGAAAATGCAACTTAGATTAGTCAGCATTACATTTCCAGACATAATTTTATGCATTGGTGCTCCAGATTTAGAAGAATGATAAATGGCATTACATACTTAGCAAGTAGATCACTTTGCTCTAAATTATAGGAATAAAAGAAACCGTTAAGGTGACTATTTACAGCAGTGCGCACATCAACCACTTCAAACACAATGTTTTCTCCTTCCATGTCACAGTCTAGCCACAATACAAGCCACTAGCACCTCCTAGCTTCTTCCTCTAATGTCTTCTTTAAATCTAATTTGCCCTGTAGTTAAAAGACACTGCTTAGTCTTTGTTTGGTAAAAAATTACAAGTTGCAATCAGCGCAACCAAACCGGTTGTGCTAAGTGTATACAACTCGAGAATGTATTAATTCCCAATGTATATGGTCCTTAAAATTGTCTATAGGATGCTTCAGTGTATGTTGAAGAGACATATACAACACTTCGTGGTATATGCTGATTTGGCGTATATGAAGATTCAAGTGTATGCTAATGCGCCATATACAAGACTTTCACAATGCATACAACAATTCACAGTGTATGCTGAAGTATCGTATATGACACTTCACAGCACTGGTTGTGTTGAATATGTTTGCAATTCCTATCACTATTGTGAAATATTTACTACCACATCAAGAAACTCAAATAAGCATGAGCAAATGTATTGATCAATCTTGCAGAAGCAATGTTTCCCTGATAGACCTTGATTAGTTAAGGGTATCATCTAAATCCTCTCTAATTATTATTGAATTCAAAGCCCATTTTTAATTATAACTATTATATAGATCCATATTTTTAAAGTAAATTTCAGAGAGACATCTTTCAATTCTAAAACATGTTTCCAATCTACAAGCAACCAGTTGTGCATAACTGTCGGAGTTGTGCATCATATGCCTAAAAACATTATAAGATCGTTGTACGGTGCCAAAACTGTTTCAAAATATTGGCCACGATTTATTAAATAAAACGCCGCGAAATCCAAATTTTACGGCGACATTGTAAAGAACGCTGCAAAAAAACACACTGATAGGCCATATTTGTTGCAGTGACTCCCTATCAACACAAACATTAAGTGTGGTGAAAATGTTAATACAATTGGTTAAACATATTGCCTATTATAGTATGGACAGAAGTCTTCTTTCTCATAAATTCGACAAATATAATGCTCCTCAAGAGTTGAACCCGGAACCACATCAAGTTTGGTTGTTGCTCCTAAAGCCAATACCAACTTGGCTGACCATTTGAAATTTATACAACACCTACAGAAATTTCATCATATGTAAAAAAAACACCTACAAAAATTGAATATCTGCATGCATGAAATGGTGAAATTATTTCCATACATTTCTTATCTGAAACATGGAGACGAAACACCTTCTATGCAAATATTCTGATAGGGAGTCATAAACATCATGTGCACAAATTCATGTGCTTGGACTTCATGTGCATAAAATTGCTGCTTTTACCCATGAACCATAAACAACAACAACACTCAAGCTTTTATCCCATTGTAGGCTTTAAAAATTGCTGCTTTACACATGAACCATATTATGAAATATTAAAATGTGTCAAACACATTCCTAAGATTTTAAAAATGATATAAAGTTCTAAGAAAGTAAAAAAGAACAACCTTCTTTAATCTAAATTCATCAACCACATTAAGATATAATAAAATGTGTCAAGTACGTTTGGATTGTTACAACCAAACTCGAAGAAGTTGTGTCTTAGGAATAAGCCAATTCTACAGTGCAAGTTCATATATTTCTTATCAATGGTGCATTGTATGGTAATCCAATACTCACGGCAATATTGAAACAGAAGTATAGAAAATGACATAATTTTGATTCAAAAAAACATGACTTCAATGAGCTAATGTATGGAAGAGTTTTTGTCAATAATAATTTATTTAATTTGACAGAATCTCCTAATTGGTGGATTCAATTTCGACCAAAAACTTTTTTATAATGTTGTACAACTAACTTCAACATTTTGGACAACAGAACATATTCAATAGCATTATAAAGTAAATTATGCATTTTATAGTTTCAAAAGCATCTTTCCCAAAAAATTATAATAAGGTTGAAAAATTCACAAGCAATTATAAAATTGTATAGTTAGAAAATTTTCTTTCGCAAAAATATAAATCAAAGAAAATCCAATTGAATAATATGAGGTTACAATGAATACAGTGTTTGCTTGAATTTTTTTCTTACCATGTTCTGCTTATTTAGTTGGAGTTGAAGTAGATCAGGGAGGAGGAAAACTGGAAAACTTGGTTGAATTAATGATTTTATTTCTAGATGATTCCATAAAATCCTAAAAACAACCATCTGAAAATGAAACAATAAAATAAAAGAGGGGAAATGAAGGGTACTGCATACCTGAACGGGGAAGATAGTGGACCTTAGATGCCTTAGATTTCACCTTCGTCTCCCTTGAGCAGAGTTTTGATTTAGAGGATAATGATAGATCTTTCTCCGCCAATCGGAACCCAAGGATAAATATATACACCATAATAGGCAAAATAAAAGAATTGAATTGACTAAGAACCAAAGGAAACTCAACTCACCGAAGATACATCTGCCGGCGCCTGAGGGATCTGCTTGTAGTACCCATTTCCACCAAAGCTCCATCCATGATAGACGCACTGAAGATGCCCCCAGGGATCGATTAGGACCTGATTCGGCCCTCAGATAATGGAACAAACGATGGGAGCAGCTATCTTCGAACACTCTTCATTTACCCTCTCCCTTCTCCCACCACACAACCAGGTCTAATTTATTTCTGACGGAGGCGAAGGTGGACATCTACGGCAAGAGCAGAGCCATCTGGAGTCTCAATATCCCTCATTACCTTGGCTACCGGCTCTCTTGTTTCCTTTAACCTATGTCCATGGTCATAGTACTGTGAAAGCAATGACAAATAGCATGTATTATGGGGATCGCAGGCTAGGGCAGAGGAAAGAGCAAAATATGGTCGTGTAGGAAGCAGCAGGCGTGCAGTGGGAGAAAGGGGGAGCATGCAAGTGTGATCAGGAGAGGGGAAGAAGGAGCGGGAGAACAAAATAAGGCAGAGCGCGAGAATGGGAGAGGTGGACTGTGAGCTCGAGATGCCCTAAAGCATGGAAAGACGGAGAAATCACAAGTCATCAAAAATAAAATGTAAAATTTATGTTGCCACGCCCAAATTCTGTGGTGTATAGTTACCTCTTTAGCCAAAAATCAATGAACCATGGCTATTACTCTCTTAATAGCCACAGATTATGTAACCGTAGGTATTATTTTATAATTAGCCATAGTTTAAACTACCGTGGCTAATAAGTAAGTATTAGCTAGGGTTTTTAACCCCTGGCCAAAAAAATTGGGTCTAAAAATTAATTTTCTAAAAATCACTTTTGGATACAGGTTCCTGTGTTGAAGATCCACTTGCATCTCTTTTGTATTGGGTAGGGGGACCTGAAATAATGACATCAAAGATGTCTTCATCAATAGAGTTCATGTATATTTTATTCTGGCCTTCCAGAGTGTAAACTTATGAAGATTACATACTGGTGGTAAAGTTGATGCATAATCCTTAGAACTTATTTTCTTTAGAAAATAGTTTTATATAAAGAAAATAAGAGTAGGAGATCTTTTGATCAAGATGTTAACCTTTTAATGATCAACCTGCATCTGATACCAATTGAAAGTGCACAGTGTGTCTCTGAGTATTCTCTAGAGGGGGTGGATAGAGATTTAAATATTTCTACCCTAAATGTGCATACAATAAAACACTACTAAGTATTATGCATTCAATAAATCAACACAGAATAAAATAGTTGTAGGAAATATAAATACCGAAAGCAATAAAGATATAAATCACAGAAAAGACAATCCTGAAGACACAAGATTTTTATAGTGGTTCCCCAAAATATGGGTACTCCACTCTTCTACCTCCCTGGTAGGATTGCACAACCTGTGTCTGAGTCTTTTGATAAGGAGACTCTTAGAAACACTGAGTCTTTTGATAAGGAGACTCTTAGAACCACTGAGTCTTTTAATAAGGAGACTCTTAAAACCACTAAATCCTTTGGAAGAGGGATTAATAAAACTCTTTTATAGTTAGGTGAAGAAAGAAATAAAGAGAAGAAGAAGTAGAAAAGAATTCTTCTGTAAGAATTCTTGAGAAGCTTCCTTCTGGTGTACCTTCTATCTTTCTCAGGATCTGAATAAGATGAACCCTGTTTATGATAGTGATGATTGCAAGGGTTGTTTTGCTTGATCTTTTTTCCACTGATCTCTTCTTGAAAACTAACTGTTGTTTGAAGAAGAATAAGAAACATCAATTCTCTTTTTTCTGTGCAGAGCAAACTTCAGTGTTGTCTCTTAGGGTTGAAGGAGGAAGAGAAAGCCGCCCTAGTCGATAAACAAGAAATATTGTAATGAATGTTGTTTTGTTTTCTTCTCTTCTGTGCATACTTATTGTCCATCATTGGATTTTGAATTTCTTTCTCCATTTGGATTATCCTGAAAAGGAATTCCCTTGGACAATTAATCTTCCTTTCCTCTTTTGTTCTCGACCCGTCCATCAGCATTTTGAATACATTCCAAGAAAGCTTTTGTTGTCTTCTTGAATGCTCATTTCCATTCTAGAAAATAAATGAGCCGCTGGAGAACGGTCTTCAGCAATGTGGGCCTTCAAAAAAGGTTCTAAAAGGACAACTGAAAAGACTTTCTTTTCAGACTGTATTCGACGCTGCGTCGACTTCATCATTCCTCTTATCGACACACCTCTGAGTTCTTATAAGAGTAGCTTTGAATTCCTTCTAGCTCTGGCTGAACTCAGTAGTCGACGTTGCGTCGATTACTTATCGACGTAACCATCGAATTGAAGACTTGGACTTGAACTGTGTCTTTTGAGTCGAATTGAAGTCAAAGTTGCGTCGACTTCTAAGAGGGATTTGACTGGCTCCTCCTTCTGCATTGAGTCCCTTTCGACGTTGCGTCAACTTTGATTTATAATTTGACAGGATGAATGAGTTACTTCGATTTCCAGTCAGAGTTACGACGACATCTAGTCGAAGTTGAGTTGACTACTATTCGACGCAAGTCTTAACTTAACTGAAATTGCGTTTCTCTTAACTTGGTCTTGACACTCTAAGGGAGTATGACATCATAGGACATCTCTAAGGTATATTGGTCATTATGTCCCAGTTCATTATTCTTAACACTCTAACTGAAATTATGTCTTGACACTCTAAGGGACTACTCGAAGTGTGCTATTTTTACTTCCCAATTCATTATTCATAAATAGCAAGTTGATTTTACTTCCCAATTCATTATTCTTAATTCTTACATTATGTCTAGCTTTATTATAAGCAAGTGTGCTATTTTTAAGAATTGAGATTATAGAACTAATATGAGTTTGATAAGCATTTATCAATTCTTCAAATGTTTCATCCATGTTTTTAATTTCAATATTATAATTTTTGCACAAAGCACAATCACTTTTTAAAGATGAAATTTCTAAAGACAATTTTTCTTTATGTTCATTAAGAGGCTCATTTTCATAAACCTTGAATTTTTCTTTGAGAGAGTTACAATCAAGGCAAAGAATAGTGTTTTCAAGTGATGGGGAAGGTGGAGAATTAGATAAAATAATTTTGGAATTCTCAACGTGTATGACCCTTTTTTTCTCGTTTTTCGGGTGTTACGTCCAGAATTGTCATCTTACGGTAACTCCAACACACGGGGAGGTTGTCACCACAAGATGTCGAATCTGCCAACAATTTAACATTCACAGGCCAACCATTCATCACAGAGTAATAGAAGCAACTATAGATATAACACAGTCCACATCACATCATATAATAAATAAAACCAAGGTCCACAGATGAGATAAAATAAATAAGTGCGCAGTAGAGTACTAAGCTAAATAAGGACTTATGCTCTGTACATCAATGCCTCACTACAAAAGTCTCTCGCGGAAGCAAAACTAATCTAGTGGTGAGGAAAATGATGAAATATAGCGTTCAGAAGATAATATCTTGTCACACTCATATGAGCTGCTCCAGCTGCTGCGGAAACTCCGAGTCCCAGTCAGGCCACCGCATCATGCTCTGTCCTCTAGGTGTGTTGGGTCTGCTGCTCCTGGTGCTCCTGTTGCTATGTCACATACGGTCGTTAGTCAAAAGACTAAGCAATTTCTCCACCCCTCCCCTGGTGACTCCTAAGTATCGGGTGGGAGGAAGAAAAAATGGGGACAATAAGTCGGAAGAATAAAAAATAGGTGGCAGACTGGCAGTGTTCTCTCTCACATAGTATTAAACTAGTAGCATATGGTCTAGCTATTAGGAGGTCTATTAGCAAGTACAATAAAACACTAACAATTCTAATATGTAAGAGCTGGAAGTAAATGACAATATTAAGAGCAGTGACATAAGTAAGAGAAGTGTGACTAACTACCATCACAGAAAGGCAATCTTAACTTATAAGAAAAGCGTACAAGCATATAAGTTAAGGCATTGTTTTGCATAGAACCATCGCATAATAAAGCTCATACTAGATTATACGTTGGGGGGGTTATGAAGTATGTAATGATGTGTATGATATGTAGTGCAATGTAATGTTATGCTATTTTTCACACACATGCAACTCACACACACGACTCTACATGTACAGTCCTTTAGTTCCCACTTTTCGGAGGTAGCTAACCTCTCAGGCACCTCCCGTCGTGGTCAAACGGTGATAGAGGAGCGAGTGTCTCCTCACCTAGGTGGGTATAATACACTACTAGACCTAGGACCTAACGTACACTATGGCGCTTGTCCTTGGTACTCATGATCTCTTGCGTACTCTTGCTGGATCCATATGGACCAGACTTTAATAGGCTAAGTGTAGGGTTATTAAGGAATGAGACCTTTTGGTCGCGCTGTAAAACATCCCGGCCCTCTGAACACATATCACTTGCCGAGTCATCATACTTCCGTCGGTGTGCCGACTAGGCTAATACCGAAGACCCACCACATTTATGCACATGCAATTATGTTCCACTTCTATCATCTGAGCTTCAAGCTCGCGGAACTAACCCGTCCTTTATAACTACCGAGCCTACGACTCTAAGGACCGACTTGTCCATTCCACTCCATCAACTACCATTCACCTAAGATGTGTGTGTATATAGGAATCATTCACATTTCCTAAACAATCTAATCTTTTCTACTTTTTGGTTAAACTTAGATGTTTAGGGTGAATCTTGGACTTCTCGAGGTCTACCGGTGAAGGGTTCGCAGCGGTACTAGGAGGTACAATGGAGTGACATCCCAAACCTCTCTTTCTCAAGATATTTATTATTGTTAGTGGTTACCCATACCTCCTATAATCTCTCTAATTGTTTTAGAGCCCTAAGGTGAATTATAATAACTTAGGAGAATATTGATCTTCAATTGAACCCCAACGCTGTACATTATTTGTTAACTGACTACTTCTCCACTCTTCATCACTTGGTCCCTATCTAGGTCTAATCCTAGAAGCTTAATGTACCACATTATTGTCGGTGGCTCATATCCTCTCATTCCTCTTCCTAAGCTTAACAAATTCAACATTAAAACTTTCACTAACCGCACCCCAATCCTATTTTGTGAAATTGATCCAAGATGGATTGACATACCCATCATCCTATGTTGTCCAAGGTTGTTGGGTCTGTGTATGGTAATCAAAAGGAGTCCATATCACAAAATATTATTTTACTATCTGCAGACCGACTTGTTTTAGGTGTAATATGAGTCCCTCATGAGGTGTATATGAATATCATGTACAAAGGACTTCAAATTTATTCATAAAGTTCTACATGTCAAATAATATCATCATAATCAATCTTGTACATTTTCTATAAAAATGGCTTATTTATTTAACCTTTCATAATTATTTGTTGACTTCTAATTTCAACATGAGGTGTTGTTTTCTGATGGTTATATATGCTACAAAATTTTCCAGAGGATCATCTAGGTCAAGAATCAACATTTTCAGAATTTGGTAATTATTCTAATTTATCTACAGCCAATAATGAATAATACAATAATTGGGCCTAAACACTATTTATAAAGGATCATCATGTTTTATTCAACCAAAATTTATAGGAATATTTCTAGGGCTTATAAATGATCCAAAATGAACTTCTACAAAATTTCATAGTTTTCCAGACAGGTATAATCACATAACCAAAATTTACTAAATATAGTCATAAACTCAATATTAAAAGATCACAAAGTATTAACCAACTAAAAATTACAAGAAAATTCTGAAGGCTTAATAATAATACAAAATGAACTTCTGCAAAATTTCATAATTTTCCAGAGAGGGATAATCACATAACCATAATTTACTAAATTTAGTCATAAGCTCATTATTAAAAGATCACCAAGTTTTAATCAACTAAAAATTACAAGAAAATTCTCAGAGCTTAATAATGATCGAAAATGAACTTCTACAAAATTTCATAATTTTCTAGAGAAGAATAATCATATAACCTAATTTTACTAAATATAGCTATAACACATTATCTTTAATATAAAATATTTAAGTCATCAAATAAATACTCCAAAATTCAAAAGTGAATATAAATGGTCATTTATATATTCCAACAGAGTTTCATATTTTTCTAACATTTATTTCCACTAATATACTTAAATATTAAAAATCATGAAAATTCCACATAATGAAGGAACAACTGATTTCCTTTGTCCAAAAATTGAAATAAAAATTTTCGAGGTCCATTTTGAACTAAAAAGTATACTGACAATTTTTCATATTTTTTACAAGTCATTTTGTCACACTCATTTTATTTGTAACCCATAGTAACAAATTACATTAATGGAGTTTAGGGTATTAATTTAACTCTAAAAATTCCAGAAAAATTTCCTGGAATGTAAATTGACCTAAGTATCCATGTGCCAGAGTTTGGTAACTTCCCTAATCACTTTGGTTTCAAATGTCTCAATAAAGTGTATGTGAGACTAATTAATTTAAATGTAAAATATATGAAAATCATTTCCACATCCTTCCAAACTCTCAGAGGTGATTCACTTCACCATTTCACATGCATGTACAATTTTCCATGACCATACTTCAAGGGATACAAGGGGAATCACAATTCATGTAGAAAGTGCTAAATGCGCATCACCCCTTTCATAAACTAACTTGTATGTGAATTTTCCCCAACATACACTAACTCAAATGGTCTATAATTTTTGACCAGGTCAGATTTTGGCCTAACTAAGCACACACTAAAAATTTGGATGGATTTGAGGTCATTTGCTCACTTAATTAATATATGCATGACTAAATAAATGTTGTACAAAACCTTAGAAAAATTATTCCCAAAAATTACCAATTTCGGTCAGGGGGTGACTAGGTCATAACACATGCATGGCAAAAATTTCAGCTCATTTGAGTGAGGGGTTTGATGGTGGCACTCAAAGAAGTGTCTTGGGTCACTTATGTACACCTCACACCAAAATGAGTGTTGAGGGTGTTGTATTATTCCAAACAGTGTGATTCAAAATCCTACAAAAAATAGAGACCAAGGGATACAACATTTGTCTATGGCTACTTTTCCTAAAACAGCCTCTAAGTGGCCTAAAATCTATCAAGAAGATACTAAATTATGTGTGACAGAAATTCACATTTTTATATATGGACTGCAGATAGCCATCAGGCCAAATCTAACGTCCAGGAGGTCATCTTCAACCTCTAGTCAAGGGACGGGATTATCCTATCCCGAGCCATTTTCGATTGTTATTTCCCAGCCACCTGAGTACCCTCCCGACCGGCTTCCACCACCACCACCACCTGCGTCGATGTGGTGGCTGTCGTTGGGTGGTGGTTTGCTGGCCGGCGGTGGCCGAAATAGGGAGATAGGGGAGGGGTAAATTGGCTCAAACCGAGCCAACTTCTTCCTTGATTCATGCTCGATTGAGCTCGATTCAAGCCTAATTATTTCTAGATCTAACACTGAGGGAGGGAGCAAGGAAACCTGCCTGGATTGGGGCCTCACTCCTGAGATTTTGGCGAGTAGTCATTGCCGGCCGTGGAGCTTTTGGTGCCATGTTGATCTTGGCTTCCACTGCTTGATTCCTTCTCCAAAGTTGGGGCTTCTTCCTCTCTCGACTCACTGAAGGTGATGGAGGATTCAATTGAGAGTGGGGGAGGCTATAGCTCTGAGTGCCATTAAGGCATGGTTCAGCCATGCTCCACCTCCCTCTTCAGCCAATGGCAGGGCAACAAACAAGCTAGAAAATTGTTGGAATTTACTCCCCGATCTCAGAGGAGAGATTGGGAAGAAGAATTGAGTGCCATTTGACACTCATTCCCCAATTTCCTCTTTTTGGCCTCTTTTGAATTTAAAGTTAATTTAAATTCAGCAATAATCCCCTCCCCTTTTTCAATTTTCTGAAATTATTCAGGGAACAGGCTTATGGGCTTGGTGTTTGGCCCAAACATTAGTTAAACCCAATGAATTTTGAGGTTTGGGCTCACTTGAACTAAAGTGGTCAAATTTGAGCTTATAGAGTTAGGGTTGACCCTATGTCAACCAAGGCAATATGGCTAACCCACATTGGTGGTATTGGGTCCATAGACTCCCTTTGGGGTGAATCATGACTTGGTGTACCACTTTGGGGCCTTTTGACCTATTTAGGTCAAATTGGGCAAAATGGGTCAAATGATGATTTTGACCCAAACCCTAGATTGGACTTGACCCATTATGTTATTTGTGACCACTTGATCTCCCTAGGGGATTAGGAAGAGTTGGGTGAGGTCAATTGGTTCATTAGATAATTATGGGACCCTAATTAAGGGGGTTTGACCAAATTAGGTTTTGGTTGACTTTGGTCAATTTAACCAATTGGGTTTAGCTCATTGGGACTTAAGTGACCCAAGGGACTCCCTAAGGGGTTAGGAGTTTTATGGTGGGGTCACATTGGCCACTTGAAAGCTAATTGACCATAATTATAGAGGTTTGACCCATTTAGGGCTAGGGTTAACTTTGGTCAACTTGACCAATTTGGTTGACCCTAGTGGGTCCATAGCGACCTTTTGATCTCCTTGAAGGATTATGAGGTTCAAGGTGAGGTTATATTGACATATTGAAGCTCATTTGGTTAATCCTAGGCTAGGTGACCTAAAATTGCTAAATGCAGACTAGGGTGTTTTAATCTTATCACTTAGACTTCTAAGGCCATTTTGGGTAACCTAGCCTTATGTCATGACACTTGTCAGGACAAAATCATCTTGGGGACCTCGAAGGAATGGGGATGTTACACAACGTGTTTTAATTTTAGAGTTTTATTTTCTACACGTAATTTGAAAATAATGTTTTTTAATTTTTTAATTTTTCGTTTAGCTATTTCAAACATATGAAAAGAAGAAATAGAGTTAACAACAAGAAGAGATGAATTTGTTTTTCTTACAGCGTTATTTGACTTGGAAATTTTATTTGAGCACAAGGTTCCTGTTGAAACCACAGAACCAGTCTCGACGTTCGAAAGGGGGATGCAGCTAACCCTTACTTCACCTGAACTAGAACACGTGACCAATCGCTAAGAGCCGAAGGACCTTGCACCTACGAAGACCTGAATACATGAACAGACCCCATAAGCTGCAGCGAGGAGGTCCCACCACATACCCGGAAGATCAAAGAAAGCTTCCCCTCCCAAGCCAATGCTGAGCCTGGGCACCCTGGAGAGCACTAAGTAACACCTCAATGTCAACCTCAGCTGACGGAGGGTTGGCGTGCTTGCTCACAAGTCACACGCGAGGGAGAGGGGTAGAGACCAACATCCTTGCCCAAGGTGCCCATGGGGGTCTATTTATAGACTTCCCAAAATTGGGCTGCGGATAGCAAAAATTCTGCTATCCGCGGCTCAATCACGAACCCGAACGATCAAAACAGTGGGAAGGGTGATTGGAGGACGAGACTTCCACTCCCCCCTCGCCGTGGGTCAAACGAGTGGACCGAGGTCCACCGCTCTGACTGGGCGAGTGGACCTTACGGTCTACTCAACCCACCGGGCGAGTGGACCCTTAGTCCACTCGCCCAGCTGCACGGGGCGAGTGGAACACATGTCCACTCGCCCATACCCTTGGGCGAGAGGACCCATGGTCCACTCGCCCCCCCCCCCCCCCCCCCCCCCCCACTCGGGCGAGTGGACCAATGGTCCACTCGCCCGGGTCCTTGGGCGAGTGGACCAAGGGTCCACTCGCCCGGGGCCTTGGGTGAGTGGACCCAAGGTCCACTCATCCAAGGAGGTCTGCCCCCCCCCCCCCCCCGGCCTTCTCTTTCTGGTCTTGACGACCTCCGACGGTTCGGTCCGCTGTGTCACGGTCACCCTCTCTACCACGACCTCATCCGCGTCGGGTCACACCAACTCAAAAAATATGAGGGTTGTACACAATCCCCGCTCTTTTCGAGCTTGCCTTAAGCTCGGAAAGAAAGTCCAACCCACCTATTTGATGAGTAGGTGGGACCTTAGGGGAATACGAAGGGCCCTGCCAACGAGATACTCCTGCCTAGATTTTCAGCTGAACCTGACTTGAGGCGGAAGGCGGACCTTTCTCCACTTAACAACCCTCCTGTGAGCCGAGCTCAACTGGAGGTGGAGAAAGCTCAACACCTATGGTCGAGCTGAACTCGACCTGAGGTGAAGGAAAAAAGAACACCTCTAGATGAGCTGAACTCGACCTGAGGTGGAAGGCGAACCTTTCTCCACTAAACAACCCTCCTGTGAACCGAGTTCAACTGGAGGTGGAGAAAGCTCAACACCTATGGTCGAGCTAAACTCGACCTGAGGTGGAGGAAAAAACAACACCTCTAGTCGAGCTGAACTCGACCTGAGGTGGAAGGCGAACCTTTCTCCACTAAACAACCCTCCTATGAACCGAGTTCAACTGGAGGTGGAGAAAGCTCAACACCTATGGTCGAGCTAAACTCGACCTGAGGTGGAGGAAAAAATGACACCTCTAGTCGAGCTGAACTCGACCTGAGGTGGAAGGCGAACCTTTCTCCACTTAACAACCCTCATGTGAACCGAGTTCAACTGGAGGTGGAGAAAGCTCAACACCTATGGTCGAGCTGAACTCGACCTGAGGTGGAGGAAAAATCAACACCTCTAGTCGAGCTGAACTCGACCTGAGGTGGAAGGCGAACCTTTCTCCACTCAACAACCCTCCTGTGAACCGAGTTCAATTGGAGGTGGAGAAATCTCAACACCTATGGTTGATCTGAACTCGACCTGAGGTGGAGGGAACTCAACATATCTAGTCGAGCCGAACTCAACCTGAGATGGAGGGACCTCAACATCTCTTGTCGAGCCGAACTCGACCTGAGATGGAGGGAACTCAACATCTCTAGTCGAGTCGAACTCAACCTGAGATGGAGGGACCTCAATATCTCTAGTCGAGCCGAACTCAACCTGAGATGGAGGGAACTCAACATATCTAGTCGAGCCAAACTCAACCTGAGATGGAGGGACCTCAGCATCTCTAGTCGATCCGAACTCGACCTGAGATGGGGGGAACTCAACATCTCTAGTCGAGCCGAACTCAACCTGAGATGGAGGGAACTCAACATCTCTAGTCGAGCCAAACTTGACCTGAGATGGAGGGAACTCAACATATCTAATCGAGTTGAACTCAACTTGAGATGGAGGGACCTCAACATCTCTTGTTGAGCCGAACTCAACCTGAGATGGAGGGACCTCAACATCTCTAGTAGAGCCGAACTCAACCTGAGATGGAGGGAACTCAATATCTCTAGTCGAGTCGAACTCAACCTGAGATGGAGGGACCTCAACATCTCTAGTCGAGCCGAACTCGACCTGAGATGGAGGGAACTCAACATCTCTAGTCGAGCCGAACTCAACCTGAGATGGAGGGAACTCAACATCTCTAGTCGAGCCAAACTCGACCTGAGATGGAGGGAACTCAACATCTCTAATCGAATCGAACTCAACCTGAGATGGAGGGACCTCAACATCTCTTGTTGAGCCAAACTCAACCTGAGAAGGAGGGACCTCAACATCTCTAGTAGAGCCGAACTCAACCTGAGATGGAGGAAACTCAACATCTCTAGTCGAGTCGAACTCAACCTGAGATGGAGGGACCTCAGCATCTCTAGTCGAGCCGAACTCGACCTGAGATGGGGGGAACTCAACATCTTCCCAAACCAACTGGGGGCGTAGAACCAGTCCACGTCTTAGGTGCTTACCTCACATGGAGGCGGAGGAACTCAACCATCTTATCAAACCAATTACCCTTTATG
This sequence comes from Dactylorhiza incarnata, assembly GCA_033032865.1. NCBI lineage: Eukaryota > Viridiplantae > Streptophyta > Magnoliopsida > Asparagales > Orchidaceae > Dactylorhiza > Dactylorhiza incarnata. The sequence continues at coordinate 6,164,434 of JAWHQI010000120.1, read as the reverse complement.
AAGTTTTTCCTGCAGCGAGTCGACCCGATGAGCCTCCCATTTGTCGGCATTACTGAGCCCGGTGAATGGTCTCTAGTCGGCATTACTGAGCCCGGTGAATGGTCTCTAGTCGGGGATCTTACCGATTGGAGGCGAAAATACCCGTCCGCGTCCTAGGTGCCTTGCTTACCTGGAGGTAGAGGAACTCAACACCCTACCAATCCAGTTGGAGGAAGAAGTACCCATCCGCGTCCTAGGGGATTAGCTTACCTGGAGGCAGAAGAACTCAACGCCTTCCCAATCCAATTGGAGGCGGAAGTACCCATCCACGTCCTATGGGCTTAGCTTCCATGGAGGCAGAGGAACTCAACGTCTTCCCAATCCAATTACCAAGTAGCGAGTCGACCCGATGAGTCTCCCATCTGCCGGCATGACTGAGCCCGGAGAATGGTCTCTAATCGGGGATCTTACCTAAGATAATACCTCTAAATATTTCTCACTTATAACGAGGAGGTTACATATTACAACGCGCCTTATTGCGCCTACTTGGCCATATGCACCTTGACCATCTCTTCCATCACCTCCTCCACTTTCTCTGTTTTCTTATTCCTTCTCTTTCTCCTGGTCCCTCCTGCTTCTCCGGTCAATCTGGAGGTGGATGACTTGTTCCTCAAATTGATCCACGCAGCTTCCACACGTCTCTCCCTGCTTCTGTCGAATCAAGAGCAGGGCCTCCACCCCCTTCCTCCTCTTCTTCGAGGTGGAGATCCTCAGCAAGAGACTTCGGCGGAGGTCCTCGAAGATTTAGATAGTACCTGGTAGGAGCTGGCGGAACCAGTTCCTTGCCCTTCCCTTGAGAGTGATGGCGAAGAGTTTACACTTGGCAGCGCCCGTCATCTTCCCAACCGAGACGACGTCTTCAAACCACCGAAGATGCTGGAGAGGGTTATCCTTGTCAGTGTAGTAAGACATGATAGGTTCTCTAAACCCATCCGGAACGGGAGCTGAGGTAACCGGCTCGCAGAAGGGGCTCTCTCATCCTCCCTGGCGAGCCGAAGGCATTCTCCCTACCTCCTTACCGGGGAGCCAATCTCAAGCGATCTGTTGAAGAGCATTCATGCTTGGAGGCTCAAGCCTTCCTCCGAGGCTGGCCCCATCCCTTGCCCACATGCCTGATGTCACTCTTTTTCCCATACCCGCTAGTAGGGGCGAGTTCCCCAACCCATCGCTTCCAGTCATGGAACTAGCTCAGAATTTTCTGAATTAGTTGCTTCCACGCTCACCGCACCAGAATGTTGAAACCACAGAACCGGTCTCGACGTTCGAAAGGGGGATGCAGCCAACCCTTACTTCACCTAAACTAGAACACGTGACCGATCGCTAAGAGCCGAAGGACCTTACACCTACGAAGACCTCAATACATGAACAGACCCCTTAAGCTATAGTGAGGAGGTCTCACCACATACCCAGAAGATCAAAGAGAGCTTCCCCTCCCAAGCCAATGCTGAACCTGGGCACCCTGGAGAGCACTAAGTAACACCTCAATGTCAACCTCAGCTGACGGAGGGTTGGGGTTCTTGCTCACAAGTCACACCCGAGGGAGAGGGGTAGAGACCAGCATCCTTTCCCAAGGTGCCCATGGGGGTCTATTTATAAACTTCCCAAAATTGGGATGCGGATAGAAAAAATTCTGATATCCGCAGCTCAATCACAAACCCGAACGATCAAAACAGGGGGAGGGGTGAGTGGAGGACGAGACGTCCACTCCCCCCCTCGTCGGGGGTCAAACGAGTGGACCGAGGTCCACCGCCCTGACTGGGCGAGTGGACCTTACGATCTACTCAACCCACCGGGTGAGTGGCTTGGTCCACTCGCCCAGCTGCACGGGGCGAGTGGACCACAGGTCCACTCGCCCATACCCTTGGGTGAGTGGACCCATGGTCCACTCGCCCCCCCCCCCCCCCCCCCCTCCCCACTCGGGCGAGTGGACCAATGGTCCACTCGCCCGGGTCCTTGGGCGAGTGGACCAAGGGTCCACTCGCACGGGGCCTTGGGCGAGTGGACCCAAGGTCCACTCGTCCAAGGAGGTCTGCCCCCCCCCCCCCCCGGCCTTCTCTTTCTGTTCTTGACGACCTCCGACGGTTCGGTCCGCCGCGTCATGGTCACCCTCTCTACTACGACCTCATCCGCATCGGGTCACACCAACTCGGAAAATATAAGGGTTGTACAGTTCCTTTAACATCTTCTTCCTCTTTCATTGATGTATTATCATCTTCCATTCCGCTTGACGTGCACTCCATGGATTCATCATATGAAGAGTTTTCTTGAATACACATGCATGCTTGCATATGCTCCAAATCTTGCGCTTGCTCCATACCTGCATGAGGAAAACTATAAATCACTTCAAGAAATTTTCAAATTTTGTATGCATTAGAAAAACAATAAACCAATTTAAAAATATCTTGTGACATTGCGCAAAATAAACTATTCAGAGTCATTGCATTTAAATGACATTCCTTTTTATTTAGATCATCCGGTGGTTTGATTATTGTGATATTCCAAACTTCGATATCTAAGAACTTAAGAAATTTTTTCATTAAAATTTTCCACCATTTATAATTTTTTCCTTCAAATAAAGGTGGTGCTAGTGATTTTTCATTTATATAAAATTTCTCCTCACTAGTAGAAGCGAGATCATAATGATGAAATGCCATTTTTTCCGATGGTGAAATCATTTTGGAATAACCTCACTCTGATACCACTTATTGGATCTTAAGGCGCCCTTAGAGGGGGGGGGATAAGGGTTTTAGAAATCCTTATAATTTAAAAGAAAACTTTTGATATTTTATAAGAAATATATTGGATCAAAAGTAAATTGCTAGAATTGAAAAACAAATAAATTTTATTGAACAAAACGAAACATGATTATCTTTGATAAAATTGATTACAAAATAAGATTTCTATAATGCTAGAAATCGAGGCGAAAATATGAAAAACATTTTTTTGTTTTCTATACCGACTCTTCTCCTTAAGAATCGGTTGACTTTAGCTGATCTATCCCCAAATACGACCTCAAGCTGCTTTAGCCTCTCTATCCCCAAAAAGACCTCGAGCACCCCTAGATATAAGCCCTAGACATAGTTACTAACATGGGCGGACGCACATGAAGACACGGTCGGGCAAGTGCCCGACCGTGTTTTTCGCGAAATACTGCTGGGGGCGGGCCTAGGGCATTAGCGCAGAGGCGATTTTGCGATTTTTTCGCTTCCTTCTCTGCGATCCGCCGCTTCCGGGGGCTGTCGCTCAGCCGCTACTTCGCGATTTGGAGGCCGCTGCTTCGCGATTTGGAGGTTTGGGGGTAGTGCATTGGCTACTTCGCGATTTGGAGGCCGCTGCTTCGCGATTTGGAGGCCGCTGCTTCGCGATTTGGAGGCCGCTACTTCGCGATTTGGAGGTAGTGCATTCTTCTTCTTCTTCTTCTTCCTATTACAGATTTTCTTCTTCTTCTTCCTATTACAGATTTTCTTCTTCTTCTTCTTCCTATTACAGATTTTCTTCTTCTTCTTCTTCCTATTACAGATTTTCTTCTTCTTCTTCCTATAATCCTATTACAGATTTAGGATTTCTTCTTCTTCCTATTACAGATTTAGGATTTCTTCCTATTACAGATTTAGGATTTCTTCCTATTACAGATTTAGGATTTCTTCCTATTACAGATTTAGGATTTCTTCCTATTACAGATTTCCTATTTCTTTCTATTACAGATTTCCTATATTTCCTATTACAGATTTTCTATTACAGATTTCCTATTACAGATTTCTATTTCAGATTACAGATTTCTATTTCAAATTACAGATTTCTATTTCAGAGCTGATTACAGATGATTACAGATTTCTATTTCAGATCTGATTACAGATGATTACACTGTGAAGGGTCGATTTGGAGCTCCAATCGTCGAGAGAAACACGCTAAGCCGCACACGGACCTAGTCACCAACAACTGCGATGAATTCACAAAATGATCACAAAGATAAAAGGTATTAAGAAATCTGAAGGAGGTGACGAAAAACCGTGAAGATCGCTGAAGTCAAAGCGTGCGTTCTTCGCGTTGAGTTAGCGTTGATCCAATCCTCCTTTGATTCTTTCTCTTGAATTTGAATGGGAGAACTTTTGTGGTCTGGAAATACGGCCCTCACAGAGATTTTAGAGAGGTGGATTAAGGCTCCTTTAGTTGTAAAGTTGAATAGAATGAATGCCACCTTTTTATAGGAGAGGAAGCTAACGCTGGCATTAGGGCTAACGTCAGGCATTGACTCAGTTTAGAAATGTTTTGATGGAACATATCCTCATTCTAAGAATGAGATATTGCATGTTTGGAAACATCTCATTTCAGGAAACCCTAACGATGGTGTAAAAGCTAACGTCTGGTGTTAAGCCAAATTATTCACAAAATGTTCCTGCAATCACGACAGCTTCCCTCTATACCATTTTCATACTGGTGAGATAGAGGGTCAACACCGACATTGGTTCTAACGCCTGGCGTTAGACCATATCCTTTCCTTTCAGCACATTGAGCTCGTCTAGAACAACATGTAGCATCCTAGCGTCATGCTTGTTCAATCATGCATACTAAAAACACAATGACAAAGTTGATCAAATACAAGTAGGATTTGTTATTCTCAAACCAAAGGGATGCGGAAAACTGTGTTTTAACAATTCATTCTTCGGCCAGAGCCACTAGAGTTGGTGCATGTGCTTCTTGTTTGGGAGAGTGGTGACAGTTGTGAAAGGAGTTATGGTAAATGGAGAGTTGCAAATGGAGTTGTAGAAATTTGATTGTTGCAAATGGAAAGTTGTTTGAATGATCTCTGTTTGTAGAGTTGTTCAGAACATAGATATTTTTGAGTTATTTGGCAAAAGAGCAGTGTGATATTTAGGTTAAAAAAATTACTTAATGAAATAACTTCACCGAATGAAAGAAAGATGCAAATAAAGACTCAAAAAATCAATGGCCAGAATGCAGCTTTATAGGTAATTTTTTGGTAAAGTGATGAACAAAATATGAAACAGATTGTTAAACAATAATGACTCCTTGACAGTATTTCATGAACAATGAGCAATAATAGGGTTTGTGAAACAAACTTTCTCTGATTTGTGTACATTCTAGTTGTTCGATTGCGTAAGAAAACATTCTCAGATTCTACGTCAAAAAAACATTCTCAGGTGTTGCAAATAAACATTTTCATTGAATTTTAAGAAGGAAAACAAACATCTTTGGATGCAGATTTCAGAGATTGGGCATGTTTCATAATTGCACACAGTAGGTATTGGAAGTTTTGTCTCCATTGCAGAACCACTTTTAGATCTATAGGCGCCTTTAGAGGGGGTGAATAAGGATTTTAAGAAATTTTAATTTTACTTTAAAAACTTTGATCAAAAATATTTTACTTAAAATATTTCCATGATTAGAAACTGAAATCATTTGAATAAAACAAAAGACATGGATAAATCATTTCATAAAGAGAAAACAACACGACATAATTTATATTAATTTAAATGTGATTACAAAATTGTAATTTCTATGACGCTAGAAATCGTGGCGATGAGTACAAGAATTGTTTTGTTTTCTATACCGACATTTCTCCCTAAGGACAGGTTGACCCAAGCCTATCTCTCCTCAGATATGCCTCAAGCAATCCCTAGACCTAAACTCTAGATCTAGTCACCAACACCCACGACGAATTCCTCCCTAAGCCACACACGACCTAGTAGCCAACACCTGTGGCGAATTCCTCTACCGATACATAAAAGAATCACCAAAAAGGTAAAACATAATACAAGATAAGAGATGTAAATTCAGAATATAAAAACTTTCTACGAGGAAACTCTGAATCAGATCGTCTTACTCGGTATAGTAACTCAAGGTGGGCTCTCTGAACCCTTCAGGAATCGGGGCAGACAAGATTTTGTCACATAATTGACTCCTTACTCCTGATTGGCGATTTGCGAGATGGCGAGATTGACCCAACTAGCCCAGGTGAGTTTCTTGATAACTCGCCAAATGCTCCACTTCCCGAAACCGGATTCACTGGGAACTCGTCGACAGATACCTCGACTGTACAAGTCGCTCCGGCTCTTCTATCGCAACTTTCTTACTTGGTCGCCTAGAATTCTCTCCATCCTTCGAAGGAGTAACGCGGAGAGGCTAGGTAGTTGTTACCTCGACGCGAGGAACGAGCACTGCTCGCAATGTGTCCTCGATCTTTCGAGCGAAGTTAGTGAAATCTGCCTTTGTTACATACTCTCCCTTCACTACGAGTTGCCAATGATAACCTCCTCGACTGGGAACTCGTCGACAGTTACCTCGACTGCACAAGTCGCTCCGGCTCTTCTGTCGCGTTCTTACTTGGTCGCCTAGGAACGAGCGCTGCTCGCAATGTGTCCTCGATCTTTCGAGCAAAGTCAGTGAAATCCTTCTTTGTCACATACTCGCCCTCCACTTGCGAGTTGCCAACGATAACATCCTGCTCGCATTCTATAACCATGTCACCTCCTCTCTAGACTTTCCTCCTCTGACTACGGTCCACACTCACTGCACTAAAATGTTGGAACCAAGAAAATCCTAGTTCCAAATGTTTGGACCAAATGGTGGCCTAAGGTTACAAATCATGCAGTCAAACGTCACAGATCTGATGGGTAGAGCAAGAGAGAAAACGAAAGTGTCTACAAACATGACCCGAGTGCTGCAATGTGAAGGTCCCACCATGTACCCGAAAGTCGAAAAGAGCTTCCCCTCCAAAACCAAATGGTTGAGCTAGGTGCAAAAAAGACACAAATTAAAGAGTAGAGAGCGTATATATGGGATTCAAAAGTGTCATTTCTGGTACCCCTTGGGTTTTATTTATAGACAAATCAGGGGGGTATTGATGTGAGAATAGCCTCCCCCTGTAAAGTACTTGACTTGCGACTTTAGTAAGATGCTCGCCCATTCTGTGACTTATGGAGGCTACTCGCCTATGGTGAGTGGCAAGCTTTGGACGTGCCTTACTGATTGCGAGTTGCAAGGGTATCTGCCCATATGGCGAGTAACAAGTGATACTCGCATTTTGACTAGGGTTGCCCCCTGATATTTAGCTTTGACATGTTCTGCTTTCGTGGCCTAAACGGGCCCACCCTCGATGAATTACGGGTTGTACATCAAGTATTTCGCAGGGGGAGGTTATTCTCACATCAATGTCGCACTGCACTGCACTCTCCACACTTTCTGCAAATCATCCCTCTCGCCGCACTGCACTCTCCCTTTTCGCGATTCCTTCCGTCTCACTCTCGCCTCGCCGTCGCTGGAGCCAGCCGCCGCCATAGGCCCGCAGAGCCATCCTCACCGTCGTTGGAGCCTCGCCGTCGCACTCTGGCATTTCGTGATTCACTCTGTCTTGCCTCGCCGTCACCGTAGCCTAGTCGTCGTCGTAGCCTCGCCGTTGCCTCACCGTCGTCACAGTGCATCGTCGTCGCCATAGGCCCGCAGAGCTAGAGACTCATCCGGCAAGGTTTTGTAACCCCTAATCAAAAATTTATGTACTCGAACGATATGTTACATACTGTTCTTATTGCTTAATATCTGTATTATTCTCCATATTTTCTAAATCTCCCTACAATAATCTCCTGCTCTCTACCTGCAAACCACTAGAAACCCAGAATAAAAAATATGAACTCATCAACAAAATCAGCAGCACTGATCTATTGAAAAAATATTACATGACATATTTGATGCTATATATCACACATATGTTCATATAAACTAAATCATGATTGTAAAGAGAATAACACAGCTATATCTTTGATCATAGCAAATCACGCCAGCTGGTTGAGTAATTGAGTTTGAAACAATTTGAAATTAAAAGAAATAAATTCATCAAATGGAGTTCTTTAAGATGTTAGAACTAGTAGTATGTCGTGTATGTGACAAATAATTCAGTCACACTAGTCAAACTATGGAACCAAATGTATCTTTAAAGTTAAAAGGGAGGCCAAAGAGGAGTTACAAAGGAGGATATTTTGTCTACAAAACGCATATCATCTCATTTTGAGTATGCATTATTGGAGGAGAAAGTCGCGGAAATAAAAAAGAAGAAGCAAAGAATGAAGTTGTCGGTTCGCAAACATACAAATTTTGTTGTAAAGATTTATCATCATTTTACAACATTTTGGTCTACATATATTGTTGATGCCTACGACGTTGCTGGTGATGGTCATTGTGGATACAAAGTTATTAGTGATGCATTGAATGTAATAGGTGGTTGGCAACAAGTACGAACAGATTTATATTGGGAGCTTGAAACTCGACGTGTTTTGTACGATGATATATACGGTAGTAAGCGGAGATTGGAGTTGTTGGACTCTCTACACTGCATAGAAACTCCAGCGTCATTTGATAAATGGATAACACTACCGGATATGAGACTAGTTATTAGTTCATGCATGTTGTATCAAGACCCTAGAACAAAAAAAAACAAATTCATAATGCATGTTGGCTCAAAAAACACCTAAACAACATAGATGTTTACCTTCGATCTGAACAACAAAGAGCTTAGAATCTTGCGGGATGTGCGGTAGATAAGAATGCAGAGCCCGCCGCCGGCGGGCTGGACTGCTTTCAGTGAGGAGGTCGTAGATCGTTGGATGGATCTGCGAAATCTCGAATAGGCAAGGGGCTCTAGGGGTAAGAAGCTGTTCAATTATGCATGCACATCATTCCAAGGTCCTGTAAGAAGCTCTTCAATTACAGTATTTTCATGAAAGAACCGGTGAAGCAGAAAAGTAGCCGTTGCGATTGTGGAGATCCTGGCTCAACGGTAGTCTTGGCTCAACGGTAGTCTTTAATTTGAAATTTTCGGATTTCAAATTTCTATCAATCAGAAACGCTCTATTTTAAATTAATGAATTTATATATCTTCTTTGGTACACAAATGAGTTGTAACTTTAATTAATATAAAATAATTATAAAAAACTAACGTCCTGCACTTTCCCATTTCTCACTTGCCCGTGTTTTCTTCTTCTTCCATTCAATCCCGGAGCAAGAAATACAGGAAGAAGTAGAACCACTGCACTCTCCTGCCCTCTCCCTATCTCCGGCGAGAAGTAAAAACGAATGGAGGAGGCCAGGATTCCGGTGTTGTCTGTCCTGAAGAACGGCATTACTGTAAAAAACATTTTCCTCAACGCTCCCCCTCCAGGAACCAGAAACCCCTTATCTCCATCAGCAGATCAAGACCTCATACTCATCGGCCGGCATCCGGACTGCCACATCGTTGTCGATCATCCGAGCATCAGCCGCTTCCATCTAGCGATTCTCCCGAAATCTACTCTGCAGAAGCTTCTGGTCACAGATCGCTCTTCAGGTTTTTCCTTCGTAAGATCCCCTCTTCTTGCTCGATATTTTCGGAAATTAATTGATGTTTTTGCTCTTTCTTTCTGTAGTTCATGGGACTTGGGTGTCGGGGAAGAAGATCGAACCTAACACCCCTGTTGAATTGTGCGAAGGAGATACGCTCAGGCTCGGGGCATCGACGAGGATTTACCGTCTGCATTGGATGCCTCTGAGCCATGCATTTGAGATGGAAATGCCTATGTCGCCATTGATCGAGGAGGCTTCAGACTTCATGGACAGCGATGAAGTTCTTCAGGTTAGTTTGAGTTATTAATGAAGAATTGGTTGGAAGTTAGAAATTAGAAACATGGTTGTGATCGTAATGTTGTTTTCTTGCATTAGTATGAGAATTCCCATGAAGATGTAATACCTTCAGCTCCGGATTTGGAAAAAGTAGGCCAGAGCCTAACAGGGAAGGATATGCTCACTCATAGCTCTTGCTTTTCTTCTATTGCTCCTTTGCTAGATTCTGCAAGCTTCTCAAGTCCATTAGAGGACAAGAATGGATCCTCTGAGAATGTTCTTGCTAATGCGTCGCAACCTTCAGGAGGATTGGATCAGAAAACTAAACCATCAAGTCTTCTGTCAAGGAGGAATAAGTTGATTGGGGTTCTTCAAATTGAGAGAACGAGGGAAGAGAACCGGAGTGAGATTACGGAACAGTTGGTTGGAGCTTTTGCAGGAGGGAATGAAGAGGAGACGAACTCCATTGCTCTCTTAACTGAAGTAAATGTGGAAGAGGAGGAGGAAGAACCCTTTGTTTCAGACAAGGAGAATTGGACTCCAGTAAACTCTATTAGATCCAAGTTATTGAAGAGCAGCAGAAGGATTGACTTACAGATTGAAGAACGCAAGATGACAAGCAGTGGAGAGGAGAAGATTCCCTCGGGTCTCTTAGCTGAAGGCGATCTGGTGGAGGAAGAAGAAGACTTGTATGTTTCAGATAAGGCTAATGCGAGTCCGGTAAACTCTAATGGCTCCATTGAATTGAAGAGAAACCAAGGGATTGAGAGGCCGCCACTGAGTTCCTTCAGCTTATTCAATAAATATGATTTGGAGATTGAGCAACAGAAGCATGGAGTAATTGAAGGGGGGGAAGAGGAAGTAGAAGAGATCTGTGGTTCAAACATGGAGAATTTGAATCTGGTAAAATGTATTGAATCCAAGAGCCTAAAGAACAATAGAGAGTTTGAGAGACTTCCACTGGGTTCCTTCAGCATATGCAAGTTGAACAAAGAGCATTCTGATTCAGAGAAAGAGAATCGAATCGTAATGAATCATTTTAAATCGAGTTATCTCAAGGTGGGAAATCACAACATGAAGGAAAATGAAGTCTCCATGTTTTGCAGTGTGAATAACATGGGACCTCTATTATCTCCAGGTATTATGTTGCAAAGAAGCCTATTTAAAGCACAACGATCACCTTTGAGCGAAAAGAAAAAGTTGAATGTGGAGGAGATTTGTTTTCTTTCAAATAAAGAGAAAACATCTGAAGTTCCCAACTCTTTGAAGATGAAGAATGCCACTTCTAGAGATCTCTTGGAGGATAAGTTTTTTTCAGACCAAGAAAAGAATCCCGAAGCTCCTAGTACTTTGAAAACAAAGAAATCCTTTACTAGAGATTTCCTGAAGGCTGAGAGTAAAGAGAACAGCGCACTTGCCTCTGATAAGGAGAATTTTACACCACAAAACTCAATGTGCGTGGAATCAAAGAAGGTGCTCTCGGAAGGCCATGGGAAAACTGAAGATGAAGCCATGAATGATGAAAGTTATGAGAACAAAGCATTTCCCTCAGAGGATAGGTTTCTTTCAGATAAAGAAAAAACTCGTGAAGCTCTCAATTCTTCGACGCCGAAGAAAACCTTTGCTAGAGATCTCATGAAGGATGTGCTTCTTTCAGATAAAGAGAAGACTCCCGAAGCTCCCAATACTTTGAAGACGAAGAAATCCTTTGCTAGAGATCTCCTGATGGTTGAAAGTGAAGAGAATGAAACATTTTTCTCTGATAAGGAGAATTTGACACCACAAAACTCAAAGCACATGGAATCAAAGAAGGTACTCCCAGAAATCCATGGAAAAACTGAAGGAGAAACCATGACTAGAAGAAAGGAAAGAATCCCATTTCAGACTCTCTTAGAGTTCTCTCCTTTAAGAAGCAGCACTCCTGCTAGTAATGTACATAATAACCAAGATGATAACTGCTGCAACAAGGATGCCAACAATGTCCAAAAGCCAGAAGAGAAATTTTTTGATGTAAGTTAACATTTCCTCTTCTCTTGGCTTCGAGCTTAATTTAATATTACTTGTTTAACTGAGTTCACTTTTGTGCCAGAGCCATAACAAGGAAGAGCTGCCTCACATGCCAGAAAGAGAGAAAAAGAAATGGTATTTTGTTGTGGATGTTGGCTGCTTACTCACTGAAGAATCCAGGAAATCACTTCAGCTCTTGGAAGGCATCAGAGGAACTCAACTCATTATTCCAAGGATAGGTAACCCAAAGACCTACCCCCTTCTAACTATGTTTACTTCAGCACAAACAAGCATTTATTCCTCTCAATTTTCAGTCATTAGGGAGCTCGACCACCTCAAAAGGTGCCAGGGAATACTCAGTCGTGGGACAAAGGCTTCTTCAATTTTACAATGGATAGAAGATTGCATGGTGAAATCTAGTTGGTGGATTCATGTTCAGAGCACAGCAGAGACCTTCCCTGCGGCACCAACACCTCCGGTGACTCCAAAATCACTGTGTGATGGAAGCACGGGATTCAGTACCACTTCATTCAACTTAACTGGCTTCTCCACTTGTGGAAGTTTAATGGAGATAGTCTCCCCAACAACTGAAGACCACATCCTTGACTGTGCTCTTCTGTTCAAGAGAATAAAAAGTGATGGCCAGTTAGTACTCCTAACTAGCAGCACGACGCTTAGAATCAAAGCAATGGCTGAGGTGTGAATTTGCTAGTTTATAGTGCGTTTTATCTCATTTTGGGGCCACATTCATTTTATTCTTATGCAGGGATTGTTGTGTGAGACGCCCAAGGAATTTAGAGAGAGTCTAGTAAATCCTTTCTCGAAGAGATTTCTGTGGGTGGAAAGTAGCCCGAGAGGATCAACTTGGTCTTGCTTAGAAGAAGTTGTTCTTCCTGAAAACTGCCATCAGCAATTTGCTGCAGCCGTAAGGACGCCAAAGGGAGAAGGAACTGTCAAGGGTTTGAAGCTCCTTCTACTACATAGCTCTCATTTTGGAAATACCAACTTGACCCTAGCAAACAACTGAGATATCTCATTTCTCATAGCTTATAAATCACTTTCCCTTTCTTGTTTAAATTTTTTTTATTGAAGCTGAGTTCTACAATGAAATGAACAATGATTAGAAAGAAACTCTATGATTTCTTCAGTTCACTTCTATATTCAAATGTTGTTGGCTCTTAGTTCTACTTATATCTCTGCTAAGCTGATGTTGACAAAATTAGTCAAATGCTGAAAAATTGAGTATGAAATGCTAATAACTGATTTTCTGGTGCATCCCCTCTATGTTTGCAAGTGGTTGTTGGATCTCCCACTAATAAATATTTTAGGCTGAATATTGTTCAATTTAGTGATCTATCGATTCCAATTTTGCAGCAAATAAGATGCAAACCCCTCTATGTTTGCTAAATTGCAGGTTGCGCACCTCTTTTGTAATTACAAAAACCTTCCTTTAAATTTACATTTTGTTGGGAATGTGATACCCAAAATTTCTGATTTGAAGAAAACCATTAACATAATTATAAACTTATGGTGTTTAATGATTGCTTGATAAGTGCTTGAGACAGGTCTTTTTAGTAAATATCTAAATATAACTCAGGGTGATCACTATGACCAAACATCTGTTCTTGTCATATGACCTAATGTCTTCATTTAAAGTCATACTAACAACCATCTTGAAGACTCTACCTGAAAAGCTTCAAGAAAGTCAATTGATCCAGAAGACTGTGAAAAAGTCAGAATTATGTTCAAGTAAAAATCGACGGGACGATCTATCGATATCGACGGGAATATTAGTCGACAGAATCTTTCGACGAGACAGACTAACTACTCTGATATTGGTTAAGGAAGAATCGACGAGACAGACTACCTATATCGACGGGATAATCCCATTATCGATGGGACAGACTGCAGATTACTCAGAAGTATTCTATGGGGCCCACACAACACATGCCATTATTATATTCTCGATCTCTTCACGCCAATCAAGGCATATTTAATTGATACATCTATGGAAGGACTTAATGGATTAAATCAATGAGGAATCAATTATAGAATGATATAACTAATTATTCTGAATGAAATATCAGAGCAGATTCTTATATTCCATTGGTGTTTCTTCTTACCTTATGTGGAACCTACCTTATTAAGCAGAGTTTATATTATCTCCTATTCTGAATTGATTTGAGAATTGAATAATCACAGGCAATTATGTCTTCCCATAAACTCCTTCACTCCCTTGTTTATTAGAGTAGCATTATAAAAGGAGAAGGCTCGAACCTGAAGAGGCTAATGATCTGAAGCCTGGATATTTCGACATAAAAGAAGTCTGAATCATATTATACATTCAAGAGCAAGTTTCTTCTAATATTCTCAAGAGCACTACATACTAAAACTCTGAAGAAAGATATTACTTGGTGTTGCTGCTGCTGTTTTGCTTGACAAAGATCTGTACATTCAATATAAAATCTTTCATTTGCCAAGGAAGAAGAAGTCTACTGTTAGATCTCTACTAAAGACTTAAGTTCTGAATTTCATTTCTAGCTGAGTCTATTATTGTGTAAACCACTGTAAATCTATAAACAGTGTGTAGAATCCTTATGATCTGAGAGTAGGATTCCTGTGAGAATCTGAGGTAAGATCTTGGTGATCTGAGTGTAGGGTCACTGTGACCTAAGTGTAAGATTTGTGTAATATGAGTGTAGGATCTACTTGTAGATCTGAGTGTAAGTCCTGTGTTATAAAGGACTGAGGTAGGAACTTTGTGTGAGTTCTGAGTTTTGGAGAAGTTTTGTCTTGTCAAGCTCATTGCTTGAAAGGTGTTGGGAGAGTGGACTGCCTCTTGACACATTGTCTAGAGGGAACCACTATAAATCTCTGTGTGCTTTGATGAGTTTGTTTTCTTTGAACTTAAAATTTTAAAAAGATAACATAAAGCACCTATCACACTATTCACCCCCCTATAGGTGTGATCTTACACACTCCACAAGAATTACAATTGGTATCAGAGATAGGTTTTGTTCTAAATAGCCTTACAGCTAAGGAACAAGATCTACTAAGGAGTGATCCATATTCACAAGATGGCTGGAGAAAATTACAAAGAACTCAGCTCCATGAAACTTCCTATATGCAGAAAGGAGAACTATGATATATGGAAAGAAAGGGTGAAACTCTACATGGAAGCTTCTGATCCAAGAATCTTCATGACCATTGAGGATGGTCCATTCATTCCAATGACCACTCCATCCACAAGCACTGTTGGTGGAGAAGAAACTGCTGCTGTGCCCAAGAAATATGCTGAAATGACTAAGGATGAAATAGTACTTGCCACCATGGACAAGAGGGACAAAAACATTTTGGTGAGTGCTATTGATGACTATACATTCCAAAATCTTGTGCACTATAAAACTGCCACAAAAATGTGGGACTCTCTTGTAGTCTATATGGAAGGAACAACTGAAGTAAGGGATGATAGAAAATTTCTGTTAAACCAAGAATATGAAGCATTCAGACAAGATAAGAAGGATTCTATTTCCCAGTGCTATGAGAAGTTTTTCAAAATTGTGAATGCTCTAAGAACTTATGGAAGAGTGTTCTCTAATTATGAACTCAATGATAAATTTTTCAGATCCCTTCACAAAGAATGGGACACTAAAATTTGTGCCATAAGAGAGGTAGGAAATCTGAGCAATATGGAACCCAAAAATCTGTTTGGGAAACTCCTCTCCTATGAGCTACAACTGAACATCAGAAATGCTGAAGAAGACTGTAGTAGACCAAATCACAAAGAAAAACTAGTGGCTCTCAAAGCTGACTACTTCAAAAAGAACAAGGGATCTGATGCTGAAGAGTCTGAAACAAGCTCTACCAGTACAGGACTGCCTGATGGGGAACTCTCCTTATTTTCTATGAACTTTATGAAGATTCTCAAAAAACGGAGGAAAGAAAAAAGAAAACATTCATCCTCGTCAAACTCAAGAAGAAGCCACAATCCCCACAAGGAAAAATGGGACAGATATGAATCCAAACATAACAAACACTCTTCTACTGAAACTATTTGTTATGGATGCAGGAAATCTGAACACATGATTGTTGAATGTACCTCTAAAAGAAGAGACAGCAGAAAATCTGAAGATAAGAAGTCTTTCAAAGAAAAGAACAGGGAAAAGAGTTTTCTAGCCAAGAAATCCAAAACTTTGAGTGATGATGTGAGCAGCTCTTCTTCCTCATCTGAAGAAGAAGAATATATGGCAGCCATGGCCATAAGTGAAGAAGAAGGGCATGAGAACTCTCTCTCTCTCTCTGCACAAGTACAAATCAAAGCCTCTTTAATCTGTATCTGATACTGACTCTGAAATAAATCCTTCTTCAGAAGATGAATCTGAATGGGGACTTATTAGATCAATATGGAGAGTTGCTTTAAGCACTTAAGAGAAGTAAGAAGCTATACAAAGAGCAAGCTGCAGAGATCTCATCTCTTCAAGCAAGAAACTCTGATCTCTCAGAAAAAGCTGAAAAGCTGACCCTAGAGAATGCAGACTTCTGCCAACTCAAGAAGGACTACAATGCAAGCTCCAATCTTGATCTAATAAGCAAGTTTGGGAAAATTTTGAAGGCTTTAATTGACAGCAAGGAGTTGTGCCAATCCCTAACCAAAGAGATTGTACTTCTGAAAAAGGATAAAGATCAGCTTAGTGTCCGGAAATCTAAGGATAAGAAAATCAAAGATTTGGAGGATAAACTTCTTATTGAAAGAAAACTTGTAGCAAGTTACTCCAAACCCAAGACTATTCTTCCCTTGATTGATGGCTTCATCTCCACTCATAGAAAAGGCCTAGGATACCTTAAGGAAGGTAAATCAGGCAAATCCAGTGAGAAGATGATCAACTTTAGGAAGGTAATAACACCCTCCAACAAGTATGATCAGCAATCCATCTATGGACACTTCATGAATGAGTGCTCCATAAGTGGATTAAAGGATGTGCCAAGTGCTTCAAAGAAACCTCATGAAGAGATCATCATGAGGAAACATGAATCCATTGAGTCTAGGAAGTAGAAGAAATCTTTAAAGAGGACTAGTTCTAAGAACAAGGGTGTGATTGGTAATCACCAACACCATACTGCCAATCAATATAATTCAGTCTTCTTTAAAAGTCCTTCTGCTCCCCTACAAAGGAATCATGTTCCCTCTGACAGCAAGAAAAAGGAGATACAACAAGTTTGAATGCTGGTGTTGTGGCAAGATTGACCACTTTGCAATTGATTGTTGGTTTAATCCAACAGTTCCAAGGGTATCTAATGCCAAGCTAGCAAACAATCATGTTCAAATCCATTCTGCACATCCTGGAGCAGTCAGATCTAGTGTGATGTTTATGACTAACATAAATCTAGGACCCAATCAAACTTGGGTACCTAAGAAAAGATTGTATATTTTTGCAGGTATGTCCAAAGACCAATCAAACTCTAATCTGGTATTTGGACAGTGGATGCTCCAGGCACATGACTGGAACAAGAAGCCTTCTGAAAGAATTCTATCTTGTACAAGATGGTCCTAAAGTAATATTTGGGGGATCTGATAGAGGAAAAACTAAAGGTTATGGTAAAATATCTAATGGCATAGTTACCATCTCAAGGGTAGCTTATGTGGAAGGATTGCAACACAATCTGATAAGCATAAGCCAACTTTGTGATCTTGACTATGTGGTAGTGTTCCACAAGGATAAGTGTCTCATTAAGAAAGCTGAAAGTTCTGAAGTTACTCTTACTGGCACTAGGAGTGGGAATATATATTGTCTCAACTTTCTATGTTCTAGTTTAAATATTCCTATCTGTTTAATGGCCACTAGTAGGGCATCTCTTTGTATCTGTTGGAAAAACTCTTTGATTTAACTTAACAAATTAACTAAAAGTGATTTTATCCCCTAGGATTAAATTACCCATTGTATAGTGAGGGTAATCTGGTCATTAGATGTCTTAGGATGTCACACTCAACTTAGGGTGTCAAGACCAGATCAAGAGAAGCAAAATTTGGATAAAGTTAATATTTTGCGTCGAATAGAATTCGACGCAACATCGAGTCCATATCGACGCTACTCTGACTAGATGTCCAAGTGGTTCAACCATTCTGTCAAAGTAACTCAAGTCGACGTTACGTCGAATAGATATCGACGTAGAGGTCAGGGACTTGTCGAAGTAACTTGAGAAGTCGACGCAGCTTCTACTTCAACTCGACGTAGAAGGGAATATCTGTCAAAGCCATCTAAAGTCGACGCGGCGTCGACTTCATCTCGACACAGATATTGAAGTTCAGAGCCATGCCTTTCATCTTGACGGTTACGTCGATAAGATATCGACGCAACGTCGACTAGCAGAGTTCAATCAGAGCACAGATGAAATTGAAGCTGCTCCTACAAGAACTCAAAGTTGTGTCGATAAGAGAGGAAGAGAATTCAACGCTACGTCGAATACAGTCTATAAAAGTATAA
This sequence comes from Dactylorhiza incarnata, assembly GCA_033032865.1. NCBI lineage: Eukaryota > Viridiplantae > Streptophyta > Magnoliopsida > Asparagales > Orchidaceae > Dactylorhiza > Dactylorhiza incarnata. The sequence continues at coordinate 6,146,297 of JAWHQI010000120.1, read as the reverse complement.
CTTTTCAGCTGTCTTTTTGATCCCTCTCCCATGACCCACATATTTCAAGACCGTTCTCCAACGTCTTAATAATTGCCTGAAATAGAATGAAGCATTAAAGAAGGAGACAAGATTTCTTGGAAATATACTCCTTATTGGTGGACGGGTCGAGAATTAAAGATGAAAGAAAGAGATTGTCTAGGAAAAGATACCTTTTCAGGTCTTACCAGAAAGGGAAACAAATTCAAATTGAAGACAGACTATAAAAGGGCAGAGAAGAAAGAGAAGAGATAAGACATTCATTACAATCAGTCATCTTCTTCTGATTAGAGTTTTCCTCTCTTCTTCCTCCTCCCTCAGGAACCCTAACACAGAACTGAAAAGAGAAGAAAGCTCTGTTGTTCTTCATCTGATAGAACAGAGGATCTGAAAGTTGCTCTTCATCACAATCTCATAGCAGCTAGATCTCAATCAACAGAAGTAGAAGAGATCTGACATACAAAGCTCCTGCAATTTATCACTATCATAAGCAGGGGTTAATCAAGAGCAGATCTAGTGAAACATCCAATAGGTTGTTCTTCGTACAGCCTTCTTAAGAATTCTGAAAAAAGAATTTCTACACTTTTCTTCTTTCTCTTTCTCATTCTATTTCTATAAAAGAGTTTTATTAATCCCTCTTCAAAGGATTCAGTGGTTCAAGATCTCCTTATCAAAAGATCTGGTGGTTCAAGATCTCCTTATCAAAAGATCTGGTGGTTCAAGATCTCCTTATCAAAAGATCTGGTGGTTCATGATCTCCTTGTCAAAAGATCAGTGGTTCTAAGAGTCTTCTTATCAAAATACTCAGGCACTGTTGGTGCATTCCTACCAGGTGGTAGAAGAGAGGAGTAGCCACATTTTGGGGAACCTCTATAAAATCTTTAGTGTTTGTGTCGTGCTTTTCTGTGTTGTCCCATTTTTTATACATCATTTTATTTCCTGCACTTTTATTATTCTGCCTGTGTTTTGTTGAGCATAAATCCTTGGTTTAGTTTATTGTTTACACAATTAGGATAGAAATAATTTAAATCTCTATTCACCCTCCCCTCTCTAGAGGATTCTCAGAGGCACACTATGCACTTTCAATTGGTATCAGAGGGAGGTTGATCAATAAAAGGCTAACACCTTGATCAGAAAGACCTCCTACTCCTATTTCCTTTATACACATATATTTTATAAAGAAAAATGACTTCTAAGGATTATGCTTCTACAAGACCTCCAGTGTGTATCTTGAATAAGTTCACACTCTGGAAGGCCAAAATAAGACTCTACGTGAATTCCATTGATGAAGACATTTATGATGTTCTTCTCACAGGTCCTCCAACTCTAGTCAGACAAAAGGCAGGAGAATCCTCAACAATAGAGGCTGTTCCAAAAAAGGAATGGACAGAGGCTGAGAGAAGGTCAAGGCATGTAATGTCAAGGCCATGAACACTAGTTTCAACAATGTCAGATGACATTTTCTAGAAGGTTGCTGAATGCCAATCAGCAAAAGAGATTTGGGATTCACTCACCACAATGGTGGAAGGAAGTGCTGATGAAAGGAAGGACATGAAGTCTCTCCTCATATCTCTATATGATAATTTCAAGAAGAAACCTGAAGAATCTGTGGCTGATATGTATGACAGATTTAGTCTTATCATTAATGAGCTCAGAGGCTTAGACAAGGAAATATCCTTGACTGAAATTAATGATAAGATTCTCATGTGCTTCCCTAGATCATGGGATTCAAGGATCTGGGCAATCAGAGAGTGCAGAGGCCACAGGGAGATCTCTACCGAAGTTTTGCTAGGAAAGCTTTAGTCATATGAGATGTTGTTGAAGAACAGGGCTGAATCAGAAGAGAGGGAAGCCACCCCAGCTCCTATTCAAAGGAACTTAGCCCTAAAAGCTATTGAAGGGGAGTCCTCTACTCCTGAAGATGAGATGTTCAATCTCCTAGCAAGGAGATTCAAGAAATGGGTCAAGACTGAAGACTCAAGGAGAAGAGAAAGAGATTCAAGGCCCAGGTATGATAAAACTCCAAGGAGGGAGATTATCTGCTTCACATGCAACAAGCCAGGGCACATTGCTCCTGATTGCCCATAAGAGCAAAGGGAAAGAAGCAGCAACAAAGAAGAGAAGAAGAAGAAGAAGAAATCTTTTAGAGGGAAGAGCAAGAAGAAAGCAAAGGGTTTCATTGCTGAAACGTGGAGTGATTCAGAAGCAGAAGTGAGCTCATCCTCATCTGAAAGTGATGATGAAGCTGAAGCATCCTCATCTGAAAGTGATGATGAAGCTGAAGCAGAAGCTGCATGCATGATGGCACTGGGGATGTCATCAGATGATGAAGAAGAACATGTATCTGTTTTTGATGAATTTGATTTTAATTCAAAAGATTTTAAAACCCGTTTTAGAGATTTCTGCAATGATCATCTTAGGGTAGAAAAAGAACTAGACACTGTTAGGTTAGAACTAGAAAACCTAAAGAAAGACGAATTGTATGTAAGAAATTAAGACTTAGTAGAAGAAATTAAGACTTAGTAGAAGAAATTGACAATAAAGAATTAGAATTAATTGAAATTAGAAAAGAAAATTTAAGGCTAAAAGAAGAGCTAGCAAAGGCAAAGGCCTTTGAGGACTCACTCAATGGGAGGAGTCAAAAGCTCAAAGATATTACAGAAAATCTCTCTATGAGATTTAATCATCTAGGGTTAGGAGCTGAGCCATCCACTAGCACAGAAGTCCCTAGGAAGCCTGCCTGGAAAAATCCAGTGTCCTTTATTAGACCTAGTGATTATCAACCCAGTTAGAAGAGTGTTCCATTTAAGGGTGAGGATCACAATCATCCTGATAGGGTAGGTAAAATCAATAAAGTAAAACCCTTAGGTAAGAACAACATAGGGAAATTTAGTAACAACAATTAAAAGGGTAAATCAAAACCTAGGATAATAAAACATTCTGCTGATTTGTTATATTTAGATACATTTTATACTCACTTCAAGTATCAAAATAATTGGTCTGGGAGACCCATTCCCTATCAACCCAAAGGGTATCATGAAAGACCCTTCTATTCTTTCATTGAACCCTATAATGGTAAAAGCAAAGGGCCCAAGGTAACCTGGGTTCCTTCTAATGTTTGAATTACTTGTGCAGGGTTAAGTAGGGTCCCACTCAGGAGAAAATGGAGTGGAAGATGTAGGTCAAGGTTAATGAACAAACTCCATCCAAGGGAGTGATTTTTGCTTTGATCTTTCCTTACAGCTTATAAAATTAAGATTATAAACTATTTTCAATAAATAAAATTGCTGGGAATAACAGCAAGAACTTTCAAGAAAATAGATCTGTTCATTCAGAGGTACGTTGAATAGAAGTTGACGTATCATCAATTTCTATTCGACGCCAGCGTTTAGAAGCACTCAGAGTGAATAATTCGAATAGATCTCAACACAACGTCGAGTTCTTATCGACACATGCGTCGTAATGATTGGACGCTGATCAAAGTCGAGGCTGCGTCGAGTACTAATCGACGCAACGTCGACTGGACTACATCGACTTGAGGATTGTTGAGCAATCTACAGAAAGTAATTGCGTCGACTGGATTACGTCGACTATAATTCGACGCAGCGTCGAAATAACTGCGTGTTAAGAATGTCTTCTAGAAGCATTCTCGACTTATTTTTGCGCGCCAAATATTAATACATATCGACGGTGCGTCGACATAAACCCTAAGCTGCGACGAATCGTCTTCTTTTAAGCAACACCAGCATCAAAATCATTGTGCTTTCAAATTCTCTTGCTCTCGTGCTCTCTTTTTCTCCAACGCTCCCTTGCTCCTCTCTCGTGCTTCTCCCTGTGTTTTGCAGGTACGTCCAATCAAATGGCTCCACCCAAGGTTAATTCAGGATTTGATGTGGATATCGACTCGTTCAGCGCAGCTGCCGAAAGCTTCAAGGCCATTATTGGCCTGTTTCAAGATGCTGGATTAACCAAGCTGATATCCACCAGATGCAAGATCCTGGATACAAACTAACTGAATTTAAATACAGTGCTCAGATAGGAGAAGATGGTTCCCTCAAGGGAAGAGTTTGTGACACAGAAATACTGATAACAGAGGAATTACTAAATCAAACATATAATCTTCAGACAGGGGATGAGTCAGATGAACTAACATGGGATGAGATTAAGAGGGCCCTGGAACTGATGAAGTTTAAGAAGGGCAAGCCTATCAATTTGAAGAAGATGGATCTTGGAGAAGAACACAGATTCTTGGCTGATATAGTAGGGAAGGTACTGTTATGTAAGAGATCTGCACATGATGCTATTCCCAAGCAACAACTTCAGATAATTGGAGCTCTTGTTCTAAAGAAGAAGATAAATGGGGGGAGATGCCTTCTGAAGATGATTGGGCATAAGTATGCTCATAAAGAAAATGTTTACATGAGGATAATGAGCAAAGTGCTCTTCCAACATTATCCAAGCATACGCAAATCAAAAGGAGTGCCCATTTCTCCTGGGAAAAGGATCAATATAGTAATATTTTCAAAGTGGACCAGACAGATCTTGAAGCCTGGTCAAGATCCAGCCTCTCCTCCTCCATCTCCTCCTCCTCAAGAGCCAGACAGGGAGATTCCAGATCCCCCAAGGGATGATATCCCTCCAATGTGTTCCAGATCCCCCTCAGGAAGTCACTCTAGCTCAGCAACAACAACAGCAACAACAACAACAACAACAGTTCCCATCCACTCTAGTCCCTAAGCCATCTCCTCAGTTATCCCATCAACTACCATCCACCCTCATATCAGATCATGAGCTTGATCCACCTCCACCTCCACCATCATCAACTCACTTCTCACCTGTTGTTTACCATACTCTCTCACCCATTCCAGAAGACTTTCCTTCATCACCTCCTCCACCTCTAGCTCATATTCCTCCAATTGACCTTGAGCAGGTCATTTCCAAAGCTGTGGCCCTTGCCTCTTCCACCTTTGCTGACCTGGTGGCCACCCAGGCAAGAAATTTTGATAGAAAATACTCCCAGATGGAGGCTGAGTTACTAGACTCAAAAAGATCCCTCCATAGACTAAAAGAGTTTGTCTCTTCCTCCATGGTTGCAAAAGAGTTCTTAACCTCTCTGGCCAGCAAGGTCAAGAAGGGGGAGAATATTTTGGAGGAAGAGAGACCTGTCTTTGAGTTGAGTGGACAGGATCAGGGTGATGCTAATAATGAGCCTGCCCCTGACAAAGTAACTACCTTTCAAGGAGCACAGATCCAGGAGGAGCCTGCAGATCAGGGGAAGCTCCCAGAAAAGTTGGATGATGGGGTCCAGGGAATACCTGCAGATTAGGGGAAGCCCCAAGAAAAATTGAATGATGAACAAATAGATGCAACAGTTCAGGGGGAGCCTGCTCCAGATGTTCAGAGGAATCTGGATATGGAAATGGAAGCTGTAAGTACAGCAGCTGATCAGGAAAAGCCTCGGAATGACAATCTTCTAGATCAGGTAGCACATATTGCTTAGGAAGCTGCCCAGGAAGCTGAAAAGAATACACAAACTCAGGGGAAGCTTCCCAAGGACAAAGATGATGCTGGAGAAGCAGATCATGATAATGAGCCTCTAAAAGTACAGCAGCTGATCAGGAAAAGCCTCAGAATGACAATCTTCTAGATCAAGTAGCACAGATTGCTCAGGAAGCTGCCCAAGAAGCTGAAAAGAATGCACAAACTCAGGGGGAGCTTCCCAAGGACAAAGATGATGCTGGAGAAGCAGATGATGATAATGAGCCTCTAAAAATGGCTCAAAGAAAAATTCCAAAAGTGTTTTCAAGGAAAAGGAAAACCCCTGAGAAAGAGCAGTGAGGCTCAGGTACTTTGCAAAGTCTTATAGTTTCTGAAAAATAGTTGTGGTTATCTATATACTTCTTGACAATTGAATGAAATGGTCTGTGGAAACAGTCTGTCATTTTCTTATGTTTATACTCTCTTGTATGAATTTTTGTTTATGCAAAGGAATGTGTAAAATCACTTTATTCAAACCTGTAAAATTTGTTAAGATAAATAGGTGGAGATTGTTGGGAAAACCCCTTTGATTTAACTTAACAAATTAACTAAAAGTGATTTTATCCCCTAGGATTAAATTAGCCATTGTATAGTGAGGGAAATTTGGTCATTAAATGTCTTAGGATGTCACACTCAACTTAGGGTGTCAAAGACCAGATCAAGAGAAGCAAAATTTGGACAAAGTTAATATTTGCGTCGAATAGAATTCGACGCAACATCGAGTCCATATCGACGCTACTCTGACTAAAAGTCCAAGTGGTTCAATCATTCTGTCGAAGAAACTCAAGTCGACGTTACGTCGAATAGATATCGACGTAGAGGTCAGAGACTTGTCAAAGTAACTTGAGATGTCGACGTAGCTTCTACTTCAACTCGACGCAGAAGGGAATATCTGTCGAAGCCATCTAAAGTCGACACAACGTCGACTTCATCTCGACGCAGATATTGAAGTTCAGAGCCATGCCTTTCATCTCAACGGTTACGTCGATAAGATATCGACGCAACGTCGACTAGCAGAGTTCAATCAGAGCACAGATGAAAACGAAGCTGCTCCTACAAGAACTCAAAGTTATGTCGATAAGAGAGGAAGAGAATTCGACGCTACGTTGAATACAATCTGTAAAAGTATAACTTTTCAGCTGTCTTTTTGATCCCTCTCTCATGGCCCACATCTTTCAAGACCGTTCTCCAACTGCTTAATAATTGTCTGAAATTGAAGGAAGCATTAAAGAGGGAGACAAAAGGTTTCTTGGAAATATACTCCTTATTGATGGACGGGTCGAGAATTAAAGATGGAAAGAAAGAGATTGTCTAGGAAAAGATACCTTTTCAGGTCTTACCAGAAAGGGAAACAAATTCAAATTGAAGACAGACAATAAAAGGGAAGAGAAGAAAGAGAAGAGATAAGACATTCATTACAATCAGCCGTCTTCTTCTGATTAGGGTTTTCCTCTCTTCTTCCTCCTCCCTCAGGGACCCTAACACGGAACTGAAAAGAGAAGAAAGCACTGTTGTTCTTCATCTGATATAACAGAGTATCTGAAAGCTGCTCTTCATCACAATCTCATAGCAGCCAGATCTCAATCAGCAGAAGTAGAAGGGATCTGACATACAAAGCTCCTGCAATTCATCATTATCATAAGCAGGGGTTTATCAGAGCAGATCTAGTGAAACATCCAATAGGTTGTTCTTCATACAGCCTTCTTAAGAATTCTGAAAACAGAATTCCTACACTTTTCTTCTTTCTCTTTCTCATTCTATTTCTGTAAAAGAGTTTTATTAATCCCTCTTCAAAGGATTCAGTGGTTCAAGATCTCCTTATCAAAAGATCTGGTGGTTCAAGATCTCCTTATCAAAAGATCTGGTGGTTCATGATCTCCTTGTCAAAAGATCAGTGATTCTAAGAGTCTCCTTATCAAAAGACTCAGGCACTGTTGGTGCATTCCTACCAGGTGGTAGAAGAGATGAGTACCCACATTTTGGGGAACCTCTATAAAATCTTTAGTGCTTGTGTCATGCTTTTCTGTGCTGTCCCATTTCTGTATACCACATTTTATTTCCTGCACTTTTATTATTCTGCCTGTGTTTTGTTGAGCATAAATCCTTGGTTTAGTTTATTGTTTACACAGTTAGGATAGAAATAATTTAAATCTCTATTCACCCCCCCCCCCCCCCCCCTCTAGAGGATTCTCAGAGGCACACTGTGCACTTTCAGTATCTAATGGAACAGGAGACTAGCTCATATAAATTATAAGACCATAAATAAGCTCCTATCAGAAAACTTGGTCAGAGATGGTCCCAAGTGGAATTGTGCTCAAGAAGGTCCATGTCATGCTTGCCAAATGGGGAAGCAGACAAAGACCTCCTTCAAGTCAATTTGGTTGAAGGATTCCACCAGATGTTTATACATGTTGCACATGGACTTGTTTGGCCCAATGTCAATTCATAGCTTAGGGGGCAAGTCTTACATATTTGTGATTGTAGATGATTACTCTAGATTTGCATGTGCATTCTTTTTTAAGCAAAAGTCTGATACACTAGAAGTCTTCATTACATTTTGTTAAGCAAATTCAGAATGAGCTTAGCTGTTCAGCGGTCAAAATTAGAAGTGACCATGGAACAGAATTTCAGTCTGGGGCCATGACAAAGTTTTGTGAAAGTCTAGGTATCTCTCAAGAGTTTTCCTCTCCAAGAACTCCACAACAAAATGGAGTTGCTGAAAGAAAGAATAGAGCACTCATTGAGTCAAGCAGATCCATGCTGAGTGACTCCTCACTTCCAGAATACTTCTGGGCTGAGGCTGTCAATACAGCTTGTCATGTGCAAAATAGAGCACTAATCAATAGAACTCACAACAAGACTCCCTATGAAATCTTGAAAGGCAGGAAGCCAACCTTGGCCTATTTTGAAATCTTTGGAAGCAAGTGCTATGTCCTAAACAATGGGAAGCATCACTTAAAAAAGTTTGCTGAAAAATGTTTTGAAGGCATCTTTGTTGGTTATAGTCATCATAGCAGAGCTTATAGAATATACATAATACATTCCAAAACTATTGAAGAATCTATTAATGTATATTTGATGAATCAAGCATGATACTTGAAGAGCCCTCTAGAATTACTGTGACAGAAGCAAGACCCAAGCTCAAGGAGCTGAATACTTCAATCTCAGAAGAAGAAGAAGAAAAAGGACCCTCTCCCTCTCATACAATGGGAATAGATATATGGGAAGTAGAATTCCAAGCTGATGATTCAATAGAAGAAGATAATCAACAAGCTAAAGAACAAGAAGCAGCACCTCAAATTGAATAGATCCAAGAAGAAAACAGGAATCTGGCCAATGCAACTAAGTTCCAAAGGAGTCACCCACCTGATCCGATTATTGGAGACATAAATCAAGGTGTACAAACCAGAAGCAACTCTATGAATGAAGCACTATATCTGAGCTTCCTCTCACAAGAAGAACCAAAGAAATTTGAAGATGCCAACAAAGATCCATTCTGGATTCTGGCTATTGAAGAGGAATTGAATCAATTCAAGAGATGCAAGGTCTGAAAATTGGTTCCAAAACCTCATGATCACAATATAATTGGAACCAAGTGGGTGTTCATGAACAAACTGGATGAACAAGAGGTCATTATCAAGAACAAAGCCAGATTAGTTGCTAAGGGATATAGACAGGAAGAAGGGATTGATTATGATCAAACCTTTGCACCTGTGGCAAGGCTAGAAGCAATCAGGCTCTTCCTTGCTCATGCAACCCACAAAGGATTCAAAGTCTACTAGATGGATGTTAAATTAATATTCCTTAATGGAGACTTAAAAGAATAGGTCTATGTAGAAAAGCCTCCAGGTTTTATCAACTCAACTTATCCTAATCATGCCTATTTTCTTCAAAAAGCACTCTATGGTCTAAAGCAAGCACCTAAAGCTTGGTATGAGACATTATCTTCCTTCCTCCTTGAAAACAAATTTTCAAGAGGAAAGATAGATAAAACACTATTTCTTAGGGAAATCAAAGGCAAGATCTTGCTGGTGCAAATCTATGTTGATGACATCATCTTTGGATCTACAGATGACAACCTCTGTAAAAGGTTTGCTAATCTTATGCAAGGAAAGTTTGAAATAAGCAGCAGAGCTAAAGTACTTTTTGGGTCTCTAAGTTAAACAATCTAAGGAAGGAATCTTCATATCTCAGGCTAAGTTTACCAAAGAGCTCATCAAGAAATTTGGCATGGAGAGTGCAACCTCCATGAGGACTCCAATGGAATCCAATGTATCTCTAGACAAGGATGGGAAGGGAAAACCTTTTGATGAAACCATGTATAGATGTATTATTGGCTCCCTACTTTATCTTACTGTCAGTAGACCAGACATCATGTTCTCTACATATGTTTGTGCCAGATATCAAGTGAGCCCTAAAGAATCTCATTACACATCTGCCAAAAGAATTTTGAGATATCTAAAGGGTACACCCAATTTTGATCTTTGGTACCCTAGAAGCAGTGATTTTGAGCTAACAGGATTTTCAGATGCAGATTTTGCAGGTTGTAAAGAGGATAGAAAAAGCACATCTAGAACATGTCAATTTCTAGGCAAAAGACTAATCACTTGGAGCAGTAAGAAGCAAACAAGTGTTGTCATTTCCACTGCTGAATCAGAATACATCTCAGCTGGAAGTTGTTGTGCACAATTGTTGTGGATTCAACATCAACTTAAAGACTATGATGTTCATCACAAGAAGACACTTCTATATTGTGATTCTTCAAGTGTTATATCTATAGCTAAGAATCCAGTCTCTCACAGCAGAACAAAACATATTGAAATCAGGTACCATTTCATCAGGGAACATGTTGAAAAAGAAGACATCTGTCTGGAGTTTGTTCCAACTGATTGACAAGTGGCTGACATTTTCACAAAACCCCTTGATGAAATGAAATTTACTCAATTCAAAATTGAATTAGGAATGTTGAACTTGGATTAAAATTCTACTATTGTGTGTGAAGGTCAGACTACTGGCATTCACATTAAATGATTTAATACATTACTTAAGTATGCAGGATTAAAATCTGCCAAATGGAGAAACAATCGACGAGAACACAGTCTAAATCGACTGAATTGGATGTCTACTTACATCAAAAATATCAAGAAGGATTTCTTTATTTTCAGTCTTAAGGCTCAGATGATTGGATCTTTAAAATATTAGGCAATGGTGTCAAATCAGGTACGCGCCTCTCCCTGCATAATTTATATAAAACCTAAGGTCATTATCGGGCTTAAGAAAAAGGTATATATATAGACATAAATCATAAATCACACTTAACAAGGACTTTCTCTCTCTCGTCGATCCCGGACTCTTCACCTTCTCCAATGGCTCCAAAATCCGACCCCTCCAACAAAATCACCATCAACATTGGAAGTGAACTCGTTCGAAACAACTTTGATTCCGCAGACGAAGACATCCAGAATGTGATATGGCTCATAGTATCCTCTGGCTTGGAATTCCTGCTCTCTGAACCAACTCTTATCTTTCATGGAGAACTAATTGAGTTCTACCAAGAAGCAAAGATCAACCCCAATAGAACAAGATTAAGATGCAAGGTAGGCGGTCACACTGTTCGAATATCCGCCAGCAGCCTTAGCTATCATCTCCAAATTCCTCGGCTGGAATAAACGAAAGAGGAAGAGTAGCTGAATGAAGAGGACAGGAAAACTGCCCTGGAGTTCTGTGGCGACAAAGGGATCACTTCACCGGATGAAGATGAATTCCCAAGGGAAGTTACTAACAGATATCGTAGGCAAATCCTTTATCTGTAAACCTGGACCATTCGACAGAATTTCCAAGGACATGTTCTCAATCATGACTAGAATAATTCTAGTAAAGAAGACTGACTGGAGCAACATCCTATTTGAGAAGATTGTGCAAATCTCGGACAGTCCAAACTATGGAAGAATACTGTCCCTCTACCTCTCTCTATGTCTTCCCTCTGCAATGGATCAAGTCAGGGGATGTCAATCCACTATCTAAAGAAGATAGACATTAACAGCATTAAAAGATGGGATTAGCATGTCCCTCATCCTGGTAGGATCAAGGTATCAACACCCACAAAGAAGCGCCAAATCCAACCTCCTCCTACAGCTCCCCATTCTCCTGAGGGGGAGTCCACATCTCCAATGATGTCTACAACAAATCAAATAGCCACAACATCCATCCAAGACACCACTGAAATAATAGGAGACTCAAGTGAGTAAACAGAGAAAATTCCCTCTCCTCTTGAAGAAGACTTGGAAACCTATCTGAAAATTGACACACTCATTACTGAACTAGAACATGTCATCTCCAAAGAAACAGAAGAACATATTCATGAACAAGTGACACCACCGGAGAACACCCACTCCATTGTAGAAACTGAAGTAGTTGGCTCTCCAGAGAATGATGAACTTGAGGGGGAGTCCAAATTGAAAGAACCTCTCCAACAAAACATCCTTCAGACACCTGCAGCTGATGATGATGCAGAAGAACCTCTAACTGGATGGGAACTTGTTCTGTACAAAGGCAAGGCAATAGCAGAAGAACCCTCACCACCAAAAGCTGACAGACCTGACTGCATGTATGAAGATATTGATTTTGAAACAAACATACCATGCCCACCTCCAACTGCTTCACAAGCATCTATCCCCTCAAGCAACCTTCCAGAATCCTCTACAAACCCCCTCCTAATTCAGATCCAATCTCTCCTTGATATACAAAGAAAACAGCTAGAATCCAATATGGACAGATCCATCCACTCAGTAAGAACAGAAATGCAAAAAAGTCACTCACTCTTAAAGAGGGAAATAGAGAAAATAACATTGTAATCATCTCAATTCTTTGGGAAACCAGCAGGGACAGTGGATTATACAGCAAAACTACTAAAGAAAGCCAACAACAACATAGAATACATCATTAGAAATCAATATACCACCAATTACAATCTGAGGACTATCCTTGATAACTCTGAATATAATATCATGGAAAATAGGAGAATAATACAGGAGAGAATATCTGCAGAAACTCAAATGCTAGACAATCATCTTCTACAAACAAAAATTCAGATCACGGAAGGAATAAATTACCTACACAGAAATCTCACTGACAGTAAAGCAGAAATCTGCTCTACCCTATCTGAAGAAGTCAAAAAGGGGGAGGAAAATCTAAGAAAAACAGGGGCAAACCAAGCTATCTGGATAGCCAATGAGATCAGAGCTGCAGTAAACCAACCTAGGTTGGACTATGAAATTCAATATGACCCCACTGAGGATGTCTATGTGTAAGACCCCTTTTTTTTTGCTTCGCTACCAGGTCTTATGCCCAGAATTGTCGTTTTGCGGTTACACCAACACTCGGGAAGGTCGCCACTACAAAATGCCGATCTTGGCGGCAATATCGATCACAAAAGAAGAAAGTATAACCAAACTATAGAAGTTCAAGTCCACATCACATAGAAAATAAAATCATCATAATAAGATGTCCACAGATAGTAACTGAATAAAAAGATAGAAATAATAGGGGCTCCTGCCCGATACATCAAATCCTCACTACAAAGTACTCTCGCGGAAGTAAACTAGCAGTAACACTCACGGATCCTGACATTGGTGCTCCCGTACTAAACTGTCCCGCCTCCATCTGCACCGGCCTCTGGTGCTGCTGCGTCTCCTCGGTCCCCTAAAATGATAAGGTCCACCGACCGTTAGTCAAAAGACTAAGCCAATCCTCCACCCCTCCCCCGGTGACTCCTAGGCACCGAGCGGAAGGAATGAAGCGGAGGACAACAAGGGGTAAAAACAACAGCAGGTGACGGTGGATGTAATCTACAGGGAATGACTACCACTATGCAGTATACATTATAATTGAAGTAGTAAATAAAGCACGGTAAGAATAAGTAAAGTAACAAGTAAAGTAACGAATAGAAATAAGTATGTAAATGTAAGTAAACAAGAGTAACCTTTATTTATAGGAATGCCCATACAAACCTATAGACCAAGGGGTCGTTTAGCAGGGCCTATCGTATAAAAAGTCTCATAACCAATTTATACGATAGGGGTAGGGTTGAAATGCAATGCTTATGCTATGTCATGCAAGGTTATGCAGTTTAATGCTATGTTTATATAAGTGCAACTCACACACTACGACTCTATGCGCACAGACCTTTAGTTCCGCCTTTTTGGAGCTAGCAAAACTCCCAGGATACTCCCGTAGTGGCAAACGGAAGCGGTGGGTTGGGCCTTGCCCACCTCTAGGTTGGTATCTGCACTACCTAACCTAGACCTATCGTACGCCTCAATGCTAAGAACACAACAACGGAGCTCATGCGTACTCTTGCTGGTCAGTCCACCAGACTTTTCTTGGTAAAGGGTTATCCACACTTACCGAGCCCAAGTATCAATGTCAGTGCGACGGCCGTCAACACTAAATACCCACCACCTTATGCACATACATTTATGTATACTATCTACATATCTGAGCCATAAGCTCCCCGGGCCAACCTGCCCGTCCAAGAACCATTTCTGAGTCACAAGCTCACCGGATTATTAGTTCGCTCCTACAACCACTGAGCCTACAACTCGTAGTACCAAACCAACTAACCTTCCGTAACCACGGGGTGTGGGTGAGTGTATTATTAAGTTAATCTTGTACAACATCTTACTCCTACGATTTATAGTTAATCTTGGACTTCCTGAGGTCAACCCTGTGAGGGGCTCGCAGCGATACTAGGAACTATGATGGGATGATAGCCCAAAGCTCCCTTTCTCAAGATACTTATTATTATTGGTAACTACCTAATGCATACCCCTCTTACCATTTCACTTGAGTTAACCCTAAGTGTTTTCTGACTCTCCACGGGAAAGAGGATCCTTCGTCAATCCGAGCACTACTCTACCCTTAACTCAGCAAGCACAATTTTCACATAAACTCCTTTTTGGTGACCTCAACCCATCCTGACCAAGTACACCAACTACATCCCATTTCCACCTAGTGGTCTACTAGTTACTCAAGTTTTACAGTTTTACTATACGCAGACCAAATGAGCTATATGAGTTGTATGAGAGGAGGTATTCCATATAATCATCCACATGACCCAAGATTATTAATGGGAGTCTATCATGATATTATAAGACTAAATCTAGAAGATTATAATTTTCCTTATTTATTGGTCATTTATTATATTTTCTCCAAAATTGGCCATGTATGAAATTGAACATGAAGTGTAAGATCTTCTTATGATATGGCCTCCATAAAATTATGAAAAATCTATCATATCAAAATAACAGTAAAAGCAGAATATCACAGTTTTACAATAAGGTATTGACCTATATTTACAATATATAATAGTTATCCAAAATTGGAGGTTAATGAAGGAACCACCAGAAATACTCTTTCAAAAATTATGGTAAAATTACCAGACCTCTATAATGATCAGAAAAGATTACTGACTAAGTTTCATAATTTTTCCAAATAATTTTGCCACACAAATAAATACCTCAAGGAAATCTAAACTGGAACATATTATGAAGTAACCTACTGATAATAAGTTCCAAAAATTATACAAAAATTCACAGAGCCTCTAATGCCCTAAAATGTTCTATCACCAAGTTGCACAATTTTCCAGAGGGTATTTGGCCCTTATTTAATTATTATAATCTTAAGGCAAAATAGTTGTCTTGTGAATGAAGTACCAAACCCATCAATTCAAAAATTACACAAAAATTACCAGAGGTTTATATCATGATTATATAAGCACTACCAAAGTTTCATCATCATCCAATGTAAAATGAGCATGTTATTTCCTCTTATAAGAAAGTGCCCTAAAGGGTTATAACCTAATTTTTGAGGGGAAAAGTGTTCCTAAAATCTTCTTAAAATTTCTTAGGGCATGTTTACACCCCATGAACTTATTACTAAGTTCCATGACCATTCAAGGATATACGACCTTATGTCCTTCACAAGACTCAAAGTGCTACCCTAGGGTTTGAACTAGGGTTCAAGGGCATACCCACCTCTAACCAGCCCAAATCACTCAAGGGGGGTGTTTTATGTGATTCCAAACTAGTGTCCAAAGTTTCACCACTTTTGGATGAGGTTTGGCCCCTTAGGTTCACCAAATGCAATTTTGACCTAAATTGGCCTAATTTGACCAAACTTGGGTTAATTAATTACCTAACCAAATCAATCCCATTTGAGATGAAAATTTTACCGAAGTATTTTTATGACCCTAGGGACCACCCACAAAAATTTGGAGGGGTTTGGATGTCACTAGACCATATAATTAATTCATATATGATTTATTAAATTTTTATAAAAACCTTAGAAAAAGTTTATCCAAAAATTCCCATTTTTGGATATGATTAGGGGGTAGGTATATTTAAACTATATACCAAATTTTAGGCCAATTGGATATCGGGTTTAGTGGGGGCACTCAGATCAAGGTCTGGTCAACCCCTTGTACATGTTGCACCATATTGGGTGTTGTGGTCAAACCACTGACCCTATTGAGTTGAAACCAATTTTAAAATAAACTAGACTTTATGGCCTACAACTATTATGTAGACTATTTTTTTCAAATCAGAGCCTAAGTATTTTTAATAATTAAAACTAAACAAGGTATAATATGTGACAGAAAATACAAAACTTAAATGATTAAATCATTTTTTCTGTGCTTAGCAGATCCCGTCAGATCGGACGGCTCACCATCATCGTCCCCAATCATTGGACGGCTCACGGCAGCCCGTCCTGGGTGCCTTTGCGGTCTGATTTCCCAGCCACCCTTACCTCTCCTCGGCCGACAAGTGCTACCACCACCTTCGTCGAGGTGGTGGTCGGCGATAGGGGGTCCTTTGTCGGCCGGTGGTGGCCGGAGTGGGGGTTTCGGGGAGGTGAAAGGAGCTCGAAAACGAGCCCCTTGGGATGCTTGATTCGAGCCTGATTTGGCTCGAATCAAGCCCCAAATTGATAGGGATCTAGCACTAAGGGAGGAGAAGGGGTACAAACCTGAGTGGTGGCCTGAGGCCGCGCATTCCGGCGAGTCGCCATGGCCAGTTTGGAAGCTTTTGGAGCCATGACAATTCCTGTCCTGGGGGCTTGAAATCTTCAGGAAAGTGGGGGGTTTCTCTCCTTGGCCGGCTTTGAATGTGTTAAAAGCTCCAATTGAAGGAGGGGAGGGGTTACAACATTGATTGCCATTAATGGCTATTTTCGGCCAAGGTGAAACTCCTCAAATTCTCCCTCTATGTGGTTGGGAAGGGTCATTAAACTCCT
The DNA here is from genome assembly GCA_033032865.1 of Dactylorhiza incarnata. Classification (NCBI taxonomy): domain Eukaryota; kingdom Viridiplantae; phylum Streptophyta; class Magnoliopsida; order Asparagales; family Orchidaceae; genus Dactylorhiza; species Dactylorhiza incarnata. The sequence continues at coordinate 6,129,449 of JAWHQI010000120.1, read as the reverse complement.
CCAAATCGATTGGGGAAACTGAATGGAGATATTAAAGGAGGAATTGGTGGCCATTGATCTCCCAAAGCCATGAATGTCATTTCTCCTTCTCTTTCTCTCTCCTCCATGTTTGGGGAAAAATGAGATTTCTCTCTCCTAGTCATTTTTACAGAAATTGAGTGGCAACTCCTGGTAATTATCAGCCTCCTAAGCTAATGGGCTACTCCAATTAGGCCTAGCCCAAGTGGATTGCGCTTGGTTTGGGCAAAATGGGGAATTTTGACCAAAAATGAAGGTGGAGTTGACTTAGGTCAATTTGACCATTTGGGTTGACCCCAATGGGTGGCTAGTGACTTGTCCTCCCTTAAGGGTTAGGAAGTTCTAGGTAGGGTCAATTTGGCAAGGTGAGGGTCAATTGGGCCTTATAGGCTATTTTGACCAAAATAGAGCTAGGGTTGACTTAGGTCAAATTGGTCAAATTGGAGGCCCCATGATGGGGATTTTTGGTCCATTGGGTCCCTAATATCCTTATAAGGGTAGGTGAAAGGTCAATTTGGCATGGTGGAGGCCAATTGACCCCTAATTAGGCTACTTTGACTAATTTAGGGTTAGGGTTAACTTTGGTCAATTTGGCCTCTTTGGTTAACCCCAATGGGTCATTGGTGCTCTAAGGGACCCCTAATGGGTTAGGGATGCTATGGTGGGGTCAAAGTATCAAGGTAAGGCCCTAAAGTCCAACCCTATGTTTGTTAACCAGAAATTGCTATTTACAGACCACTGTGGTTTTCCTCCTTGCCTAAGCACACATGGTCTTTTGTGCTTTCTATGGTTTTGTCATGACCTAGTCATGACAAAACCATCTTAGGGGTCTAGTTATTTGGGGTATGTTACACTATGTTCCACCTGAGACCTATCAGAACAGCCCTCAAATGATGGAAGCAGGTCCCTCTCACAAAAGAAAAGCTCCTTACAATGAAGAAGACCACTGGCAGTATAGGCAAAGAAGAAGAGAAGAAGTGGGACAAATGCCAAATTATGAAGAATGGAGCCCAATCTAAAAAAATCATTCTCACTACATGGAAAGACTTTGGCTGCAAAAGGCTTCACATTGAAAGATTCTATGATTCAGCTGAACAGAAAAAGCATGAAGATCAGGAAACCAGGAGAAGACTTCACTGGAAGAACAACAATCCAGGACCAGCTCCCCCCAGATATATTCCTAAACCTAGGAATTATTTCTTAAGGCAGAAGAGGAAAGCTGATGGTGAAAGTGATTGAGGATGGGAACCTAAAGTGTGAACATTATGATTTTTCTTTATAACTTTATCTTAAGCTCATAGACTCTAGCTTTGATCATATATTAGAATGCTTCCTTTATCTTTAATTGCTTAATCTTTCATTTGTATAAGTTTATCATTATGTGAGGTTCTGACTTCTTCAAATAGGGGGAGATTGTTGGAAATTTGATACCCAAAATTTCTGATTTGAAGAAAGCCATTAACATAATTATAAACTTATGGTGTTTAATGATTGCTTGATAAGTGCTTGAGACAGGTATTTTTAGTAAATATCTAAATATAACTCAGGGTCACTATGACCAAACATTTGTTCTTGCCATATGACCTAATGTTTTCATTTAAAGTCATACTAACAACCATCTTGAAGACTCTACCTGAAAAGCTTCAAGAAAATCAATTGATCCAGAAGACTGTGAAAAGGTCAGAATTATGTTCAAGTAAAAATCGACGAGACGATCTATCGATATCGACGGCAATATTAGTCGACAGAATCTATATACGAGACAGACTAACTACTCTGATATTGGTTAAGGAAGAATTGACGAGACAGACTACCTATATCGACGGGATAATCCCATTATCGACGGGACAGACTACAGATTACTCAGAAGTATTCTATGGGGCCCACACAACACATGCCATTATTATATTCTCGATCTCTTCATGCCAATCAAGGCAGATTTAATTGATACATCTATGGAAGGACTTAATGGATTAAATCAATGTTGAATCAATTATAGAATGATATAACTAATTATTCTGAATGAAATATCAGAGCAGATTCTTATATTCCATTGGTGTTTCTTCTTACCTTATGTGGAACCTACCTTATTAAGCAGAGTATGAATTATCTCCTATTCTGAATTGATTTGAGAATTGAATAATCACAGGCAATTATGTCTTCCCATATACTCTTTCACTCCCTTGTTTATTAGAGAAGCATTATAAAAGGAGAAGGCTCGAACCTGAAGAGGCTAATGATCTGAAGCCTGAATATTTCGACAAAAAAGAAGTCTAAATCATATTATACATTCAAGAGCAAGTTTCTTCTAATATTCTCAAGAGCACTACATACTAAAACTCTGAAGAAAGATATTACTTGGTGTTGTTGCTGCTATTTTGCTTGACAAAGATCTGTACATTCAATATAAAAACTTTCATTTGTCAAGGAAGAAGAAGTTTACTGTTAGATCTCCACTGAAGACTCAAGATCTGAATTTCATTTCTAGCTGAGTCTATTATTGTGTAAACCATTGTAAATCTATAAACAGTGTGTAGGATCCTTATGATCCGAGAGTAGGATTCCTGTGAGAATCTGAGGTAAGATCTTGGTGATCTGAGTGTAGGGTCACTGTGACCTAAGTGTAAGATTTGTGTAATATGAGTGTAGGATCTACTTATAGATCTGAGTGTAAGTCCTGTGTTATAAAGGACTGAGGTAGGAACTCTGTGTGAGTTCTGAGTTTTGGAGGAGTTTTGCCTTGTCAAGCTCATTGTTTGAAAGGTGTTGGGAGAGTAGACTACCTCTTGACACATTGTCTAGAGAGAACCACTATAAATCTCTGTTTGCTTTGATGAGTTTTTTTCTGTGAACTTAAAATTTTAAAAAGATAACATAAAACACCTATCACACTATTCATCCCCCCTCTAGGTGTGATTTTAGATACTCCATAAGAATTACACATTTCCCAACAATAATTTGTCTTGAAGTTTACCTTTCTTAACATTCATGCAGGATTAAAATTTTCTAAATGCAGGATTAACACTCAACGCCTATCAATCTCAATTAGAGTCTAAATGCGGGATTAAAATTTTCTATTTGATTAATAAAATAAATAGAACTTGGGCGAACGATAAATTTATTGAAGTGCGGATATTAATTTATATCGTTCTTTGCATCAAGTTCATTCTTCATTACCGTGGATATCTTTAGGAGCCTTGATGTGTGCTTCCTCAAAATCTAAGGCACTGAAAATTCCGCTACCATACAAAATTATCTATATGTTTAATCACTACAACAAAAGAAAAGTTAACCCAAACAGAGCATATATATTTGAATCAATTGTGATTGATTTGTGATACTTGATCCAATATAAAAACTTTAACTCTAAGTTGAAACAATATGTATAAATTTGTTTAACACTCAAATGAATCTAATCTTAATTCAACGAATGAGATCTATATATAAATGACAAATTGCTTAGATGAGATGGCAATATTAATTTCTCATCAAAATTCATGAAGAATTAAAAATACAAATACCAGGTTGCCGAAGAAAGGGAGATGAAGATCGACTTTTCCCTTTTCCAAAAACCTGGAAGAGTTCCTCGGTTCTCAGCATTGTCCGACAGTAGAGAAATGAACCCAAAACCCGAGGGTCGGCCCTTTCCTTCCAGGTAAATTAATATTCGGATTGAATCAGTGCCCAAATAAAACATGTTACAGGCTTTCTGATAATGGACGGCGTTGCTCCTGGACTAAAAATGAAGCCGATGTCTTCTTCCTTAGAGATCCATTGTCGTCTTCTTTTGGAGCCGAAGGAGCAGAGACAATCTTTTTCTTCTCAGAAAACTGAAGGTGACGAACGACCCAGGTCAGCGGTTTCACAAAGAGAGGAAAAGGAGACTCGGGGTTTTCACACCTTGTTTACTTACCACACATATGGGGAGAGAATTCAATACTGTTGGGAATCATGCCCACAGAATTCCTGATTTAAAGAAGTTAGAATATCAAGAATACTTCACTTTGTATTTGATCATACATCTAGTTGATAATCTCAGGAATGTAAGTTCATGTCGTCAAGAAGCACAGGAGATGTCGTCGACAAAGTATGTTTGTCGTTGTAATGATGAGCAAGGCAAAAGCACAGAAAATGTCAAAAGAATTGCATGTCGTCGAGACAATGGATTATCGCCGACATCAATATAGTGGCCATATTGACAAAAGAACACTGTGATTACGACGACAGGATGTAAGAAGGAAGGACACAACGACACAGTCAAGAATAGCATATCGTCGTATATGCAGGAGCGTGTATATGCTTCAAATCGTCGAAATACAAGCTTTAGAGGCAGAAGCAAGAAGAGTTGAAGGCTTACCAAAGCACAAGGCGCCGACAAAAACATGTCATCGCGATATTTTTTATGTCGTCGTGATAATGGAAATATCGTCGAGACAGATTCAGAAACTGCAGATGCACGGTCAGCATTTATTCCCGCCGCCTGATTGTCTAATCAGCGCGTGCTCACAATTAATGGAGATATCAGCGCGTGATGTTAAGGGATGCTGCTCTGACATCCAAAAGAACTTTTTTCAGAAGACCGTTGGGGATCTTGCAGTCTTATAAAAGGGAAACAAGGATGCCCTAGAAAACTCTCTCGGTTATTTTTTGAGAAAAAGAATCCCGCTGCTGCGACAAAAGAAAAAGGGACATCATTCTTCAGCGGTGAAGTCGAAGATCAAGTAGAGAACAAGCTGCATTATTCTCTATAGAATCTGTCATCTGATAGACAGATAAGAAGCCAATCCTCATCAGGCTAAGGGAGGATTTGAAGAAGAATCGTGCATTCAAGAACTGATTCAAAAGCATCTTCTTCAACCTCAAAAAGCCGATTTTCAACAGGCTAAAGTTGCCAACTCTCATCCGGCAGAAGAATCATTTTATTATTGTAATTAATTATAAGGCTTGAGGGCCAAACGTGTCTAGCTTGAGGGCTGGAGAGCTGTGAGGCTTGAGGGGCAGGGCAGTGCACTTGCGGGTGCGATTTGTCGAGCTTGAGGGCTCGGGGCAGTAGGGGCTTGCGGGCCTAGGCTGTTGGGACTTGTGGGTCCTGGTTGTAGGGCTTGAGGGCCTGAGTGTCGAGCTTGCGGGCTCGGGGGCAGTAGGGGCTTGAGGGCCTAGGCTGTTGGACTTGCGGGTCCGTGTTGTAAGGCTTGAGGGCCTGAAGTTTTGGTGGAGTTTGCCGAGCCTAGCACATTGATGGGTAGGCGCAGAGGGATAGAGGACTACTCAAGACACCCGGTCTTGAGGAACCTCTATAGATCGTTTTGTGTTTTTCTGTGTTGTGCTCCCTGCTTGCGTGTGGTGTTGTTGAGTTTATCTGCTAATAACGCTAACTAATTAAATAAGGCAAAAACACCTAACACCCCCCCCCCCCTCTAGTTGTTCGTTCCACAAACAACAAGTGGTATCAAAGCGAGGTTGATCGATAGAAGACTTAACCGTCTGATCTAGATCGTGGAACAATTATCAATGGCCAGAGGAGATCAAAATAGAGAAATGAGAAGCATGAAACTTCCAATCTGCTCGAAGGAGAACTTCCCTATTTGGAAGGAAATAGTAAGACTCTTCATGGAGGCAGCCGATCCAAGGATCTACTTGACAGTCCAACGGGGTCCTTTCACCCCTACAACTGCCTCCACCATTGATCCAACTCAGAAGGTGGCAAAGAAATACGAGGACATGACCAAGGACGAGCTGGCCTTGGCAGGTCTAGACAAGAGGGCACAAAACGTCATCGTTAGTGCCATAGATGACTCTACACTCCAGAACCTGATTCACTGCAGAACGGACAAGGAGATGTGGGACTCCCTGATCGTATATATGGAGGGTACGAAAGAGGTAAGGGATGATAGGAAATCCCTCCTCAACCAGGAGTATGAGGCATTCAAGCAAGGCAAGAATGAAACAATCTCCAACTGCTATGAGAGATTTTTCAAGATTGTGAATGGACTGAAGAACTACGAAAGAGTTTTCACCAACTATGACCTAAATGACAAGTTCCTCAGATCACTCACTAAGGAATGGGATATCAAGATTTGCGCCATCATAGAAATGGGTCACCTGGGCATTATGGAGCCCAAGAACCTATATGGAAAATTGTTGTCCCATGAACTTCAGCACAACACCAGAAAGGATGAAGAAGAAAGCTCCAAGGGGAGCTCCAAAGACAGGTTTGTGGCTCTTAAAGCCGAAAGTTCGAGGAAATCCAAGAGCAAGATCTCTGCATCTCAGGACAGATCTGAGAGCAGTGAAGAATCTGAAGTCATCTCCTCAAATTCGGATGACACTGACAGAGAGGTGGCTCTCCTCTCAAAACAATTCAAGAAGTTGATTCACAGGAGGAGAAGAGACAATCGCAGAGGCTTCTCCTCAAGCTCCAGAAGATCTGACAATCATGACAGATCTAGAACTCCCAGGGAGGACAGGTATAAATCTAACTCCAGTAAATATGATTTAAATAATACTGTGTGATATTCCTGCAGCAAGACAGGTCATATGGTTGCTGATTGCCCCTCTAAGAAAAAGGAGTCGAGACACCATGAAGATAGAAGGAGCTCGAGGAGCGAGATGAACCCCGAAAAGGGGTTCGTGGCAAAGAAGAGCAGAACATTGAGTGATTCCGACTCAAACTCTTCTGGGACTGAGGAAGATGCACTCATTGGTCTGATGGCCATCAGTGAAGGCAACCAGGATGATAACTCTCCTGGAAAGGTAAATCACAGAACTTCTCTATCTGCCTCTAATTCTGAATCAGTAGGAGATTCTTTGCATGGTGATGAGGGCATGTCTGCTGCTGACAACAAAGCCTCAAGATCTAAATTTGATGTTGAATCTGAACTAATAAAGCAATATCAAGCTTTGTGGAAGGCCTTCTTAGGCAGTAAGAAACTTCTCAAAGTCCAGACCAAGGAGCTAGAGTCCTTGAAGCCTGTCCAATCTAAGCTCCATGAGACAGCTGAAAGGTTGTCTGCCATGAGCAAAGAAGTGGACAAATGCAAGGAGGCCATAAAGCTTAAAAATGCTGAATTAGGACAGAAGAACAAGATCATTAAGGATCTTGAAGAAATGTTGTTGGCTGAGAAGAAGCTTGCATCTAGCTTCTCTATGCCTAAAACTATTCTGCCAATAATTGACACCTTCTCTGGACAGTTCAGAGCTGGTGTTGGTTTCAAGCAGGAGACAGTTGTGGGCACAGATTCTGAAGCCAAGCCTTCTTATAAGAAAGTGTTGGGATCAAGTCCTTCAGCTCACAGACCTGCAGCAACAGCAGTTAAAAGAATGAGAGAGGCTGTTCGTACAAAGCCTGCTCCCAAGAAGGTGAATCAAAAAGTGGTAAAGCCAATTCCTCCCCCGGCTCACACACATGAGGTTCACCCTAGATCTGTTAGGAAAGAGGCCTTCTCTCCTGCTCATCAACATTGTTATGCTACACAGATGATGAAGCAGAAGAGGCGATACAACAGATATGAGTGCTGGTGTTGTGGGAAAGTGGGCCACTTTGCACTGGACCGTTGGTTCAACCCAACAGGACTCAATGCAAGGAAAGTGCAGAGCCCTCCTGGGTTTGCGATTCCGTCCTATCATCCTAACAGAAACCAAGGACCCAATCCTTATTGGGTACCTAAGGGGAAGTAATTTGTTTTGCAGGTAGGTCCAAATACCAACCAATCTCCAATTTGGTATTTGGACAGTGGCTGCTCCAGGCACATGACTGGAGTCAGAAAGTATTTAAGAGAATTCACCCATGTGGATAATGGACCAATCGTGATCTTTGGAGGTTCAGAAAAGGGTGTGACAAGAGGCTACGACAGCATCTCAAATGGGTTAGTCACCATCACAAAGGTGGCTTATGTGGAAGGATTGAAACACAATCTCATAAGCATAAGTCAACTTTGTGATTTAGGCTTTATTATTACTTTCCACAAGGATAAGTGTCTAATTAAGAAGTCCTTAGGTTCTGAGGCTACATTAACTGGCACTAGGAGTGGCAATATTTATTGCTTAAATTTTCTTAATACAAATTCTTCCATGCCTATTTGTCTTGTGGCTGATGATAAAGAAGCTCTTTGTGTACAATGGCACAAGAGACTTGCTCACATCAACTATAAGACAATAAGCAAGCTTTTCTCACAAGACCTAGTTAGAAATGGACCTAACATTAAGTGCATCAAAAATGGTCCCTGTCAAGCTTGCCAACTTGGGAAGCAAACTAGGACCAGCTTTAAAAGCATTGCTACCAAAGAGTCCTCTAGATGCTTGTTTTTACTGCACATGGATTTGTTTGGTCCTATGTCAGTTCTTAGCTTAGGAGGGAAGGCTTACACCATTGCAGTTGTTGATGATCACTCAAGGTTCACTTGGGTATTCTTCCTAAAAAGGAAATCAGATACTCTAGATATCTTGAAAAACTTTGTCAGGCAGATCCAGAATGAGATGAACTGCACTATGGTCAAATTCAGAAGTGATCATGGGACAGAATTTCAATCCGGGGCCATGACAGAATTCTGCCAAGAACTAGGTATCTCCCAAGAATTCTCCTCTCCTAGAAATCCACAACAGAATGGAGTTGCAGAAAGGAAGAACAGAACCTTGATAGAGGCAAGTAGGACAATGCTAAGCGACTCCTCCTTGCCCGAATACTTCTGGGCAGAGGCTGTCAACACTGCTTGTCATGTGATAAACATGGCCTCAATCATCAAAAATCACAAGAAAACCCCCTATGAGCTAATGAAAGGCAGAAAACCAACTTTATCCTACTTTAGGATCTTTGGCAGTAAATGTTATGTCCTTAATAATGGGAAATCCAAACTAACCAAGTTTGCTGAGAAAAGCAGTGAGGGTATTCTTGTTGGATACAGCTCTTCTAGGAAGGCTTACATGGTATACAACCTTAATACCCAAGCAGTGGAAGAATCTGTGCATGTTGTATTTGATGAGACCAGCCTCATTCACAAAGGCTGGTCTAGTCCTCTAGTAAATGCAGGCACTGAAGAGAAGATGGAAAAACTATGTATTTGTGACCAAGCAGCACCATCAGCCAAGAGTAAAGCTCAGTCAGTAGAAGTGGAGCTTGAAGTCGACATTGTAGAAGACACAGAAATAGCAGAAGAGGTGCAACCTGAATCACCTGCACCTGAAGAAATCCCCAGGGTTCTGCCAGCTACATTGAAACAAGTAAGGAACCATCCTCAGGAGCAAATAATAGGAGTAGTCAACCAAGGAGTGTTGACAAGAAGCAAAGCTCTGCATGAAGCTCTATATCTGAGCTTCCTCTCTCAAATTGAACCTAAGAAATTTGAAGAGACAAATCAAGACCCATTCTGGATTCAGGCAATGCAGGAAGAGCTGAACCAGTTCAAGAGGTGTAAAGTATGGAAATTGGTTCCTAATCCCCAAGGACAAAATATTATAGGAACCAAATGGGTCTATAGGAATAAATTGGATGAGAATGGGGTAATTACCAAAAATAAAGCAAGGCTGGTAGCTAAGGGCTACAGACAGGAGGAGGGGATAGATTTTGATCAAACATTTGCTCCAGTAGCCAGATTGGAAGCAATAAGACTGTTTCTAGCCTATGCAGCCTACCAAGGGTTCAATGTCTACCAGATGGATGTGAAGTTAGCCTTCCTAAATGGGGACCTCAAAGAGGAAGTATATGTAGAGCAGCCTTCAAGTTTTGTAGATTCTACTCATCCTGATCATGTTTACTTTCTTAGAAAAGCACTGTATGGTTTAAAACAGGCACCTAGAGCCTGGTATGAGACCTTGTCAAGCTTTCTAATTGAGAACAAGTTCTCAAGGGGAAAGATTGATAAAACATTGTTCCTAAGGGAAGTAAAGGGCAAGATCCTGCTCGTGTAGATCTATGTTGATGACATCATCTTTGGCTCTACAGATAACAATCTTTGCAAAATGTTTGCCAACTTAATGCAGGGAAAGTTTGAGATGAGCAGTATGGGTGAGCTCAAATACTTCCTAGGTCTTCAAGTGAAACAATATGAAGATGGTATCTTCATCTCTTAGAGCAAATTCACTAGAGAGATAATCAAGAAATTTGGATTGGAGAGTGCTTCTTCAATGAAGACTCCAATGGGAACCAATGTGTCTCTGGACAAGGACGAGAAGGGCATTCCCTTTGATGAAACCAAGTACAGGTGCATGATTGGTTCTCAGCTGTACCTAACTGTCAGTAGGCCTAACATAATGTTTGCTACATGTGTCTGTGCTCGATATCAGGTGAACCCTAAGGAATCTCATCATGTCTTTGTCAAGAGAATCTTAAGATACATAAATGGTACATCAAATCTTGGCCTATGGTACCCTAGGAACAATGAGTGTGAACTGACTGGCTACTCAGATGCAGATTATGCAGGATGCAAGGAGGATAGGAAAAGTACCTCAGGGACATGCTAATTCCTGGGTGGAAGACTGATCTCATGGAGCAGTAAGAAGCAGACAAGTGTAGCAATCTCCACAGCAGAATCAGAATATATCTCTGCTGTGAGCTGCTGTGCCCAATTGCTATGGATTCAGCATCAACTAGAAGACTACAATCTAAAGATGACCAAAACACCCATGTTTTGTGACTCTTCAAGTGCAATCTCAATTGCTAAGAATCATGTCTCTCACAGCAGAACTAAGCATATTGAGATCAGGTATTACTTCATCAGGGAGCACGTGGAAAATGAAGATATCACCCTTGAGTTTGTCTCAACAGATAAACAAGTGGTTGATATCTTTACAAAGCCCCTAGATGAAGCTAAGTTTAACTTCTTCAAATTCCAATTGGGGATGTTAAACTTAGAGTAATCTCTAACTCATTCTCACTAACCAGCCGCAAAAGTCAGAATAATCTGCAGGGAAGAAGTCAAAAAGGGGGAGAAATGGTATCAAGTATGTGTGGAACCAAGATCAATCTCAAGAAGGCCTCCTCACCATAGGGGGAGCTACAATGAGAAAGGAGACATCAAATCCAGGGGGAACAATATGTCTGATGTACTCTGAAAGTCAAGTAAAATCTTACATACTTACATACTTATATGCTTTACTTAAGTTCAGTACAATTATTGTTAAGTGAAAGTGGTCTTGAATTGAAATTCCGACTTCTTTAAATAGGGGGAGATTGTTGGCAATCATGCCCACAGAATTCCTGATTTAAAGAAGTTAGAATATCAAGAATACTTCACTTTGTATGTGATCATACATCTAGTTGATAATCTCAGGAATGTAAGTTCATGTCGTCAAGAAGCACAGGAGATGTCGTCGACAAAGTATGTTTGTCGTTGTAATGATGAGCAAGGTAAAGGCAGAGAAAATGTCAAAAGAAAGGCATGTCGTCGAGACAATGGAGTATCGTCGACATCAATATAGTGGCCATATCGACAAAAGAACATTGTGATTACGACGACAGGATGTAAGAAGGAAGGACACAACGACACAGTCAAGAATAGCATATCGTCGTATATGCAGGAGTGTGTATATGCTTCAAATCGTCGAAATACAAGCTTCAGAGGCAGAAGCAAGAAGAGTCGAAGGCTTACCAAAGCACAAGGCGCCGACAAAAACATGTCGTCGCGATATTTTCTATGTCGGCGTGACAATGGAAATATCGTCGAGACAGATTCAGAAACTGCAGACGCACCGTCAGCATTTATTTCCGCCGCCTGATTGTCTAATCAGCGCATGCTCACAATTAATGGAGATATCAGCGCGTGTTGTTAAGGGATGCTGTTCTGACATCCAAAAGAACTTTTTTCAGAAGATCGTTGGGGATCTTGCAGTCTTATAAAAGGGAAACAAGGATGCCCTAGAAAACTCTCTCGGTTATTTTTTGAGAAAAAGAATCCCGCTGCTGCGACAAAAGAAAAAGGAACATCATTCTTCAGCGGTGAAGTCGAAGATCAAGTAGAGAACAAGCTGCATTATTCTCTGAAGAATCTGTCATCTGATAGACAGGTAAGAAGCCAATCCTCATCAGGCTAAGGGAGGATTTGAAGAAGAATCGTGCATTCAAGAACTGATTCAGAATCATCTTCTTCAACCTCAAGAAGCCAATTTTCAACAGGCTAAAGTTGCCAACTCTCATCCGGCAGAAGAATCATTTTATTACTGTAATTAATTGTAAGTCTTGAGGGCCAAACGTGTCTAGCTTGAGGGCTGGAGAGTTGTGAGGCTTGAGGTCCAGGGCAGTGCACTTGCGGGTGCGATTTGTCGAGCTTGAGGGCTCGGGGCAGTAGGGGCTTGTGGGCCTAGGATGCTGGGACTTGCGGGTCCTGGTTGTAGGGCTTGAGGGCCTGAGTGTCGAGCTTGCGGAATCGGGGGGGCAGTAGGGTCTTGAGGGCCTAGGCTGTTAGACTTGCGGGTCCGTGTTGTAAGGCTTGAGGGCCTGAAGTTTTGGTGGAGTTTGCCGAGCCTAGCACACTGCTGGGTAGGCGCAGAAGGACGGAGGACTACTCAAGACACCCAGTCTTGAGGAACCTCTATTGATCGTTGTGTGTTTTTCTGTGTTGTGCTCCCTGCTTGCGTGTGGTGTTGTTGAGTTTATCTGCTAATCACGCTAACTAATTAAATAAGGCAAAAACACCTAACACCCCCCCCCCCCCCTCTAGGTGTTAGTTCCACAAACAACAAATACCTAATATATTCTCATTTGGCCCTAATAGGTAGACCAATTAAAACTTTTGGAGTTACAATATTAATGGATACAATAAATCTCATTAAACTCCAAAAAATAAAACCAAAAGATGAAACCCCATGAAATCAATCAGATTTCATATTTATGCCAAAAAAATTGTCAAGGGTGAGACCGAGTTTGCGACATGAATTTACGAGATGGTCTGACCCACCTATCACAAGCATTGATCATTCACTCGACTGAATTAACACACGCTCGTGAGGTCTTAATAGACTCAAATATTCGCATACGACTCTATCAGCCCGTCACGATGAATAGAGTCTGTCATAATGGAAAATATCCAACATTCTCCCAATTGGACTCATATTCATCGTAACTTATGACGTCACACATCAAATCTTCACTAAACTTAAGAGTACCATTAGCGAACGCGATATTAAGAATTTACTCCTGCATCAATTCGGTCCAACCAAATCTTTCACTCTGAATCATGGCGGCAACCGCATCATTGAGTGACACGGGACCTTCCATGGTCCCAGTAACTTACAGATTCAATCAAAATGGACAAAGCATGGTTAGTATTTAGAATAACATAATGAAAAGTGTGCACACAATTGTTGTTCTAGTTTGGTGGTCAACTGATTTCTCTATTGAATGCACTAAACCTGCTACGAGAAATTTTTAAATGTTCGAATGAACAAGTATATATATTGTTATCTTAAGATTTTACTTAATGTGGCAAATAGACGTATTAAGGCTTTACAAATTATAATGAGGTGCCTTAAGCTTTATGCTCAGACTGACACTCGTTTGAGTCTTTTTAATGATGTGTAATATATCACATAAACTTTATGAATATCGAAACTTAATGATATGCAATATGAATATTCTCTTAATGTTTGACCTCAAACTATTATTCATGAATTTAAACAAAGTGTAAAATGAATAATAGATTAATGAATTAGAGTTTTGTGTAACCTCTCACTAATCTAGCATATCAATCGACTCCAAAAGCCCCATACTGTAGTCATAGTTTTGAAATATATTGGGGTGAAGTCCTTTAGTGAGCGGATCGGCTGCCATATCATTTATTCATATAAGCTCCACTATTATGTAACTCTTCTTAACTAACTACTTAACGGTTGAGAACTTAATTTCCATGTGTTTGGACCCTATGATACTTTTATTGTTCATCGAGAGCATCAATGTAGAAATATTATCACAGTACAACCGAATGATCCCAGATATAGAATCGAAGACCATCAATTATGTAATGAAAATTTTAAGCCACGCGATGTGAGTATAAGCTCCAAAGAGACCGCCAAAAGCCACATGCATAGTGAATGAAGTAATGAGTGTCAGTTTGGCACTCTCCTACGAAACAGCCTCATCAGTAAACTTAAATATGTAACATGAAGTAGACTTACTATCACCCTTACACCCGACAAAGTCAGAATCTTTATACCCCATCAATTTAAGGTTTTGCACCTTATGGCAGACAACCTTAAAATCGCTTGTACCTTTTAAATACCTTACAAACTTATTGGCAGCCACCCAACAAGATGATCCTAGGTTCGACTGAAATCGGCCTACAAGTCCTAATGCGAAGGCAATGTTTGGTCTGGTACAGACTTTGGCATACATTAAGCTGTCTACCGCACTTGCGTAAGGTATATCTTTTATGTACTCTCTCTGTGTCATTCATAGAGCATTGTGACAAGCATATATTATCACCCTTAATCACTGGTGTTTTCCCATAAGACCGCTACCTAACTGGAACCTCTCTCAGACCGGGCAGCTCGATGTCTCAAGCCGCCCAATTCTAGGATCAACGGCTCTCAGCCCAGCATGAACCAAGCCGGGCGGTCTGATGCTATCCAGATTTCCCCCCGGGATTGATGATGGGCAAGGCTCCAATAGAGAAGGCATGCCACTGTCTTAGGTAAAGACCGCCCGAGTTGCTTCACCGCCCTGATCGCAGCACTGATCAATCCCAGTTCAACACAAACTGCCAAGACAAGCCGCCAGACCGCGCGACTGTCTTTCTTTTCACTCTTGTATCCCGTCACCCCCATCCAGACTCTCCTGTATACGGGCAGGCGGTTATTTTAGCCATGCCCGTTCGGGCAGGCCCCCAAGCCTATAAATAGGGGGCGGCGATATTCCCAAGATAGGCACACTCGAATCCTGGAGCTCGTTTGTTAGAGCTGCGGTCTCGAGTTTATTGTCTTGCGACCTGTCTGACCGTCCGGCCTCTGCTTTCTTGCCCTTGTAACTCGATGTAATCACTTTATTCTAATCAAGGGAAAGCCCGTCACAAGAGTGGCAGTCGCCGTGATGGGTGAAGTCCGGTCTCGACCGCTGTCAGTGGTCTGCTTCTCTTTGATCAATACTAACTGATAGTCCGCAGCCTCCGTTTTTCTAGTGCCAATCGCGAAGGCGCACTTTTGGATTCAACAGAAACACGCGACCTTCAGAACACGGATTGTCGGTGAAATCCTTGATAAAATGTCAGACCGCCAGTTCCCTGCTAGAGACCGCTCCGACCACAGTGACGATTCTTTGTGAGAAGCCTTGGAGCGGTCCAAGAGAGAAGCCGAGCGGGCTCAAAGGGCAACTGATCAGCGTCTGGAGGCGATCAGTCAGGCCCTGGCCTTGTTAACCGAGTGGCTAGTTCCTCAACAGCCCGCGGTTAACCAGGCAGTGACTCTGACCCTTCCTCCTCCTCCTCCTCCTCCTCCTCCGTACCCGCTGTCGCAAGCCGCAAGTTTCCAACCAGTGCAAGAAGGTTTTGCAGCGCGGCAGAACTTCTATCAAGAGGTCGACCAAAACATGCCGACCCGGGTTCTAGATTTCTAGGGGGAGGCTTCTCAGGCAGCCCGCCTCCCCAACTCGGTGATCTACCCGCTAGAAGCTGCGGTTCGCCCTTCTTACCAGGCGGCCTATCCGCAAGTAGCCGCATGTCGGGTGGTCTACTACTCTGTTCCTTTCCTCTACGAAGATACTGAAGAAACTTCTCCGTTTGTGGATGAAGTTTGGGGAGAGCCAGTCCCAAATAACTTCAGAGAACTGTGCTTGACAGCTTATAACGGGGAAGCTGATCCAGTCATTCATCTTCAGGCCTTCGAGTCGGCCATAGCTCTGAGAACTCTTACTGGCGCAATCAAATGCAAACTTCTTGTAACATCCTTTGATGGACAAGCAAGGGAGTGGTTCTATGGGCTACATCTAAGATCGATCAGCTGCTTCGCAGAGCTGCGTAGAGAGTTTTTACTCCGATTTTCTACTTCTAAGAAGAGGAAAAGTGGCTCGGCGGCCCTTTTCGAGATAAGACAACGAGAAGACGAGACCTGGGCTCGGTTCGTTGATCGATTCCAGAAAGAGATTATGGAGATCCAAAATGTGGATCCTGAACTATACCGAGTGGCTCTGATTAATGGCCTAAGGGAAGGCCCGCTGAAGTTTGAAGTAAGCATCAGGGAGCCAAGAACTTATCAGGAGCTGATAAGCACGGTGAACATGTTCATAAGGGGTGAAAAGAGTAACCATGGGTATGTTGCGAAGCTGATAAGCGACCAGGATCAACCTAACCCATTCCCCACTCATCAGCCATCAAGCCAACCTCATTTCAAACCCCGTTCCCAAAGGGGAAGAAATTATAAGCATAAACAACCCTTCATTGGCCATCAGTGGTTTCAGGATCAGAAACCACCATTGGTCGTCGCACCCGCTCCATCAATGATGATTCCTCAGGCAATGCCGGTATATCTGCCACAATATATCGCGCAACCACCTCCAGCTGCTCCATCCACCCAATATGATGATTCGCAAGAATCATTCACCCCCCTCAATGTCATCATGGACGAGGTCGTCCAAATCCTTCAAAAAAGGGCTGATTTCAAGAGGTCGGCTCCCTTAAAATCGGATGTTCGTAACCGAAATCCGAATATCAATTGTGAATACCACAAAGAGGCGGGGCATCTGACTGAGGATTGTCAGGCCCTCCGCTTTCTGATAGAGAGGCTTCTAAAAGAAGGGAAGCTTCGAGGACTGGTCCGGAAAGAAACACATGTTGAGCCTCCAACTGAGAAGAAGAAGGAAGCAATTGAAGTGACTTGGGTATGCGCCGATGTTGAAGACGTCGGCAGCTATGGGGAAATTCATCCCACGACATAGTGTGTGGAAGTGAACGATGTAGGTCCCCTCGGGGATATCTACTGTATCCATGGGGGAGCTGGACCCGAGTCCTCTCGTAGGTCAAGCATTGCAAGGGTCTTAAGGCAGGAAGTGGCGGCAACCTCAACTTCCACTCCTGAAAGCTCGATCTTAACATTCGGCCAAGAAGATCTTCCTCCAAACGCCAACCCTTTCTGTACAACCCTTATTCTCTGAGGGTAGGACCCACTCAAGGCCACGTAGGCAGAGGTCAAAGTCAAAGAGGCAAGACAAATCAGCCAGCAGGAGCAAAAGAAGGCTTGGCGAGTATTGGCTAATACTCGCCAGAGGGGTGACTATGGTCGAAGATGCGCGCCGAGCATCCCGTATGTCGCCCCAGGCGTCCGGCAAGCTACAGAAGACCTGTGCGAGTATCGGCCCGGCTTGTGCGAGCAGCAACCAATACTCGCCAGATGGGCGACTATGGTCGGAGATACGCCCCGAGTATCCCATATGTCGCCGGGTTAGGGCTGGGCTATAAAAACCCCCCCTACCCCTTGGTTACCTATAAATAGGACCCCAGGGGTACTTGGATTGGCACCTGTGCTTGAGCTTCTGGAACCCAATTTCCGAATTCTTGAGCCCGTCACCCTTGCTTGCTAGCCAAGCCGGTGCCTCCCTCGTACCCTGCTCGGCCATTCTTGGTTGTGGAGGGGAAGACTCCTTGAGCTTCTGGGTACGTGGTGGGACCTCCCTGCCGCAGCATCTGGGGTCCTGTAGTTGCTCTCCTAGCTTCTTACTAGTCGTCATCTAGATCATCTCGTCGGACAGCTGGGCAAGTAGCCTCCGGCTGCAAAGGTCCGAATTTTGGGGTCAGGGTTTTCCTGGCGTCAACACTTTGGTGCGGTGAGCGTGGATCGCAGCCAGAGGGAGAAACTCTATTTGGAGGATAAGATGGTTGTAGAAGGCGACCATGAGGAAGTGGTCTGCAATTCGTCAGGACCTGGCAGGTTCGTGACGATAGAAGTTTTTGAAGCATTCGCCCAGCGGATGGAAGGGGAAATGCGAGCAGTATTCCAGCAAGGAGCGGAGGTCACGACGACCTCGCCTAATCGCCCGATGCTGACCGAGGGCGAGGATCGCACCCAGCGAGCGGGCAAGGAGCACGCCGACCAGGAGCCCGAGCGACCAAGGAGGTCGCAGCCCTTCCCGCAATCCTCGCAAGCAATTCGCTTCCGCGAGGTGGAGGAGCAGGCGAGGTATCAGGATGCTCGGCCTTATGGCGAGTATGGCCATGATACTCGCCAGCCCGAAAATCGTCGTCCAGCGAGTGGGAGGAGCCCATTCTGTGAAGACATCCTTGCCGCGCCCGTGCCGGAAGGATTCAGAGACCCGGTGTTGAAATACTACACCGGGAAGGACGACCCTATTCGTCACATCTAGTGGTTTGATGATATTATCTCTATCCGAACCATGTCAGATGCGTTTAAGTGTCGGCTGTTCGCCATCACTTTTACGGGGAAAGCCAGGGACTGGTTCCACCAGTTGCCCCTGGGCTCGATCTACTGTTTCGAAGACCTGTGCCATGGAGTAACGACCCGGTTCGCCACGGCCCAGAAGCTGAAGAAGGAGGCAACGGCTCTGTTCCTCGTGACCCAGAGGCCGGATGAGCCGTTGGGGGCCTATATCGAGCGTTTCCAGGAGGAAGTGATGCATATCGAAGAGGTGGATCGCACCATCCTGCAGCTAGCCTTAACGTTCGGGATAGGGCAAGGCCTCTTCAAGCTGGAACTCGGCAGGAACCCTCCCTACTCCTACGACAACCTCATTGTGAGGGCCAACAAGTTCGTTCAGGGGGAGGCTTCCAACCGGGACTTCTTGGCCAAGCTCGCAGAGATGACCAAGACAGAAGAGGAAGAGAGGGAGAAGGTCCCAGAGAAGAGGAAGAGGGAAGAGCCCCCGAGGGCGGATAAGAGGAAGCCGGAGAAGAGAAAGGAGGAGCCAAGCAGGAACGATGAGAGGCGACTCGTCGTGGCTCCAGAGCGTCGAGAAGAGGAGAGGCGCTATCAGGTTCGGGACAACCGGCCACCATGGAGGCCGGCTGGCCGACACCAGCGTCAGGATCAGAGGGGGAGATCCCCAGAGAGGAGGCCTTACCACCAACAGGGTAGGCGCGATGATAGAGGAAGGGATGAGGCCATGATGGTCGCCAGGCCAGGCAACCATCAGGGTAAGAAGAAGAAGAAGCAACAAAGGAGGGAGCAGGCGGAGGAAGTTCCGCTCTACTGCGACTTCCACCAGGTAGAGGGGCATGCCATGATGGCCTGCCCAGCCTTTTGGGAGGCCAGGAGGAAGCTGGCCGCAGGGGAAGCTGGAGGAGAACAGCGGAGGGTAGAGGCCCCAGCCGAGCCACAGGCAGGGCAGGCTGCCATCGTTCGAAGGAGGAACGAGGACCGCGTTGACCACGGCGGCCGTGGAGAGTTGGGCCAGGGAAGCAGAGGTGGAGGAGTAGGAGTGATCCATGGGGGAGCTGGGCTGGGAGCTTCCCGCAAGGGGAGCCTCCATCAGATCTATCGTCGGAGCGTCGCTTCGACCTCGCAAGCCCCGCCCCCGCTGGAGGAGATCACCTTCTCCGAGGAGGACATGCTAGGGAATGAGAATCCCTTCCATGATGCCCTCGTCATCCAGGCCGTGGTAGAAGACTACACCGTTGATCGAATCCTGGTCGATAACGGTAGCTCCGTGAACGTCATCTTCAAAGAGACGTTCGAGGGACTGGGAGTCAGGCCCGACAGGGTTCGAGCAGCAGATGGTCCCCTCTTTGGCTTCTCCGGAGAGAAGAAAGAGGTGGAGGGAGGAGCGGATCTCCTTATAACCCTCGGAGGCACCTCCATCAACTGTCGATGCGTAATCATCGACGCCCCGAGCTGTTACAAGGCCATCTTCGGGAGGCCACTTCTTAACGCCTTCAAGGTCGTCCCATCCTCCAACCATCAGTGCTTGAAGTACTGCCAGGGGGATGTCCAGGTGAGGATCAGGAGCGATCCAAGAGCCGCCAGAGAGTGCTACCTCAACGCCGTCAGTACCATCAGCTGGATGGCTGACGCGGAAGAATTCGAAAGGGCGCTGGAGAGCCCAGCTAGGCTGGAGGTAGCTGAGGAGGTCGAAGAGATCGAGGTACTCTCCGCCACAGGAGCTAAGCTATCTCTCGACTACATCGAAGAACTCAGAGATTTAGCTTCGGCCAGGCAAGAGGAGATCAAGCGACGGGTGGCGAGGCATTTCGATAAGAATGTCCGCCTCAAAAACTTCCAAGAGGGTGACCTGGTCCTGAAGAAGGTAGACGCAGCGGGAAGATCAGCGGCCATCGGGAAACTTCATCCGAACTGGGAAGGGCCCTTCATCGTCTACGAATCACTCCTAACCGGAGGATACCGCCTGCAGAATCAGGAAGGAGAGCTGCTTGGGAATACTTGGAGCGGTGATGACCTGAAAAGGTTCTACCCCTAAGGGGGATGTGTATGTCCCGCCCTTGTAACCCGTTTTTGTTTTATAAATAAAACCCTTCCCCCCCCCCCCCCCCCCCCCCCCCCTGAAACACGGGACTGAGAAGCTTCTTCTGACATATCGAAAAGTTTCAAAGAAAACCGGTCAAGTTGGTCCACATGCTAGGTTGGAAAACAGGCCTCCGATTTGAACCTCGTAAAATCCAGGAACGAATGATGGGACAGTGCCTCGGTTCAGCAACCCTTTAAGCCCAAGCCTCTGCATTGACGGTCGAGATCAGCTCCCCCCTTGCATGTTGGCCATGGTTCGTACCGACTGCGCTTCTCATTCGACTGGAGAGATTACCAGGGAGAAGTCTGGACGCCAACCTTCCGATCTGGCAAGGAGGCGATCAATTTAACTAGCTTAGGGGACCCTTGAATAAAGGCGCCGCATACCCTTGAGAGTTGTACGCTCCTAAAATAAAAAATGAAAGCAGGTAGAATTGGTCCACGTGCAAAGTTGGAAAATGAGCCTCCGACTTATACCTCGCAAAATTCCTGAACGAATGATGGGACAGTGCCTCGGTTCAGCAACCCTTTAAGACCAAGCCTCTGCATTGACGGTCGAGATCAGCTCCCCCCTTGCATGTTGGCCACGGTTCGTATCGACTGCGCTTCTCATTCGACTGGAGAGATTACCAGGTAGAAGTATGGACGCCGACCTTCCAATTAGGCAAGAAAGAGGAGACAGGTTTGGTCGGCATTCATCATCCAAGTAGGAAGAGACCTCGGGACGGTGTGTCCCCTTGGAACTCCCCGACTGTCATTCCCTATCGGACGATCTGCTCGTCGATATCCGTCATCACCAGTTAAGGAGACAGGCCTCCGACTTGAACCTCGTAAAACCCCAGGGCGAATGATGGGACGGTGCCTCGGTTCAGCAGCCCTTTAAGCCCAAGCCTCTGCATTGATGGTCGAGATCAGCTCCCCCCTTGTATGATTGGCCACGGTTCATATCGACTGCACTTCTCATTCGACTGGAGGGATTACCAGGAGGAAGTCCGAGCGCCGACATCCCGACTCGGAAGGGGAAGGTGACCGATTCGACCGACCGAAAGACGGAAACGTCCAAGTCAACGGAGGCCCTGGGAATGTGTGTCCCTGTGGGACCTGCCCGGCTGCCATTCCTTACTTGACGTCATCCTTCGAAGACTTCAAGCATCCAAGTAGGATGGTGGCCTAAGGACGGTGTGTCCCCTTGGACCTGTCCGGCCTCCATGCCTCACTTGACGTCATCCTTCGAAGACTTCAAGCATCCAAGTAGGATGGTGGCCTAAGGACGGTGTGTCCCCTTGGACCTGTCCGGCCGCCATGCCTCACTTGACGTCATCCTTCGAAGACTTCAAGCATCCAAGTAGGATGGTAGCCTAAGGACGGTGTATCCCCTTGGACCTGTCTGGCTGCCATGCCTCACTTGACGTCATCCTTCGAAGACTTCAAGCATCCAAATAGGATGGTGGCCTAAAGACGGTGTGTCCCCTTGGACCTGTCCGGCTGTCATGCCTCACTTGACGTCATCCTTCGAAGACTTCAAGCATCCAAGTAGGATGGTGGCCTAAGGACGGTGTGTCCCCTTGGACCTGTCCGGCTGCCATGCCTCACTTGACGTCATCCTTCGAAGACTTCAAGCATCCAAGTAGGATGGTGGCCTAAGGACGGTGTGTCCCCTTGGACCTGTCCGGCTACCATGCCTTACTTGACGTCATCCTTCCACGAAGACTTCAAGCATCCAAGTAGGATGGTGGCCTAAGGACGGTGTGTCCCCTTGGACCTGTCCGGCTGCCATGCCTTACTTAACGTCATCCTTTGAAGACATCAGGCTTTCAAGTGTAAATCAAAGCCTTGGGAGCAAGAAGGCAGGTTGCAAGTATGCAGGTGCGAGTATGATGGTGCAAGCATGCATTGGCGAGTATGTAGGAGCGAGCACTCATCCTCGCCGAAATCCTAAGAGCCTAGCGAACACTCCACCTCGCCTCGAGCCTAGGAGTCTAAGCGACATACGAGCAAAGAAGTAAAAACAGAAAAGAAGAACATGCAAGCAAAAAACTCAAGTTCCTGTCAATTTGCAAAAACTTTGTATATGCTATAGGTTATAGGTATACAAAAAGGACTGCACAAAAAAGGTCGCTGGGCGAGCAAAAAGGGAGCCCAGGCGACTAGGCGACATCCTCGCCTTCTATATCTACGTCAGCATCTTCAGCATCACCGCCGTCGTCATCATCATCATCGTCGTCATCATCATCGTCGTCATCATCATCATCCTCGGCATCACTAAGTCGCGGCGAAGCTGCTCGCAAGGGGGAGGTGGACTCTTCGGCGAGCAGCGCCGGAATGATGTCCCCCACTGTCAATCCCATAGCTTCCGGCTTCAGAAGATCGTCTGCCTTCAGCTGGTTCAGGATGACCTCCCCCGTTGCTCGCGCGATCTCCCGGCGAATATACGACATGTCGTCGCCGTGCATCCTTATGCGCTTGCCCCTAGGAATGGCCGCCTCTGCCGATTGCTGCTCAGCAGGCCGAGTTTCCAACTCGGCGATACGAATTTGGGCGACCTCCAGGGCCGAGCGAGTATCCTCCAACTCCATCTCAGCCTGGTACAATCTCTTCGTTGTTTCTAGCTCGGCAGCCTGCAGAAGGTAAAAAAGCGAAAGGTAAGTTTGACAGCTTGCAAGGTGGCGAGTATCTTAGTAAACAAGCAAAGACGCAAAGGCGAGTACCTCGAACTCCTTGATCCGTAGCGCGAGGGAGATCAGCTTCGGACCCTGCACTTTGATCGCCTGCTCATACTCAAGTAGTCGCCTTGCTGTTGCGTGAGCCATCTCGGCGGACCACAAGAGGGAACGCGAGGTCTGGTGCGCCAGATCCTCGGTAGTTGTATCCTGCAAGACTTCGGCGTCCGCGCGACCATAGAGGGCGTAGGTCACGTCGAAGGCCTCCCCCTTGTCCTCCCACTCATTCGACCAGGCGGGGAGGTTTGAGCTGAGGGTCACCTCGTGCGCGCGCTCAGCCCAGGTCACCAATGGGCGACCATAGGCATCCTCGCTGCGGGTGCCCTCATTGAAGAACGGATGGTCGCTCGGCTCGCCAGCCTCCGAAGGATCCGCCTTCTTGCCCAGATCCCTGTGGGCGACTTCCTTCTTCCACCTCTTGGTCTCAAAGGCCTTAGCCTTGCCCGTTCGCTTCTTGGAGGTCCCGGCCTCCTCGCCGGCGACCTTGGTATTAACGCCCCCTGGCGATAAGACGATTGGGGAGGAGCCCCCAACCTCGCGCGCCGAGGTTCCCACACCCCCTTGGGTGGCAGCCGTCGCCTTCAACGCGGGAGGAAGAGCGTCACGCGGAAGAGTTTGCACGCCTGCAAACAAGAAAACCAAAGATTAGTCGCATGATCAAGGCTCAAGGGCGAGTATGGATGATGCTCGCGCAAAAGTACCTTCTCCTAGGCGAACTTCCGTGAGCTCGTCTACTCGCCTCCTCCAGAACACCACGTCAAAGCGGCGATGCCTGAAGGAGTCGAGCAGCTTCTCCTGACTCTCCCTCAGGAAGGGGACCGTGAAGATATTCTCCGACGGCTGGATGGGCGAGCTGGAGATGCCCGCGAAGTCGCCCTCGATGGCGACTAGTCGCTCCACCCAGCGGTGATTCTTGTTTGAAGTACCCGCCAGAGTGCAGACATGGCTACACAGGAAGATGACGCCCTCGCCGGTCGCCATGATGGTGAATACTCGCCTAAAGACCGCAAGGTCAAAGACAATATTCTATTCCCGCAGGAAGCACAAGAATCTCATGATCATCGCCACTCCGTTGGGATTGATCTGCGCAGGAACTATCCCGTAGAAGATGAGTATCTGGCGGAACTCGGGCCACAGAGGAAGTTGCAGACCAACCTCGAAGTGGCGGATAGGAAGTATCATCGCCAAGGGCGAGGAAGTGTTTAGTCGCTCAGACTGGCGAGGAAGCCTGGCGACATACCCCGGCGTCGCGAACTTGGCGTTGAAGTCATCCAAGTCCTTCTGCTGGGTAATCGGCTTCTTGAAAGAGTTCTCCTCGAAGTTCTTAGCATGGTTAGCCCGCCTGATGGTCGCCTCGTCAGACATTTTGGGAAGGAAGAAAAGGGAGCGAGTATGGAAGAGGAGCGAAGAGAAGAATTCTGGAAGGTAGTCGCTCAAGGAGCTAGAGATCGTCGAAAGCGTATTTAAGACTCACCCACCCCCCCCCCCCCCTATTTATAGTAGTCGGGTAGCCTGGCTTGTCGAACACGACTCCGCGAGCACGACTAGGGGTGACGAATATCAAAGTAAATCGCCAAAGGCTCAGAGCACGTCAAAATGCCGACCTTCAGCTAGCGAGTACCTGCATCACAGAAACACAAAGAAACTCACCAGGATGCAGGCGACATTCAACATTTGCTCGGCAAACAGCAAAAAGAAGATAGAAGAAATCCAAACAACAATAGATAAAGTAAAACAAGACAAGAAGAAAAGGCGAGTATTCAATTACTCGACAAGTCAATACTACTTCAATGAAGTGTTCAAAAATACAAAGCATGCTCGCCAGGAGCTACAAGACAAAGAAAAAGAAACTGAAGAAAGGGGCAGCAACTAAGGTTGCGCTTGAGTGGTCGCCTGGGGATCCTGAGGTTGAGGATGACGCCCGACCCAGCCCAAGCTGCGAGCACGCTTGAAATGCTCGAAGACCACGGACATAGCATCCTCGCCTTGTCGCAGGTGGTCCTCGATCCTCGCCAGCCTCCCCACCGAGCCCATACTCGCACGCATCCCGACCAGCTCATCATGATGCAGCTGCTGCCGGTGCTCGATCCGTGCCACCCTGCGCTCCAAGTCGCTGATGGACTGGAGACGAGCTTCAGTACCCGACAGGAGAGTATCAAACTCCTCCAGCCGAGATACTCGCGCCTCCAATTCAGTCAGGCGGCGGTGGGGGTCACTAGCCGCCAGGCGCTCCACCCGCGACTCCACCTCAGTCAAGCGCCGATGAGGCTCGCAGATAGATAGCCGCTCTATCCTGGACTCCAAGTCCAAGATGGCGCGAGTAGCTTTCTCTTGATACTCACGAGGGGGGAGCCCAACGGCGTCGATTAAAGCTCCCACAGGAGTATGAGCGCGACCTGCAGAAGAACAGGTGAAGAGTCAGAACCCCAGCAAAATCAGAAGAGCGGTGGCAACTATCCAAAAGCAGCGACCAAGTACCTGACCGAGGACTGCGAGATCGTCGGCGAGCAGGGCTGCGAGATCGCCGCTGAGGAGAAACCCTTCCTCGGTGCGGGGAGGGAGAGCGATAAGTGCCATCCCGGCGAGTAGAGTGGCCGCCAGAATGATCCCGGTTGAAGGGCATGTTCCCCCGCCCGCGACCATCGCCTGTGCGCCCTCCACCCTTAGGAGCGAAGCAGGCAGAAGACCCACCAGTCCCGCCCCTGCGCGAGGACTCCCCTTGATGGGTAGAGGGAGCAGTTGAAGTGGAAGGGCGCTGATCGCCCGGAGGAGCCACTGAGGGCGGAAGTCCAGGAGGGGGAGGCGGCAGCACGACTCCGGGTAGGTGCGAGCTGCTCGCCGGTTCTGGTCGCGAGGAAGGTCGTGGCGGAGGAGGATTACTGCTTGGGAGAGGAGCCCCATGCTCGCTCATCGGCCTCTTCTTCACAGAAGAGCTGTGGAGAATCCTCACCGAGCGACCACCCCGAGATCCACCCTCAGGCGAGATCATCGAGGATGATCGCAGCGGTACAGCAGCCACAGGTTCCTCCCGAACCTCGGTATTCGGCGGATCTGAAAGCAGAAGCAAAAGCGTCAGAAATCTCGCCAGAAATTGTTATTGTAGCAGCATAGTCTTCAGAACAGCGACTAAAAGAGCCCACCTCGCGCAAGAGGAAGGTCCGGTCGGGCTTGAGTTTGGGCCCCAGCCCTACTCGCCTCCGGGGCGACCTCTGCCGAAAGAGGAGGAGGAACGGAAGCAGGCGAGTTCCCCTCATTGGAGAGGCCCAAATCGTCCAGCAGCTGCTGGCGTTGCTCGCCCAAAGGGTCGGCGACGTTCTCTGTAGTCGCCTCCTTCTTCTTCCCTTTCTTCTTCTTCTTAGCAATCCGCTTCCTCTTCTTAGTGGCGAGGAAAGCTTCGAGTTCGGCATCATGAAGAGGAAGAGCTGGAACGCCGATCAGCTTCGCGAGGTCAGCTTGGGCCTTTTTGGCAGCCTCGGCAAAATCGAGCGACATTCTGAGCGAGTGCAAAAGGACGGTTCCATCAGAGACCCCCCCCCCCTATATATAGAGCCCAGACGTCGACCGGCAAGATTCCGAGTATCTCCCAATACTCGCCCAGGCAGAAGCTCGTCGAATAAAGGTTGGATGTTTCTTTCCGAGCAACTATGTTACTCGCAAAGAGCGGGGATTGTGTACAACCCTTATTCTCCAAGGGTAGGACCCACTCAAGGCCACGTAGGCAGAGGTCAAAGTCAAAGAGGCAAGACAAATCAGCCAGCAGGAGCAAAAGAAGGCTTGGCGAGTATTGGCTAATACTCGCCAGAGGGGCGACTATGGTCGAAGATGCGCGCCGAGCATCCCGTATGTCGCCCCAGGCGTCCGGCAAGCTACAGAAGACCTGTGCGAGTATCGGTCCGGCTTGTGCGAGCAGCAACCAATACTCGCCAGATGGGCGACTATGGTCGGAGATACGCGCTGAGTATCCCATATGTCGCCAGGTTAGGGCTGGGCTATAAAAAACCCCCCCTACCCCTTGGTTACCTATAAATAGGACCCCAGGGGTACTTGGATTGGCACCTGTGCTTGAGCTTCTGGAACCCAATTTCCGAATTCTTGAGCCCGTCACCCTTGCTTGCTAGCCAAGTCGGTGCCTCCCTCGTACCCTGCTCGGCCATTCTTGGTTGTGGAGGGGAAGACTCCTTGAGCTTCTAGGTACGTGGTGGGACCTCCCTGCCGCAGCATCTGGGGTCCTGTAGTTGCTCTCCTAGCTTCTTCCTAGTCGCCATCTAGATCATCTCGTCGGACAGCTGGGCAAGTAGCCTCCGGCTGCAAAGGTCCGAATTTTGGGGTCAGGGTTTTCCTGGCGTCAACACTTTCGATGATGTCGTAGTCATCAAAGCCATTATAGAGAACTATACAGTGCATAAAATTTTGATTGACACCGGAAGCTCAGTCAATCTCCTCTTCCGATCAACCTTTGAATCCATGAAGACCGGAAAGTCTCTGCTTTCCACTGAAGGGACCCTATACGGCTTTTCAGGGGAGAAAAAAGAAGTGGAGGGCTCAGTGAAACTTCTGGTATCCCTGGGAGGGGTAGTCAAGCTGATCAACTTCATAATAGTGGAGGCCCCGAGTAATTATTGTGCCATCTTCGGGAGGCCTATTCTGAATGCCTACAGAGTAGTGGTGCCAACTTTTCACCTTGCTATTAAGTTTGCGGCTGAAGGAAGACGGTATCGGATCTGAAGTAATCCAAAGGTAGCTCGGGAATGCTACGTTAAGATAGTAAACATGGTTACTGGTATTCCATTGGCCGAGTCTCCGGCTATTATTCATGAGGTGATCGAGCTTCCAGAAGAAGCTGAGAAAGACAAGGAACGAGAAGGGGCTCACCTGGAACCTGCCCAAGCGACCCAAGAAGTCCCCATCGCTAGAGGGGAAGAGAAGAAGTTAATCATCAACGCAGAGCTGTCCGAAGAGGAGAAAATTCGGCTGATCTCTTGTCTCCTGGAGAACCTGGATATCTTCGCTTGGTCAGCGGAAGATATGCCAGGAGTAGATCCGGATGTTGCTTGCCATCATCTCAATGTCTCCCCCGACCTTAAACCAATTCAACAAAAGAAAAGGGAGGTGGCAACAAATCTAGCGGTGCCGATCAGAGAAGAGGTTTCCAAGCTTCTCATGGCGAATTTTATTTCTGAAATCCAGTACCCCACCTGGATGTCTAATGTTGTAATGGTTAAAAAGTCGGGGGGGGGGGGGGGGGGGGGGGGGGGGGGAATGGCGTATGTGCGTTGATTTTACAAAGCTTAATAAAGCATGTCCCAAAGATTGCTACCCTCTGCCTCGGATAGATGTTTTAGTAGATTCCGCGGTTGGGTATAATTTCTTAAGCTTTCTAGACGCATTTTCTGGCTATCACCAAATCAAAATGCACAAACCCGATATCCCGCATACGTCCTTTATTACAAACGATGAGTGTTATTGCTATCTCGTAATGCCTTTCGGCCTTAAAAATGCGGGGGTAACATATCAAAGAATGATGGACACAGTCTTTAAGCATCAAAAAGGAAGGAATCTCAAAGTATATGTCGATGATCTCCTTTTAAAAAGTAAAACATTTTCAATACACTTGGAAGGCCTCATAGAGACGTTCGCTACTCTATGGAGGTTCAAGTTAAAATTGAATCCTTTGAAGTGTGTGTTCGGGGCAAATAAGGGAAAATTTCTCAGACATCTTCTTACTCCCGATGGCCTTGTACCAAATCCTGATAAGGTGAAGGCCATCCTAGAAATGGTCCCTCCTCGTAATCCAAAAGAAGTGCAATAGCTTGGAGGAAGGTTGGCAGGACTGAGCAGATTCATTTCCAAATCAGGAGATAAAAGCGCTCCATTCTTTAAAACGCTTCGGGGAGGATCAAAATTTGAATGGGACGAAGAATGCGACAACGCCTTCGAACAGTTGAAAAAACAGCTAACTTCAACCCCCGTTCTTCAAAGCCCCCGTGAAGGGGAGATATTGTTCTTGTATTTGGGGGTTGGTCCAGATGCAGTAAGTTTCGTCCTCGTCCGGGAGGAGAAGAAGAAACAGTTTCTGATATACTACGTCAGTCACATCCTCAAGGATGCGGAAACTAGATACTCGATTTTGGAGAAGCTGGCTCTGGATTTGGTTATGTCGTCACGAAGGCTTCGCCCTTATTTCCAGGCTCATCCTATTCAAGTGGTCTCAGATCATCCATTGAGGAGTATCCTTGAAAAGCTAGATCATTCAGGGAGATTGGCTAAGTGGGCTATCGAGCTGAGTGAATTTGAAATGACTTATATTCCCAGAACAGCAATTAAAGCTCAAGTTTTGGCAGATTTCCTAGTATATACGACAGAGTCCAATCCTGAACAGGTGTTGAAATCTCCTTTGGCCTGGATTATTTTTGTGGATGGAGCTTCAGGTAGAAACTCCGTAGGAGCCGGAGTGGTTTTACTCAGTCCCAACGGCATCAAGCTTGAGCAGGCTATCAAATTCTTCTTTCCAGTCACAAACAATCAGGCCAAATATGAAGCGCTCTTGGCTGGTTTAAGACTCGCAAAGGAGCTGGGAATAGAACATGTACATATGAAGACCGACTCTCTGGTAATGGCTTCACAATTTTTGGGAAACTTTGAAACAAGGGAGCTGATATTGAGGAAATATTTGTTGTTGGTCAAAGAAGAAATTGGAAGATTTAAATCATTTATCATCGAGCATATTCCAAGAACACAAAATGAAGAAGCGGGTGAGTTATCAAAGTTCGGTCTTCCGTCAGGGGGAGTGACCTCTGAACTTTTTCATCCGGCAACAGAAGGGGGTAGTTAATGCAGGTTGATCAGCATCCCTCTTGGAAGGATCCCTACGAGCTATACTTACTGAAAGGAGAGTTCCATCAATCCATCAAGGATAAAAGAAGATTCAGAAAGAAAGCAGCTTACTATTGCTTGGTGGCAGGAATCTTGTACAGAAAGACCCTTATTTCCCCTCTAGCGCGATGCGTTTCTGAAGAAGAGGTCCCAATTATACTTCAGGAGGTTCATTCCGGAGAATGTGGTAGCCACTCTGGGGTGAAGACTTTGGAAAAAAGCATCCTGAGGCAAGGATATTTTTGGCCAACCATGAGGATGGATGCCGAAGTATTCGCTAAGCGATGTATTCAGTGTCAAAAGTTTACTCCTCTTCAGTATCTACCAGCTCAGACTCTTAGATCCATAACGATGCTTTGGCCATTTGCAATTTGGGGGATGGATCTAATCGGTCCCTTTCCTACGGCTAGCCGCCAACGTCGTTTTATTATCGTAATTATTGATTACTTCAGCAAGTGGATCGAGGCAAAAGCATTAGCAAAAACTACAACACAAGTCATTAAGAATTTTATCTGTGGAGAGATCGTTTGTCAGCATGGAGTTCCATTGGCAATCGTTACGGACAACGGGACTCAGTTTAATAATTCGGAAATGATCAATTTCTGCGACCAAGTTGGCATCAAACTTCGCTTCTCCTCGGTACATCATCCCAGGAGTAATGGTCAAGTAGAAGCAGCAAACAGGCAGATCCAATATCTTCTGATGAAGAGGGTTTTCAACCAGAAAGGAAACTGGGCTGATCAACTCCCTTCTATCCTCTGGACTCTCCGGACTACACCGACTTCAGCCACAGGAGAAACTCCATTTAAACTGTCTCATGGTTCGGAGGCAGTCGTTCCAATAGAATTTGAAGTGGTCAGCCTCAGGGTCAGGTAGGCAAAAGAAGAAGGCGAAACGTGGATCGATTACAATGATGAAGGGATGAGATGTAGTCTGGACATGATTGAAGAACTACAAGATGAAGCGACTATGAGGCAGGCTGAAGTAAAAAGAAGAATGGAAAAATACTTTGATATAAACATCAGGATAAAACAGTTTGCAGTTGGTGATCTAGTGTTAAAGAAGGTAGACGCCGCAGTCAGGACAGGCAATGTCGGAAAACTAAATCCCAACTGGGCAGGACCATTCATCATCAAGGAGGTACTAAAAAATAGGGCTTATCGCCTCCAGACCAGCGATGGGGAAGACATCTCACGCACCTGGAGCGGTGACGATCTTAAACAATTTTATCCTTAAATGTTTTTCTATTCTTTACATTTTTGGATATTCAATAAGAATCCATATACTGACACTTCTCCTTGTCTGGTGACTTTCCGCATTTTTTATCTCACTCGCTGAACCGCAGAGACATCGCTAAGTTCTGCTCGAACCCCCTCGGATTGTAGTCATTAGCGTAAAACCACGGTGACCACGTGTAGCGGGGAGTTTTCGCACACGTGTAGTGGAAGCTTGTCAATTCCCGTGCGGTAGTCTTCAGAATCTTAGATCCCGGCTGATATCTGACACAGCCCTGCATCAAGGGAGGTCTAGGTGATTGTTAGCTCTATCATGCCCCGAAAGGGATATAGTTACAGCTTTGATGATCTTTCTGAGGAAAGCAATGTTCGCCGCCTAGGCCCAACTGATCATCTTAGTCTGTGACCATCGAATACTCCTAGGTGCTCTCAAGCGATGCCTAAACGGGACCCACAACTGAGTTGATCTCTCTGAGGAAAGCAATGTTCGCCGCCTAGGCCCACCTGCCCAATTGATCAACTCGGCTTGTAACCCTAGGCAAGAGAGCACCCGAGTCATTTACAGCTCTTATGACCACTTGAGGAAAGCAATGTTTGTCGCCTAGGCCCACCTGCCCACTTGGTCATCTGAGCCTGTACTTTTTACTTTTTTTATCCCTACAGCTCTTATGACCACTTGAGGAAAGCAATATTCGCCGCCTAGACCCACCTGCCCACTTGGTCATCTGAGCATGTAGCTATGTTTTATTATTTCTTTACAGGAAGATATTCCTTCTCTGATGGTCCTTTAAGACCATTCAGGAGAAAGCAGGATTTAACAGGTGTCATTCAGGCCGGGCGGTTTGAACCATTAAACTGACCGGTTTGAGATAAGCAGGTAACAGCATATGGATTTCAGGACCAGGCGATCTGATTCATTAAGCCGATTGGCTTGGATAAACATCAGCTTAATATACAAACCGGGCGGTTAGAATGAATATAGCCGAAAAAGCTAGAACGGGTTATCATAAAAATAGCATAAGGGGTTGAACTCCCACAGGGTATAAGTATGGTATTGACCGATCGGTTCCCACATTCAGTCCGATTATATCAGCTTTATGGATATTTATTTTATTCGCTCGGTTAACGTCAGGCCGCCTACAGGAAAGCAATCATAAGTCATTTATTTTAGAGCACTGCAGTAATTTTTTTAGTCGCCCGGACTATATACAATCCGCACGAACCTATTGGTTATCACTTATATTTTTAAGGATTGGATATTACTCAGGAATTCAAATTATAAGTCGACCGGGTTGAATACTTGTTACACGACCAATTGACAAGTCTCTGGTGGGAATTCATTATGTTATTGGTATTCATTATGCTATTGGTAACCGCGCGGGTAGAGAAAAAATCGCGCCTGATGGGAATTCGTTTCTTATAATCAGAGGTTTCAAATTATGCTTGGTTTTTAAATTAACTCGTTGGGAGTTCATTTAAATGTCCATAAAGGCTCAATTTCATGTCCGCTCGGATTATTACTCAAGCCGGGCCACCAACAATCAAGGTTCATTATAATCAAAGGTCATTAAGTCGGTATTAAATTCAAAGATCAATCGCCCGCACAGTATTCATAGTGTTCGGGCAACTATCTATTTGTGACCTAGAGAGATCAGATTTCTATCCGCCAGGATTCAACGTTAAAACCGCACGACTTAATAGTAAAGAGCGAAAGTTTAAAAAAAAAACGAGACCGCATCAATCATAAGTAAGTCGTAAGAAATAGACAGCTGAACAGGTAAAACTTTCATTCATTTTCAAAAAAGGTATCTTTACATTGTTTCTGATCGACCGGCTAACAAAATCAAGCCATCGATCATACAAAAGAAAACTAAAAGTAACAAAATACTACTCCTGCGACTTCAATTTCTTCTTTGCGGGAGAACTTGAATCTACACCATCAATATCTACATCGGGCGAATAGCCTTCACTGGATGATGAGGATCCCGACGAGCTACTGTCCCCAACCTGGGCGGACCTACTTGAGGAGGAACTGGTTTCGGAGGACGAACTTTTTTCCTCATTAATAGCGGCTTCATCGTCAGCAGCGGCTTCATCGTCAGTGGCGGCTTCATCGCCAGTGGCGGCTTCATTATCAGCAGCAACTCCATCGACAGCAGCGGCTTCTTGCCCAACAACATTAACACCAACCGCGTCGGTTTCATCTCCACCTTCCTCATTCTCCTCCGAGCCGCCGCTAGACTCAACCTTGCTCTTTCCCTTAGCCTTCTGGATAACCTCCTCGAGCTTGTCTTTCAGCCCGGGGTAGAGGTCCGAGAAGGTGGTCTCCTCAAAGCCCGCGGACAGACCGTCTCGGTCTCTTAGGCGGCCTAAGGCGCCGTCAATCCCCTTGGCGACATGGAGAAAGACCTCGTCTTGGAAGGTCGGGTTATTCATGTTATATTGAGTCTGTAAAAAAGAAAAGAGGATTAGACTACGCGGTTTGAAGAAAACAAGTCGTAACCATTCATCAGACAACTTACCTCCACGATCTTCTTCAACCGGGAGATTTCCTCGGCTTGTTCGGCGTTCTTCTTCTCCACGTAAGTTTGGGCTGAAACCAACCGCTTGTAAGATAAGGCCATAAAGTGATTAGCAGCAAAGCCCCAAGCACTGGCTTGCGCGGCCACCCGGGAAAGTTCCTCCTCCGGAACCCTCTTTAATTTCCTCAGGGTTTTTCGGCCATACATAGCGGCTCCGGCGGCTAGTGCATGGCGACTAACCCTCTCGCTCCCCCATAAGGGGAGCGCGGTGGAGACTTGCACGCAATCCCCATCTTGATGCCAGAGGACTGTCGGCTTTCCCTTCAGATCGGGCATATTTCTGCAGGAGCGAAGGAGCTCGAACTCGCCTGAGGAGGCCGGGCCTGTTGAAATTATTGAAGTGGAAGTGGAGGAGGCTTTTGGACCTGGGCGGTCTGGGAAGAGACCGGGCGGTCTGGCGTGACCGCACGGTCTGGCGGTCTGACAATGGCGATCTGTTCTATTGGTCAGCTGCGGCTTCCAGGGTTGACCGCTGGTCTGGTCCAAGGGCTGCTGGAGGAGGAGGTCGTGCGGTCTGGCTGTGACCGCATGACGGCTGTTCATCCTCAGGGTCGCGCGGTCTGTCTCTGACCGCGTGACAAGTTGTTCTCTTCAAGGACGTGCCGGTCTGGCGTGACCGCACGGGTTGGCTCTTGAATCCGGTCTGGTGGCTTTCCAGAGGGTTCTGAAGGAGTTCGCGGACTAAGTATTCTTAGTCGCGCGGTCTCAGTTCGCGGTCTCAGGAGGAGACCAGGAGGGCGAGCTGGCTGTGTTTGCGGTCTCAGGCGAACACAGGTGGTGGGTGACTTCTAGGCGGTCTGGCGATCTCCGTGTGGAGTCGTGTTCAGACCAAGGGAGTAGCGATCTCCCGCGGTCTGGAGTGAAGTCGGCGCTCACCAAAAATGAAGCAGGAGGGTTGCAGTGATCGCGCGGGTTGACCGGTAAGGTCGCGCGGTTTGATGGGTGGTGACTCTATCTCATAGGGTGGTGACTGGATCAGGTCTCACGCCTATAAATAGGGAGCCACTGTTGCAGCAAATAGAACACACCAAGTGTAAGCTGAGTTCGCGTCTTTCTTGCGGTCTGTGTTTTCTGACCGGGCGGTCTCTGATCGAATTCTTCTTGTGCAGCTTCTGCGGATAGTGCGGGCAGCAGCGATCACCTCTTCCTCTGAAAGTGTTCGGGCGGTCTGCGGCTTGGAGTTGTGTTGCTGGAGTTTGGGAAGATCAGGAGGTCGAAAGAAGGGAGCGGTCTGTGCAGCGGTTTGGTGGTGGTCTGAGGTCGGCAAGGTGTTGCAGTCTAGCAACAGGAAGAGATCGCAAGGGAGTTCGCGCGGTCTGTGCAAGAGAGGTCGCGCGGGTTGTGCGGTCGGAAGTCTTTCTGTATTCTTCTCTGTATTGGTTCTGGAGTGTTGTGCTGACGAAATCATGTCTCGTCAAGCATGTCTTGCCCTGTAACTGAAGTTAGAAAATCAATAAAGATCAATTGTTTGCCCCAAATTGTTTCTGGTTGTTTTTGGCTTGTAACTCTAGTTGTTATTCCTGCTTGCTCTCACAAGGTCCTTAGAAAAATTTCACATGGTATCAGAGGTAGGTTGGAGTGGTTAGAGCAGTGAATAACTTAGAGTAGCCATCGCCTTTGTGAAGAAGGAACCAGAGGGAAAACAATGGAAGGCGGATTTGCAAGAGGTCTTGGGATTGATATGCTTACTTCGACCAACTTTAAGAAGTGGAGGTCATGTATGCAGAGCTATCTTCTAGGGGAGGACCTCTGGGAGGTTGTTGGAGGAGATGCAACTGAAGAGGTGAAGGCAACGGAAGCAGGTGATAATGGTCCGGCTGTGAGGGCGTGGAGAAAGACCAATGCTAAAGCCGAGTTCACCTTGAAGCGTGCCATTTCACCGGAACTATTTGATCACATCTTAGGGTGTGGATCAGCTGCCGAAATCTGGAGAGCCCTGGATGGGCTGTTTAACAAGAAGAATGTGGCGAGGCTGCAGTTCTTGGAGAATGAGCTGGCAAGGTCGGCTCAGGGTGATCTTTCTATCTCAAACTTCTTTCTGAAGATGAAGAACCTCTGCGCTGAGATATCAGCACTGGATCCTGATGAGCCTATCTCTGAGGCGAAGCTGAAGAGGCACATCATCCGCGGCCTGCGGAAGGAATATGTTGCCTTTGTGACGTCAGTGCAGGGATGGGCAAATCAGCCGTCTCTGCTAGAGCTGGAGAATCTGCTAGCTTCGCAGGAAAGTCTGGCAAGGCAGATGGCGGGAGTGTCAGTGACTGGGGGAGACGGCGAGGTGCTCTTCTCAGGGAAAAAGAAGAAGTGGGAGAAGAAGAAAAAGATCGCGGGAGGCTATGGGCCTTCAACTTCTGGACAGCAGGAAAGGGGGTATGCTCCCAAGGCTGACGGGAAGAAGAAGGGGGAAGGTCCGAGATGCTTCAAGTGCGGGAAGGTTGGGCACTTCAAGAAGGAATGCCCAATTGTTACTCAATCGGGGCATGTTGCTGGAAAGGTGGAAGTGGAGGCCAGGCACATTG
This sequence comes from Dactylorhiza incarnata, assembly GCA_033032865.1. NCBI lineage: Eukaryota > Viridiplantae > Streptophyta > Magnoliopsida > Asparagales > Orchidaceae > Dactylorhiza > Dactylorhiza incarnata. The sequence goes on along the minus strand of JAWHQI010000120.1, from coordinate 6,093,114 downwards.
ATGGAGGATGGGGAGGAGCCTTCTCGGCTTCGGTTGAAGCCTCGGCTACTATCAACTATCAAGAGGACTGGATCGTGGACTCGGGGTGTGGTCATCACCTCACCGGAGATGAGTCGAAGCTTTCATCAGCACAACCCTATACAGGTAACAATGCTATCATCACCGCTGATAATACTGTGCATCCAGTCGAGAAGGTGGGGTTTATTTCTTTGGGCAGTGATAGAGGGCCACTTACCTTGAAGAGTGTTTATCATGTGCCCGGGATGAAGAAAAACCTCTTCTCCGTGACCAACGCTGTTGACGCTGGGTATCACGTTCTGTTCGGCCCGACAGAAGTGAAATTTCTGCGAAATGTAGAGGCCGTAAAGGCCGAGGTCGTCCATGTCGGGAGACGGGCAAAGGACTTGTTTGTTTTATCAACAAGTTCCTACGTCGACAAGATGAAGACGAATGATGGTGCCGTTATATGGCATGAGAGGTTGGGGCATGTAGGGATGGACAAGCTGAAAGCTATGGCGGTGAGAGGTCTGGTCAAGGGCCTGCCAAGTCTATCTTCCTACGGAGAAGGTCACGTCTGCGCGGGATGTCAGTTCGGCAAGTCTCATCGACTACCGTTTGACAAGTCACAGACAAGGTGTTGTCAGCCGTTGGAGTGCATCCATGGTGACTTGATGGGACCAACTGCTACCCCAAGCCTCGGAGGCAGCAGGTATATGCTAGTGTTGATCGATGATTACACCAGATATGTCTGGGTATATTTCCTGAAGGAGAAGGCGGAGGCGTTTGCCAAGTTTGTGGAGTTCAAGGAGCTCGTGGAAGGTCGGCTGGGACTGCGGGTGAAGAAGCTGAGGACTGACAACGGAGGGGAGTTCACCTCCAGTGAGTTCTCTACTTTTTGCAGGAAGGCGGGCATCCGGAGAGAGCTCACTTGTGCTCATACTCCACAACAGAACGGAGTTGCAGAACGGAAGATCTGTCATCTGACGGAGACCTGCAAGTGTTGGCTGCATGCCAAGAGTATCCCAAAGTCCTTCTGGGCGGAGGGAATGTCTTGTGCTGCTTACGTCATCAACAAGATGCCTCTGAGCCCCATCAACATGTTGACCCCGCATGAGATGATGTTCAAGGAGAAGCCAAGCGTGGCACACCTTCGGGTGTTTGGTTCCACCTGTTACGTGCACATCCCTGATGCTCTTCGGACAAAGCTAGATGCGAAAGCAAGGAAGCTAGTCTTCGTGGGATACGATGAGCGGAAGAAAGGGTGGAAGTGCATGGACCCGGAGACGCGGAGATTTGTTGTATCTCGCGACGTCGTGTTCGATGAGGTGACATCTTACAAGGGGTCTTCTGATGTGGAGTTACCAGAGAGCAGGGTGGAGTTGCCAGAGAAAGCTGTGGAGAATCTTCAGGTGGAGCTACCTGTGTCACCAGGTGGTCCATCTCCTTCTAGTTCCGAGACGGGGGCTTCTGGTTCAGGGAGCAGGGGGAGCAATGCTCCTAGCACGTCTGGAAGGGGAGCTAGGGAAGAAGCAGCTGGAGATGAAGCGGTTCAGGGGAAGGAGCTGAGGAGATCGAAGCGATCTATCATTGCCCCTGATCGCTATACAGGAGGAAACGCAGTGAGCTTTGTCTCATGTTTCTTTGTTGGTCCCTTGGATGAGAGGGAGCCGTCGAGCTTTGAGAAGGCCCAAGGTGTGAAGGAGTGGGATGTTGCGATGCAAGAAGAGATGGCAGCTCTCGAGAAGAATGAGACCTGGTCTCTTGTACCCAAGCCGAAGGGCATCGCTCCTGTAACATGCAAGTGGGTCTACAAGCTGAAGAAGAAAGCTGACGGTAGTATCGAGCGGTACAAGGCTCGCCTTGTAGCTCGGGGGTTCTCGCAGCAATACGGTGAAGACTATGATGAGACATTCAGTCCGGTGGCAAAAATGACTTCAGTTCGGTTCATCATTGCCTTGGCGGCGTTCAGTGGATGGAAGATTTGGCAGCTCGACGTCAAGAACGCCTTCTTGTACGGCGAGATTGACAAGGACATCTTCATGGTCCAGCCACCAGGTTTTGTGTCTGAAGATTTTTCGGAGCATGTCTGCAAGCTGAAGAAGGCCCTGTATGGGTTGAAGCAAGCGCCGAGGGCGTGGTACGGGAAGATCGCAGAATATCTCCTATTCTGTGGATTTGTTGCTTCAGACTCAGACTCAAGCTTGTTCGTCAAGAAGAGCGGGGAGCTTCAAGTCATCGTGCTGCTCTACGTCGACGATATGATCGTGACGGGGAACTCGAAGGAGGAGGTAGCACAGCTTCGGGCCGAGCTGTCTATCAGGTTCGAGATGAAGGACTTAGGTGAGCTTCACCATTTCCTTGGACTTGAGGTGCAGAGGAAGGAAGGTGGAGTGCTGGTGACCCAGGCCGGCTATGCGGAGCGAATCGTGGAGCGATTCGGCATGAAGGAAGGGAAGTGCACTTCCACACCTCTGGATAAAGCTATGAAGCTTCGGAAGGATGAGGGGAGGATCATGCAAGATCCGTTGGTGTTCCGAGCTCTGGTTGGGAGCTTAATCTATCTGACGATCACGAGGCCGGACATTGCATATGCAGTGGGCAGGGTGAGTCGGTTTATGGCGGAACCACGAGTACCTCATCTGCTAGCGGCCAAGAACATTCTGAAGTATGTCAAGGCGACCTCGGACATGGGTCTCCTATACAGGAGGGATGCGGGCTTCGAAGTGCATGGATACATGGATGCTGATTACGGGGGAGATTCGGATGATCGGAAGTCGACATCTGGATTCGTCTTCATGGCGGGCCCTACGGCTATATCATGGTGCAGCAAGAAGCAGGATTCCGTGTCAGTCTCTACCACGGAAGCGGAATACAAGGCTTCGGCCTTGGCAGCTCAGGAAGCCATCTGGCTTAGGAGGTTGGTGGGAGACGTCCATAAGGAGGTTCGGGAGCCGACTCTGCTACGCGGTGACAATGAGAGTGCTCTCAAACTGGTAACCAATCCAGTTTGTCACGCGAGGACCAAGCATATCGAGATCGAGCATCACTTCATACGGGAGAAAGTGCTGGAGGGATCTCTTTCGGTCGGGCATGTGCGGAGTGCGGACAATGTCGCAGACATCTTCACAAAGGCGCTGGCAAAGGGGCCGTTCACACGGCTAAGGGAGCTACTTGGGCTAGTTTCCACTTCCCACTTCAAGGGGGAGTGTTGAAATTATTGAAGTGGAAGTGGAGGAGGCTTTTGGACCTGGGCGGTCTGGGAAGAGACCGGGCGGTCTGGCGTGACCGAACGGTCTGGCGGTCTGACAATGGCGATCTGTTCTATTGGTCAGCTGCGGCTTCCAGGGTTGACCGCTGGTCTGGTCCAAGGGCTGCTGGAGGAGGAGGTCGTGCGGTCTGGCTGTGACCGCATGACGGCTGTTCATCCTCAGGGTCGCGCGGTCTGTCTCTGACCGCGTGACAAGTTGTTCTCTTCAAGGACGTGCCGGTCTGGCGTGACCGCACGGGTTGGCTCTTGAATCCGGTCTGGTGGCTTTCCAGAGGGTTCTGAAGGAGTTCGCGGACTAAGTATTCTTAGTCGCGCGGTCTCAGTTCGCGGTCTCAGGAGGAGACCAGGAGGGCGAGCTGGCTGTGTTTGCGGTCTCAGGCGAACACAGGTGGTGGGTGACTTCTAGGCGGTCTGGCGATCTCCGTGTGGAGTCGTGTTCAGACCAAGGGAGTAGCGATCTCCCGCGGTCTGGAGTGAAGTCGGCGCTCACCAAAAATGAAGCAGGAGGGTTGCAGTGATCGCGCGGGTTGACCGGTAAGGTCGCGCGGTTTGATGGGTGGTGACTCTATCTCATAGGGTGGTGACTGGATCAGGTCTCACGCCTATAAATAGGGAGCCACTGTTGCAGCAAATAGAACACACCAAGTGTAAGCTGAGTTCGCGTCTTTCTTGCGGTCTGTGTTTTCTGACCGGGCGGTCTCTGATCGAATTCTTCTTGTGCAGCTTCTGCGGATAGTGCGGGCAGCAGCGATCACCTCTTCCTCTGAAAGTGTTCGGGCGGTCTGCGGCTTGGAGTTGTGTTGCTGGAGTTTGGGAAGATCAGGAGGTCGAAAGAAGGGAGCGGTCTGTGCAGCGGTTTGGTGGTGGTCTGAGGTCGGCAAGGTGTTGCAGTCTAGCAACAGGAAGAGATCGCAAGGGAGTTCGCGCGGTCTGTGCAAGAGAGGTCGCGCGGGTTGTGCGGTCGGAAGTCTTTCTGTATTCTTCTCTGTATTGGTTCTGGAGTGTTGTGCTGACGAAATCATGTCTCGTCAAGCATGTCTTGCCCTGTAACTGAAGTTAGAAAATCAATAAAGATCAATTGTTTGCCCCAAATTGTTTCTGGTTGTTTTTGGCTTGTAACTCTAGTTGTTATTCCTGCTTGCTCTCACAAGGTCCTTAGAAAAATTTCACATCTTGATGCCAGAGGACTGTCGGCTTTCCCTTCAGATCGGGCATATTTCTGCAGGAGCGAAGGAGCTCGAACTCGCCTGAGGAGGCCGGGCCCTCCTCCCCGGATGAGTGTGGTTTACTTTGCCGCTGCCTCTTCTCCCTCTGAGTTAGAACCGGGCCGGACGGGCTGATCGGCTTGTTCATCGGGACAACGGTGGCGGCTGCAAGATAAAGTTAAAGGTTTAGTGAGACAGTCTGCTCGGTCTCTAAGCAGCAGGTTGTGAAGAACTTACTATCTTCGGGTCGAATATCCTCCAACTCTGAGAACAACGGGATATAATGGTTAATGTCAAGCCGCTCATTCTCAAGGAACTTGAAGACATTCAGCTCGGTCTCTCCGATGCTGGAAGTCCGAAAAGCCTCCTCGCCCCACACTTGCGGGTTGACCTGCAACAGTCTGAAGTGGCCTTCGAACATTATATACCTCTCCGACCAGTTGGAGACCTTGTTCGCCAGATTGACGATCTTCAGCCCCCGGCACCCGAAGTAGAGGTGTCCTCTGATGACCGAGGTCCCTACGTCCGAGATAGCCCGCACCGAGAAGAGCTTCCTAAACAAATCAATAGAGAATCGGACTCGCTCAGACCGCATGCACGATACAAAACTATAAATGGAGGCGATGGAGTTCAGCGGGAGTTGTCCGGGCACAACTCCGTAATGATCAAAAATGGTAATGACTTCAAGGGGGGGGGGGGGGGGGTGGAAACTTGAAGCCATTTTCGAAATGATCGATCGGCACGGCGATCTGGTTTGTAGAAGAGGAATTAATCCGCTCGTCGCGCAGAGGAAGCCGCGCGAGCAGATTGCTTCCGGCCATGTGCTTCTTAATAAAGTCGTCCAACTCGGTTTGAGTCAGACGGCATTCCTTGTGGTCTGCAGAGTGGAAAGCTGAGGCCGCATCAGTTCGAACGGCATGAATCTTCTCAGACCGGTTCTACTTGCTCTTAGCTCGCGCCATGGGAATCGTAAGAATGACTTCGGAGGACCATTACTTATAGTTTTCGGCGATCTACAATTAGCAAAATTATGGTGTGGCTATACACTCTAACCGCGCGGTCAGAAAATTGCATGGTTACATCTACAGAGGAATATAATAAACTAAAATATTCAAAAACATCATATAACGCAAGCCGCGCGGTCAGCCACCATATAGTATCTTTTCAATGAAGCCCTACAGAAAAGCCGAGCACATATATCGAAGGTCGCACGGACTAAAAATCAATTCAGGCAATCATGTCACATAAAATATTGGAAGACATACATCACAGACCGCAAATATTAAAAAATACAATCCGCGTGGATTGTCAAACATATATCACAATCAGATAAATCAGAAGATTTCACAAATAATATTACATATATTGTCCGTAAAAGCCGCTCACGGATGACGATGCTCAGGAGAATTGTTCTCTCGGTGAAGTCGCGCGACTTGATCACTGGTTTGATTAAGAAGACTGTTGATTTGACTTGAATGATAATGGAGATGGTTGATCGTGCTATGAAGCCGCGCGGCATCCCTCTCCACTCACATAGTAGGAATCATGCGAGCAGGAGGAATCTCGGCAGCCTCATCGATCATAGGATCAGCCGCCCTAACCGGTGGGGGAATTGAAGTCGCCCCAATAATCGGGCGGCCAGATATCTGCATCCCATCATTCGCGGGTCGCCGACTTCCGCCGACTTCCCTAGTCAAACGTAAATATTTCTCTTGGTAATACTTGCTATCGTCCTCAAACTTCTAACTCGACTTCTTCTCCCTCTCAAGTCGAGCGGTCAGCGAAGTGATCTGTCCCATCAACGTCTTTTTTCTGGTCTCCAAAGCAACCCGAGCGGCCTCCACCTGAGCCTCCAACATCTTTTCCTTCTCTGCCCTGGCTTTCTTCTCGGACTCCAGAGCAGCCTGGGTAGCCGCCTCCCTACCTTCGACCTCTCTCAGCTTTACCTCTAAGGCCTCAAGATTCCGTTGGAGGTTGTCAAGCTCTTCTTGTCCGGGATATAAACTCGGTATAGAACCCGGTACATTAGGGGGCAGCGGAGGGAGGCTGGCCAACAAGTCGCCCGGTTTCATTGATTGCTCAGGATTATCTACAGCGAGGAAAAAACGGTTAATGTGGTTATAAACAGACAAACCGATATAAAGGATATTAAAAAATTAATGCCTGAAAATACAGGCCGTCGTGACTGTTCAGGGTCTATTCTTTGACGATGCGCCTTCCATAATCTTTCATTGTGCTTTCGTCTAGCAATGGAGGTTTGAATCGCGGATGGAAAAAAGCTTGGCGGCGGATTCAACAACAGATCGTTTTGTTTTTTCCAAGGCCGCGATTTAAAGAAGCGGACAGTATGACAGCTCACATCACGTTTACCTTTTGCAAAGGGGTCAGGCCGCTGTGGCTTGTTCAAAGACTCCCTCAACGCCTCTGCCTTCACTTGCATCAGCTTCATCCCACTTTCTAGGTATACCCTCCTCGTCGCGGCCTCAGCAGAAGAAGCCACATCATCATCAATGTTGATGGTCTCATTAGGGACCGCCGGAGTATCAAGAAGCTGGTTTTGCTGCACAGGGGTATCCATGTTATTCAAAATATCACTGATAGAAACGCTAGCCGCGGAATTTAAGTTTACTTCGTCCGGCTTGTCCGAGGGAGTGTTCCAGCCTTGGATACCTCTTTCTCGTGCGGTTTGTGTTGGATGATAGCCGTACCCGACCTCTTCGAGACAGACTTATTCTTGTCTTTCAGCCTCTTAGCCTTCCCGGTTATGCTTTCTGCTGTCGTCTCCGCTCTTCTCCTCTTCTTGGCGGATTCTAAGTCAGAAGTCAGATGAGACCGGCTGGAATCGCCCTCCGCAACCACAAGCGGGATAGAAGTCAACTCGTCCGGTCTTGGGGAACTGACCGCCTCTTCTTCCCCGACCTTTATCAGTAAATGGGGATTTCCGGAGGGGGTGATTTCCATGTCGAAGGAAGCGGCATCATCGGTCTTCGGAGCAGCATTATTTGAACCCGCCTTGTCAAAAGGAGCGGGCTCTCCTATTTTCGGTGGGGCGGGAATGTTTGACTGCGCATTGTCAGGAAGTGCGGGCGGATCGGTGGGGGAACTTTTAAACTATCCGCTTCAGGTTCCTCCGGCAGCTTTGGAACAGTTAACTCTGCAGCGGGTTTCGAGGAACCCGTTGCGACCTTCTCAGATCGCTCTTTCTTCTTCCGCTCTTTTCTCTTCCGGTCTTCCTCCTTTCTTTTCCGGCCTTCCTCTTTTTTCTTCTGCTCGTCATTCTTCTTCCGGCCTCCATCCTTGTCCACACAAACTTGGAGGTTATCTAGGAATTCCATTTTTATCAGATTGTCGGTTTTCCAAAATCTGACCGCAAGCGGCGAGTAGTTCCCCGTGATTCTGAAGGAATTATGCATAATGGAGAGCTCTCAGGCTTTCTTGTAGAGTTCATGACAAACCGGGTGCGGTCTCCGGCCAGAACTAATATTTTTTAAATTTCCTCGGGATTTGAAAATATGCGGGGATTATGTTTGCTCATAAGACCGTTACCTAACCAGAACCTCTCTCAAACCGGGCGGCTAGACGTCTCAAGCCGCCCAGTTCTAGGATCAACGACTCTCAGCCCAGCATGAACCAAGTCGGGCGGTCTAATGCTATCCAGATCGCCCCCCAGGATTGATGATGGTCAAGGCTCCAGCAGAGAAGGCATGCCGCGGTCTTAGGTAAAGACCGCCCGAGTTGCTTCACCGCCCTGATCGCAGCACTGATCAATCCCAGTTCAACACAAATCGGGCTTATAATCAAGCATGTTAAATCTCTCAAGTACACGCTCGATATAGATTTTCTTAGAGAGTGCTAATGTATGACGAGATCGATCCATAATGATCTCAATCCCAAGAAAAAAAGTTGTTTCTCGAAGATCTTTCATATCAAAGTGCTTTGATAAAATGTCTTAGATTCATGAAACAATATCAAATCACTACTCGCAAGCAGAATGTCATCTATGTAAAGAATTATGAAGGTGAATCTGCTCCCACTGATCTTGAGATATATATAACGGTCAACCTTATTCTCTTAAAAACTAAATGAAGTGACTATCTCATCGAATTTCAAATATCACTATCTAGAAGCTTGCTTTAAACTATAGAGAGATTTGTTAAGCTTACATACAAGTTTGTTAGTATGACTGGACTCGAATCCCTAAGGCTGTACCATATAGACTTCTTTGGCTAGATCTGTTGGATCGGTCAGCGCCCTTAGAGGGGGGTGAATAAGTGTTTTCAAAAAATTTAGATTATATTTAGAAAACTTTGAAGTATTGCAAGATTAAAACAATATGGAGTCAAGTAAAACAAAAAGAGACAAGCTTCATTAATCAATAAGTTTTTACAAAACTTGATCTCTATGACGCTAGAGATCGGAGGCGAATATTAAAAACTCTTTTCGTTTTCTATCCTGACTCGCTTTCCCACGAACCGGTGGCCCTAGCCTTATCCTCCCCGGATTCGGCCTCAAGCCACTCTAGCCAATCCTTCCCCGGATGTGGCCTCGAGCACCCCCTAGACCTAGCCTAGATCTAGTCGCCAACACGAGGCAAATTTCAGCCCTAAGTCCTACCCCAGACCTAGTCGCCAACACGAGGCGATTTCACTAACGGGTTACAAGAAGGATAAAGAGAAAATAATTAAAACTCCCTATTAAAGAACTTCTGAAGATGGAGGCGAAGATCCGCTGTAGAATCAGCGTTTGTAGAAGCGGATTTCGTTTGGATCCGGCGTGAAGTAATCCTCCTTCAGAAGTTTGCAGAGCTTCGCTAGGACTTCAAGTTTTGGCCAATAGAGCCTCTGGAGTTGTAGCACTACCTCTCTCTCTCTGATGTCTATCTAAAACGAGAGGTGAGGAGTCTTTTATATAGCCCAAGCGCTACCGCCGGCGCTATCGCTACCACCGGCGCTAGCCTGGATTAGGAATGATTTTGCGCGGCAGGATCTCCCATTCGCGGCAACATTTTGCTCTATGCCTTCTGTGCACCATGCTACTGCTAGCGCTAGTAGCTACCGCTAGGCGCTGGCTTCCTTCTATAACAGCTTCCGGAATCACGCTAATCATCGCTAGCGCCGGCGCTAGTGGGGATGTTTGAATTCTGGCTTCAAATTTGGGGGCAGTCATCATGAGTGCTCCTTGAGTCATATGGACTATGTTAACCTGCACACTTAAACACACAAGATCAAATACACATAGGATTTGTTATTCTCAAACCTAGGAGATGCGGAAGACCATGTTCCAACAAACTCCCCCTTTTGATAATAACAAATCCATTAATGATAAATCAGAGCATTAATATATAAGCATGATGAAATCCTACTTGTGTGTGTGTGAGAGTGATGACTTAGGATAATTATCGATTCTAGCATTTTAGAATTGCTCCCCCTAAATACATGCTCCCCTTATGTGAATGCTCCCCTAAATTGTATGCTATCAACTTAATTAGTCATGTGAGTTTTGTATTTTGATAGCGGTTTATATTTATCATGTCAGTTCTCCCCCTTTTGTTATTAGCAAAAGTGGGTTAGGAGGCACCACATAAATGTTTGATAATAGCATGATCGAGCTTCTTGGTGAGATGGAAATGATAAGGCTGTTTAGAATACTTTTTAAATAGATGAGAGTTTTTAGCTTATTTTATCCCTTTTATATAAGAGTTGTAAGAATATCAGAGTTTTAGCAAAATAAGGTAATGATTTCCAAGTAACTAATCTACCCAGACAATATATCTACACCCTAGCCCCGTACTAAGTGACGGATGGGCATGAGGAGCTACAAACATGTCGTAGGTTGGGGTGTTAGTCCCATATGCAAACACTAGACACACACTTAACCTAGCACTCTTCCCCCCCCCCCCCCCCCCCCCCCCCCCCCCCCCCCCCGCCCCCCAGTGCCTCGCAAGGCCCCACTGGAACCCTCCTCGGTTAAGGACAAGACATGATTAGAGATAAGGTTATCTAATGTCTACAACCCTACGCCCCCGCTATGGTGAGATATGAAGTCATGGCTAATAATTATTGGAAATAATAAGCATTTAAATTTAGTGATAATTTCATAGCCTATGGGTTTATATTTTTATTTGAATTTATGAAACCACTCACATAGCTATTTTGAAATCCATTACTGAATCAGAGTTTTTAATATAATAATATTTTCACAGAAATAAATCAGAGTTTTTAGCAAAAAAGTATTCATGTTTAGAGTAACCAATATAAAGTTTACCAAGCAAGTCTACCACTTATTGAAAGAAGGGAATTTTAAGATTCAAGTGATGATGCACACAAAATACAAGACTTTAAGTAAGTATGAAAGCGCAAGGTAAAATAATTATATGGTTATGATGCGGAAGACAAGAAAATATCTTTTTATAAGTATGATGATTCATAAGAAAATATATGAGTTAAATTCCAAAGATGAAGATGTTTTTGTAAATCATTTTGCATTTAAAATTTTATTTTGGCAATAACGTAACCAAGCATGAAATAATGTTATCAAAAAAGATTACTACAATGTTACTTTAATTCACAATTTCAAAACATACCAAACATTGTAGAAAGCATGCTAGGTTATCTAGTGCATTTCATAAATAAAGAGTAGTATAGAATTTGCATAAGGATCCAATACTCATGAGAAGAAGTGTTATGGAAGATAATGATGTGCACATAAGTGTATTTTTGAGTAGAGTAAACAAATGTTTTAATCAAAAATACAAGAAATATGTAAAGTAAAAGCACAATAAAACACAACTAATTTTACTTCCACACACTTGAATGCACAAACAAAAATGTACAACTACCAAGGTGTTTTGCACACACAATGCTCATTAAGACTTATCAGGGTGCAAAGTAGTGCTTGGGGGATCACAGATTTTATTTTGAAAGATGAGACTGGTGATCCGGTATACTTAAGAGTAAGTGGTTTTTCTTATTTTGAAAGAACGATATGGTTTGCACAAGACACTTTACTATTCTTTCCAAGGTGCTCAACCTCACAATGCTTATTAAGACTTATCAGGAGGTTCAAGTAGTGCTTGGTGGAGTTATCTTTGTTAGTTATTTTATGATTTTTGTTTAGTACAAAGTTCTCCGAATACACTTGTTTTGCAAACCAATAGAATTTATAAAAAACGTAACCACTTTTCTTAACTTTTAAAAGTGCAAATAAAGGAGTGTATGTAAGATACTTGTGCAATTTAAATTCATTGTACTGATACATTACATACACAAGCATTCTTAAATTAAACCATATGTAGACAATGCCAAAAAAAGTGAGTGAATAAATATCATTATCAGACATAAAACATTTACTCATACTTAGAGGCATGCTAAGCTTGATTCTACACACCCTTTAAGATATAATTGATGCACATATTAATAGATATATCAAAGCATGATGAAAACAATGTTCAAAGTAGTTTAAGACAGTAAATTGCAACATTATAGAAGTTTAAACTAATTAAATCATGCTTGATTTTCACAAGAAAGTCCATACAGTTTTTTGATAGTTTTAAGGTTTTATATTTTGTATTTGATTTTTACAAACATAGACTTTGAAACAAATGACAAAAACAAAAGGCAAAACATAATTTTTGTAATTTGGCTTTTGTAATTTTGTATTTGATTTTTCAAAAAATAAAATAAAAACAGAAGTGCAAAAATACATAGGACATATAGATTAATATATTTTTACAAATTTTTCAAAATTTTAAAATTACAGAAAAATGAATAGGGACACTAGCGCCTGCGGTAGCGCTAGCGCGGGAGACAGCGAATGATTTTTTGTGATTTTGAAAATTTTAATTTTTGATCTTGATTAAGTGTTCAAATAGTAGTTTCGTGCAGGAATTTAAGAATTTTAGGAGATGTCTAGATAGTGCAAATTGCATGAAATACTAGCAATTTTGTATATGACTTTACCAAATGAATTTGCATGAGATATAAGTTATTATATCTCCATTTTAATTTTTCTAGGGCTTAAATTTATCAATCTAATGTAGTTTGAAAATGATAGGAAATGTAAGCACGAGAAGTCATGAAAAAACAAATATGCATGATTTTAGTGATTTTAAAAAATAATGTTCATGCATAAGAATATCATGGACATTCCTAAGCATTTTAGTCCTATGGAAACAATTTAAAGTCACAGAGTTATTTTATCGTTTAATGTTATTTTATTTTACTTCACAATTAATTCATTATGGTAATATGAGATAACTAGCATGAATAATAATATCTATTAGTTGATAATGCTAGAATAATGAGTTTGATTGCAATTGTTATACCACAAGGTTAATTGAGATAGTGTTGCATGTTTTTAAGAAAGTGATTCAATATTTTGACGTAGAATAAATTTATGATTTCATTTGATTTATTCTAATTAATATAAAGTTGATTCTATGGTCTATAAACAAATGAGATATATGCAAGTCATACTACATTAATTCATTCATATAATTATTATGATCACCAATCAAATGTTAGAACTAAATGGATCTTTTGTAGTTATGTGTAATGTTTGAATTTAAAGATCTTTTGATATTACATAATTATGATGGTGAAGCATGTAGAACAATTCATATTCATTATTTTTCAAAATATTTTAAAGAAAGATTGTGAGGTGAATAATGAATATGAAAATAGTGAGAAACTATTTTTGGTTAGTTTGAAAAGTTATTGTAAATTTTCTCTTTCGTTTTTGACTATTAAACAAATGCATATATATATATACTTTTCTTGACTTTTAATTTTCATTATTCTATTTTTCTTTAGTATAACAAGGCAATATATAACTAGCATAGCCACAGATTTCTACTTATAGTAAGTGATGGTGCTAGATGAGAAGTTATGATAACAGGGTGCATTGTTATGTAAAGAAAACAAGCATATGATTTTTGTGATTTTGGTTAAGCAGGATAGGGGTAGACAAGTGACGCGAGTATATTAAATAGATAAGAAAAACTTGCGCATTTTATGAATTTAGCCTAATACCCAAAAAAACAACACCTTTTAAATCCATTCTGACAATTTTTTCATTTAGTCTTAATAATATCATATGACAAATTTAGTTTTTTTTTCAAATTTTATAAGACTTTTAGGAAATAGATTTAGAAGGATGAAAACAATAAAAAGATAAGTAGATCACTTGAGAGATGATATAACTTTTATTCAATTTCATTCACTTTGATTTATTAATGAATTTTGTCTTAATATGTGAAAGTCATATCACAAGTTATATATAGTGATCATAGCATGATGGTTCAATAAAAGGAAAAATAAACAACAAAAGAAAAGGTTAGGCATATCATGAAGTAGAATAATGATATTTCATTTTTAGTTGATTTCTACTTCGTGCAATTGATAGGATACTAACGAATGAGAGATTTAGGTATCCAAAGAGGACCGAGTGTTTCAGTTCCTTTGGGTACCCAAATACATCGTAATTGCTTTTGGGGAGATAAGATTGAATGGGCCCTTTTGATTTGAGTTTGTGTTTCTTAACTTTGAGTCTCCATTCAAACGTTGGTTTAATGTTGTTTTTTTTTGTGAAATTTCCATTGTGATATTCTTTATTTTTAAGATTATAATTGTAGTGATTATTGGAAGTATTTTTTATAGGAAATTTGTGAGATTTTATGTTTGGAGAAGTTTGATGTTGTACATGATAGTAATGATTGTATTTTGAAACTTTATTTTCAATCCTCATATTTTGTGAAATCAAATTCAACTTGCTTTTGGGGTTTGCTTGATCTTGAGAATTTTTCTTTATGATTTTCTTAAGCAAGTTAATTTTAGTTTCTAATTCATTATTTTTAAGTTTCAAATTATGCCTAGCTTTATTATAAGCAATTGTGCTATTTTTGAGAGTAGAAACAATTGAATCGATATGATTTTGATATTCGTTTCTGTATTCCTCAAAAGTTTCATCCATTTCTTCAATTTCAATTTTATAGTCATTGCACTTTGCACAGTTATTTTTCAGAGATGAGTTTTCCAAACATAATTTTTCATTTTGTTCTGTAACGAAGGTAATCTCCTTTTTAAGTTCCTTGAATTTTTCCTTAATATTATTACAATTAAAACAAGGTTTTATGTTTTCATGTGGAGGGCACGATGGAGAAACAACATTATTTGCTTTTAACTTCTTATTTTCTAAACATAAATTTTGATTAGCAATCTTCAATTTCTTGATCTTACGTTTAGCCGTTTCTAGTATATTGAAACTAGAGATAGAAGTGATCACATGAGCAGAAGATTTAAGCTTTCTTACAACGCTATTGGAGGAGACAAAATATGAGCATGACGTTCCTTCGTTATCTTTTAGTCCCTCCTCCATCTTAGATGAATTTTCATCTTCTGTTGATGTATTGTTCTCTTTTCTTGTTTCAATATTCTCCATGGCTTTGCTATGAGAGAGATCTTCTTGGATAATAATGGATGCTTGTATGTTCTTCTCCTCCTGTGTTTGTTCCATACCTACGAGAGGAAGATCATACATTTCTTCAAGAAAGTGTCATATTTTGTATGCACTAGAAAAGCAATATATTAATTTGAAAATTTCATTTGATAGTGCACAAAATAAATAGTGTTTGGCTTTGGCATTTAGCTGACGTTCCTTTTTATTCGATTCATCCGCAGGTCTTATAATTGCTAAGTTCCATACTTCGATGTCTAAAGTTTTAATAAATTTTTCAATTAAGGTTTTCCATCCTTTATAATTTGCTCCTTCAAACAAAGTTGGTTTATGTGATATTTCATCTTCACAGAAATTTGCCCCACTAGTTGAAGCGAGATCATGAGACGCCATTATTCCCGATTGTTAAGCCGATTGGAATAAAACCGCTCTGATACCACTTGTTGGATCGGTCGGCGCCCTTAGAGGGGGGGTGAATAAGGGTTTTCAAAAACTTTGATTATATTTAGAAAATTTGAAGTATTGCAAGATTAAAACAATATGGAGTCAAGTAAAACAAAAGGAGACAAGCTTCATTAATCAATAAGTTTTTACAAAACTTGATCTCTATGACGCTAGAGATCGGAGGCGAATATTAAAAACTCTTTTCGTTTTCTATCCCGACTCGCTTTCCCACGAACCGGTGGCCCTAGCCTTATCCTCCCCGGATTCGGCCTCAAGCGGCTCTAGCCAATCCTTCCCCGGATGTGGCCTCGAGCACCCCCTAGACCTAGCCTAGATCTAGTCGCCAACACGAGGCGAATTTCAGCCCTAAGTCCTACCCCAGACCTAGTCGCCAAAACGAGGCGATTTCACTAACGGGTTACAAGAAGGATAAAGAGAAAATAATTAAAACTCCCTATTAAAGAACTTCTGAAGATGGAGGAGAAGATCCGCTGTAGAATCAGCGTTTGTAGAAGCGGACTTCGTTTGGATCCGGCGTGAAGTAATCCTCCTTCAGAAGTTTGCAGAGCTTCGCTAGGACTTCAAGTTTCGGCCAAGATAGCCTCTGGAGTTGTATCACTACCTCTCTCTCTGATGTCTATCTAAAACGAGAGGTGAGGGGTCCTTTATATAGCCCAAGTGCTACCGCCGACGCTAGCCTGGATTAGGAATGTTTTTGCGCGGCAGGATCTCCCATTCACGGTAACATTTTGCTCTATGCCTTCTGTGCGCCATGCTACCGCCAGCGCTAGTAGCTACCGCCAGGCGCTAGCTTCCTTCTATAACAGCTTCCGGAATCGTGCTAATCATCGCTAGCGTCGGGCGCTATCGCTACCGCCGGCGCTAGTGGGCATGTTTGAATTCTGGCGTCAAATTTGGGGGCAGTCATCATGAGTACTCCTTGAGTCATATGGACTATGTTAACCTGCACACTTAAACACACAAGATCAAATACACATAGGATTTGTTATTCTCAAACCTCGGAGATGCGGAAGTTCATGTTCCAACAAGATCGTCATTCAGGAATGCGGTCTTGACATCCATCTAGTGTAACTCTGATCATAATGAGCAATGAACATCATTATTACTCTAAAAGAGTCTTTAGAGGAAATAGAAGAAAAGGTTTCGTTATAATTGATTCTTTCTCTCTGTATAAATCTCTTGGCTACCAATCTCGTTTTAAACTGCTCGACCTTTTTTTTTGAGTCCTTTTTGGTCTTAAACACTCATTTAGAACCAATGAGTTTGCAGCCTGGAGGTAACTAAATTAACTCCCAAATTTTATTCAGTTTTATAGACTCCATCTTTCCTTCATTGCATCCCACCACAGATTAGTTTGAGGTCCAGAAATAGCCTCCTTAAATATCATTAGGTCAACAACATAACCAATGTCAAAATAACTCTCTCTTAGGTAGATTTCATAGTCTGAGGAAATTGCAGGCCTCCTCTGCCTAATAGATCTACTAATAGGTGAATGATCCATCTGAATATGCCGAGGAATCTTAATAAGAATCGGCGGAAGACCGTTTCCACTTCCTCTACAGGTTTTATGATGGGCTTAGGCACTGTCGAATTATCTACTGAGTGCACAGTTAAATTAATAAGCATAATTTCCTCAATTTCACTTATAGTGCGAGAGAAACTCGTTTCGTCAGCGACATCTAATTGTAAAAACTTAGTTGTATGTGATTCCACAATTCTTGGTCCTCCTAAAGGTGAATAGAATATAAATCCCTTAGAATGATTTGGGTAACCTATGAAATAGTAACTACAAGATCTAGGGGCAATCATACTCTCCATTAGGTTACATAATCAGACTTCAGTAGGGCAACCCCAAACGCATAAATAATTAAGGCTGAGTTGCGTACCAGTCCATAGCTCAAAAGGTGTTTTGGGTATTGACTTAGATGGTACTTTCTTGTGGATATACACTACAATATTAAGTGCCTCACCGCATAAAAATTCAAGAAGATTAGTCATACTCATCATACTCCATCATTTCCTTAAGGATGCAATTATGCCTTTCATCCACACCATTCTGCTCAGAACTACCCGACTTGAGTATTCGACAATAATGTGATAACTCTCTAAGTATCTGGCAAACAAACATTTATGTTGCACGGAGACATCATGTCTATCAAAATACTCGCCACCTTTATTTAATCAAACTATCTTGATGACTTTCCCTATTTACTTTTCAACTTCAGTCTTGAAAATCTTAAACTGTCAGGAGATTCATATTTTTTTCTTAATTAAGTACAAATAATCGAAACGGGAGTAGTCATCTATGAAAGTTATTAAATAAGTGTTCTTCCTGATTGTAGTTGAATAAGAGCCACTAATATCTGTATAAATAATCTCTAATAAATCAAGACTATGTGTTGAGTCCTTTTTACTCTTATAAATCTTACCTCTACAACAATCGATGCATGTTCCTAGGTGACTAAAATCAAGATTAAGAAAAATATCTTCCTTAATTAGTCTTTCCACACTCTCCCTAGAAATATGTCCCAAGTGATGAACACATAATTATAGTAAATTTATATTCTTTTTCATCACAACTTTTCACTATTAAAATATATTTTTCATGTACTATTGACTTGTTTTCTCATTTTCAGGACTAAGGAGTAAGAATCAGGTATTGGTCCAAAATAAGAAAGTAATCAGCACAAAAAGTCCATGAAGATGACAAAATTTGACTTATGGCACACGCACTGTGACACACACCTATGTGTTTGCCCATGTTAAAGTTGGAAGATGGTTTTTGGACAGTTTGTCGACGAAATTACATGACTTTTGAGACACATGCCCATGGGCACACGCCCGTGTGCACAACTGACTGCTGGATAAGTTCTAGGGACACGCTTGGAGCCCATGTTAAAGTTGCAAACATTTTTGTTATTAGCAAACCATTAAAAAATTAAAAAAAAAATAGCCACCATCAAAACCCTTGTCCATTCCAAAAAAGTGTCCCCCAAAAAAACATTTCTTAGAGTATTCTTGCTTTTCATTGTCCAAAAAAATACACTCTCCATAATGCAAACATCATCAAAACCCTTCTCCATTCCAAAAAAAAGTATTGAATTTCGTGCATAAAAATCATTCACATATTAGCTAATGTAGATATTATAATACCCTAAACAGCTAATGTAGAATACAAACTAATTATTAAATAATTCCAGAGTGCACTGTATTGTCTGCCCAATGCATATCCATTACATAATTCTAGATTAAATTGCATTGAGCAAATCTGCAGATGAATATCGTGTAGAACATACAGTGCATTGGGCTTCATCGTGAAGCCATTGCACATATTAGCTAATGTAGAGATTGTATTGATCTGTAATGTACATATAGAATTATGTAATGGACTACATTCAGTCCTCTGTGGCTTCATCGTGAAGCCATTGTTAGAAATAATGTATTAATCTAGAGTCTTCTATTCAACCACTTAACGCCATCATCAATGTATTGCATTTAATGTATTTTGATTCTAGACTCTTCTGTCTTATGAGTATAAATACATGTATCATTACAAGTTTAGATGCAGAAATAAAATCTTCCTCTTCCTCCACACTTTTCTCACGTGAGCCTTGTTGCCTCCAACATTCACGTTTTTACTTCCACAGCCATTGCAGATCAATACCATTGGTGTAGAACATACAGTGCATCGATGTAGGCCATTACAGATCTTCATCTAAAAATGCGGATCAATACCAATGCAATACAGATCAATACAAATGCAATACAAACAGCGATGTGGCTTCATCGTGTAGAACATAGATTAGCTCAATCGCCGACGAAATGAAGAAATACAAAGCTAATGAGAATGGGAACGGACACGATGAAGCTCAATCTCCATTACAGATCAATACCAATGCAATACAGATCTGTGGCGTGGTCGAAATGAGGAAATACCTGAACTAAATGCAGATCTGTGGAAGAGTCGTCGTCGTCGACGGGAGCGTCGTCGTCGTCGACGGGAGCGGCGCCGGACATGATGACGAAGGGCATCGTCGTCGAAGGTGGTCGTCGGACACGAGGAGGAGGGGGCGCCGTAAGAGAAGCCCTAGATCGCACGAAAGAGGGAGCGGATCTCGGTTTCGCGAATGAGGAGGCAGCGGCTGTTCGGGAGTTCCAAAATCTAAATAATGGTTTGCTAATAGAGGGCTTTTAGAATTGAAAAAATAGACTAAAATGATTTGAACCCTGATTTTTTTTTTGCTAATAGCGAATCTCGTTTTGCTATTAACAACGTCCTTATTTTATAATGATTCAGCATAGCCACTTAACTCCAAATATCAAGAATAGTGGTTATCCTATATTATTTAATATTTTATTATAAAGTATTTTAAATTATTATCAAATTATTTCTTCAAAGATAGATTAATTAATATAACAAAAGAGAGTAGATGTAGGTTAAGCAAGGAGCAATCCCTGGCGCATTACAAATGTGAATCTTGATATTTATAAAAACTCATGTACGGCACTGATAAGTGCGCTTGCCTAAAAGCACGCAAAATTTATCTCTATTTTTTATGCAAAAGGAGCGTGTCAAGTTTCTGGCGTCGTCGTCATGGAACTAATGGATGTCCTTATTTTTAACCGGAAGTTTACCTTACTAATTGAAAATTTATTTTATCTTGTTAATCTTATATATTAGTACATTGTTTCACATATTTGCTTTACACCCTAAAATACCAAAAAATAGTTGTTGTTTTTTAATTTTAAGAAAATTATTTTCAAATTCTCTTCTACCGCTTGCAAATCTTGTCATGTTTATTCTCCTTTCTTAATAAGCGTCATCTTTAATTTATTAGGGAATTACCACAGATTTGGGACAAATAGATCCGGAGCCAGAGTGTTCGCTGAGGAAAAGGCTACGCCTACTGAAGAAAAGGGAAGTGTTCTCCAATCCCTTAGAAATTAACAACACTTCACATCCTAACACTATGACTGATAATATGGACGAAGAAAATGGTGAACATACGCTGACTATGTCTGAATATGCTTGACCAAATCATGAGGGCACTAGATCTAGTATTGTACATCTGACAGTAGCCGCCAATAATTTCAAACTCAAACATATATCATTCATATGGTACAACAATTTGACAGATTGTGAGATGAAGTTCCCAATAGTCAAATATCAATTTTTCTTGAAATTTTTGCGACCTTCAAAATAAATGGTACCACCGATGATGTCATATGTCTTTGTTCATTCCCTTTCTCCCTAAGGAACAAGTCGAAGCAAAGGTTGAACTCTCTCTTGAGGGGAACAATCACAACTTTGCATCAAATGATGGAGAAGCTTATTATCAAAATATTTTCCACCCGCCAAAATGATTAAATTTATAAATGATATATCTTCTTAAAGTCAATTAGAATCTGGATCGTTATATGATGCTTGGGAAATGTATAAGGATTTGTTAAGACATTGTCCTCATCACGCTCTACCCTCTTGGCTTCAAATTCAAATTTTTTATAATGGTATCAACCTTGGAACCAAACAAATGATTGATTCTCCCGCGGGAGGAACATTGAATAATAAGACACCAGAGACCGCCCAAGAATTAATCGAAGATATGCCCGTCAATAATTATCAATGGATCACCATTAGAGTCTAGCCAGGATAACAAGCGGGTGTATACAACGTTGACGCCACGACTTCCCTAGCGCTTTAAGTTGAAAATTTGTTAAAAAAGATAGATCACCTTGCACGACCATCACAACAAGTTCTTGCACTACAAGAAAACCCCAAGGGTTACTCTCCCGATCAAGACCCGTAACCACTTGTCATATTTAACCCCCATGAAATGGAATACCTTGTGTACGTGGGTAATAATAATAACAATCCTAGATGAGCATATCACTCATAAAACAACACATATTCTTTAACTTATAACCTATGGTGACGTAATCATCTTAATTTTTCATGGAGCAATTAAAAGAATGCTCAAAGATCGCCGAGTAATAATACATCAGATAATACTCAGAAACATAGGAGGCCCGGAATGGAAGAATTAGTTGGGAAGTTCACGATAAATTTCGATAAGAGAATCCTAACACTTGAGGTATCTCTGCACAATCAAGAAGGTTCCATCTGAAACCTTGAACAACAAATCAAACAGCTCGCTATGGTGATTTCCGAGAGACCACGTGGAACCTTACATGGAAACACAGAGGTAAACCATAAGGAGCAAATTAATGCTATATTTTTAAGAAGTGGGGAAACTTTCCTAGGAAAGACTAAGGGTTTAGAAGAGAAAAAGAAGGATGCCCAACCCATTTTTGAGGATAATTTTAACGTGACACCGAATATGAGTTCTCCTTGTATCCCTTACCCTAAGGGTAGAGATGGGGAAGACAGTAGAGTGTCGGTTACTTGGGCTAAAGAATGCTAAAAAAGGAAGTTGCTAAGCAATGAGGTCAGACTGCCCGCAACGAGAACTCTTGTCACAGGTGATCTGATTGATGGAAAGAAGGTTACAGAGAAGTCTAAAATAGGTCGGGAGATGAGACCAAAAAGGGACTAAATTCGAGACCGTTTATACAGATCATAAGCTTGGCGCTCGAATCCAAAGACTTTTTTGATTACCCACTCCCCTATATTTATAGTCGTGAGGGCATTCCCAAATGGGCATGTCTAAAATAACAGGCTGCCCAGGGTACAGGAGAACCGTGGCAGATGAAAGAGGATACATGGGGTGCAAATAGCAAAAAAGAGATAAAACCATAGACCCCATGGTCGTGTGGTCCTGCTGCAGCCAGATCGCCGGTGTCTTGGAGTATCTGCTGGAAGCGGAGCGGGCGGTCTGTGCGGTCTCCGAAAAATATGACTGTTGAGGCCGGTAGTCTTGATCGAGAACTGAGTTCGCAGACTTCCGGGCAAACATGATCCCCGCACATTTTCAAGTTTTGCTGGAACTTCAAAAATGTTCGCTTTGACCGCGGAGATCGTGTCCGTTTTAAATGTTAGGATGACTATAAATACACCTGGAGATTTCAGAATTCAAAACTTTCTGGAAAGAACTGCGAGCTAATCCCTTTTGCGATCAGACTTTTTTAGATCGACGCGCTCACAAAGATGGATTTGATGATGTCCCTTGAGAAGGAGGCGAAAACTCGATTTTCTCCTAGATTTTCAGCTTCGAAGAAGAAGATCGATATCAAATCGTCGACTATCACCAAGAAATTTGTTGTGGTCAAGCCCTCCAAGGTGAGGGTTAAGGGAGAAGCTTCGAGCAAGGAGGTCGCTGATGTTTCTATGAAGGAGAACCAGATGAACCAGCCTGAAGAACCTCTGAAGAAAAGTGGAACGACCTCGGCGGTCTCGAAGCAGGTTGATGTGATGACCACTTCTTCAGGACTGATCGAGCTGAAGTTTACTGAGGGCATGATCACCTTCAACTAAGAGAAATTGATTGAAGCTCTTGGTCAGACCGATTTTTCAGTTCGATCAGGCTACTTCTACCAAAGTTATCAAGATCGGGATGCAACAACAGAAGTCCTCAGCTGAGAAGCTCAAGAAGCAGATTGGGGAGCAACAAGAGGTTGCAAATACAAAGAAAAGGAAGGAGACGAGCTCTTCATCCTAAAACATTAACCGCATGAAGAAGAATGAAGATGAGAAGAAAGAGTTGACCGCCAAGACCAATTCGGTCAATCCAACTACTCTGCATGGAAAAGGCGAACTTCGACATTCTCCTGAGAAGGCTGCATCTGCAAAGGTAGGTGACCAAGTCGACTCTATTCCCTTCCTCGCAGTTTGAATATCTTCGAGGGAGGAGGATCTGGAGTTAGTAGCTTATCTTGATGATCTTTCTTCTAATAGCTAGCATTTCTTGTTCGGCCTGACAGATGATCGATCCCTTTGAAGCCAACAACTTCTAGCTGAGGAGGAGAAGAAGGAAGAGATCGAGGAGGAAGAGAAGAAGAAAAAGCTCGAGGAGCAGAAAAAAACATTTGAGGAGCAGAAGAAGACCAAAAAGGAGAAGGAGAAGCAGATCGAAGAGGAGAAGAAGAGTGAAGAGAAGAAGAGGAAGATTGAAGAGGAGGAGAAGAAGAAGAAGGTCGGAGAGGAGAAGAAGAAGAAGAAGAAGATCGAAGAGGAGAAGAAGAAGAAGAAGAAGAAGACCGTAGAGGAGAAGAAGAAGCAGACCGAAGTATATGAGAAGAGGAAGCAGCTTGAGAAGGAGAAGGACGCTCTGACTGTCGACTTGACAACACTTTCCGCTGAACAAGACGACAAGATGGCGAAGGCGGCGGCCGACCGCGTGGAAGCTATTTCAGCTCTCTGAATAGGTAAGGCCAAAATGATCGCGAGACCGCCAAGTTCACTTCCCTTGCTTGCTTTCAGGCCCCCATCTCCAAAGGAGCAACGCGCGATCATCATTTTTCAAGCAGACGACATCCTTCTTAGCAATGAAGATTTAAAAAAGGGAGGGAGAGAGATCGTAGAAGAGAGAACTGAAAAGATTGGACCTTGAACACTTAAGAGGGTTAGATCGCCTTTTGCTGACCGCAGATCCTACGGTCACTAAAGAAGTCAAGGATCCCTTGCGTGATCGCGATCTTCTTTTCTCTTCAAGTATAATATTATCTGATGGGTGTCTTGCTTTATAGATATCAATAATCAAGCTTATAGTTCTTCTTTTGACCGCAAATGTTGATGAGACTAGAACGGTCCCGGAAGAAGGAGAGATTGCCCAGCTGATGATGATCCCGCAACAGTTAATGGAGGTTCTCAAGCCTATCTTTGAGGATGTTCAATTCACGCGGTCTCGGAAGTGTATGATGGAGGATCAAGTAAGGGTCTTGACCGTTGACTTTGAGAGAAGGTTGTGCGACAAGGAGGCTGAATGTGAAGATGGAGTGCATGCTGCATCTGAAGACTGCGAGCTGATGATCACTGAGCTTCAGAAGCAGTCAGAGGAAAAGGAAAATTAACTTCAGAAAAGCCTCCACAAAGTGGAAAGGGATGTTGAATACTATAGGGGAAAGACCGATGCGTTGACCGCCGAGAATGACAGACTTAGGGATGGTCCTGCCAACATGACCCTGCGTCCGAGAGCTCACAGCGGTCACCATGAAGAGAGACCGACTTCAGAGATCATTGTGGTTCCTTTGGAGCAGGTGGACAGGGATGTTGCCAAGATACATCGAGCTGCGATGGCAGCAAATCAAAGCTTGGCAACCTCTTTGTCTGATGTTAATGAAATGCAGGATGTTGCGGCCTTCATTGGGAGAAAACGCCAGCCGAGGAAATGAATTCCAGTTTTCCTTTTCTTTTAGTCGGTCTCGTGAGATATTCTGATCCTGGACAATTAATAATTTTTCTGTAATATGTTGATATTATTTTTTACCTGTGCGGTCTCTTGAATGTTGTGATGACGATCACTGTGATTGTGTATTGTTATGATTTCTTCTTTTCTATTTCTTGTATATTTTGCCTACTTATTTGAGATGGTGCGATCTGTCTTATTTATGACCGATCACACTGCTTTTATTTCTTACAAGGTATGCAGGTCGAGCGGTCTGCAAGGTTGATTGGGTGATCACTGGATTTGTCATCATGACTAGGGCATCCTTGAAATCTTATAAATAATCATGTTTACAGCCGAAGATGTATACTTTTGTGAATGCGGCCAAAGCAACGATCTCAGCGATCCAAATAAATGGTGTCCGCTCGGGCCGCTGCAGCTGATACTTTCGTGAATGCCGAACACAAACCCTGCAGGCTTTCATAGTCATAATATAGATCTTTTCTAGAGTGCCACATGATTCAAACTCAAGTGATAGCGCAGCTTCCGCGAGAGGAAGTAGGATTTAATACTTGTTCTGAAAAATAGGCTGGCAATTCCAATCGATCACTTCGATTGCGGTCTTATGCTCCCTCTGCCATGGGAGTTCCTAGAAGTGCTGGACTACTACAGAGTAGTGCCTAGACATATGTCGTCGAACTCAATAGCTTTAATGTCTGCTTTCATCTACTATCTGAGATCGACAAGGGTCAAGTTCACCTTGGACTTGTTCCGTTGCACCTTCACCATGAAGTCTCTCAAGGAAGGAAAGAAGGAGGAGTTCAAAGGCTTGATGTATTTTTCTTGCCATGGAATCAAAGTCCTTAATCTCCCAAACAAGATCCCAAACTGGACCGAAAAATTCTTGATCTTTGAGGGAGATTTTCGCGGTCTGAGGACCCAGCTAGCTCGCCGAGAAGAACCAGTCTTCAAAAAGTCAAAGGCGATCTTGGATAAGGAGCTTGACATCCTTGCCTCGCTAGCTAATGATCATCTCAAGCTCCTTCATTACTTGGCCCTTTGTCCTGAGGTCGCTGAGATCGCTCCTTAAGAGAGTGAGTGAATACCTGTGGTCTCATTAATGTTTTGCTTTGTTTATATATTCTAATGTTTTCTTTTCCCTTTCAGCGGTCTTTGAGGTGTTAGCGATCAGGCCAGTGCCGCCAAAGGGAGAAGTTTTTACCCAGCGTGAGATGAGGCTCAAGAGGGAGCGAGAGAGGTCAAAGGAAGTGACCGCCCAGGAGTCCGTCTCGACCAGCGAGTCATTTCCTTTGACCCGATTCTGCAAGAAAATGAAAGACATCAAGGGAAAACCCCTTCTCAGGTGGGATGAGAAGGGGAAAAGTGTGAAAGTATCCACTGCTCTCCCACTTTGGAGTGGGAAACTATCTCATCATGCAAATGAGGTCACTTTCGTATTGTATGGCGAGCTTAATACTAAGGAGCTTTACATCATTGACCCCGAGATGTTACCTAACATGACCGCGCATCGACTCCTTATTCATTTTGACCACCCGATCTTATTCACATGCGGTCTGCTAGTTTTATTTTATTTTGACCGCCCGATCTTATTCATTCTCCTCTGCAGAAAACGTATGAAGAGGCCTTTGATATTGAGAACTCGGTCTTTCGCAAGGTGATTATGAAGCACATGAAAGGTGCGATCGACATGGCTATTCTGTGATTACGGGAACGCGACGGTCTGACTCCTGAATTTAAGGAGGTGGATTTCGCGGACTTGTTTCCAGAGATGGCCAAGATGATCGTTGAATCATCTGTTGCTGCTTCTGAGACCGGCGAAGGTGGTGAAGATGAAGAGACCACTGAGAAGTGCCATAAGAAGAATGAATCAACTCAGTTGAGCGGGAGTCAATATGCTCCAAGCGACGACTTGAGTTCGGCTGCGGCCTCAAGCTATGGGTCTCCGGCCTCACCTGATGGCTTAGAAGAATCTTCAGATGAGACTGAGTCTACATCAGAAGAGTGATCATCAAAGAGGTCCAAGAGCGATCAATAAAGATTAGTTTTAGGTGATTTTTCTTTTATATGCCAAAGTTGTTATAAACGGTTGCTTTGTGACCATGCGAACTATGTACTTATAGAAACGAAATGAAGAAGATTTTTGCATACCTCTTTAGTGTCTATTCTTTGTGATTTCTGAGAATGAATGAACTTAATACTTACAATGAATACGATCTCATTGATCTCACAACATTTGATGATTTGTTCATACCATGCGATCACATCATAACTCCTTATGAGGTGAAGTCGATCTTTGAATTTAAAAACAAATTGATTACCAGATCTTGAATAAGAGACAACATATGTCTTCAATATACACGGTCACATATTCTAAGAAAGCAGCTTGTATATTCGATCACAGGCTTTGAAGTTATTGAGCTAAAATTATCAACTGCATAAGAGAGCTCGATGACTCTTAATCGTATAACAAAAATCCCTTCAGCTTGAAAAATAAGAACAACCAAAGATAGTGATCTCTGGAATACTGGATCGCCTCATCTTATAATAATTCACAGGAGCTAATCTCAAACACTCAAGACCGCCTCTTCATAAAAATGCATGTGGTCTTGATGATAATTGTAATGATAATTTCTCATTGATAGCGATCTTACTACTTGAAACCTTTTATGAAAAACTTGATATTACAGCCATAGGTGACGATCTCAGATGTTTCAGACCGTCCATTAATTTAATATTTAGATCAGAAAACATAGGCGGCGGTCTCAGATGTTCCAAACCGCCCCTTAATAGAATATTAGATCAGAAAACACAGGTGGCGGTCTCAGATGTTCCAGCCTGCCCCTTAATAGAATATTTAGATCAGAAAATACATGCGACGGTCTCAGATGTTCTAGATCGCCCCTTAATAAAATATTAGATCAGAAAACACAGGCGGCGGTCTCAGATGTTCCAGACCGCCCCTTAATAGAATATTTAGATCGAAAAACACAGGCGGCGGTATCAGATGTTCCAGACCTCCCTTTAATAAAATAATTGATACCAGAAAGCATAGGCGGCGGTCTCAGATGCTCCAGACCGCCCCTTAATAAAATACTTGATAACAAAACCACAAGCGACAGTCTCGAATGCTCGAGACCGTCCCTTGATAAAATACTTGAGAGCGACCTTGGCGGTCATGAAAAAGAGGTGTAAAGACCAAGATGATCAATAAGGCAGGTGTCGTGCTAAAAAGCGACCGACATTGCTTTCCTCAGAGAGATCATAATGGTCGTAATCACCCTAAGAAGAAGAAGAGCGGCCTTGGCGGTCAAGAAGAGAGGTGTACAAACCACGATGATCAATAGGGAAGGTGTGAGATATTACCTCCCATTCATAAGTTTGAAGACGGTAAGCACCATTCTTGAGCGCTTCTTTAACGATGAATGGTCCTGCCCAATTAGGATTCATCTTCCCAGCTGAACCAGACCTTACTGCTGTGTCCACTTTCTTTAGAACTAAATCACCAACGACGAACTCCTTTATCCTGACATTTTTGTCAAAATACTTAGTCATTCTTCGTTTCAATTCTTCATGTCCGATCGTCGTTGTATCTCTTAGTTCCTCGATGAGGTCGAGACTACACTTCAACTCTTCATCGTTTGCTTCCATCCAACAATCTCTGTTCTGCTTTGATAATAACACTCGTTGACTCGTCACCTCAAATTCAACTAGAATGAGAGCTTCCGATCCATGAGACAGTTTTAAAGGAGTTTCACCAGTAGTTGAGGTTGGAGTTGTTCTTAAAGCCCAGAGCACTGAGGACAACTGTTCTGCCCAGTTGCCTCGGAGATTTTCAACTTTCTTCTTCAGGAGACTTAAAACCAACTTGTTTGATGCTTCTTCCTACCCATTGCTTCTTGTATGGTGTACCGAAGAAAATCATAGCTCAATTCTGAAAGTGCACAGTGTGCCCTCTAAGTATTCTCTAGAGGTGGTGAATATAGTTTTAAAACTTTTACTCAAAAATATGCACACATAATAAATTTATTCTAACAACTATGCAATCAGTAACACCAACACAGAATAAAATAATCATAGAAAATAGAAAACAGTAAAGAGACAACACATAACAGCAAACACAGAAGACACATGATTTTTATAGTGGTTTCCCAAACTGTGGGTAGTTCACTCTTCTACCACATTGGTAGGATTGCACTATCTTGTGCCCGAGTCTTTTAATAAGGAGACTCTCAGAACCGACACTGATGTTTTTGATAAGGAGACTCTTAGAACCACTCACTAACTCTTTTGATAAGGAGACTCTTAGAACCACTAAGTCTTTCGCTAAGGAGACTCTTAGAACCAACTGAATTCTTTGGAGAGGGATTCTTGAGACTCTTTTGACAGTTACAAAATAAGAACAGAGACAAAGAAGAAGAAGAAGAATAAGATTCGTTGTTGTATGAATCCTTCAGTAGCTATCACACAGGATGTTGTCTTTTGATGTTCTTCAGGATCTGTATATGATGAACCCTTGCTTAAGGTAGAGAAGAATGCAATAGTTATAAGCTTGTGATCCTGTTGATCTATGTACTCTTGTTATCTTGCTGATGTAAGATAAGATGAAGAAGCAGCAACCTTATTATTTTTCCTGTACATAGATTTTTGTTCTCCTTGTTCTGTCTGTAGAGCTTGAGGAAGAAGAAGAAGACTGAATGAACATTTGAATCGTTAAGGTTGTCTCTCCTCCTCAGCATACTTATTCTCTGACCATTAGTGTTTGAATTTCTTTCTTCTTCTGATCTGGCCTTAGAAAGAATGTCCATTGGACAATAAATGTTTCCTTCTATTTTTATTCCTGACCCGTCAAGTCTGATTTGAATAACTTTCAAGAATGTCTTTGTTATTTCTCCGGAATATTCCTTTCCATTCTTGGCAATAATCGAGCCAATAGAAAACAGATTTCAGCCTTGGATACCTTCTGGAAAAGCTTCAAAAAATGACAGTAGAAAAACATTATATTTTTGTCTATATTCGACGCTGCGTCGAATTCATTATTCTTCATATCGACGCACCTCTGAGTTCTTATCGAAGCAGCTTCAGAATCCTTCTCAGCTCTGAATGAACTCAGATGTCGACGTTGCGTCGAATACTTATCGATGTATCCGTCGAGTTGAAGACTTGGACTTCATCTTGTTGGAGCATGCGTTCCGCACTCTTCCGGTTTGATAATAACAAAATCCCATTTGTATTTGATTCTATTTTTATTGATGGTGTGCAGGTAACAGGTATGAGATGTTCACAACTCTGATTGGAGCTCAATTTAACTGTATGAAGAATTTCGATGTCGGAATTCCGACATCTACTATCGCCCAGGCAACAGGACAGCAGTTACAGCAACAGCCCGCGCGACAGCACGACGAGCAGCAGTTTGGCATTGTCAGAATTCCGACAGCGATGTCGCCCAAGCGACAGGACAGAAGTAACAGCAGCAGCCGCACAACAGCACGACGTGAAGCAGTTTGGCGTTGTCGCAATTCCGACAGCGATGACGCCCAGGCGACAGTGAAAACTATAAATTGGTTTCTTTTTGTTCGTGAATTCTAAGCTTTGAAGATTCTAAGTTCTTTCCTGAGTGCATACGAACCAGAGAGCTCCAGAACCTCATCAACTCCCATTTGTGCTTAGAAGGTTTGAGATTGAAGACGAGTTCGGACGCGCTTCTACATCAACGATCATCTCGAGGCTTCAACCTTCCTTTCAGAGATCTGAATTTCTAGGGAGTTCTTCATTTGACTTTGTATTTTCATTTATATTCATTTCACTTTGTATTGGTAGGGAAATCATCTCCTTGTGCGTGACGTCTAAGTCCTTGCGTGGCTTAGGGGAAAATCGCTTTCTTGTGCGGAGCGTCCAAGTCCTTGCGTGGCTTGGTAGGAAATCGTGGCCTTGTGTGCTACGTCAAGATCTTGGGAAGATCTAGAGGATAGGCTTGGGCTTTGTCTAGGTAAAGACAAGTGATAGCTTTCCGATCCTTGAGAGAAGGATTGGTAAACTCAAATTGTTAAAAGTTTATTATCATATTTGTGCATTGATCTTAAGCATTGTTAAGATCATTTTTATTGTATGTGAATTTCATGATTAAAAATTATGACTTCTTCTTTGATTGCAAATTTGGTTGCTTAATCTTTAACTTAGAAATTTGTGTTTGAATTAATTTAAAAAATTACATTGGTTTGAAATTTTTTATAAGTAATTTTTAGAAAAGTAAAATTTGTTTAAAAATTCTTAAGTAAAAATTTATAATTTAAACACACCCTTATTCACCCCCCCCCCCCCCCTCTAAGGGCGTCACACGATCCAACACGTGGTATCAGAGCGAGGTTACTCGAAAACGGTTTTACAACCAGGAGAAATGGCGCACAACGATCACGCGTTCGTTGAGGGGCAAGGAATTAGTAGGCCACCACTTTTTACAGGCACAGACTATAACAATTAGAAAACCCGAATGCGGTGTTTTCTAATAGCCCTCGACATAAAGTCTGGAATATGGTCGAGACGAGTTATACTTCCCCAACAATTGTTGTAGGAGATGTAACTATGGATAAACCCAAAGACAAGTAGGATGACAATGATAAATTAAAGTGTAAGAACAATGCAAAGTCCATGAATGCCTTATTTTGTGCACTAGATCGCACTGAGTTTAATAGAGTGTGTGCTTGCGATACTGCTTTTGATATTTGGAATCTTTTAGAAATTACTCATGAAGGTACTTCGCAGGTAAAGGATTCAAAGCTATTTCAATTGGAGTCAGAGTTCGAAAGATTCAAAATGGAGGTGGATGAAGAAATTGATACAATGTACACACGATTCACTAAAATCATGAACGATTCAAAGGTGCTGGGTAAGGTTTTCTCCAATGGAGATTTAGTAAGGAAAATCTTAAGATCACTTCCCCCGAAGTTCAATCCTAAAGTGACTGCAATTTCTGAGTCACATGATCTTAAGACCTTACAATTGGAGAGCCTCATTGGGAATCTAAAAACCCATGAAGTGGAGTTGAAGATTCAAAGCCAAGAGTACAATTTGGAGCCCAAAAAGAAGAGCTTGGCGTTGAAATCTAAAAAGAAGAGCTTGGCGTTGAAATCTAAAAAGGAAATTGAAAGTGAGACTGAAGAAAGTGAGGAAGATGAAGAAGGACTGTTTGTGAGGAACTTTAAGAAGTTTATGAGAAATCCGGAGAGAAGAAATTCATTTAAAAGATTTTTCAAAAAGAAGGATTTTGTCTACCAAAAAGGCAAAGGAAAAATGGAGAATGAAGACGAGCGTCCGTTACCGGAGTGCTACCATTGCAAGAAGATTGGACATATAAGAAGCAAGTGCCCAAAATATCTGAGAGAGCAGAAAGAGAAGAGGCACGATAAGAAATTCAAAAAGAAGGTTCTGAAGGCGGAGACTTGGGATGACACAACTTCTGAAGACTCAAGTGAAGCAAGCGATGAAGATAAAGAAGAAGCAAATGTTTGCTTGATGGGGAAAGAAAATGCGTCATCTGACGACGATAGCAGTGTCCAAAGCGACACTGAGGTAACCCCTCCATCTTATGATGATTTATATTCTGAATTTATGAAAACTTGCAAATTTTTGGATAAAAGCCTAAAGGAAATCGATTTTTTAAAATGTGAAAATAAAGATCTTTTGAAAGAAAATAAAAGTTATCAAATGAGTTGAAATCTATTGAGAAAGTGAAGGCAATTTGTCAAGAGTGTGATCACTCTTCGACAAGGATAAAAGAACTTGAAAGTACTATTTCTAAGTCCGATCAAAAAATTGATCTACTTGTAAAAGAGAAAAAGGACTTAGAAAAAGTTGTTAAAACCTCTCATTCTCAATTAGAGAATTATAAGAAAAATTTTGCAAATAGATGTGGCATGATAGTAAAAGAAAATTCAATTTTAAAGTCCAAAGTAAATGAGTTAAACATGGCAATTGGAAAATTTGGTGTTGGAAAAAAATCTCTGGATATGATTTTAGCCAACCAATGTCATGGGACAGCAAAATTTGGGATAGGATACGTTTCTGGAAGCTCTGAAAGCTGTCGGAAATTTCCGACAGCTGCTGTCGGAACCAGCGACAGCTCCAGGTTCAGAAAACCTGTTTTTCAAAATAAAAATTTTTCTAAATCCACGTATAAAGATGTTTCCTCCAGCAAGAGTCCAGAGAAACCATTGAAAAATGGTTCCTCACTATTAATTGTATGTGCCAAATGTCATCAATTTGGTCACATCTCGGGTTCATGTTGGAAGAAAGGAAAAGTTCACGTTAAACAAATCTGGGTACCTAAGGCGTCCACTTATACCATGGGAGGGACCACTTGGGTAACCAGATCTTTACTCTCATCATCTTTTTAGGTGTGCGTGCAGGCTAGGAACAAGGAAGACGTGTGGTATTTGGACTCTGGCTGTTCAAAATACATGACGGGCGATAAATCAAAGTTCCTAAGCCTGGAGATGAAGAAAGGAGGAACAGTGACCTTTGGAGATAATGGCAAGGGTAAAGTCAAAGGCATTGGAGTAGTAGGTAACGAAGAGTTTAAAATTTCAAATGTTTTATATGTTAAAGGTTTGAAACATAATCTAATCTCTATTAGTCAACTATGTGATAAAAATCTAAATATTTTATTTGACTCTAGCTCAAACCTTTGCAAAATTATTGATTCAAAAACAAATGAAATTGTACTTACTGCACCAAGAATAAACAATGTCTATACAATAACTTTTCATGATTTATCTCATTCTACACTTAAATGTTTTATTTCAAAGAATGATGAACTTGAATTATGGCATAGGAGACTAGGACATTCTAGTGCTAAACGCATAGTAAAGCTTTCTAAAAATAAAATAATAAAAGGTTTACCAAATTTGAATGGAAAGCTTTCTTCATTATGTTCACCATGCCAAAAAGGAAAGTTTACAAAATCATCTTTTAAAAGCAAAAAATGTTATTTCTACTACTAGACCTTTACAATTATTACATATGGACTTGTTTGGTCCAATTACTACACAAAGTCTAGGAGGTAGAAAATATACGTTTGTTATTATTGATGATTATTCTAGATTTTGTTGGACATTGTTTTTAAATTCAAAATCTGATGCTTTTGATGAATTTGTAAAACTGATTTCACGTATTCAAAATGAACTTGATTTAAAAATAGAATGCATTAGATCAGATCATGGAGGAGAATTTGTTAATGAAAAATTTATTTCATATTGTAATGAATTTGGGATAAGACACGAATTTTCCGCTCCTCGCACACCACAGCAAAATGGTGTAGTGGAGAGGAAAAATAGAACACTTCAAGAATTAGCGCGTACTATGCTTTGTGAATTTAAATTGCCAAAATATTTTTGGGTCGAAGCCGTTAGTACTGCATGCTATATTATTAATCGTGTCATGATTCGTCCTACATTATAATTAACTCCTTATGAAATTTATTTTCAAAGAAAACCAAATATATCTTACTTTAAAGTTTTTGGTTGTAAGTGCTTTATTTTGAATACAAAAGATAACTTAGGTAAATTTGATGAAAAATGTGATGAAGGAATTTTCATTGGTTATTCTTCAACTAGTAAGGCTTATAGAGTTTATAATGAACGTACAAAAGTAGTTGAAGAAACTATTCATGTAAAATTTGATGAAAGCATTTCTTGTGTAGAGAATACTAAAGCTGCAGGTAATGAGAACAATGGAGAAGATGTGGAACAAAATCTGAAGAAAAATGATGATGATGAAGATGAAGATAAAGTAGAGAAAGAACATGAAAAAGATGGTGAAGAAGAAGAAGAACAAGGCTATGTACCTCCAACCGAGCTAAGGTTCACAAAAGATCATACGCAAGAATTTGCTATTGGAGAACCATCAAGAGGGGTACGTACACGTTCTAGTTTACATGAAAGTTTTTCAAATTTATGTTTTGTCTCAAATATAGAACCAAAAGATGTTGCCACCGCTTTAAATGATGAATCTTGGTTTCTAGCTATGAATGAAGAACTTAACCAATTTGAAAGAAATAAAGTTTGGATTCTTGTAGATAGACCTAGTGATCATCCTGTGGTAGGAGTCAAATGGGTTTTTAAAAATAAATTAGATAGTGACTCTAGGATCACTAGAAACAAAGCTAGGCTTGTAGCGAAAGGATACAATCAAATTGAAGGGGTAGATTTTGATGAAACTTTTTCACCCGTTGCACGATTGGAAGCAGTTAGAATTTTTGTTGCATTTGCTAGTCATAAAAGATTTAAATTATTGCAAATGGATATTAAAACTGCATTTTTAAACGGGTTGATTAAAGAAGAAGTTTATGTTGAACAACCCCCAGGCTTTATAAATGAAAAATTTCCTAATCGCGTGTATAGATTACTAAAAGCTTTGTATGGTTTAAAACAAGCACCACGAGCATGGTATGATAGATTGATCTTATATTTATTACAAAATGGTTTTAAAATGGGTGGTGTTGATTGCACACTCTTCATTAAGCAAGTTGATGATGATTTAATTATTTTACAAATTTATGTTGATGATATTATTTTTTGAGCCACTAATGAAGAGTTGTGTAATTATTTTGTTAAAATGATGGAAAGTGAATTTGAGATGAGCATTGTAGGAGAACTAAAATATTTCTTAGGATTTCAAATTATTCAAAAATATGATGGAAATTTTATAAATCAATCAAAATATATACATGATGTTTTGAAAAGATTTGGATTTGAAAATCTTAAGCAAGCTAGTACTCCTATGAGTGTCTCTTTAAAATTAGGAAAAGATGAAAGTGGAATATCCATAGATCAAACTTTATATAGAGGCATGATAAGTTCACTTTTATACTTAACCGCTTCTAGACCAGATATTATGTTTTCAGTTTGTTTATGTGCTAGATTTCAAGCAGATCCCAAAGAATCACATTTAAAAGCGGTAAAAAGAATTTTTAGATATTTAATTGGCACATCTAAACTTGGTTTGTGGTATCCTCATAGCGATGATTTTACTCTTTTTGTCTATTCTGATTCTGATTATGCCGGTTGTTCACTAGATAGGAAAAGCACTAGTGGCACTTGTCACTTTTTAGGCCCTTCACTTATTTCATGGTCGAGTAGGAAACAGAATTCTGTTGCCCTCTCAACCACCGAGGCCGAATACGTTGCACTTGGTAGTTGTTGTGCACAAGCTCTTTGGATGAAACAAACTTTAGAAGACTTTAACATTAAACAATAAACTATAGAGTTATGGTGCGATAACAAAAGTGCAATTGATTTAACTTACAATCTGATTCATCACTCTAGGTCTAAACATATTGACGTTAGGCATCATTTTATAAGAGACCACATTAAAAATAATCAGATTAAAATTTCCTTCATAGGAACGGATAATCAACTAGCCGATATATTCACAAAACCATTGGCGGATTCCCGATTTTCAATGCTAAGGCTTAAATTAGGAATCCTAGATATTTCAAACTAAGCATATCCAATATGACAAATCAAGTTTAATAAGATAAAGAACAATGGAAAAACATCATTTTAAATCAAAACATAGAATTTGAATGACTTAACAAAAATTCTCACATCATTAATAATTCATACAAATTGTTCCAGAAAAACAGTAGAAATAAACATAAGATTAAGTTCAGTAAATAGAAAATGAAATCTGGGTAAGTTCACTGTCGCCCAGGCGACAGTGAGTGTCGGAAAATTCCGACATCAGTCAGAAGCAGCAACCTGCTGGAAACTACTCAGAATCATCATATCCAGCCCCGCTACTTTCTGGACAGTCTTCTGAAGATCCACATCTTACAGCATTTCCACGTCAAGTCCGCCTAACCGATTGGCGTGGCGGCTCTTCATCTGGGACTTCCCATTCGGCCGCTTCTTCAAGAGTAGGCTTTAACTTCAGTCCCTTCACCAGAAATTTCATAAATTTCTGCAGTCTACTGCGATCTTTCTTCACTTCTGTCTTGTGTTCTTCAAATGAATCACGAAGATCATCTATAGCCTCTCGCAGCATTCCTCCTCTAGGATTTGTAGGCTCTCTAATCTCTATTCCAGGATGAGGCTTTTTATGAAGCTTCTTAACTTTCATGGTACCCGTATTGTATATTTCAGGAATACAATCATCTAAGTATGAATCTTGACTTATCCATTCATACTTCTTATAGAGAATACGTTGAATTATTGCCCCTATTGGCAAAGTATGAACCTTCACCCATTTTGGTTGTTTTAATCTAATAGCATAACGAATTTGGGCAAGGATAAGGTCCACTACATCAAAGGGTTCCTTCTCTATAATAAAATATATAAACAGCGTCAATTGTGTTGTGATACTCCTTGTATCACCACTTTTTAGCATGACTGTGTTTCTCAATATGTCTTGGACTAAATAAGCATCAGGAGTTAGTGAAGAGACTTCCGTGATTAGGGACATCTTTTTACTTCCATGTAAACTCATGTTTACAAGAGTCCAATCTCTGTCCTTTCTATAGCTTTCTACTATGTCTGGCATATGATCACTCATAAGAAGACCAAATACATCTCTAAGATCAACATGTGTTATTTCCACTTGTTGACCTTGGATTCTCGATCGCACTCCCCCATCCAATTCAGTGAATTTAGGGTCTTCCAAATGATTGTAAAACTCTCGGATCAAGACAGATGAGAACATATCTATTAAAATTACTGATAATATACCTGAATTAGCAAGAAGAGCGTAGATATGATCGTGCTTAGGAAAGTCAAATTCAACATATTTTGAAACTCCAATAATTGCCTTCTCAATCCCCGGATATACTTGATATGAACTATGAGCATCTTCAGATATACTTTTACGAGCCTTAGAACTGGAAGCCATTCTGCAAATATAACCCCAAAAAAAATTTTAAGTTAATCACTGTTCTGTGCACTGGGACGATGTCGCCCAAGCGACAACGACTGTCGGAAAATTCCGACAGTGATCCAGTGAGCTTTTTATATGTTTTTTCAACAAAGACTTCTAGATCTACTCAAAATCAAGCTATATTTCTGTTAAAAAAATTAACAAAACTAAACCTTCTCACATATCATTTATTATTCATCTTCTTCAACCATCTTCCAAAAGATAATCTACAGTTTTTTGAGATTAATCAATGTAAAAATACAACTCTTAAACTCCAAAAATCACAAGATCCAAACACATTTCAACAAGATCCACTTGATTTACACTAGATCTACATCTGTTATACACAAAACTTCAAAGGTATAAACCATTCATCCAAAGTAAAATGAAAAACACATTTTTTCCATCACACAATTCCTTGATAATCAAAAGGAACTCTCAAATCTCTACTTTATTTCAAAAATTTGAATCAAAACCCTAAAAATCAACCAAACATACCTTAGATCTAGGGTTGTCGCCGCACTCCGACAGTTTCCTCTCGCCTTCCAGTCCAGAAAATGAGGTACAGTCGGGTTTGACTCGGTTTTTTGGCCGTTTTATACTTTTAGCTGTCGCCTAGGCGACAGTGAGTGTCGGAAAATTCCGACAACTCCCAAATTTGATTAATATTCAATTTTGGTCCCTATGATACTTTACCCTAGTTATATGTCATTATTACTGCCACAACTTATGAATTGATGCCAAACCATGTGCTTTCTATTTTTTAAAAATGGCTATTTACATGATTATATGGTTTCATTTCCTCTATCATAGTATTGACACTCCTGCTAAGTGGTTTAGACTATTGGAAATTGTTTTCGCATGCCTCTAAGTATGAGAAATTGTTTATATATAATAATGAGCTATCACGTTCACTTCTTTTGATCCATACATATGTCTTTCTATTTAATATATACATGAATCATGTTTACTTTAACATAATACAATAGCATTTCATAAATACTACTTTCAACCTTGATTTGTTAAGCACAATCAAATATACACCATCTTTTGCGATTCAAGTGAATTCGGAGATCCTTGGTCAATTAAAAAAAATATCTATACAAACTACAAAGCTAAGATATCACAAAATATGTGATCAACAAAAAGTTTAAATTGAGGACAAGGATACTCCACCAAGCACTACTTACCCACCTGATAAGTCTTAATAAGCATTGTGAGGTTGAGCACCTTGGAAAGAATTATAAAGTGTCTTGTGCAAAAAAAAAATGGTATTCTATTCTTATTGTGCTATATCTTCAAGGTCAAAGTTGTTTTTATATGCTTATATTATGTTTTCTATTCCAATGATCATGTAAATTAAATAATTTCATATGTTTGATCAAAGCAACACTTGTACACATCATTATGTTATATAAACCTTCATCTCATGAGAATTGGACCGAAAAGATTCCAAATTTCTATACACAATTGTGTCTTTCTATGATACTTTAAAACGACACTAATCATGTTTAAGTTATTTTTTTTATTCTACCACTTCATATGGCTATACCATCTCTTCATGAGTTTATTCAATACTATGGCATAACACTATTGTTTCAAGACATTCAATCCTTTTCAAAACAAGTGCTTCCGCCTACTCTTATTTTCTACATCCTATCTCTTCCCTTAAGAACTACTCATTCCTTTCAAATAGACTTTTGCTAATACCAAAAGGGGGAGAATTATAAGTATATTCAAGAAATCAAAGAACAATTCCACCTAAATCTTCCACCTAAACAATACATCATTTCAATTTACTATAACATTTAGGGGGAGCATTCATTTAGGGGGAGCTTACATTTAAGAGGAATATATCATGTTATTTTTGTGCACACACCATATGTTAAAAACAACAACCTAAATAGACATGATTTCTTTGTATACGGATTTGTTATTATCAAAAGGGGGAGATTGTTGGAGCATGCATTCCGCACTCTTCCGGTTTGATAATAACAAAATCCTGTGTGTATTTGATTCTATTTTTATTGATGGTGTGCAGGTAACAGGTATGAGATGTTCACAATTCTGATTGGAGCTCAATTTAACTGTATGGAGAATTTCGATGTCGGAATTTCGACATCTACTGCCGCCCAGGCGACAGGACAGCGGTTACAGCAATAGCCCGCGCGACAGCACGACGAGCAGCAGTTTGGCGCTGTCAGAATTCCGACAGCGATGTCGCCCAGGCAACAGGACAGAAGTTACAACAGTAGCCGCACAACAGCACGACGTGAAGCAGTTTGGCGCTGTCGCAATTCCGACAGCAATGTCGCCCAGGCGACAGCGAAAACTATAAATTGGTTTCTTTTTGTTCGTGCATTCTAAGCTTTGAAGATTCTAAGTTCTTTCCTGAGTGCATACGAACCAGAGAGCTCCAGAACCTCATCAACTCTCATTTGTGCTTAGAAGGTTTGAGATTGAAGACGAGTTCGGGCGCGCTTCTACATCAACGATCATCTCGAGGCTTCAACCTTCCTTTCAGAGATCTGAATTTCTAGGGAGTTCTTCATTTGACTTTGTATTTTCATTTATATTCATTTCACTTTGTATTGGTAGGGAAATCGTCTCCTTGTGCGTGACGTCTAAGTCCTTGCGTGGCTTAGGGGAAAATTGCTTCCTTGTGCGGAACGTCCAAGTCCTTGCACGGCTTGGTAGGAAATCATGGCCTTGTGTGCTACGTCTAGATCTTCATAGGCTTGGGCTTTGTCTAGGGAGAGACAAGTGATAGCCTTCCGATCCTTGGGAGAAGGATTGGTAAACTCAAATTGTTAAAAGTTTATTATCATATTTGTGCCTTGATCTTAAGCATTGTTAAGATCATTTTTATTGTATGTGAATTTCATGATTAAAAATTATGACTTCTTCTTTGATTGCAAATTTGGTTGCTTAATCTTTAACTTAGAAATTTGTGTTTGAATTAATTTAAAAAATTACATTGGTTTGAAATTTTTTATAAGTAATTTTTAGAAAAGTAAAATTTGTTTAAAAATTCTTAAGTAAAATATTATAATTTAAACACACCCTTATTCACCCCCCCCCCCCCTCTAAGGGCGTCATACGATCCAACACATCTTCTGCGTCAAATTGAAATCAAAGTTGCATCGACTTCTAAGATGGTTTCGACTGGCTCTTTCCTTTGCGTTGAGTTCATTTCGACGTTATGTCGACTTCACTTGTTGCTTTGATAAGTAGACTGAGTTACTTCGACTTTTAGTCTAAGTTGCGTTGACTTCTATTCAACGCAAGTTTTAACTCAGCTGAATTTATGCTCATTCTGGATTGGTCTTGATACTCTAATGTGAGTGTGATATCCTAGGACATCTAATGAACAAATTACCCTCTCTATACAACATGAGTAATATATCCTAAATGATGAAATATCTTTTAGATAATTTGTAAGATAAATCAAAGGGTGTTCCCAACAATCCCCCATATTTATCTTATCAAATTTTACAATTTTTTTAAGTGATTTCAAACATACTTAGCCATAAAATTGAATACAAACAAATATATAAAGAATAATAATGACATAGAAGCACAAACCATGTTGGGAAAAACTATTTGGATTTAACTTAACAAAATATCTAAAAGTGATTTTATCTCTTAGGTTTTAATTACCCATTGTATAGTGAGGGTAATTTGGTCATTAGATGTATTAGGATGTCACACTCAACTTAGGGTGTCAAGACCAGATGAAGAGAACTACAATTTGGGTTGAATTAACAATTGCGTAGAATAGAAATTGACGCAACATCAAATTTATGTCGACGCTACTTAGACTAGAAGTCCAAGCAACTCAACCCTTCTGTCGAAGTAGATTAAGTCGACGCTATATCGAAATGATGTCGATGTAGTTGAGATGTTCATGTCAAAGTAAACTTAGAAGTCGACGCAGCTTCGAGTTCAATTCAACGCAGAAGAAAGAATCTGTCGAAGCCATCTGAAGTCGACGCAACTTCGACTACATATCGACGCAGATGATGAAATTTAGACTCAAGCCTTCAACTTGACGGATACATCGACAAGTAATCGTCGTAAAGTCGACTACAGAATTCAATCAGAGCAAGGAGGAATTTGAAGTTTCTCTTACAAGAACTCGGAGGCGCGTCAATAAGAGAGAAGGAGAAGTCGACGCAATGTCGAATACAGTCTGAAAAGGAAACCTTTTTAGCTGTCATTTTGAAGCTCTCTCTCATGGCCCACAGTACTGAAGACCGTTCTCCAACGGCATATTTATTACCTCAAATGGAAAGAAGTATTAAAAGAAGACAGTAAAGATTTCTTAGAAACATTTATAACAGTTGGTGGACGGGTCATGAATTAAAGAGGAAAAAAAGAGAAATTTTCCAGGCAAATACCTTTTCAAGACATTCCAGAAAAGGAAGGCAAATTCAAATTTAACTGGGACAATAAATGGGAAGAGAACAGTGAGAAATAAAAGGGCATTGATCACAACTTTTGGCTGCGGTTGATTAGGGCTTCCTCCTCCTTCTTCTTCCTCCTCGAACCCTAAAAGACAGTGAAAACAAGAACCGTTATCTCTCAGACTAGGGTCTTCTCCTCCCAAGCACAAATCCTAGCAAAAGATTTACAGAAGAATATACTCTGCTCATGAAATCAACTGTTGCTTCTTCTTCAATATCATATAGCAACAGAACTACTACAAGAGCAGAGAGAAGAAGGATCAAGAGATTACAAACTCCAATAATCATCACTATCATAAGCTAGGGTTCATCTGATGGAGATCCTGAAGAGCACTCAAAGAGTAGCATCCCTGAGATTGCTGCTACAAAATTCTGAAAATAGAATTCTGATTTCTTTCTTCTTATTCTCACTTTTTCTTCCTTACACCTCCTGTGCAGAGTTTTAAGAATCCCTCTTCCAAAGGATTCAGTGGTTCAAGATCTCCTTATCAAAAGCTCTGTGATCCTAAGAGTCTCCTTATCAAAAGACTCAAACATAGGTTGTGCGGTGGTTTAAGATCTCCTTATCAAGAGATCTTTGGTTCTGAGAATCTCCTTATCAAAAGACTCAGGCACAGGTTGTGCATTCCTACCAGGTGGTAGTAGAGTGGAGTACCCATATTTTGGGGAACCACTATAAAAATTCTCTGTGTCTTCTGATTGCTCATTTTCTGTGTTGTCCCTCATATTACTTACAGTTTTTCTATTTTTATATTTACAGCATTTATTTTATTCTGTGTTTGGTGATACTGAAGCATAATCACTTAGTATTTTTTATTGTATGCTCATTTAGGGTAGAAAAGATTTTAAATCTCTATTCATCCCCCCCCCTCTAAAGATATCTCAGAGGCACACTGTGCACTTTCAATTGGTATCAGAGGTAGGTTGATCATTAAAAGGCTAACACCTTGATCAAAAAGACTTCCTACTCTTATTTCTTTACTTCAAATCTATTTTTCAAATAAAATGAGTTCTAAGGACTATGCCTCATCAAGACCTTCAGTGTGTAACTTGAATATGTTCACACTCTGAAAGGCCGGAATAAAACTATACATGAACTTCATTGATGAAGACATCTATGATGTTATTCTTTCAGGTCCCCCAGCACCA
The DNA here is from genome assembly GCA_033032865.1 of Dactylorhiza incarnata. NCBI lineage: Eukaryota > Viridiplantae > Streptophyta > Magnoliopsida > Asparagales > Orchidaceae > Dactylorhiza > Dactylorhiza incarnata. The sequence continues at coordinate 6,049,904 of JAWHQI010000120.1, read as the reverse complement.
GTCAGAGAGAGTTCAGGTGAAACCTCCACAACTGTAGTTGTTCCAAGGAAAGAGTGGACAGAAACAGAAAAGAAGCAAAAAGACATGTGATGTCAAGGCTATGAATATTCTGGTTTCAATAATGTCAGATGACATTTTCCAAAAAGTAGTTGACAACCAATCAGCAAAGGATATCTGGGATTCCCTCACCAGAATGGTGGAAGGAAGCTCTGATGAAAGGAAGGACAGGAAGTCCCTTCTCATATCCCAGTATGAGAATTTTCAGAAGAAAGCTGAAGAAATAGTTGTTGATATGTATGACAGATTCAGCACTATCATTAATGAGCTCAGAGGCTTGGACAAGGAGATATCCTTGACTGAAATTAATGATAAAATCCTCATGTGCTTTCCAAGCTCATGGGATTCAAGAATCTGTGCCATCAGAGAGTCCAGATACCATAGAGAGATCTCTACTGATGCTTTGCTAGGAAAGCTGAAGTTATATGAGATGCTTTTGAAGAGCAGGACAGAGACAGAGGCCAAGGAGACAGTCTCAACTCCTACTCACAAGAATCTTGCCTAAAAGCTTCTGAAGGAGAACCCTCCACTCCTAAAGATGAAATGTTCAATCTCCTAGCAAGGAGATTCAAAAATTAGGTCAAGACAGAAGACTCAAGGAGAATAGAAAGGCGCTCAAGGCCCAGATATGATAAAACTCCAAAGAAGGAGATTATCTGCTTCACTTGCAATAAACCAGGGCACATAGCTCCTGAGTGCCCACAAGAACAAAGGGACAGAAGCAGCAACAAGGATGAAAAGAAGAAGAATAAGTCTTTCAAAGGGAAAGAGAAGAAGAAAGGAAAAGGGTTCCTTGCTGAGACTTGGAGTGACTCTGAAGCAGAGTTGAGCTCATCCTCATCTGAGAGTGATGAAGAAGCTGAAGCTGAAGCCGCCTGCCTGATGGCACTAGGGATGTCTTCAGATGCTGATGAAGAAGAGCAGGTATCAATGTTTGATGAATTTGATTTTAATTCTGATGAATTTAAAAGTTGTTTTAAAGAATTTTGCAATGATTTTCTTAATTCACAAAAAGAAGTAGAAGCAGGTAGGGTAGAACTAGAAAATCTAAAGAAAGATGAACTATATTTAAGAAATCAAGATTTAATAAATGAAATAAATAATAAGGAATCAGAATTAATCAATATAAGAAATAAAAATATAAAGTTAAAAGAAGTGCTAGCAGAGGAAAAAGCCTTTGAGGACTCCATCAATGGAAGGAGTTAGAATCTCAAAGACATCACACAAAATCTCTCCATGAGATTCAAACACCTAGGTCTAGGAGCAGATCCTTGCAGTCCCACTAAATCCAATAGTAAACCAGCCTAGAAAAATCCAGTTAGGTTTGTTAGGCCCAGTGAGTACCAACCAAGTGAGAGGAGTGAAATTGCTAAGGATAATAATAATCCAAACAAGATAAGTGTGCCTAACAAAGCAAATTCTAACAAAGAAAAGAATTCTCTAGGCAAAAGTAATTCAGAGAAATCAAATAACAACATTCAAAAGGCTAAAGCCAAACCTAGGGTAATAAAACACTCTGCTGATCTTTTATATCTAGATACATTCTATACACACTTTAAGTATCAAAATAATAATCATAGGTTTGGGAAACCCATACCTTATCATCCAAAAGGGTTTCATGAAAGACCCTTCTATTCTTTCATTAAACCCTACAATGGTAAAATCAAAGGGCCCAAGGTAACCTGGGTTCCTTCTAATATTTGAATTATTTGTGCAAGATTAGGTAGGGTCACACTCAAGAGAAAATAAAGTGGGAGGAAAGATGTGGATAATAAAGAAAAAACTAAATGAAACCAAGAGAGTGGTTTCTTCTTTAAATCTTCGTTGTTATCCTTATAGTTCATAAAATTAATATCATAAACCTATTTTCAATAAACATAATTGCTGGGAAAAACAGCAAGAATTTTCTAAAGAAAATAGATCTGTTCATTCAGAGGTGTGTCAAATAGAAGTCGACGTACCATCGACTTCTACTCGACGCTAGCGTCAAGAAGCACTTGGAGTGGATAATTCGAATAGAATTCGACGCAGCGTCAAGTTCATATCGACGCATACGTCGACTTATCGGACGCTGGTCAAATTCGAGGTTACGTCGAGTTCTACTCGACGCAATGTCGACATCACTATATCGACTTAAGAATTGCTGAACAATCTCAAAGTTGCATCGAATATTAATCGACACAACGTCGATATAAAATCGCGCGCAGAATTGCTTCTAGAAACAGTCTTGACATATTTTGGCGTGATAATTATTATTCTAGTTGATGGTGCGTCGAAAACAAACCTAAGTTGCGACGAATCGTCTCCTTTATGCAACTTTGGCGTCGAATTATTTGCGCTTTTGAATTTTCCTCTCTTTACTCTCTTGCTCTCCTCTTCTCCAGCTTTCTCACGTTTTCTTCTCTCGCTCGTTTTCTTTGTGTTTGCAGGTACTTTCAATCCAATGGCTCCACCTAAGATCAACTTTGGGTTTAACGTTGATGTGGACTCATTCAATGTAGCCTCAGATAACTTCAAAGCTATCCTTGGGTTGTTTCAGTCCGCTGGCCTAACCAAGCTTATCTCTACCAGGTGTAAGATTCTAGATATAGAACTTACAGAATTCAAGGACAATGTTCATACAGCAGATGATAGGTCCCTTCAAGGGACAATTTCTGGACAGGATATCAATATATCTGAAGAAATACTCTCTCAAACATTTGATCTACCCACTGGGAGTGACCCAAATGAATTCACTGGAGAAGAGATAAAGAATTTCTTGGAGATCATGCAGTTCAAAAAGGATAAGACCATCAATCTAAAGAAAATTGATCTTGGAGAGGATTACAGGTTTCTGGCCGATATTGTAGGGAAGGTTCTCCTTTGCAAAATCTCAGCCCATGATGCCATTCCAAAGCAGCAGCTGCAGATCATGGGAATTCTGGTCCTTCAAAAGAAGATAAACTGTGGGAAATTGCTCCTAAAAATGATTGGGCACAAATATGCCCACAAAGAAAATGTCTACATGAGAATCATGAGCCAAGTGCTCTTTCACCACTACCCCAGTGTGTGCAAATCCAAGGGAGTGCCCATTCCTGCTGGAAAGAGGCTAAATATAGGTATATTCTCTAAGTGGACCAGGCAGATCCTAAAGCATGGTCAAGCTCCAGATTCACCTCCTCCCTCTCCAACTCAATAGGACACTGTCCTAGATCTCCCAAGGGATGATGTTCCAGCACAACCTTCTCCTCAACAGCAAAACCCTCAATCCACCCCATCTACTACAGTTCCTGAACCAACACCTCACATTCCACTTCAACAATAACAACAACAAGCCCTCATGCTAGCTACATCTACACCTCAACCATTCCCCATCATCTCAAACATATAGGTTGCTCCACCACCACTATGCCAGAATTCTATCATGCACTATCCCCAATCCTAGAAGACCTACCTCCATCATCTCCTCCATCTACCACACATATCCCTCCAATTGACCTTGAGCATATCATCTCTAAGGCAGTTGGCATGGCCTCTTCTACCTTTGCAGATCTATTGGCCACACAAGCAAGAAAGTTTGATAGGAAGTAGTCTCAAATAGAGGCTGAATTGTTAGACTCTAAAAGATCCCTCCAGGGTCTCAAGGACTTCATATATTCCTCCCTGGTAACAAAGGAGTTCTTAACCTCTCTTGTCAGTAAGGTTAAGAAGGGGGATAATGTTCTATAGGAAGAAAGACCTGTCCTAGAGGTGATTGTCCATGAGGATGAAGCTCCTGACAAAGTGACTACTTTCCAGGGTGCACAGATCCAAGGAGAGCCAGCTGCTGAGATAAATCAAGAAGGAATGCTACTGGAAGAAGGGGCACCAGATCAGGGGGAGTCTCTAAGAGATGATCAAGTATCAAAAGAAGTTCAGAATGATGAAGTGAATGATCAACCTCAGAAGGAGTCCATTCCTGAAGTTCAAAGGAACTTGGGAGAAGAAATGGATGTTTTAGGTACAGCAGTTGTCTAGGGGGAGTTCCAAGATAATATTCTGCTGAATGAAGTGGCTCAAATTGCTCAGGAAGCTACTCAGGAGGCTAAAGATAATGCACAGTCTCAGGAGGAGCCTCTCAAGGACAAGATTGTTGAAAAAGCAGAAAAATCTCCAGAAGATTAAGAGCTTCCTGAAGATGATGGGCCTCTGAAGGTTGCTAAAAGGAAGGTTATTCCAAAGGTTTTCTCAAGGAAAAGAAAAACTTCTGAGAAGGAGCAATGAAGCTCAGGTATTATGTACCTTCTATACATCCTGGAAACAAACAATTGTGGAAAGAACAGTATAATCTCTTGATAAATGAATGAAATAGCTTGTGCTTCAGTATGTCATATTCTATTGTCTATATTGTCTTGTATGTATTTCTGTTTATGCAAAATTTGTGTAAAACCACTTTAAACAATCTATAAAATTTGTTAAGATAAATAGGGGAGATTGTTGGGAAAAACTCTTTGGATTTAACTTAACAAATTATCTAAAAGTGATTTTATCTCTTAGGATTTAATTACCTATTATATAGTGAGGGTAATTTGGTCATTAGATGTCTTAGGATGTCACACTCAATTTAGGGTGTCAAGACCAGATCAAGAGAAGTACAATTTGGGTTGAATTAACAATTGCGTCGAATAGAAATCGACGCAACATCGAATTGATGTCGACACTACTTAGACTAGAAGTTCAAGCAGCTCAACCTTTCTGTCGAAGTAGATCAAGTTGACGCTACGTCGAAATGATATCGGCGTAGTTGAGATGTTCATGTCGAAGTAAACTTAGAAGTCTACGCAGCTTCAAGTTCAATTCAACACAGAAGGAAGAATCCGTCGAATCCATCTGAAGTCGACGCAACTTTGACTACATATCAACGCAGATGATGAAATTCAGACTCAAGCTTTCAACTTGATGGATACGTCGACAAGTAGTAGACGTTACGTCAACAACAGAGTTCAATCAGAGCAAGGAGGAATTCAAAGTTGCTCTTACAAGAACTCGGAGGCGCGTCGATAAGAGAGAAGGAGAAGTCGATGCAATGTCGAATACATGTGAAACATGTGAAACTGTAATCTCACAGACTGACTTGAAAAGGCTAATTTAGATGCTACAGATCTTATCACTCTTTCACGTTGGGATATCTGAATATTGAGCTAAAATGAATGTCGTGTTCTTTTATTAATGATGTGCGGACACTTGATCATCTAAAGAGACACGACTACTGTTTGAGACTGTTTTAATTAGAGCACTTTAGAAGCAGTCTCTATATTTATTTCTCTCAGAATAATTAATGGGTTTTCAAATTTGATGTTCTTTATGAATTTAATTAGAAATTTTTTACACCAAATAATGAATGAGGTTAATAGACTTCAATTAAGTTCGCTCTAGTACCAACTATTGTGAAAATTTAGGTGCGTCACTAAAAAATTGTGTTATCGAAAAATTAAGGATGATACAATACTGAATGTGGTGTCGACGAATGCAAGATCGTCTTACTCAACATATATCAATCTCATTTGGAGTCTAAATGCAAGATTAAAATTTTCTAAACGATTAATAAAATCAAGAACACGCAAATAATATAGAACTTGGGGGAACAATAAATTTACTGAAGTGCGAAAATTAATTTATACCGTACCGTTCTTTGCCTCAAATTTGTTCTTCATTACGGCGAATATCCTTAGGAGACTTGATGTGTGCTTCCTTAAAATCTAAGACACTAAAAATTCCGTCTACCATACAAGATTATTTATACGTTGGATCAGTACAACAAAAGAAAAGTTAGCACAAACCGAGCGTATATATGAATCAATCGTGATCAAATTGTGATACTTTATCCAATATACAAACTACAACTCTGAGATGAAGCAATCTATGAGATCCAGTATATGTAGGTATAAATTTGTTTAACACTCATTTTATTCTAAACTTAATTCAATGAATGAGATCTATATATAAATGACTGGTTGCTTAGATGATATGTTCAGTTTTATGAGAATGGGAGATGAGGATCGGCTTTTCCCTTTTCCAAAAACCTCGAAGAGTTCCTCCGTTCTTGTTGTTGGCCGACAGTGGAGAAATGAACCCAAAACATGAGAGTTGGCCCTTGCCTTCCAGGTAAATCAAAATCTAGATTGAATCGGCACCAAAATAAAACCTGTTTCATACTTTCTGATCATGGTCGGCCTTGCTCCTGGACTCAACATGAAGCAGATGCCTCCTTCCTCGGAGATCCATTCTCGTCTTATTTAGGAGCCAAATGAGCAGAGACAATCTTGTTCTCATAAAACTGAAGGTGAAGAACAGCCCGGGGTAGCGGTTTCACAAAGAGAGAGAAAGGAGACTCAGGGTAGTCACTCCTTGTTCACTCACGACACACATGGGGAGAGAATACAATACCAACTGGGCAGGACCGTTCAAAATAAAGCATTTCATCATGGGGGATTTAGTTTTAAAAAAAGTTGATGCAGTAGCGAGATCCAGTTCAGTTGGACAATTAAAACCCAACTGGGCAAGATCATTCATCATAAAAGAGGCATTACAAATGATGTTTATCGTCTTCAGGCTTATGACGGGGAAGAAATATCCCACACATGGAGTGGTGATGATCTGAAATGATTCTTTTCTTAATAAAAGCTTTTTCACTTACTTTTGCTTCTTTATTATTGCAATCGATATACTGATGACACTTTTCCATGTCTCTTGAGAAAAGATTTCGAATGGCTTTTTGCAATCGATATACTATCAACATCATGAAGACTAATGTATACGCTTATTGTACAACCCTGATGTTCGCCAGGCAAGCCCAGGACCTTGGGGTGCAATTAGCCATTTCTGGGGTGCAATTAGCCATTTTGGCGAGCCCGACCCGCTGAGGTGCAGTTCGGCAGGCGAGCCAAAGCCAGTATAGGCGAGTCGGGAGGTTTGGTGTGCGGATAGCACTTCGGGGGCCCGGCCTAGGCAGTATAGGCGAGCCGGGAGGTTTGGTGTGCGGATAGCACTTCTGGGGCTCGGCCTAGGCAGTATAGGCGAGCCAGGTGGTTTGGTGTGCGGATAGCCATTTGGGGCTTGGCCTAGGCAGTATAGGCGGGCCGGGAGATTTGATGTGTAGATAGACGCTTGGGGGCTCGGCATAAGCCTTCCAGGCAAGCCGGCTGCCACGGTGCCAATAGCGATTTGGGGCTTGGCTGGCCCCGGGGCTCGTGAGCTCCGCTCGCAGGAAGTGAAGTTGGTTCGCCCAGCAAGGGCTCAGAGAAAGGAAATCCCAAATGGTTTGCGGTTAGCTTCTCCGAACAGCGGAGTTTGGCTGTTAGCAGACCAGTTTGGGGTGCGGATAGTAAGAATGAACAGCGGGATTTGGCTATTGGCAGACCACAAATCCAAAATCTATAAATAGACCTCAAAGGGCACCTTGGGTGAGCATTCCGGTTCAGAATCCTTGAGCCCCCTCTCTCCCTAGGTCGTTTTGGTTGGGCTCTCTAGCTCTCCAAGGTGCCCGAGTCTTGGCTTTGGCTTGGGAGGGAAAGCGCTCAACGATCTTTCGGGTTAGTGGAGGGACCTCCTCGCTGAGACTAAGGTCTTAGTTGTTATGATCAGGACGCGTGTAACATCAGAGTAGACATAGGGCAAGATCAACTGACACGTGCAGCCATCATAAGGATTCACCGGCTTTCCGAAGAGCAATGTCCACCATTGATTGGGGAGAATTTTTTTTGCGTTGAGCGCATACAGAGCATCCTGCGGGTGTGTATTTTCTTGCAATATTACAGTTGTAACGTTAAATATAGTCATAAAATGAACTGTATTTGTAGTTGTTAATACAGTTGTAAAGTGATTGAAAAAAAGCACCCACAAAACATGCATTTCTTTATTTTTTCACAAAACATACATAATATTTTAAGTGCTCATATGTATATATTTTGTGGGTATTTTTTTCAACCATTTTACAACTGTACTAACAACTACAAATACGTTCCATTTTACGACTGTATTTAACATTACAACTGTAATATTGCAAGAAAATACACACCCGCATGATGCTCTGTATGCGCTCGACGCACAGAAAATTTTGCCTGCTGGTCGAGGCTTTTTATTAAATATGTAATACAGTTGCATGTAAATGACCAACTGTCATATATATTAGCCTCTCTCTCTCTCTCTCTCTCTCTCTCTCTCTCTCTCTCTCTCTCTCTCTCTCTCTGCGGTTATCCCTGTCTCATCTCCGGCAATCCCTTCACAGTGTTATTGAAAGGCAACCTCTTACACTTGTTTTGAGATCAAGATCATCGTGAAAGTTGCTCTTGATTTCTCCAGGAAAACTCGAAGTATGAAAAGGAGATGCAGAGATTAGTGTTTGACTAAGGCTCCGTTTGGCACAACTGCGGAGGTTGAGCGTGTTGAAAAATCTCGTCATTCGTGAACGGGCACCTAAGAACTTCATCCACTTTTATGTTCAAGTGGATAAAATTTTTTAGTTGGGCGTTCATGAATGACGATTATACCACCACGTTTATGACCGCCACCACTGTACCAAACGAAGCCTAAGTCAATCCAATGTACATGCACTGTAGATGATCACTTCTTCAGCAATAATTTGGTACGCTCAACATTTGTGAGCATGGTGCGTGGGACGACTCAGATGCATCCGTCAAACATAAACACAACTTGATGGACGGCGCAGATGCACTCCGCGCACCATACTCCATATACGTGGAGCGCACCAAAAACTTAGCTCAACACACAAGGGTAGTGGGCCGTGAAAAATTGCCCAGATTAATGAAGGAAAACTACTACAGTCCACCTCATTCAGATCCTCTGCCAATGAAATCCGAATCTGCCGGAGCCGATCTTCTCGATCTGCAAGGGTAAAACCACCTCCAGGAAAGGCCGAATGAAGATGATCGTCGCCGGCGATCTGTGGACAGAGGTAACCCCAAACCTTGATCGGCTCTTTCTGTCAAAAGATAAACAGAGAACTCCATTTTCAGAAGGATTGCCGGATGCCGTGTCCATTCTCCAGAAACGCCGAATAGAAGAGAGGGAGAGAGCCGACAGTTACCAAAAAAAACACGAGTAAACCGCCTATCAGCACTTGTTCATCCGTATAGCATGAAAAAATACAAAATGAGGTGTATTAATCCCCATAACTCCCTATTTAAAACCAAATAAATAAAATCCCATAAACTTAATTGAGATCTAAATATCATGTCTTTTCATATGTCAAGGATGAGATCAGGTTCGCGTCCTGAATTTACAAGACGATCTGGACAACCTATCACAGGCTTCGATAACGCACGCTCGTGGGAGTCCGAATAGATTCTAATTTTCGCGTATGCAATTGTTGAGGTTAATGTGAGTGAGCGGGGGATGGAGTATGCAATTGTTGAGGTTGATAGTGTATGCGAACATGCAATTTGCATTCCTGGGCAAAAAACCTCGTAACTGAATTATATACCTAGATTCAAATTCACGAGGCGTTCATAAGAGATTAAAAAATGTAGGTCGCCGAAACAACAGAGACGAAAACGACAAATCTCGTTGTCCTTCCATACTTCTATGAATTCATAATGTTACACGAGAATGAAACAGAGTGAAAACCTCGATAAGACCTGCGCCTGTTCCATCCCCATCTATCTTCCTCCTTATAAATTAAAGAATGCCTGTCTAGTGAATAAAAAATTTCTAGGGTGCGATTGATCGAAATAATCGCAGATTATTGGTCCATTTTTGTGCATAGTATGAGCGGAGAAGGCAACGGCGGTGAACGTTAAATGTGCGGCTTCGGACGGAGAGACTTTTGGATCTCGAACACCTGCTGCTGCTGCTCTAAAGGCAATGAACTAAGCTGTTCGGGCGTCAAACTCATCAGCTGCCGCAGAAGGGCGGACTCTTCTTCTGCTGAAAGCTGCATCAAATACATAATATTCATGTTAAATGATGCAAGATGTAGTCATAAATAGTGGATGAATTTGAAATGCAATTCTCCTATTTCTGCAATTATGCTATAAATAGTGGAAGTTCAATCCATCGACAAGATAACCTAATAGTTTTCATTTTGGTGACAAGGAATTATAGGAAGAATTCACAAGTATTCGCATCGTAATAATGGAGAAAAACAAGGAGAATCCAACCAGACTGGCAACACGACTGCAAAATTCAACCCAGAATGGCAACACGACCGTAAAATTCAACCCAGAACGGTAACACGACCATAAAATCCAACCCAGAATGGCAACACGACCATAATTTTTATGTTTATTTTTCTAGATACTGATACGGGCTAACACATAAAACGTCGGTAGTGTCGTCGGAGAGGTGGTCAGAGTTGGCCAGCGGTGGAGATGACAGTGAAGTTGAGGAGGTGATAGTAGGAACCAGAACCGCGGCTGCCTAAGCAAGGTGTGCTCAGAAAGAGAGAGAGCTAGCGAGCTACCACAATCGATTAGCAAAGACAAGAACAGACTTCAATCCATGTATGTCTTCATTCCAACATCATATAACTTAAAATAGACATAACAAGAAACTAACTCCCAATGGCTTACTCCAAACAGCTAACAACATCTAATAAAAGGTAATATCTAATGACTCGACAATTAATAAAACACAACTTGATAGCCAAAGCGTGAAACTGTCATGGGCCCACGCAGGGAGTGACAACGTGTGTCTGGGATGACGTGTATATCTTGTTACATTGTATCTTATTGTCGAGCACTTTTATTTCCCTCATTATTTTCGCACGTTTTTATTTCTCCCGTATTATGTAGCCCGGGTGAGGGCATATTTAGTAAATTTTGTTAAACCTTTTCCTCTCACTATATATAGGTGGGGAGGGTGGGCTTGATGGTTATGATGATAAAAATCATAATTCTCTTTCTCTTGAATCTTCTCATCCCATCTTCTTAGCTAGGGCTAGGGTTGAGCAAGGCTCCCCTCTTCCCTCCTCTCTCAGTCGAGCCCGGTTCCGATTGTATCTTTCACAATTGGGAAGGCTAGTTCGAGGAAGGCTCGAGACGATCCTCTCCGATATTTCTCCCTCTCAAGACCGTACACCCGCTCTCAAACGGAGGCTCATAACATCTTGGTATCAGAGCTTCTTCCCTCCTCAGGACGCAGCATCCGACCCCAGCCCTTGCATACCGCGGGTTATCGACAAAACAAAAGTGCGTATTTGTCTATTTCAGATCCTCGCAGCGACGATCAGACAACTCCTTCTGCATTGAAGACTCCAGATCCCTCCTCCGCCGAACCCGCGGCCCTCGCTTGCCCTCGACGACTCCTAGACACCTCCATCTGCCATTTCCGGCCCAATTGAGAAATGCCTGCAGAACGATCGGTCGACAACAACGCATTTGACGACTCCTGCAGTGGTTTCCCCTACTCCTGCCTGCCAAAACGCCCTCACCTACCTCCAAGCCTCCCATCCCTCCCACGTCGCTGCTCTGCTGCTTGCATGCCCAGTCGAGCGCCCAGTCAATAGCATAGGCGCTTCCAGTCCGCTGCCCTCACTTATACCACCTCCGGAAAGCCCCACGCACCTCATGCGACCATGAAAGAGGGTGGTCTTACCCTCGCTCACATTATGGAGACCATGCAAAAGTTGATGGCTATTCGGGTTAAACAACAGACCTCGATCATGGCTTTGACTAGCCTCTTAATTGGATTTCCCCTGCCGAAAACCGCCCAACGCGACGAGTTCTAATCAGGGTGAACCAGTCGTGCACTACGAGGCCATGGGAGGCACTGTTCCACGTTATGTGAAGTTGGATTTTCCCCTCTTTGACAGCAGGAGCGATCCCCTGGAATGGTTCACACGTTGTGCGCACTTTTTTGCCAACCAGCTCACGCCATTGGAAGATTGGATCAGGTTGGCTTCCTACCACCTCTTGGGCTCGACACAGCTATGGTATGGCCAACTGACTCTGTAGACCCCTACATTAACTTGGGCCACCTTCAAGCACTCCTGCAATCTGCATTTTGGGTCACCTCGCTACAGTAATCCCTTGGGCGACCTCGTCCCGTGGATGGTCACTTGGAGAGCTTTCAGATGTTACTTTTTCGTGTTCTTTCTATCTTGCCCGAGCATCAAATGCATATCTTCACCGCCTGCCTGCACGATCGGTTGTGCCTCGATGTTGAGTTCGAAGCCCCACAAAACCGTAGCACAACCATGAGCCTCAGGAGCATTTGTGAGAAATGTCCCCTCATGGAAACCCTGTCTAGAAGCCACTACGGTGGATATGGGAACAGTTGGCATGAGGACACCCCCACCCCCCCCCCCCCGTTCTAGCAGTCTGTTTGTCCCAACAGGGTAAGGAATCCAGGGCTACCCCCGCCATCAAGTGACTATCACGAGCAGAGATAGCAGAACGATGTGCACAAGGCCTTTGTTTTAATTGTGACGAACCATATTCAGTCAAACAAGAATGTTGGCTCAGTGGGACCCTTGTACTTCAAGCTTGAGGGCAAGCTTGATCCGAACAAGGGGGAGATGGTATGGCCCCACGCATGGGGTGACGCATCTCTGGAATGACGTGTATCTATTGTTACATTGTATCTTTATTGTCGTGCACTTATATTTCTTCTTTATTTCCGCACGTTTTTATTTCTCATGCATTATGTAGCCCGGGTGAGGAGCATATTTGGTAAATTTTGTTAAACCCTTTCCCCTCACTATATATAGGTCGGGAAGGGGGCTTGATGGTTATGATGATAAAAACCCTAATTCTCTACTCTTGAAACTTCTCCTTCTCAAACCAAAAGATGAGATTTGTGCTTGTCAAGGCTCAAACGACGACCCCTAAAATAGTCCACCAAACCCAAACATTCACTTGTTGTACCATAATTAAAAGTGAGGGGAATACCAAGATATCTCACTCAACTTCCCTTGTGTCATATCAAAACTAAAACTCATGCCGACTGGTTGTAGCAAATTTTGCTAAAGTAAATTTGTCTTTTTGATATTTAGCTTTTGCGCATACATTTCTAACCTAAATAGTCCTTGATTTCATCTAAAAATCATCATATTCCAAAGAAATCTTAGGTTTATACAGATGTTGATTGGGCTAGAAGCCAAGATGATCGAAAGTCCACCACCGGATATTGCCCCTTTGCTGGAGGGAATCTCGTGACCTGACGAAGTAAGAAAAAATGTGGTAGCAAGGTCCAGCACAGAAGCGGAATACATAGCAATGTCACGAGGGATATGTGAAGGACTCTGGCTTCAATCTAAAATGCAAGATTTGCGATTAGAAGATGGAAATCTTATACGACTATACTGCGACAATAAAACTGCTATCAACATTGCCTATAATCCCATTCAACATCACCAAACAAAAAATGTTGAATTGATAAAAACTTCATCAAGGACCACCTGGAGAAAGGCAACATTTACACTTTGTTCGTTCAATCTCAAGATCAACTACCTGACATCTTCACCAAGGGCCTGAGTTGTGACACCTTCACTGATAATATCTCAAAGTTGGGAGTAATTGACATATACTCCCATCTTGAGGGGGAGAGTTGAATTAGATAAATTAAGTAAACTAAAGCCCACTATAAAGTCACACGATAAAGACTCATATTCCTATTCATTCATTTAGTCTCACACCAATAATCTTGGTTTGAGTTAACCTCCTTTGTGTATAAAGGTTTCATGTAATAGTTATCTCCTTGATTGAAAATAATATTTCTCTCCATCTCTCAACTCTCATTACCTTTATTGCAGGTGAACATTCAAGGGAAAAGTGATGAAAACCCAAGTTGGATAGGGACTTTTGAGCTGTTTTGATGAAGTTTACTATGTGCACGGCCAGGACGCATGCCCACGCGTGATCATGTGTGGCAATCGCTACATCAACCTACTTTTGGATACAATTGAGCAAGTCCGTGCATCTTATTCTGCATTTCATATCAACCTCTCAAACTTCTAGAAGGCAATTGCGCATGACAGCTAAATTTCTGCACGCCCATGCGCCCAGTTCTGTAGAATTTTGGTTTCTAGATGACATTCTGCACAGCCATGCACACTCATGTGCATGGGGTCGTGCACGACTTCCTATAAGGGACACTGTTTCTGTTACGCCCCCGGACGGATCCGAAGGCGACAACGGGGCTGAACCCCCACTTTCTATTGACGGCCCTCGGGGGGCTGAACCCACCCGGTTCAGCCCCAATTGGGGCCGGCCGGCCCCCTTGGCCGGCCGGCCTTGGTCCGGGTATAAATATACCTGGATCCTCTTGTGGAGGGGTATGCAAGAACTATCAGGTATTCCTCAAACCCTAATTCCTCTCATAGCTCTCTAGATCTAGCTTTCTCCTTCTCTTCCTAGTAGATTCATAACAATTGGTATCAGAGGATTCGTCCTCCAATTTTTTTTTCCGCCGCATTACTCCGATCCATCGGCGATATCGTCCCGATCCAGCAGTGATTCCGCACGCCTCCAGCGGAATCGTCCCGCACGCCAGCGGCTTCTTCGACAACGAGCGGAATCGCTCTGCACGCCAGCCAGCGGAATTGTCCCGCACGCCAGCGGAATCGACTGCCGATTCCAGCGACATCGCGTCCAGCGCAGCCCTCCAGCGGAATCGACATCCAGCCCTCGACATCCAGAGCCCGCCGCCTGCTGCTCCAGCCCTCGACATCGACGACTCCAGTCCTCGCCATCGACGCCGCCGCCTGCTGCTCCGGGGCCACTGCCGCCTCCTGAAGCTCCAGCCCTCGACATCTCGCTGCTCCAGCGACGTCTCCAGCGGCCGATTCCGCCTGTTTTGGATCCGCTCGACCCCGACTCCTTCGGATCAGCCCGGCCCCGACTCCAGCGGCTGCCGACAGTCCAGATTTCCGTCAGCGACCTCTCCAGCGGCCGATTCCGCCGGTCGCGCAGTTCCGGCTCTTCCGCCGATCCTCTTCCGCGACGATTTCGCCGAGCCTCAAGGCGTTTGATTCCAGCGGCTTCTTCGACAACGAGCTTCTTCTCCGACTTCTCCTTGAGGAGTACCTCGTCCCATTTCTGCGGAGTCGACCATGGTGACTCGTTCCCAAGAAGAATCCCATCGGTTGGCCACCCTCGAAGAGACTTACACCGGGTTGGCCAACACGGTGGCGGCCCTCGAAGAACAGTTGAAGGCTTCAGAAAAACGATTGGCAGAAAAGATAGATACGCGCATGGACGAGCTAAAAAGTTTGTTGACTCAGCACATCAAAGGTCAGACTGTGGCGAAAGAAACCCACGCAGTCCAGATTCTCATTCCGTCTTCAGCATCGGGACACAAAGACTGCGGTTCGAGATGGTACCGATCAGGCCTCCATCTTCAATAGGGGACTTGGAATCGACGCGTTTGCCATGGTTTCCCCTCCATTCCAGGGGCGCCACGAGGACCGGGAGCACATTTTAGATACAATCGAGTTCGAGGTATCTACCCTGACCTTGCCAGGAGACTCCGCACCACCCACTATGACTGTTGCAGGGTGGCTCGGCCAACAACCGGTGACCATTATGATTGACAGCGGGAGTACACATAACTTCCTCAACCCGGCGGTGGCACAGAAGCTTGGGCAAGAGATCATTAAGGATGCTGCGTCCCAGATTGCGGTGGCAGGTGGACGCACGTTGCAGTGCGAAGGCAGGCTTCCGGACGTGAGGGTCAGTGTGCAGGGATACACCGACAGGATGGATGTCTACTTCTTGCCCATCCATGGGTCCGATATGATTCTGGGGACCCAGTGGTTGCGTTAGCTGGGGAGGGTCACTCTGGATTGGGATGAGTTGACTATGGAGTTTGCTGAGGAAGGGAGGGAGTACTGCCTGAATGGAATCAGAATCTTACCAGTACAGGGGCCTTTCTTCGATGCTTGGAGATTGCAAGGAGACGAGCATGACGTAGCTGGGAGGGCGCCGAAGGAAGGGACCGAGCCACCAGATTCCCACCTTGAGGACAAGCTGGGTCTTAACGGGGTAGGGAATGTTACACCACCGGACAGATCCGAAGGCGACAACGGGGCTGAACCAACTGGTTCAGCCCCCACTTTCTATTGACGGACCTCGGGGGGCTGAACCCACCCGGTTCAGCCCCAATTGGGGCCGGCCGGCCCCCTTGGCCGGCCGGCCTTGGTCCGGGTATAAATATACCTGGATCCTCTTGTGGAGGGGTATGCAAGAACTATCAGGTATTCCTCAAACCCTAATTCCTCTCATAGCTCTCTAGATCTAGCTTTCTCCTTCTCTTCCTAGTAGATTCATAACAGTTTCCAGAAAATTTGAATCTCAATGATGTTGTACACTTGTACTACATTCCGCACAACCCTGTGCACGCGTGTGTGTGAGGCCGTGCGCCATTTTCTATGGAATTATGCTTTGGTGCAGAAAAGAGTGATCTCGATGGAGTTTTTATATATTTCTCGCGGCCATGCGCATGGCCATCTGTGTGGGCCGTGCATGCAGTCGTAGATGCCTAATTGTGGGTTAATTAAAGGTTTATGTTGGGTTGTTTGAGGAGACTCATTTTTAGAAGTTCATACTCAGTTTATGGATCTGGTAGGAGGAGAAAAGGGCTTACTGAAGATCAAAATAAAAGACAGGAAGGAGTTGGATCTTGAAGGAAAACTCTCTCAAGAGCATGATTGGGTATCCCTAGGTTTATCTTCTACTTGTCTAAGGATTGTATTTCTTAATCGATAACTCTATGTACATTTATCATTGTAAGCATGTCATTCAATGGATTTTTATATAGAATGAGTAGCTAACTTCTCTTATTGCTTGGGTGTTGGTTTGATGTATCTGTGATATTTGTGGTCGATTAGGTTGTGTTTTATCCATTGATGAAAGTTGTGGAACAGTCTCTTGCATCTATAATTTTCTTAAGTGTTTAATCTCTATAAAATTAGCATAAGTATGCCTCTTGTGATGGGACCAAGATTTTATGAGTTTATATTTCGTGTAAGAACTTGAATTTGCATTGAGTTGGAAAAAATTTCTATTGCAGTTCTAACAACATGTAGAGATGTTTTTGTATCAAGATATTTGGAATTTCTATGTACTCATATGCTAGGAGTCTTTGAGAGATCCTATGGACCAAGGCGTCTCTCCTAGATAATTAGTTGTCTCATTCACCCGGACTAAATGTTTATGACCCTTATGAAGAAATTCCAATGTCACTACAACTTAGTCGATGTTG
This sequence comes from Dactylorhiza incarnata, assembly GCA_033032865.1. NCBI lineage: Eukaryota > Viridiplantae > Streptophyta > Magnoliopsida > Asparagales > Orchidaceae > Dactylorhiza > Dactylorhiza incarnata. The sequence continues at coordinate 6,032,669 of JAWHQI010000120.1, read as the reverse complement.
AGAAACACAACGAATCAACCCTTCATTTTACCCTTACAGATAAACCAACTGGCCAAGCAATACGCTCTCATTAAATTACTCCGCAATCATATAAATTTACTACACTTTACTTTCAGTTCTTTTTATTGTTAGTGAAACAACATCAATTTTGATATTATAGATAAAATAAAGATCAACACGTTTGTATACTCACCCCTCAAACTTCATGTGGAGACGATAACTTACTCATCACTTTATTACTTGCACGAAAGGTGCACTTATCCTTCACATAGTGATGCACGCGTTCCGTGAGAGTGTTACGTCTACCCTTATTAAGTCCAAACTGGTCCAAGGCCCGAATTCCTGAAGAATATCAATAAAAAAACTCCATATCCTCATTTTTTAATCCCATGAACACAAAGCAAATCATCAGCATACACAAGATGAGACACTGGAGGAAATATTAGCATGCTTATTGACATTGGCTGCTCATTATCCGACAGATGACCATCTCAGCAATTCATCTCGGAGCGCACAAATCAATCTTTTTTATATACAAATAATTAGTTGTAACGACATTACCTTTTTCATTTATTCCATCATATTTAGATGTACACCGTGGTATATGAGTTACTTACCCAAATGAGGTATGAAAAAGGATTTCACCTTTCTTCATGGATCAGAGCTCATCTACGTGACCTTGAGTTGTCGCCTCTTTCATTGTTGCTTCGCTCTCCGCTATGAAGCAACCATTTTTTAAGATCTGCATCGCAAATTGCTCCACCAAAAGTTTCTCATGTTTTGTCATCTCTTGTGACGTCAACTTCCTCTATCTTCACTATACAAACCACTTTATATATATGCAGCTTGAGTCTCACTCTATCAACTTCCATAACATCTTTAACTGTGGCTGCATTCTCACCATCACAACAAAAGTGCCCGTCATCATGCCCCTGTGGGCTCTTCTTCATTCTTATATCTCCCAAAATGCTTCTTTATCAATGTGTCTTTGTTGGTGAGCCCAATGCCCAAATCGCTAACTGCATGGTCGGTGCTCCCTCCAACAATGTGTCCATCGCTAATTTCTAGGTCGCAAAGGAGTATTTTATTTCTCATTTTCTTCCTTTGTTGATTTCCAACATTGTACGACCAGTATTCCTCGGGTACAGAGAAGACAGTCGAAGACAAAACACAAAACAACCACGAGGGGGCCCGGGCTCAACTCACCATCAACTCGCGGCCATCTCGTACTAACCTAGAGGCTAGTAACAACATGCAAGACCTCGTTGGCGACCTAATGAATTTCGCATAGGAGTGGGGCACACCCTTTGACAACAGGGTACCCCCCCCCCCCCCCTATGCTTCAATTTTCTATAAATACGACATATTGTCAGAGGAGGGTGTGAGTCAATGCTAACATCTCCTAAGGGTACAGGAGGGTGTGAGTCAATGCTAACATCTCCTAAGGGTACTCGCCAAAGCTACTGAACTTGCATGTTTATAGCTTGAGCTTGCTTTCCTCCCCTAAACCTAGATGTATCACACCCTCATTATTCTGTAATTTGAACAATAAGATTTCAGACTTCTTCATGTCTTCTTTGTGTTTGTGGTTGTTTCTTTGGTAAGCTAGTAACTATCAGTCATGCTCAGTCCAAACTTTACGATCCGAGTTCTCGGCTACAACATCTTTGTGAGGTGTGCGTGGGCTTTGGTCGAGGGTAGAATAATCTCTGAAGAAGTACCATGGAGCATGAAGGTGAGTCGGAAGCATATTGTGACGTCCCACAAGGATAGGGTGAGGTATCATGCACGCCGACTTAAACGATTTCCACTGTGTGGTCGAACAGACCTTGTGGGGTTACTCGCACCCCGTGTCGAGGTCACAGAAATCTCGCCTCCTATACTAGTCAACTTGGAGACCTTGGCGCCCCTTAAGCTATATGGGAATGTGCCCTCAACCGAGGACTGCGAGCATCTCGAGCGAGTTCAAGTCACGGCGGGGAAGTCCTCGCAATGTCCTAAACTTGATCAAGAGGATCAGATCAATCCACCTCACTTCCAAGAGGTGACAAGTATTTTCTACGAGGGCATTCTGAACGCGCTCGTGCCGGCAGTATTCTGCGAACACATTCTCAGCTACTATTTCGGGCAGGACAGCACGTCGAACCATCTCCAATGGTTTGCACACGTGGTGTCCATTCACAATGTTTTCAATGTTTTGAAGTGCTGCTTTTTTGATCATCTTCAATGGGAAGGCACGTGATCAGTTTCATAAGCTGCCAGCGAGTTCCATTTATTGCTTCAACGATCTGCACTGTGGGCTTATGCTACGATTCACGACCTGCAAGAAGAGGAAGAAGGAAGAAGGAAGAAGGGTTAGCGAGCCTTATTCCCGATCATACAAGGAGCTCACGAGACCCTGAAACACTACATTTATTGCTTCCAGGAGGAGGTTCGGAGATCCAAGAGGTCGACGGGTACACCTTGCAGCTCGGGTTGATGTGCGGGCGGCAGGAGCAACTATTCAACAGGAAGTCAGTCACGACCTTCCTTGCTCTTCCGAGGAACTCACTGACCGCGCTACCCAATTCATTTAAGGCAAGACCACCAATAGAGAGTTCTTGGCCTCGCTTACAAGGTTGGCCAAGGGTGAAGAACGTTTGGGTCTCGCGAGGATTGGGTGAGTTGAAGGGGCAAGAAGACCGAAAGAAGAGCGTCGCAGAGCGCAACAAGGTCATCACTGAGGCTTGACATGACTTGATTAGTGACACCTGGTATTCCTAGCAAGGCCGCCATGGAGACCACAAGACGGATCTTGTAACTTTGGGTGAGATCGGTGCAACTTGCCAGATCGTCGTCGAGGTGATGACTGAATGGAACGCAATTACTCTCCGTCAAGAAAGTCAATGGAGATAGCTTGGTGCCCAGGATCTCGCAAGAGCAATCAAGCTAAACTCCCACAGCAGTGGCAAGGTCGAGTGTCGTATTAAGATTTCTACAGGGAAGAATGCCGTCGTAACCGCTTGACCGGTGAAAATAAGTTCCCCCAAACGGAGCCTAAAAGTAATGCGGCTAACGATTTCACAATAATATTTATGAGACTACAGTTGAACGCCACATGAAGAATTAACAATGAATGATAACGATGGATTCATATAATTCCCAAAAATTATGACTACGTCAATGATGAAGAAGATGATGAAATATATAAGTTGTAATAATGATGACAACTTGTAATAATATAGATCAGTTATGGACTGAAAAAAGTCTACGCAAGATAGTCAAAAGAGAGCCGATAAACTTATGTTTTTAATGATGAAAGAAACAACCACAACCCCAATAATAAGCATTTGAAAACAAAATAAATCAAGTACCTGGGAGATTTGCTTTTGTTTGTGCTGCAACCCATCTGTATTAGATATCTGTCTTCCAGCTGTGAGGCCAGAATCAGATTGCTGAGCAAAAGAGAAACCAGGCAGAGAAGAGTTTCCACTAAGCAAATTATGAGGAATGCCTCCCTCTTCCAATCTAGGTCTCTTTGAATGCTGACTTGATAGCTCCATCAGTTCCCCAGATATTTCATTTTTCCTGACAAACCCTACGGAATTTGGTTCTGAGCTAATTCTTGACGCAGAAAATAAATCTAGGCTAGACACAGATGGCCTCGCTTCCCTCGAAAGCATTTCCACTCCACTCGATAGCATTGGTTGATTCGAGGCAGTCTGTAACATAATATGTAAACAATGAAGGGCAATGCATCTATTATGCTAAATAGATTAGAACACGTCAAGGAAAGAAAATTTGAAGTACAACTCAACATTTCATTACCCTTTATCAGTAAGACGGATATGGATCATCTTCTAGAGCAGAAAATTTAGTCTCCATTTTCGCTGAAAGCGTTTAGCTCATTTGGTTACCCAGGGGGGATCAATTCCTTGACCCATACCTAGTATCATAGCAGCAATGGTTTCACCCCAGCTACGTTATTTCCATGGAATAAGGACTCACTAAATTATTTGAACTAGTCTTACAACTGGCACACAACGTAACTTCGTCCTTTGACCTTTTTTTTAGGCATGGGGCAATAACTGACTGCTTTATTTCCCTATACTATGGTGAAAACATTGACGCCAATCAAAGGGATTGGATAGTAAAGAATTCTGCTGATTCGACTGGCTAATAAAAAAGAGCATCAAATGAAGCGGAAAAAGAGGGCTGAAAGCAATTAGTGATCTATAGCTTCAACTATCCGGGGCAATTAACCTTAAATTACTTATGGAATAGCTAATCATTTATATGCATCTGCCAATGTGATAGAAGGCATATGTATTCCAAACTTTATTTTGTGCCATTATAAAAGAGCATTTATTGTGCAGTGGTGTTCAGGAAAACAAGCCAACATCATTTAATCATATAATAGTAACTCCTTTGATCAGCGACTATCAAAATGAAACTACAGAAGCTAATAACTCACAGAAAAGAAAATGGCAGCTCTCAGTTATAGGCATCCTATGATACACAATGCATCTAATACCCAACCCTCAAGCCTATCTTTGCAGTAGACTTTATGTATGGCCTCAAATATAAGATTATTATTCATCGCAAAGTTGCAGACGTCGGATGTCGGGGACATGTCAATTTTAGTTTTCCATATCAGTTTTATATATCGGTGGATATATCTGAGATATTTAATATATCGAATTTTAATATTTATATATATATATATAATCATATATAAATATAACCATTTTTTATTTATATATATTGATATATTAACAACTTAACACACATTGAACTCCTAAATCTTACAAACAACTATGAACAATTGTTACACAAATAAGAACAATATAATACTTTAAGTAAAACACTAAAAAACATATATTTTAAAAATAGCAATTTGCAATATATCTGTGTCTATGAATAAATATTATGTATGCAACTATAACATTAAAACATGCATTATTCATGATTTGTCTCGTAATCATCAACAGTCAGGAATGTAGATGGAATATGATCATCATTCGATGAACTTGACGACTCAAGATCTGCCTCGTCCATCACGGACACTTTTCTCTTTCCTTTTCTTTTTTCAGCAATGGTCAAGCCTTTGAGCTTCATAAATCTAGAAGGTCTCCTGGTATCTAGATCGGCGACGACAATATCTCCATGTTGCACTCACGTCAACCGCTCTCCAGGAAAAACTTCATCATCACCATCATCATCCTCGCCATCAACAACATTCACCATCCACTCATGTGTTTTAACTAAATCTAAGCCCTTGTCTGTCAAAGGATCTCGAGATATTTCGACTTCAACATAGCACTGAACTTCACAAAAACTAAATCGTTCAATCTTTTGGTGTTCGAGTCTATTCCTCTTCTTAGAATGTATCTATACATTTTAAATATATAAATAATGCATAAAATGATACACTCTACGTAAAATATTTCTATTAGACTAAGGCTTTGTTTGGCGCAGCGTTTCAAGGGTGGGGGGTCGCTGATTTTCAAAAATTCCCGCCAAACGAAAATTTTAAGGGCAATGGTGGCATCAGCCACCGCTAAAAATAGCGGTGGCCCGCTATTTCCGAGTCGCGGAATTTTTTCGCGACTCGGAAATAGCAGCAGCGCTGCTGTCCTTTTTTTTAATAAAATACTATTTATATTATATGTTTTTTAAATATATTATATATTATACGTTATTTAATAAAATAGTATAATATATAAACGTATAATATATTTATTATATATATATATAAACGTATAATATATTTATTATATATATATATATAAACGTATAATATATTTATTATATATATATAAACGTATAATATATTATAAACGTATATATATTATAATATATAAACGTATAATATATTATAAACGTATATATATTATAATATATAAACGTATAACATATTATAATATAAAAAAATTATATTAATATAAGTTATATATAATATATTTCAAAAAGAAAATTTTGATTGAGTATTTAGAAATTTTTGGTTATGTTGAAATATCACTTAAAACGATGTTCTTCCAAACAGTTTCACAGATTCTGCCACCACTCTGCAAAACAGTTGATTATTCCCCCACTGCTTCCCACCACTGCTTCTCCAGTCGCCCCCACTGCGCCAAACAGAGCCTAAATTATGAGTTTTAATGGTATGTATCTAACCATCTCAAAAGTACTTCAGTTCCTTTCACAGTCGAAGGAAATAGTAGTTAGGCTCAAAATTGTCATTATCATAGTTTTAAGATGACTATCAGCTTCGTTAAGCCCCAACCAATGCACGGGTGAAAAACAAAATCAAAAATTATTTCGACGATGCATCATTTAAAATTAACGGTTTAATCAACATAAAATATTAAATATTAAATTATATATGCATTTAAGTTAGTGCTTTGTAGTTGTCTCTTTGTGATGTCTTTACCAAAAAATCTTTGTTGGTATTGGTAAAAATTAAGCTCAACACTAATGTGATCCTGAGTAGAAGCTCTTTCTTATATATCCTCAAGAGATAATCAACAAAATCACACATAAACCTTTCGTCGGTTTAAACCTTAAGTCGATTGGGATAATAAAATAGTTTAAATAATGTAAAACCCCACCTTAGTTTTACCACAAATCCGCAGTCCGGTCGGGCCCCGTGATAAGATAGCAAACCAAGAAACGGTAATAATAATTGGTACATAGCTGGTATAAATTAAAAGTGCTAAAGAGTACTTACAGCGGAAATAAAGAATGAAACTAGGGGTAAAGTGTACCTCGAAAGCTGAGTTCACAGAGCCACTAAAATTGAAATAGTCAACATACTTGAAAGTCTGAAATCTTATACAAAGTCTGTTACAGGAAACATCAGAAAATCTGGATACACGTCCAACATTACATAACAGTACTGAAGAAATAAACTACTGTAAGTAAACAAACTATATAGGGAAACATCGGCAAACGCGCTCATCCTAGGCGTAACACCTCGCCTGTGACCCCTGTAATAATAAGCCCAAAATGGGTCAGCCCAACTAGAGAGTAAGAAAGACTACTCTTCTTAGTGACACTAAAAATATTTGTAAGGAACATGAGTGCATGCTTTGTTTAAAAATAATATTTTCATACAAAAGAATATTTCTATTATACTGTGCGTACTTTTCAAAAAAACATTTAACATAAATGTCTGTTCTGGTTTAAAAAAAAGTCTTATGTATACATTTTCAAGCTCCAACAGGGAAAGGTGATCTATCTCACTATTTCTAAATTTTTTATCGCATGCTCAGTTTCTATTTATCTAGTTGTTATCTTTCATAACGTCTTATGCTGAGAATCTGTTTGTGCGCATTCTACAGATTCGAGTCTCAACTAACGAACGCAGAGGTTCTAAAGTCTTACGGACATAGACTCGTATCTTCTGAATTTCTAATGGAGAACACGTCTCCCTGCATTTGAGGCTCGTAGGGTCTACTACGCCCCATGAGTAAGATAGTGCGCCTCTATCTATCATGATGGAGGGTGCCTCAACCATGCCTCCTGATTAAGTTAAGTAATCGTTGGTTCTTTTATTTATTCAGTTGGAAGACGCGGTTCATATTTTACGCTAAAGAACTGTCCCGCATATATTTTCTGGAGTTTAATATACTATCGCACGTCTAAAGAAATGCAATGGTTATGTGTACTATACAAATCCATATTTATTTACAACGAGTATATTCACATTTCTCAATAATAAAACTTGTACATATTACTATGCGATATATCTAGCCAAAAAGAATAGAATTTCTTACTGTTGTATTGCGGCGTTCGTATACATGGCGAGGCGGCATGGTTCCTTTCTAGATTACTTGCACGCTTGATTCTTGCTCCGATCTAAGCGAGTTCAAGCCTTAAATCTGAAGAAAACATGAACCCTAATTACTCTGTTTTCCTTCTTCGAAGATTTGACAACACATTTACATTTCAAGGGTTACTAATAGAGTGAACCACAGTAATTCTATGAAGGAACACAAAGGATTCAAAAACGTCCACTAATCAACGTAGGGATTAATAATTTCCAGTATTAAAATAGGATGGCAAAAGCATGGCTACTGACTGGTCAGCGTAAGAGTGTCTTACCTACAAAATCGAAAGGAAGAAATTTGTCGGAGAGGGACGGCCTAAATTCTTGATGAGGAGGAAATTTCACCGCCACTATCAACTGCACAGAGATGAGTGAAGGTCGGAACCATCAACAATGGATCACAAACGGCTGGGGAAAAAGGGGAAACAGAAATTGCTACTTACTCACGCAAGGATGCTGGAACGGTCCTCCCTGCTCTTGGTTTTCAAAGGCTGCTAGGGCACGGTACCGAGAGCCGATCGATGTCCGGAATCGAACGACACCACCGGGAAAGTTGGCGAAACACGGCAGACTCGCCGTCTCCTGACTGGAGGTCTATGCCTACCGCCGATCTTTTTAAGAAGGCTCGACGATGCGAAGAGGGGGAAAGACGGCGATCGACAGAGGTAACCCTAATATCGAGGGGGAGAAGAGATCGTGAGGGAAGACAGTTACGAGAGGGGGAGAGAGCGTCGTCGGCTGCTAAGAATGCGAGAATGAAAGGCGGTTTTCGATTCCTTACTGAGGGAGAGTTCACGTAACCTTTTTATCGGAGAACACGCGCGTGAGCCCTAAGCGCCGGTTACGAAAAGAAGTGTGAGGCCTGCGGCTTTTTCCTATCTTAACCATAAATTGACACGGGAAAAACAATGGCTGAATTCCTTAGGAGGGAATCAGCCCATTAAATCGTAAGCCAAAATAGCCAAACCTTAATAACTGCTAAGTCTACACGCTACACCCTCGCATAACTATTAAAATGCGTCAAGTAAAATATCAACAACTTCCATTCATAAATTTTATTAATGCGCATCCATTAATCGTAAAGAAATTATACCTCGATCCGACGTTGGCTTGGTCAATCCTGCTCGAGATCGGGCCCTGCGACCAAATTTACTTTTGCGTATTAAATTACGGTTGTTACAAATCTCCCCTCCTAATAAAATTTTCGTCCTCGAAAATTACAACCATACCTGAGTCAAAAAGGAAAGCATAATTTGCATTGCTCCGGAGTTCATCTTCTCTTTCCCATGAATACTCCGGTCGGCCACAGTTCATCCAAAGGACCTTTACAAAACGGATCTCTCTGTTACGGAGCTTCTGAACTCTTGAGTCCACTATCATGACTGGCTTGATATTAATACTAAGATTTGATTCGATTGGTGCTTCTTCAGTACTGATTATCTGACTGGGATCTCTGACTGCTCTCCTAAGATATGAGACGTGGAATACGTCGTGTAGACCACTCATCTCCTGGGGCAAGGCCAATCTATAAGCTACCTCACCTATGCGTTCCAGCACCTCGAAAGGACCAACGAACCTTGGACTCAACTTCTTCATCCGCTTGATACGAGAGACACCCTTGACTGGTTTGACCTTCAGATAAACATAGTCTCCTACGCTGAACTCCACTGATCTATGCCTCCGATCATAGTATTTGGCCTGACGATCTTATGCTATCTTCATACGCTCCTGAATGAGTTTGATTCGAGCTGAGGTCTTGTCCACCCATGATTCTGTATTGGAAGACCTCTCCTCAATTTCAGCCCAGCACAACGGTGTCCGACACCGCCTACCATAAAGTGCCTCAAAAGGCGTCATCCCAATGCTAGCTTGAAAACTATTATTATAGGAGAACTCTACAAGGGTGACATACTTCTCCCATTTACCTCCAAAATCCAGAATGCACATACGAAGCATATCTTCCATGGTTCTATTCGTGCGCTCTGTTTGTCCATCTGTCTGGGGGTGGAAGGCTGTACTGAAAAGTAGCTTAGTGCCCAAACGCTCCTGAACGTACTTCCATTCCTTGGAGGTAAATCTGTCATCTCTATCAGAAATAATAGCCTTGGGAACACCATGCAGTCGGACAATTTCATCCACATACAACTGAGCTAACATCGGACCCTGATCCGTTCTCTTGTTAGGAATGAAATGGGCAACTTTGGAGAGACGGTCAACTATAACCCATAAAGAATCATTCCCACTCTGCGAACGGGGAAGGCCGTGAACAAAATCCATAGATATATCTTCAAAGTTCCACTCCGGAATAGGTAGGGGCTTCAACTTGCCCCCTGGTCTCTGGCACTCGGCTTTAACCAGCTTGCATGTTTCACACCTTCCAACATATTCTGCTACATCAATCTTCAAACCTGACCACCAGACTGACTTCTTAAGATCTGCATACATCTTCGTGCTACCCGGATGTATCGAATATCTGGAATTATGAGCTTCAAACAATATATCCTCACGAAGGTGATCAACGTCTGGGATGCATACTCTACTATCAAAAAGAAGTAAGCCTTCATGAATGCTGAACCTCTCCTTCTGACCAGCCTGGGTTGAGTCCCAAATCTCTACCATCTTCGGATCTAGAGGTAAAGCCGTTCTGATCCTATCTTTAATATCACAAGTGATTTCCATCCAGTTTAACCTTGCAGAACCAAGACTGGAGCGTGGTAAGATACTGATCTCTAATCTCTCCAGAGCTCGAACAAGTTCTTCCTGCTGGGTAATGAGGGCATAATTCGAACCTCTCCTACTAAGTGTGTCAGCTACCACGTTTGCTTTCCCGGGGTGGTATTGAATACCGATGTCATAATCTGAGAGGAATTCCACCCACCTACGCTGCCTCATATTAAGCTCTTGCTGATCATATATATACGTGAGACTTTTATGATCCGTAAAGACCTCACAACGAATTCCGTAGAGGTAGTGTCTCCAAATCTTCAAGGCGTGGATGACCGCTGCAAGTTCCAAATCGTGCACAGGATAATTTCTCTCGTGAACCTTTAACTGCCTGGAGGCGTAAGCTATGACCTTACCATGCTGCATGAGTACACAACCCAACCCTTGACCTGAGGCATCGCTATATATCTGAAATCCTTCTGAGCCGGAAGGTAAACTCAAAACCGGGGCGCTCATCAATCTAGATTTTAACTACTCAAACGCAAGTTCACACTCCACTGTCCATGTGAAGGCTTTCCCCTTCCTGGTGAGTGTAGTCATCGGTAGCGCTATCTTCGAGAAGTCCTTAATGAATCTCCTGTAATAACCTGCCAGGCCAAGAAAACTGCGAACCTCAGTCACTGCCTTCGGCCTTGGCCAATCCTTTTTTGCTTCTATCTTTTTCGGATCCACCACGAGACCCTTCTGACTGATGACGTGTCCCAAGAATGCAACCTCTGAGAGCCAAAACTCGCACTTTGAAAACTTGGCATACAGCTGATTCTTCCTGAGAGTGCTCAACACTGCCCGGAGGTGCTCAGCGTGATCTTCTTGACTCTTTGAATAAACCAAAATATCATCTATGAAGACAATCACGAACCGGTCTAGTAGTTCTCGGAACACCCTATTCATCAAATCCATAAAGGCGGACGGGGCATTAGTTAACCCGAACGGCATGACTACGAACTCATAGTGTCCATATCTAGTGCTGAACGCCGTCTTCTGGATGTCCACATCTCGAATCCTCAATTGGTGGTAACCTGACCTCAAATCTAGCTTGGAGAACGTGCTAGATCCCTCGAGCTGGTCAAACAAATCATCTATCCTGGGAATAGGGTACTTATTTTTAATTGTCAGCGTGTTAAGCTCACGGTAGTCTATGCACAATCTCATGCTACCATCTTTCTTCTTGACGAAAAGAACAGGGGCACTCCAAGGTGAAGTGCTGGGGCGAATGAAACCCAAGTCGATCAATTCCTGCAATTGAATCTTCAACTCGGCAAGTTCTCTGGGAGCCATTCGGTATGGACTCTTGGCCACTGGCGCAACTCCAGGAATAAGATCTATCTGGAAATCAATCTCTCTGGTAGGAGGGGCACCAGGTAATTCCTCTGGAAAGACATCAGGAAAGTCCTTAACAACAGGCACTTCTAACAGATTAACCTTGGCTTCAGCATTCATCAACACTAGAAAGGTCGCACAACCCTTGTTGATGCATCTGACAGCCTGGACTGAGGAGATTATTAATTTAGAGACTCCCTTCATGCCCTGGAAGGTAAAAGCAACCTGATTGGGTCCTTCGAACTGTATCACCTTGTTCCTACAGTCAATCTTTGCATTCATAGCCGAGAGCCAGTCCATACCCACTATCAGATCAAAACCTGTTATAGGGAGGAGTGAAGCTTCTATTGAGATTTCAGTTTCTCCGAACCACACTGGAACTCTACACTTAGTCTTGGTCTGCAAATAGGATCCATTAGGCATCATAACTTCTAATGATGCAGACTTTGGCAGGGCTTCTAAATCCAGCTTACGCATCAGAGATTCTGCTATGAACGAGTGTGAGGCACCCGTGTCAAAGAGAATCTTGGAGGGAACGTTTCGTATCATAAGTATTCCTACATGCATGAATGCAACAAAGGTATATGTTTAGTGTCACTAAGGAGAGAAATACTAAAACGTCTTGGTCGTACACATACCTGTCACCACGTCCTCCTGATCCTTAGCTTCCTGCTGGCCTAGCCCATAAGCTCTGGGTTGCACCGGACCACGTCCTGCAGTATTTTTCTCCTCGGTTCCAACATGAGCCTTTCCTTTGTCGGTTCTGCTAGGACCACCGACCTCAAACCTCGACTATAAAGGAATCATAGTTAGGCCTATTGAGAGAAAGCTCTAACTTAAGAAAATTACTCAAATGGAATTTCGTACCTGAACCACGGGAGTTCCCTGGCAGTAACGGGCTATATGTCCCGGTTGATGGCATTTGTAACAGACTCCCGCAGCAGCTAACCACTCACCCAGGTGGTGACGGTGGCATTTAGGACAAAGGGGGTAATCTTTGACCTTGGACTCGGTCTGACCACCCTTCTTATCATCAGTTCTCTGCTTCTTGTTCCAGTTCTTTCCTTGACTATTCTTGTTCTGATGTTGTTGTTGCTGCGGTGCATCCTGAGTCCGCTTCGAACGAAAATTATTTCGCTTTTGCACCTTCTGCTGATCAGCCTCCAGTTTCCTCGTTGTGTCCACTAAGCTCCTGTAATCGGCATTGACCATTGTCATCAAAGGCTGCCTCAGCGAGTCACGCAGTCCGTCCACGAACCGGCTACATTTCTCGTTCTCATCCCCTTGCATATTGCCCGCATAACGAGATAGGTGAGTCAGCTCCCGCTCATAGGCTATTACAGTCTTGTCCCCCTGAAAGAGTCGGAGGTACTTTTTCTGGAGACTGCGGCGCTCGGATGGGGGCACAAACCAGGTAGATAGTGCCGTCGAGAAATTGTTCCACGTGAACATATCTGCTGTACGGCCTATCATAAATGAAAATTCATATTATTATACCGCTAACAGGGCAAAGTATTCTAGGAAAAGGAGATTAGAACACATCACTTACCAGCGGGGTCGTCCGCCAGATGCCTAGTCCACCACAGATTTGCCTCACCTGTCAGGAGGAAGGCAGCTAGAGGAACCTTCTTGTTCTCTGGGCACTGCATCACTTCGAGCAGGTCGCAGGTCTTAATCAACCAATCATCGGTCTCCATTGGTGTTTCTTCCCCATTGAAATTGGAGGGCTGAAGATTCCGGAAATTCCTCAGATAACGATCCATTCCTAAGTCTCCGGCAGCTGGTACAGGAACTGGTGCTGGATCTGCTGCAGGCAGTCCATTTCTGAATTCCAGCAAAGCTATGGCCACGGCCCTGGCAATAATGGCCGCTAAGTCATTAGGTTCTGGCACTGCCGGTGCGGCTGGTGCTGCTGGTGCTGCTGCTGGTGCACCACCGTCATCCATGACTATCTCGGGAGTGGTGTTCTGCCGCGAAGGCTCACCCGCTTCGTTGGTACGCGGTGCCTATACGATGGAAGAGAAACAATTATTGATGTACGAGACATAAGGAAGATCTACTAGAAAGATATTTCCATTCAACGCATAACTGAGCTAGAAACAACTCTGATGACTCTAACGTCTAAGAAAAATTCAGTTGAAATCCTAAGGCTCTGTGAATTTTCTGGGTCGTGGGATCCTAAACCTCGCTTTGATACCAATTGTAAAACCCCACCTTAGTTTTACCACAAATCCGCAGTCCGGCCGGGCCCCGTGATAAGATAGCAAACCAAGAAACGGTAATAATAATTGGTACATAGCTGGTATAAATTAAAAGTGCTAAAGAGTACTTACAGCGGAAATAAAGAATGAAACTAGGGGTAAAGTGTACCTCGAAAGCTGAGTTCACAGAGCCACTAAAATTGAAATAGTCAACATACTTGAAAGTCTGAAATCTTATACAAAGTCTGTTACAGGAAACATCAGAAAATCTGGATACACGTCCAACATTACATAACAGTACTGAAGAAATAAACTACTGTAAGTAAACAAACTATATAGGGAAACATCGGCAAACGCGCTCATCCTAAGCGCAACACCCCACCTGTGACCCCTGTAATAATAAGCCCAAAAATGGGTCAGCCCAACTGGAGAGTAAGAAAGACTACTCTTCTTAGTAACACTAAAAATATTTGTAAGGAACATGAGTGCATGCTTTGTTTAAAAATAATATTTTCATACAAAAGAATAGTTTATATTATACTGTGCGTACTTTTCAAGAAAACATTTAACATAAATGTCTGTTCTGGTTTAAAAAAAAAGTCTTATGTATACATTTTCAAGCTCTAACAGGGAAAGGTGATCTATCTCACTATTTCTAATTTTTTTATCGCATGCTCAGTTTCTATTTATCTAGTTGTTATCCTTCATAACGTCTTATGCTGAGAATCTGTTTGTGCGCATTCTACAGATTCGAGTCTCAACTAACGAACGCAGAGGTTCTAAAGTCTCACGGACATAGACTCGTATCTTCTGAATTTCTAATGGAGAACACGTCTCCCTGCATTTGAGGCTCATAGGGTCTACTACGCCCCATGAGTAAGATAGTACGCCTCTATCTATCATGATGGAGGGTGCCTCAACCATGCCTCCTGATTAAGTTAAGTAATCGTTGGTTCTTTTATTTATTCAGTTGGAAGACGCGGTTCATATTTTACGCTAAAGAACTGTCCCGCATATATTTTCTGGAGTTTAATATACTATCGCACGTCTAAAGAAATGCAATGGTTATGTGTACTATACAAATCCATATTTATTTACAACGAGTATATTCACATTTCTCAATAATAAAACTTGTACATATTACTATGCGATATATCTAGCCAAAAAGAATAGAATTTCTTACTGTTGTATTGCGGCGTTCGTATACATGGCGAGGCGGCATGGTTCCTTTCTAGATTACTTGCACGCTTGATTCTTGCTCCGATCTAAGCGAGTTCAAGCCTTAAATCTGAAGAAAACATGAACCCTAATTACTCTGTTTTCCTTCTTCGAAGATTTGACAACACATTTACATTTCAAGGGTTACTAATAGAGTGAACCACAGTAATTCTATGAAGGAACACAAAGGATTCAAAAACGTCCCCTAATCATCGTAGGGATTAATAATTTCCAGTATTAAAATAGGATGGCAAAAGCATGGCTACTGACTAGTCAGCGTAAGAGTGCCTTACCTACAAAATCGAAAGGAAGAAATTTGTCGGAGAGGGACTGCCTAAATTCTTGATGAGGAGGAAATTCCACCGCCACTATCAACTGCACAGAGATGAGTGAAGGTCGGAACCATCAACAATGGATCACAAACGGCTGGGGAAAAAGGGGAAACAGAAATTGCTACTTACTCACGCAAGGATGCTGGAACGGTCCTCCCTGCTCTTGGTTTTCAAAGGCTGCTAGGGCACGGTACCGAGAGCCGATCGATGTCTGGAATCGAACGACACCGCCGGGAAAGTTGGCGAAACACGGCAGACTCGCCGTCTCCTGATTGGAGGTCTGTGCCAACCGCCGATCTTTTTAAGAAGGCTCGACGATGCGAAGAGGGGGAAAGACGGCGATCGACAGAGGTAACCCTAATATCGAGGGGGAGAAGAGATCGTGAAGGAAGACAGTTACGAGAGGGGGAGAGAGCGTCGTCGGCTGCTAAGAATGCGAGAATGAAAGGCGGTTTTCGATTCCTTACTGAGGGAGAGTTCACGTAACCTTTTTATCGGAGAACACGCGCGTGAGCCCTAAGCGCCGGTTACGAAAAGAAGTGTGAGGCCTGCGGCTTTTTCCTATCTTAACCGTAAATTGACACGGGAAAAACAATGGCTGAATTCCTTAGGAGGGAATCAGCCCATTAAATCGTAAGCCAAAATAGCCAAACCTTAATAACTGCTAAGTCTACACGCTACACCCTCGCATAACTATTAAAATGCGTCAAGAAAAATATCAACAACTTCCATTCATAAATTTTATTAATGCGCATCCATTAATCGTAAAGAAATTATACCTCGATCCGACGTTGGCTTGGTCAATCCTGCTCGAGATCGGGCCCTGCGACCAAATTTACTTTTGCGTATTAAATTACGGTTGTTACAAATAATATCCCGCTAGATGCAGAGGGCTGCTCATCTTGCTTTCCCATATGATATCAATCAACTTCCATATAGAAAGATATATGTTCTTTTGGTGATCGAGAACATCTGCAACCTCCTCTTTAGCTTTCATAATGCCCTAAAATAGCCATCTAATGAGAGTTGTATCTCTGTTGGCTCTTCTTAAAACCTTAACCAATGGGGTGATTATAACAACAGTTAGCTCCACATTGGCCCAAAATCTTGTGTTGAACATAATTGACGCAGCCTACCATGTGCAAAATAACAAAACTAGTTAGTTTCAAATAATATATCTGAAGTTCAGCATAAATCACATTATTAGTCGAAGGGACAAAAACTTTACCTGCTTCCTTCAACACTATTGGCTAACTTCGTTGCTTCCCACTTTGCAGATGTGAATAGACCCCTCAACTGTCTCTTCTTCTGATGCATCCTCCGCCGCATTCAAACATACATGACGTCACCATGCGTCATGAATCTTTTATTATTATTATGCATTTATTTACTGTCTTGTACTTCTTTCGCGCATCTATTTTTTGAAATGTTCGGCTCGTCGGCTTGGCCACCCGAAGGGACCCTGAATAAAAGGCCCGGTAATTTAGGGTAGTTAGGACGGGAAAAGGCAAGCTCAATTTATTTATGAAACGCATAAATTAAGTGGAGATAATTCGAATGCAAAATATATTCAAATTCGAGAGAAATCCACAAAATAAATGAGATTCCAGAAATTACTAACTTAGAAATAGTTTATTTGGTAATCCCAAAAACAGTCTGGTAAACCTATTGAGGAAATAACTTTTAAAGAAAAAATATTCAGAGAATATTTGGGCCCCTTTTGGAAATCAGTTCTATGGAAAGAAATAAATGGGTTGTCTAAATCCCTATTTTAAAGCAGTCAAGGCAAAGTGATGGGGGGTGATCGGACAACAGGGAAATAATTCTTTATTTCCCTGCCTTGCCGGTCTCGACCAGAACCAGAGACGCCGCTCCAGTTCCAGACGATCACCGACGACGCCGTGAGACACCGGCGGCCTCCTTCCTCCCGCCACCGCCGCCGCCAGGGCGTTCCTTGCGGCCCGACGACTTCATTCACAGCAATCGAGGGGGCCGGCGTTCCAGTCCAAGAAGCCATCACTCGCGGACGATCTTCCTTCTCCCGCCAGAGTTGACGTCTTCCGCCGGATTGGTTGTTTCGACCCGTCTCCAACATTCCCGCAGCGTGCAGGTTGCCGTCGACCGACGACAGTCATTTCCGGCAACCTTTCATTTTGGTTATGTGCACTACTTATCTGGACCGGGCCGGAATTCTGTTGCGATAAACCTTCTTCTTGCTCCCAATTTATTAGCTTAATTTATTTGTTCCACTTAAATAATTTTGAGCTTGCTTCGAACGTTCGAATTCCTTTTAATACCGTTATTTCATAAATTATTATCTGTGTTTTGCTTGTGGATGTACGACCCCGCAACGGTTCAACTCTTTGGATACCAACGAATTTTCTTTTGAATCACGTTTAACGGATTTTTGGGAAATTCACCATTAAGGGTGGTTGCGCGCGTGAAAGCTTTGTTTTGGCCGCTCGGCCCCACTTTCAAGAATAAAAATCCACGTTTTACTTTAAAATCATAATTTTGAATTTACAACAAAATAAAATATTTTCGATTAAAACAATTAATTTTCAAACCTGAATCTGAGTCTACATCAGTTTGGTTCTGGTCGAGACCGGCAAGGCAGGGAAATAAAGAATTATTTCCCTGTTGTCCGATCACCCCCCATCACTTTGCCTTGACTGCTTTAAAATAAGGATTTAGACAACCCATTTATTTCTTTCCATAGAAATGATTTCCAAAAGGGGCCCAAATATTCTCTGAATATTTTTTCTTTAAGAGTTATTTCCTCAATAGGTTTACCAGGCTGCTTTTTGGGATTACCAAATAAACTATTTCTAAGTTAGTAATTTCTGGAATCTCATTTATTTTGTGGATTTCTCTCGAATTTGAATATATTTTGCATTCGAATTTTCTCCACTTAATTTATGCGTTTCATAAATAAATTGAGCTTGTCTTTTCCCGTCCTAACTACCCTAAATTACCGGGTCTTTTATTCAGGGTCCCTTCGGGTGGCCAAGCCGACGAGACGAACATTTCAAAAAACAGATGCGCGAAAGAAGTATAAGACAATAAATAAATGCATAATAATAATTGTAGTGACGAGCGAAACTTGTATGTATTACTTGTGTTATCAAATACAAGGAGAGAATACATATTTATAGGAGAGAAGAGAGGAGAGAAAATCCTATAAACAATGTGGGACTAAAGGAGAGAGAGAGAAATAAATACATAATAAATACAATAATTGGCCTAACTATGGGCCTTTGATATGGGCTTTTCTAACACTCCCCCGCAAGCTGGAGCGTACAAATCGTAGGCGCCAAGCTTGGATAAGCACTAATGATAGAGAGTACTGGACAGTGCCTTTGTGAGGACATCCGCAACCTGTTCAGTACCCGGAACATGCTTCAATTCATTCTTCTTCATCTGGACTTTCTCTCGAATGAAGTGGCAGTCTACCTCAATATGTTTTGTTCTCTCATGAAAGACGGGATTCTTGGCTATGTGTATTGCAGCTTGGCTGTCACAGAGAAGGAGAGCAGGTGAGGGAAGCTTCATACCAAGATCCGTGAGAAGGCTTTCAAGCCACGTTAGTTCTGATACTACCGATGCCATTGCCCGATATTCTGCTTCAGCTGAAGATCGTGCAACCACTGCTTGTTTCTTGCTCCGCCAGGTGATCAAGTGTCCTCCAAAGTAAGTGCAAAAACTACTTGTTGATCGCCGATCATCTATGGACCCAGCATAGTCAGCATCTGAATATGCGACTAGATTTAGAGTTGAAGCTGAGGTTTTGTACACAAGGCCTTGACCAGGAGCTGTCTTAAGGTATCGGAGGATTCGTTCAACAGCCTGCAAGTGAGAACTCTGAGGGGCGTGCATGTATCGGCTGACAATACCTACACCAAATGATATATTTGGTCTTGTCACGGTGAGGTAGATTAATTTTCCGACCATACGGCGATAATACTCCGGATTTTGCAGCAGAAGATCAGTGTCAGATGCCTGAGCAGAAATCCTGTGATTGACATCCATTGGAGTGTTGACTGGCTTGCATCCAGAGTAACCCGCATCGTGGAGAAGGTCGAGGCAATATTTCCGCTGAGAGAGGACGCGACCATCAGATCGTCTGGCGACTTCTAAACCCAGGAAGTAGTTGAGATTTCCTAGATCTTTTGTCTGAAAGGCAGTGCTGAGATGTTGTTTGACCTTCTGTATCCCTTTGACGTCATCTCCAGAAATGACGATGTCATCCACATAAACTAGCAGAATGACTGTTCCAGTTGGCTGATGGCGAATGAACAGAGAGGAATCTGCCGAGCTCTGTTTGAAACCAAGTACCCGAAGTTCCTCACTGAACTTGTTGAACCAGTTTCGCGGGGATTGTTTGAGACCATACAGAGATTGCAACAGTAGGCAGACCAGTGACTCCCCCGTGGTCTCAAACCCGGGAGGTTGTTCCATGTACACCGTCTCCTGTAGATCGCCATTGAGGAACGCATTTTTGATGTCCAATTGATAGAGTGGCCATCGTCGATGTACAGCAACAGAGATGAGCACACGAACGGTATTCAGTTTCGCCACTGGAGAAAAGGTTTCCTCATAGTCAATGTCATGTTGTTGAGTATATCCACGAGCGACCAAGCGAGCTTTCAGACAATCAATAGTGCCATTGAGAGCATGTTTGATAACGAAGACCCACTACAGCCAACTGGTTTCTGACCCGGAGGGCGGGGTACCAGAGTCCAGATTTTGTTTGCCCAGAGAGCGGTCATTTCCTCTTCCATGGCAGCGCGCCAGCCAGGGTGTTGGAGAGCCTCCTGCACTGAATTAGGAATAGCCACAGTAGACAAAGAAGTGGCCAGAGTTTTAAGTGGAGGGGAGAGACGATGCAGGGATACGTAGCTCGCCATTGGATGAGCGGTGGACTATGTTACCGGATCAGCAGGACTTGGAGCACCAGAGGACGAGGACGACTGCGCAGGGGCAACGGGGCGGGAGTTGCGACGGGAATAGACCTGGATAAGAGGTGGCCGGCAGGGAGGCGGAGGAGGGAGTGGTTGTGGTAGAGGTGCTGGAGGAGGCGTGTTAACCGGAAGGATGGGTCGCATGACAGGTTGTGGGAGAGTAGGTGATGGAGAATGTGTTGCTGGAGCTGGAAAGAATGGCAGGTCTTCCCAGAAGGTTACGTCAGCGGACACCGAAATTTTCCGAGTGAGAGGAGAATAACAGACGTAGCCTTTCTGTGTATGGGAGTAGCCAACAAACATTTGCTTAGTCGCTCTGGGATCTAATTTGTCCGTAGATGGTCCCATGGAATGAACGTAACACGTACACCCGAAGATTCGAGGTGTGAGAGGGAAGGCAGGAGTAGAGGGAAAGAGAAGACTGAACGGACTGGCATTGTTGAGTACGGAGGAGGGAAGGCGGTTTATAATGAAGCAGGCGGTAGAGATCGCAAAGTTCCAATAGATCTTAGGAACGTTCATGTGAATCATGATCGAGCGGGCCATATCAAGGAGATGTCGGTTCTTTCGTTCGGCCACACCGTTTTGTTGAGGGGTGTAGGCACATGAGGTTTGATGAATAATCCTGAATTCAGAGCATAAGCTCGAAAACTCATTGCCAGTGTATTCGCGAGCATTATCGGTGCGTAGCGTTTTGACGGTGGTGGAGAAGTGAGTGCGGGTTTCAAGGATAAATGCCTTAAACACACGAGGTAATTCAGAGCGTTCGCGAAGTAAGTATAGTCATGTTGTGCGGGAGTAATCATCAATAAAAGTAATGAAATAACGGAATCCAGAGATACTACAAATTTTATAGGGACCCCAGATATCGGAATGAATAAGATCAAAAGGAGCGGAGCTCCGAGTACAATTTGCAGGAAAGGATGAACGCGGCTGTTTGCCGAAAATACATGATTCACATTGAAATGCAGGAAAAGATACATCGGGGAGTGCCTTCTTGAGCATGGGGAGGGGAGCATGGCCGAGACGCTGATGCCAGTCAGCAGAAGAGACAGAGGCGAGGATGGTGGGAGAATCGTCGAGAAGGTAGAGCCCGTTGCGCAGCTGCCCTTTACCAATGGTAGTCCCCGTCCGTCGATCCTGTATCAGAAAAGAAGAACGTGAAAAAGTTATAGAGCAATCCAAATCAGTAGTGAGACGGCTAACAGAGAGTAAGTTAAACGGGGAGCCCGGAACATGGAGTGCCGAGCGGAGAGAAATGGATGGGCTGAGAGATAGGTCAGCTGAGTCGGACACAGAGACAGTCGCTCCATTGGCCACAGTGATACACTTCGGATGAGGAGCACCCGAATATGTTGGTGGCTGAAGAGAGGTGATATGATGAGTGGCACCCGAATCCACTATCCAGCGAGGACTAGTGGAGAGACAAACGATACCTGGGCTGGCGACGGAGGCGACCGAGGCAGGTGGAGTCATCATCCCTTGGAGTTGTTGGAACTGTAGGCGGAGAGTCTCAAGATCGGCACGAGAGGTCGAGGAGCTATCTTCAACGACTGCAGCAGTCGGTCGTGGAGGAGGAGGATTGTCAGTCTTCCGAAAGCAGGTGGACTCATAATGGCCATCACGACCACAGAACGAGCACTTTGGCCGTCCTCGTCCACCACGGCCCCTTCCACGGTAGGCCGACCGACCTCCTCGGCTAGAAGGAGGAGGAAACGAAGGAGCCGGGACATTTTGGAGAAGAGCCGGTGAGGGAGGAGCAAGAGCCTCCGGAGGTTGTGATACTTTGAGTAGCATGGAGCAGACAGCCGATAAGGAGGGAGTGGGAGTCGAGGCCAAGACTTGTGCCCGAATACTCATAAGATGTGGAGGAACACGGGCCATTAGCATAGCAATGCAAACGGCCTCCCTTTGCGCGCGCTGAGTGGCATGATCAGAGGTAGGTGGCTGGTGTTGAAGCCATGCTTCGGAGAGTGATTTGACCCGAGCGACAACAGAAGTAATGTTTGGTCCACTGGTGTCCAGAGCCTGAAGGTCAGAGATAATGTCGAAGAGACTTTGAAGACTATCCTTGCCGGAGTATAAGGAGTGGAGCTCGTCCCACATCCCTTTGGTCGTGGGTAAATACATGACCATTTCATATGGTTCGCCCTCCAAAGAGTTAAGGATCCAGGTCTGGACCCGACCATCATTCTTGAGCCATTCAGGAGGAGTAGGAGCCGGGGGATCATCGGTAAGATGAGCCAGAAGACCCTTGGCCTGGAGGACCCGGCGGATTGAGTGACCCCAAGGAATGAAGTTTTTCTTCCCGGAGAGGGAGAGAGTAGTAATCCGCAGCTCATCACGGAGCTCACTAGGAGAGTGTTGGTGAGCGGTCTCAGGAGGCAGAGGCGAGGAGTTCTCAGACGAGCCCATTATAGCAGAGAAAGCGGCGGACTGAAGAGTAGAGAGCAAGCCAGCAGGAAGGAGAGCTAGACCGCACGGTCACGGTGAGCACACGATTGCTGGTAGTAGCTCGGAAGAGGGAGCTCGCAGAGGGAGATCGCTGGACAGGAGAGCCCGCTGGACTGGAGCTCGCTGGAGGTCGCTGGAGATCGCGTGAGAGCTCGCTGGAGATCGTGCGGCTAGCAGAGGAGACCGCTGGAGATCGTGCGAGGAGGTAGCTGGAGATCGCTACGAGCAGGAGGGCACTGGAGATCGCTGCGAGCAGAGGATTCCAGGAGGTCGCGGCTATGAGATCGCTGCGGAGGAGATAGTTGGAGATCGCTGGAGAGATCGGCAGAGGAGGCCGTTGAGATTTGAGATGGCGCTGGCGGTCTGCGAGTAGAAGAGCGCTGGGACTTGAGATGAGCTCGCAGAAGAAGCTCGCTGATGGAGCGCTGCAGAAGAAGCTCGTTGAGGAAGAGTGCAGAAGAAGCTCGTCCGAGAGAGATAAGATCGCCAAGGAGGCGGAAGGAGAGAAGACGGTGGCGGGACCCACGCGGCAGATGGAGGAAGCTATAAAAGCCCAGCAGAGAGGGAAGCGTGGGAGGCTGGGAGCAATGCGGGAAGCAGCGGCAGGAGGAGCGGTCTCAGGAAATGAGACCGCCAGAGATCGACAACGGGAGGGTGGGCGGTCAGAAAACGGGAGACCGGAAAAATTGGATCGATGCCTCTGATACCATGTAGTGAAGAGCGAAACTTGTATGTATTACTTGTGTTATCAAATACAAGGAGAGAATACATATTTATAGGAGAGAAGAGAGGAGAGAAAATCCTATACACAATGTGGGACTAAAGGAGAGAGAGAGAAATAAATACATAATAAATACAATAATGGGTCTAACTATGGGCCTTTGATATGGGCTTTTCTAACAATAATAAAAGATTCATGACGCATGGTGACGTCATGTATGTTTGAATGCGACGGAGGATGCATCACCCCATTGTTATTCAAAATTATGAATAAAATAGCCATCTAATGAAAGTTGTATCTCTGTTGGCTCTTCTTAAAACCTTAACCAATGGGGTGATTATAACAACAGTTAGCTCCACATTGGCCCAAAATCTTGTGTTGAACATAATTGACGCAGCCTACCATGTGCAAAATAACAAAACTAGTTAGTTTCAAATAATATATCTGAAGTTCAGCATAAATCACATTATTAGTCGAAGGGACAAAAACTTTACCTGCTTCCTTCAACACTATTGGCTAACTTCGTTGCTTCCCACTTTGCAGATGTGAATAGACCCCTCGACTGTCTCTTCTTCTCATGATGTTTTGTAGAGATAAAAAAATTGTAGTAAATCTAGTCACACATAGTCGAACAAGTTCATGAGAGTCCAGTTCATTCATCGACTCTCTAAATATGTCGAGAGAGATAGTATGACTGTGGATAAAAACAGAGTTGGCGGCCCATGGTGATAGTACTCTTAATTGGTTTCAACTTTGTTATATTTTGCAAGAAAATATTAAGTGTATGTGTTGCACAACTTGTCAAAAAATCTTGGGTCTCTTGAAGCCCATAAGATTCGATGCAGCCAAATTATTGGACGCATTGTCAGTCACAATATGTAATAAGATGTCCATTCCTAGGCCCTCGGGGCTATCAATTGTCTAATCCAAGAAGTCAAAGATAAACTTGTCATAATGTGTGGAGGAGACACTTTGAAAGCCAGAATGGCACTCCAACTGTAGTGCACCACGATGTTCATCACACTTCTCCTCCTTCCGATCAGTCCATGCACCGGCCATGAGATTGCATCCATTCAATTTGCAATTCTAGCTGAATGTGCCCAACATCTCCTTCATCTGCAAAAAAATCTCACTCATCACATAAGGAGTAGGGACCTTCATTCCAGGTCCACGTAGGCAAATAACATGTGTCATTTGTTGAATGTGCTCATCTAACAATGTACAATGTTGCATCATCTCTGGCTTACTTCTTGTACTTGCTTACAATAGTACTCTACTGTAAAAAAATTCCCTTGACTCTGCAACAATATGGACAAATTGGTTCATTGGTCCCTAATCCAAAATGCAAACTAACGCGAGAAGCGGAGCCATATGTCACTATCATGTGCTCCAATTACCACCTCATCCAAGTTGTCTTGCAACATGGCATTCTTATACTTGCTTTCCAAAGTTGAGTTGAGGGTCAACTCAGCTTTTTCCTTCACTTCCACCAGGAACTTGAGGGCATGGTTTGGCATTATCCTTCCTCCCAACCAAGTAATGTTCGAAACGGGGAATACCCTCATTCACCGTTTGCTTGTAGTACTTGCATTTGATCATGTTAGTATCATTTGTAATCAACTTCTCACAAAATGCCTAGAATTGATCTCTATTCTCTACCAATAGATACCATAGAAAGAGGCATCTCACTTGATCTAGTAAAAAAAGTCATTCTATGAATTGCACATAACAAAAAAGTAAATACCATAACAACAATTAACAAACCAACATTCTATTGGATTGTTACAAAAATAAGGCAACATCAGAAAAGAACCCTTAAGCTCCATTAGATTGTTAGATCTTCACTCATCATTCAATGTTTCGAACCAACATTCTGTTTATCTAATGACATTTTGCATCACTAGTATTATACCAATATAAATTTATCATTCAAAGTAAATAATCCAAGACTCAAATATGAAATGAAACCAACATTTAATTTATAGTCCCAAATATGAAATGAAATCAAAATTTTATTTATCCAACCAACATTTTATTTATCCAACCAACATGTTATTTATCCGATAGAAAAAGGTATATCGAGGACAACTCAATTATTATCATCATTCAATATTCACCGTGGCTACACATCATACGTTGCAAAATGAAGTTGGATAACTAGAATAATTCTGGGGCATCTTAAATCAATATATGTTGTCGAACAGAACAATAAAACAGAGCACCAATATGGAAGGACCCATTCACAGGAGTGATCCAGTGCAGCCACAACTCACAGATAACAGCAAAAATAGCCCTAAAAAATAAAATATTGTAGTGCAGTTGTTGAAATCGGAGAAGCGCAAAAACTTCCCTCCACGGACAGCCTACTCAGAGAGAAGAGCAACAATGAGAAGAGAGCTCGGAGAAAAGTGAGCTCAGAGAAATGAGAGGACAGAAAGAAGAGAGCTAAAATAGAACAGAGAAGAAAGCTAAGAGAGAAAAACAGAACACCATCATGACAACACTTATTTATACGAATCACCATGTGTAGCCCTACAAAACAAAATATGCAGTGCAATTGCTGAAACTGGAGTAACACAAAAAACTGGAGTAACACAAAAACTAGACAAGAGTCACGACCAGCCTACTCAGAGATGAGTCTAAGGAGAGCATCAGAGCGAAGGGAGCTAAGAGAGAACAAAGAAAAGGGAAAAACAGTACACACGCGCGGCAACGCCCATTCAGAGGAACACCCAGTGCAGCCCTAAAAATATTGCAGTGTAATTTCTGAAACCAAAGAGGCAAAAAAACCAGAGTCACAGACAACCTACTCAGAGAGAACTCAGAGGATAGCATCAGAGAGAAGATAAGGGAGAAAAGAGCTTACGAAGAAGAGAACACCAAAGAGAAGAACCGCTTGAGTGTAGCCGCAAAAACCATCAAAATTAATCATAAAACACAATAATTTATAGTGCAAGTACTAAAACATGAGAGGCAAGGAGAAGAACCAGAAGAAATCGTAGGAACCAGCAAAAAACCGAAGCCACGTAATCCAATCACAGCCAAAGAAACGAAGGCGCGGAATCCACTTGAGTGAGGAACGAAGATAGAGAACAACAAGAGATCAAACTCGTTGGAGAGAGGAACAAAGATAGAGAGGAACTGGAGCTCACATTCACTAGAGAGAGGAATAACCATAGAGAGCTAGAGAAGGGCGCTCGAGAGGGAAATGTTAGCGAACGAAAGGAATGGAGAAGGGGCTCAGATCGATTTAAGCACGCGAGAGTCGAAATGGCGGTATTTAAAAAAATTTAATATAACGAAAAAAGATGATAAATCGCATGTTTTCTTTCCAGATATATCAGCAATCAATCGATATATCGGGCATTATATTCAAAAGAATTTTTGTTTTTTCAAAAACGGAAACATGCCGTTTTGCCTAGAAAACCTTTAAGTTGAATGATATCCACAACGCTGATTCGTCGCCTTCCAATCATCTAGCTGGTGCAAATCTTGTACAAGTTAATTTCACACTAAAAACTCAGTATCATTGTAACAGAGAACATGGTATAAATTGTGATTGGAATAGCAGACAACCAACTATAGCCATTTTCTAGGAATGTTAAATGGGTGATCCTCCATTTAACTCATAACTTTGAACCCTTTAAATGTCTTAATGAGTTGGCCTTGCAGGGAATAGACTGGACCTAGTGGGCTCAAGATCAGACATTAGTATATTTATCATTTGACCTTTGATGCAATTAGCAACCATCCACCATTTAATCACTCGAAATAAAAATATATATAATAAAAGTGGGAAATAACCTCATTATGTAAAAAAAAGTACTTATCAATAGACAAACTAATATATCATTTAAATATGTGAATGTAGTAATTTAATATTCTTTGAATTAAAGTGCATGTTATGGGCCCACGTAGGCGATGACGTGTATCTTCTTCTTTTTGCATTGTATCTTTACTTCTCGCATTTTATCTTTTCGCGCACCTTAATTTACTCACACATCATGTAGCCCGAGTGAGGGCATAACAAAAATATTATGGAACTTTTCTCACCTCACTATATATGTGAGTGAGGAGGTGTGGGGCCTTGGAGGTAGCATGAATTAAACCCTAAATCTCTCCTCTTAATATTTTCACCCTCTCTCACCTTCTCAAGCTTAGAGCTAAGGTTGAACAAGGATCCCCTCTTCCTCTCTAGGTCGAGCTCGGCTGTCGTTGTATCCTCCGTCATTGGTAAGGCTAGGTCAAAGAAGGGTCGAGATGATCCACTCTGAGACTTCTCCCTCTAATGACTGCACACCCGCTCGCAATCGGAAGGTCGTAACATATTGATATCATAGCCTTCTTCCTCCATCCACCGCATTCAAATAGATCCAGAAACCCACTCTCGGGAAGCAACGCGATCGTCGGCTCGACCGAGTCTCTCCAAAATGAATGTATTGATACGCACGTGTCTTTAGGTATTTTGTCATGTAGTCTTTGTCCTGTAGTGGGGCCTCCATCTATATAAGGAGCCCGTTAGGTAGTGAGAGTTATCTTTGGAGTGATAGTCTTTGGTTTCTCTTTGGAGAGGTGAGTTCTTTGGAGGACCCAACCTCTGTGTGCTTGGCGAGAACTTGTCTCTCGATTGAATCATTTATTTCATGCAATGCAAGTTCATGTTCTTTGTTCTAGATCTTAATACGTGCGTATATCAATGTCCTTCGGCTACCAGATTTTAGTAAGGTATTTAAGATCGCTTGTGATGCTTCAGGAGTAGGCATTGGTGGAGTAGTGAGTCAAAAAGGACATCTCATCACCCTCCTTCAAAAAAATTGAATGAAGCCCGACAAAAATATTTCGGTAGTTCTATGCCATCATTTAGCTCCTTATGATATTGGTGTCATTATCTCATATCAAAGGAAATTCATTTTGTATTCAAACCAACGGGCCCTATGATACCTCGACAGTCAACTCACAAAAAAATTTGGTCATCGTCACGCTAAATGAGTTGAATACATGCAAGAATTCCACTATATTCCAAAACATCAACCCGGTGTTTAGAACAATCTGTCCAATCCCTCAGTAGATGAGTTAGTCTGCTAAAGATGATGAGTGGACAGTAGAGGTTTTGAGATTCTTATTTGATTACCCCCCATGCTCAAATTTAGGAAGATGTATAGCACTTTATCAAAAGATCCTCATGAGATTAAAGATAAATTCCTTTTGGTCGAGGATATTTGTTTTATGGGTCTCGTCTATGCATACAGTATACTTGCATGCGTGATTATTTGATATGGGAGATGCATGCTTAGAGTGCAGCATGTCATTTTGGAAAGAATAAAACATTAACCATGGTAAAGGATCATTTCCTCTGGCCTAGCCTAAATAAGGATGTAGCACGAGTTGTTCTCCATTGTCGCATTTGCCATACAGCTAAAGGCTCGCGCTAGAATACGGGTTTATATACTCTACTACATGTCTCTCATCAGCCCTGGGTAGATATTAGTATGGACTTTGTGTTCAGATTTCGACACACTTAGGAAGTATGATTATATATTTGGAAGGTTAATTTTCGAAGATGGCATTTTATTTCGTGCAGTCAGACTGCGGATGCATCATGTTACGGTCGTGCATACTGACGACAAACCGGGGAGAGTCTGCACTAGGAGGAAGGCGACGGCCCCTAGCCCACCGTGATTGGAGGAGACCGTGGGAACCATCTTCATTTAAATATTTATGTTTGAATATTATTTCTGTTTTTGCTATGCGCACAACGGAACTCTAGATATTCGCACCCCGTTGTTATAAAGGGTGTTGTGTGTCTCATTAGGGTTTTCATGTTTGGATGAATGTATTTTAGGGTTGCTCGGCTGCTCCCTTAGTTCTTCTGATACAATGCGGGCCTCCACGCGCCGATATTAGTTTATGTAGCCCATGGGCAGTATTGTACTTTGTATTTCCCCACTCCCCTATATATAAGAGTGGTAGTGTCTTTGGATGATCATCCTTTTGGAGTCTTGGGTTTTGGCTCTCTTGGAGAGTGGAGTGTCAAGGAGGACCCAGCCTCCGGATGCTTGGCGAGAGCTTGCCTCTCGATTGTATCTATATGTGGGTTTAATGCAATGCAAATTTCATGTTATTGATCTTGATCAACTGGTCCGACCTGCCACTCTTTAGGGTTTCGTCGAAGCCCTAATTGGAATCTGCTTCCGCCAATTCAAGTCGTAGTCGCTCGTTGGCTTGTCAGAAGTCCGCCCGACCCTCGCGTCACTCCGTCTTCTCCCCTTATTGGTCGTCGCGCCACGTCAGCCGCCGATCCCTTCTTCTGCGAGCCGCCTCCTTCCTTCCGCGGCCGCTCCGGTCATTCCAGAGTCACCTCTAAGCGGTGTCGGCTGTCATTCGACCTCCAGCGGATGCCATGATCAATCCAGCGTCACCTCCTTCATCCAGCGGCATTTCCGTGGCATCCAGAGCCCGTCCACCTCCACCAACGCCTTCTCCAGCCTGCTTCGCCTCCGTCCCCTATTCCACCGCCAGATTCCAGTGCGCCTTTGGGGCTTACAGCAGCCTCCAGCTCGTTCCCCGCACTCTGGAGGCCCTCTTGTGCGGTCTACAGCCTTCCAACGGCCGCTCCTCCTCGTCGTCGTCTGTCGTGTCGGACAGCTCTCCTACAGCTCTTGCAGCGCCCCGGCACACCTCGCCGCTACTCCCAGCTATTGTTTCATGCCTACAACTCGTGTAATGTCCCTTCACGCCGACAAGAACGCCTGCACCACTGCTTTCACCGACTCCCAGTGCATGGATCACATCGAAGCCCAGCTTGTGGATCTCACTCTCCTCCTTCGAGGGCTTCGCCCGCGACATTAAATCACCCTCCGGCCACTCCACCTCCGCCACCAATTCAGCCCGTTCTGGACCACATGGGGTTTCTTCACCCCGCGGACATTTCTCCGGCCCACCTCCGCTGGATTGTGATTCATGTGTTCGATGGCACCGACCCTCTTGGGTGGCTCGCTCGCGCCGAGCAATTCTTCGACCTGCAGTCCACCCCCGCCAACCAGAAGATTCCCCTCGCCATTATCTATATGGAAGGTTCGACGCTCCATTGGGTGTGTTGGATGCACCAGCAGGTGCCTAACCTTCCCTGGCCCACATTGAAGGAGGAACTCCTCTGATACTACGACAACCGCCAGGTAGGTAATGTCTTTGAGTGCCTCAGCTCCGTCCACCAGTCCGACTCTGTGGCCACCTACATCGATGAGTTCATCGCGGTCGCTACGCACATACCAGACCTAGCCCCTGACCACTACTTGGGGTATTTTCTGGCGGATTTGCACCCCCACCTTCGTGCGCGCCTTCGGCTCCTGACTCTGCACACACCACCCTCGGACGGTCTCTGGCGCCCTTGACATGACGTGTTTGGTGGAGGCTGATCTCTCCCCTATACGTCATGCTTCTCCGGTCGGCCACCCCCCTCCACAGCCACCTTGGCGACCGCCCTCTAAGGCTCCTCCGCCACGCCCTCCGCATGGGGGACTCCGCCCAGGGCGCCTCTCGAACAGTGATTACAATGAGCTCCGCAGCAAGAGCGTGTGTTTTCGGTGCCGCCAACCCTACTCCCCCAAACATGAGTGCTCAAAGGAGTTCCACGCCATCATCAGCGACGTCGACCGTGAGATTACCCTGGCTGACTTTGAGGCCCTGGAGCTTTCAACAGAGGGTACCTCCTTCAACCCCACCACAGCTACTTTCCACCGTTTAGAGTTAGTTTGTGTCTCAGTGTGCGGGATCTCCGGGACGCACACCGCGAAGCTCTCGGGCACGCTTCATGATCGCCCGAATCGTCATGGTGGACAGCGGTGTGAGCCACAACCTCATCTCCGAGCGACGGGTGCAGCAGCTCCAACTTCCCTCGGTTCCATCCCCGAATTTTTCGGTCCTCCTTGGAAATGGGCGACGCTAACCAACTCAGGGACGTTGCCCTGTCGTGACTCTCTCGGTGGGGTCCTATTCTGTGACCGCGGACTTCTACGCGTTCAGCCTCGGTGGTATCGACGCCATTTGGGGGTGGCTTGGCTCCGCAGGCATGGCGATGTGCGCGTCAATTGGGAGACAATAACGGTGCAGTTCCTCCACGGGGGCCGGTCGTGTCGCCTCGACGGTGACTCTGCTCTCCTCCGCTCTCCGGTCTCCCTCTGCACGATCCAGTGGACCACTGACGTTGACTTCACCGTGGGGCTTTGGCCCCTCTCGGGGCCGACCTCTGCGCCTCCCTCTCACCCGACAGACCCTCCAGAGCTTCTCGCCGCATTCGCCGACGTCTTCCAGCGTTTGACAGGACTGCCACCAGCCCGGCCGACCGACCACGTCATTCCCCTCAAGCATAGGACCGCAGTAGTCTCGGTGCGGCTGTACCGTTATGGTCGTGTGCAGAAGGATGAGATCGAGCGTCTGGTGCAGGAGATTTTGATGGGGGGCCTCATCCATCCCCAGTGCGAGCCCAGTCTCTAGCCCGATCCTTCTGGTCCGGAAGGACGGCAGTTGGCGCCGTACTACCCAATCAAGATACTTGATCGCCGCTACCACGGTCCGGGGGACCCTAGTTCGAAGGAGGCCCTTGTTTCTTGGCTTAACCGTCCGGAGTCCGAATCCACGTGGCTTCCCCGGGATGACTTCAGATGTCAGTTCATCGATTACTGCCTTGAGGACAAGACACATTTTCCAGACGGAGACATTGTTACGGTTGCGCATGCCGACGACACACCGGGGAGAGTCTACACTCGGACGAAAGCGACACCCTAGCCCACCGTGATTGGAGGAGACCGAGGGAGTTGTCTTCATTTAAATATTAATGTTTGAATATTATTTCTATTTTTGCTATGCGCACATCGGAACTTTAGCTATTCGCACCCCACTGTTATAAAGGGTGTTGCGTGTCTCATTAAGGTTTTCATGCTTGGATGAATGTGTTATAGGGTTGCTCCCTAAGTTCTTCTCATTCCTATTCTTCCTCTTCTCACCTCCACCGGCACCATCCCTTGCCGAGTCTTCTCCTAGTTTGTAGCGCATCACGTGTCACAGCCTTGTTTGTTAAGGACATCTTTAGATTACACAGGTCGCCTGAAACAATAGTATCTGATTGAGACGTCTGTTTAATGAGTTATTTC
This sequence comes from Dactylorhiza incarnata, assembly GCA_033032865.1. Lineage (NCBI taxonomy): Eukaryota > Viridiplantae > Streptophyta > Magnoliopsida > Asparagales > Orchidaceae > Dactylorhiza > Dactylorhiza incarnata. Next base: position 5,999,779 of record JAWHQI010000120.1, on the reverse strand, counting down.
TTGTTAGATATTAATATCGTGTATGTATTTTTCCTGTGTTTTATTATTCCTGTATTTCGAACTCTAAATAAATATATCCATATACCTCATATTAGGTATGTTGGTCTCCAAGACCTAATTAACATGGTATCAGAGCACGGTTAAAAAAGTAGCTGTCGATCCCTATCTCCTGATCCCGCTTCATCCACTACGATGAAGACGATCCCGCCTCGTTCTGACGACACTTGATCCCACTTCGTCCTTAAGGACGACGATGAAGATCCTGTTTCATTCCGACGACGATGTTTGATCCCGCAGCATTCCCACGACGCTTCGTTCCGACAACGCCTCGACGAGGACGATCCAGCGTCTTCCCTGGTTCCTAGCTTGATTTGATTTGCATGATCCGGACGACAGCAACCTTCATCCTCACGACAATGTTGATTTGATTCAACTGATCCAGACGACATCAAGTCTCCTAAACCTTGATCCCCCTCTTCTGACTCTTGACGGCACCGATCGACGGAAGTACGTCTCTCTTCCGTCGATCCATGACCTTATTGGACAGATATTGTGGTCGGGCTCATTGTTACTACGATTATGTGGACTTGACATGTAACACCCCAAAAACTTCACTTAATGAAATCAATGTTTTGTTCACATAAAAATAAAAATTTAGATCCCAATGATGAGATCATTATGTTAGTGTCGTAGTGTAGTCGCGGCATTTTTGATATTTCGATATTTTATAAGCTCTTACGACAATTTTTACGATGAGATTTTATTATGCAAACACTTTATGCCGATTTTTCTTTGGCTTTAAATTGCATGATTTGTGTTGCTAGGCTTGTGGATTACTGGACTTAGTCAGTTTATTAAGTAGCCGGAATTTTATATATCTGTGAGTGCGTGTGTGGTTCTACACATTTCCTTCTTCGAGTGGCACGATCTCCTTCTTTCTTACTCTCGACGGAATTCTTCCGGTGAAGCTTAGAGAAAGAGCTTGCTAGGGCTCAATTCTCTTTCGATCGAGCTAATGTTGTCTCTTCCCTCCCTCGACGACGATTGTGCCCTAGATTCCGATGTTGGTTACGGTTGTTGTGTTGGTGTTGTGCGGGTTTTGGACTATGGCAACTGCAAAAGCTTACGATCTTCTTTCGCGCACCTTCGTTGTAAGCCTCTTCTCCTCCTTCATCTCCTCTTTTGTTTCTATTTTGGTTTTGACCTGGATGTTGGTCATAGCTTTTTAAACTGTGTGAAAGGGTGTATACAAAAACATATCAACTTTTAAAGGATTTTTTATGGCCGGTTTTATTGAGGGAGGGGGGGACTGTACGCAATTTCCTCTCTTTTTCCTCCCTCCTTTCTCATTTTTCCTGTCTTTTTCTTTCTATGTTGCTGGACATTATATTATTGGGTTTGGATTAATGATTTATATGATATGGCCGGCTGGATTTGGGGGTTTTGTATGCTGAGGATGGAAGATTTATATAGATATGGCTTAGTTCAAGTAAATGGGCTTGTTGGTCTTGCTGGATATGAATATTACTGTTATGGCTTCTGTATATTGTGGCTAAATAAATTTCTTCTTCCTCTTTGGAAATGCAATTCTGAGCCCTAAAGGTTGATATTACATCTGAAATGATTTAACATGGGGATTTGCATTGATAATGATTCAGAAGTAAAGGTATTACTAAAATTGCATGCCCTTAACATGGCTTTGATATGGCTTTGTCGGATTTTGACTTGGGATTTGTCATTATCGGTGTTCGTTTCACCTAAGTTTTCTTTACCTTAGACAACCCCTTACAAAGTCGTAATCGTTTGTCAACATCATTTGCTATTTAAATATGCAACTCATATTAAAAAGATGTAAACTTACCGATACTACGGATGATGGCATCCCACAATAGACGCGACGATGAATCAAAGAATGATAAAGGGAAAGAAAAGTTAGCGGAGAGTTTTTACCTCTTTAATTTATGTTTTATTTTCAATTATTACATGTTAGGTACTTATTTTCATACTGATACTATTTCTGGCATGTGCATACGCATCATTTTTCTTAAATTGAATAGATCCGCTATTTTAAATCACTGATAAGTTATAATCACTAAAAATGGATCAAATGGGATTCACAAGTAATTAATAATCTAAGGGAAAATATATGTAATCAACACATTACGTCTAAAACCAATCATATAAAATAAATAAGGAAAGAATACAAAACTGAATGCATCGATGCATATGTAATGTTAAGGGTTGTTCGTATATTGTTTTCCAATTCAGTTGAGTCGACGGGCCTTAAGCATGTGGGTGTGCACTGCACTGGACTCCAGAGGGGCGAAAGGCCCGAAGTGTGTGGGTGCGTGTTGGAGCAAATAGTAGGTCTAATTCAGTTGGGCTGAAAGGCCTTAAGTGTGTGGGTGTGCACTGGATTAGACTTGTCGACCAATTCAGGGGGCCAAAAGGCCCGAAGTGTGTGGGTGTGTGCTGGATTAGTAGACAATGAGGACCTTGAGGGGTCGAGCCTAAAGATTGATGATTGATACGGATGCGGCAACCCTTAGCAGTACCTTAGACTGAAAATGAAAAAAAAAATGAAATGAACATTGAATGTAAAATAATAAATGAATATATTGCTTACTCATTCTACTGTTTACATAGTCACTCACCTTATAGAAATTTATACTACCTCATACTGTTACATATTGCTTATAGAATTTCACTCTTACTAACTATTTCCTGCTTACAATTAAATGTTATATGTGTATTGTTACTAATCTTTTGTGTTTGCATGTACATCAGTTAAAGAGGCAAAATTCTTACTTAGTCATTTTTATGGCTAACCCTTTTATATTCCAATTCTTTTTGGGTCCAAGCATAAAATATAACATGTCTAAGAAACTGATCGAGGAGGAGAAAAGAAAGAGAAGAGAGGAGCAATATTCGTTGTGGGACAAGTTACTAGTAGGAATTATCAAGTTCATTGAGGAGCACTGGAAGTGGTGTCGGGACCCACAGTGTCCCGCATGCAAGAGGATCCATTAGTTATACTATTCTATAGTAGTGTCTATGATATGATATTGTAGAGTTATATATTTATGTTTGTACTTTTTTGTATTAGCACTCTTATATCGATGTGGTTATGGGACTATGTATAAATATGTTTTTAATGTAATGAAAAGTTTTTATTTTGTGCATTTTTTTACTCATTGTGAATATGCATATATTGTGTTGCACTCAAAACACTGCCTATGATGTTTACTGTAAATTATGGCGCTTTGTGGGTCGTCACAAAACAAACCCTTAGTGAAATAGGATATTCTATTGAATATCACACTCAACTATGGTGTTATAGTCAATGATACGTTGTAGTATCAAGATCGAGAAAAAATAACTTGCATTGCATTAAACGAAAATAAAGATACAATCAGGAGATAACTCATGTCAAGCATCCGGAGGTTGGATCCTCCTTGACACTCCACTCTCCTAGAGAGTCAAACATCCAAGACTTAAAAGATAAAAATAAAGAGACACTCCCACTCATATATATAGAGTGGAAAGGATACAACGTACGACCATGACCCTAGGGCTACATAGACTAATAATGTTGTGTGGCGGCCAGCACCGTATCAACACGCCCTGCCAAAAAAAAACAATCTTGTCCTCAAAGTCGAGGTCTGTAGGGGTTGTCAGGAAGTGTCAGCAGATCCAAGTCCCCAAAATCAGGGTCGTCGTCTTCAGATCCAATCAGCATACATAGGTTTTTGAGAGGGCAGACGTGGGTGGGCGAGTATGGTTGCTCGCAGCGAAAGTAGAGGCTCTTGCAGCGAAGCTCGAGGTGTTGCTGGTGAGACAAGCGTTGGGGTCTCCGGGGTGCCTGTGGAAGTGGGACCGGTGGAATTGGCAACTATGGAGGTGGGCTTAAAAACTGGGGCTTAGGTGGGGGCAGGGGAGTCAAGCGAGGAAGAGGCGGCGGCAGTGGTGGCGGCTTGTGGGGAGGCCGAATCGAGGAGAACTGGGGCTTAGCTGTGCAGAGTTCCTCGTCGAGGTACCGAACCTATTCCATGGCGCGAGAAAGAGTATACGGGTTGCAGACCCGCCAAAAAATACCACAGATAGTGGTCGGAGGCTAGGTCGGGTACGTGCGTAGCGACCGCGATGAACTCATCGATGTAGGTGTCCACTGTGTCGGTCTGACGGACGGATCTAAGGCGCTCAAAGGCATTACCCGCCTGGCAGGCGTCGTAGATGCGAAGGAGTTCTACTTTCAGTGTGGGCCAGGTGAGGCCAGGAACCTGCTGGCACATCCAACACACCCAATGGAGCGTCGAACCCTCCATGTAGATAGTGGCTAGGGGGACCTTCTGGTTGGCGGGGGTGGACTGAAGGTCGACGAACTGCTCAGCGCGGGCGAGCCACCCAAGAGGGTCGGTGTCGTCGAACACAGGAATCTCGATCCGGGTGAGATGGGCCGGGTGGATGTCCGCAGCGGGGTGCAGAAACCCCATGTGGTTCGGGGCGGGCCGAAGTAGTGGCGGTAGTGGTGGCTGTGGCGGTGGAGTGGTCGGAGGGCGATGTACCGCCGTGGCCGTAAGCTCTCGAAGGAGGAGACTGAGGTCCGCAAGCTGGGCTTCGATTTGATCCATATGATGGGAGTCAGCGAAGGCAGTGGAGGAGGCGTTCTCGTCGGCATGGAGTGCTATTGAACGAGTTACAGGAATGGAAGGCGGTTGTGCGTGGTGGCGAGAAGCATCGGAATGCTGCAAGAGTGCAGGTGGACGACTGGATGCTAACGGAGATGCGAGAGGACGTCGGGAGGTTGTAGGAGTCGCTGAGGGGCGGCCCGACACGGCAGAAGACGGTGTTGGGCGGCAAGAGCGCAGCGAGGATGAGGAGTGGCTGATGTAAGGCTGCAGGAGTGTTGGCGGGTCGCTAGTGGGGTTGTCGGACACGGCTGAAGAGGAAGGAGAACCGACTGGGGAAGCGCAGGGATCAGAAGGCTCACTGGAATAAGCTTAAATCGACGGAAATCGGTGAAGTCGTCGAGTGACAGAGCCGGCGATTCGGCACTGCGTAGACGCACGACGCAACCGACCGTTGGAGACGACGGAACGCTCGGACGTTGTTGTCTAAGAGAATAGGCGGATCGGGCGAGAATGGGTAGTGTGTCGAGCGCAGGACTCCATTGCGCGAGAGCGGAGGCGAGAGTAGATCGCGTGTCGGGCGAGAATCGGCAGATTGATGAAGAGTCGAGCAGCTCTGGAGAACGAGTCGGCGGAAGCATGCTGGAAAAGGGATTCAGATTCGATTAGGGCTTCCACAGAAACCCTGAAAGAGCGGTAGGTCGGACCAGTTGATATGTTGTAGTCGTATCAAGATCGAGAACAAATAACTTGCATTGCATTAAATGAAATTAAAGATAAAATCAAGAGATAACTCTTGTCAAGCATCCAAAGGTTGGGTCCTAGAGAGCCAAACATCTAGGACTTAAAAGATAAAAATAAAGAGACATTCTCACTCATATATATATATATATAGTGGGAAGGATACAACGAACGACCATGCCCCTAGGGCTACAAAGACTAATAACGATTTGCGTGGCGGTCAGCGTCACTCGTATCAATCAAGATGCAATACAGATTGCCACTAATCCTATTTTTCATGAACTCACGAAACACATCGAGGTTGATTATCACTTTGTTAGAGAGAAGTATAAAGAAGGAAGGACACATCACATTAAGTCATGTGAAGACCGGAGACCAAGTTGCAGATATACTTACTAAAGTAATCACGGATCCTCGAATGAATTTTTTATGTAACAAGGTGGATACCCATGACCCAACTTGAGGGTGAGTTTTAGATATTAATATCGTCTATGTATTTTCTTGTGTTCTTGCATCTCACAACATTGTCGATTTTGTGGACTCTAAGTACCAAAGCTAGACTTCCCTCCTCCCTCCATATGGTCGACCACCTCCATCGCCTCCAACTGTGGCCTCCTCCAATCGACCGCCAACCAACTCCTTCGTCCTCTTTCAGTAACACACTTCCCCACACCAACTACCTTCACTATCATTATAAGCGGCCCTAACTCACATAGCTACCCACATAACCACCAATTATCCACTACCTCTCGCTCATAATCGACACATAACCACCTCACCACCACAAACCCAGTAGGAAACCCACCCAGTGCCCAGTCAAGATTCACATTCAATTTTCATACAACAATGAACCTCCAAAACTGTCATTTCACTCTCCCCAACCAATCGGCCGGCCTCCCAGTCCACTGATCCCACATCTCCAAGTTTTTTTCCCTTGAATCCAGCATCAGTCGATCCTCCTAAATCCTAGAACCCGATGTACAAAACTTATTTCTAGACTAAAACAGTCTTGTTGTACAAAATTTTTGTTTACGGAATACCTTAGCCTGGAACAGTCAAGTCAACCCCTCTTACTTCCTTCCTACAGTCCACATATCCACCCAAACTCCTCATTATCCTTCCCGACCCTATCTGCTACCTCCGTCCCTGAAATTGGAGCAAATCCACTGTAGAAATTGTTTTTCTAGTCCCAGAAATCAATAAAATAGCACCTCCTTTGGCTCTTATTTCTTATGTAAGTTCATAATTTAAGTTAATTTCATTTATTGTTGTGTATTTGGTGAACAAACATATAATTATGGAGGTTACTTTGTGCACGCTTACCCATGAATCATCCTATTTGTGTGGTTTCTTCACTTAGAACTTAATTGAAGCGCTAAGTCCTAATTCATCCTGAAATTTAGTTTATCTATTGTTCTAAGTTCACTTGATTGTTTATGGACACCTTTATTAATTTGACTACTTAGTTATTAATCGTCAGATATTCGCTATGCATCACATCATTATTAGATCTCCCACAACACATCACCAACACCCAATCCTTCGATTTCCATTAGGGCATGATTACACTATCACGCCACCTTATCCTACTCATTTATCAAAGATGATTTGTGTACTGCCATTATATGCTCCATTAGTCTAGAACAAGCAAATGCAGAACATAAGGGGTGAGGGTATGAATAATCTTGACACGTTCAAATCAATGTTTTAGCTGTCAGTAGTCAGTACTAATATTGAGTTAGCTATATAATTACAGTTTTAACGGCCAAGATATATGTGCATTTAACCCGTCTTGGCTAGAGTATTAGAATGCTATCCATATATATATTGCTTCATATATGCTTGCTCAAGCAGTGTTCCTATTCCTTTCCCTCAAATATGTGCAATATAATCATGCCCTTGCTCTATAAAAAAGAGGTCGTAAAAACAAAAAAAGGATTAATCTAAGGTTCCCAAAGAACGATGGGAGCAAGTACCTAATTAGATCGCATGGGCTCCATTTGTGATATACTTATGATCTGGCTAGCAATCAAGCAAGTATCCTGATCAATGGAGACAGTCCTATACATGGACCTCCCCAGACATAATACCTACATCTACTGGCATATGTTAATATTTTACCAGAGTATATCTTACCTGGGATGTTAAAGGAGGTAAAACTGACTGCTGCATACTTAAGCGTGGCAGGATCCCTTGATTTTGATGGACAATACTTGTAGTCCCAACCGGTTTAGAATGGTGCATCAGAGAGGGATGTACTTGAGATAAGGAACTAATGGAAGTTGGTAAAGATGGAGCCTGGATATTTGAGTGCATAGTGACGCCAGCTATTCCCGGTATTGTTCCTGGCACAGAAATTTGATTTTGCAGCATAGGTGGACGATAAGCATGAAAAGGGATGTGTTTAGGGGGTAGTGAAGAATGCTGAAAAACTGCAGAATTTGCTAACACGTTTTTTTCCTGAGATTCAGATGGTCTTGAAAATGTTTCAATGGATGTTTCTTTATTTGAAGTAGCATGGTCATGATAAAAAGGCTCCATAGGCTTGTTGTGCTGTTTGTTATCCTGAACCGACGATTTCGCTACGGCACTTGCAGTTTTCTGGTTACCTGCAGCTTGCATCTGCATGCCCATCAACAAAAAATAGAATTTGAAAGAAATCAGTATTAGATGCATAAAACTATTCTATTGAAAATGTTTAGAGTTCCAGTTTCAAAGGAATTAGGCCCACCATTTGTGGTGTCACCATACCAAGCATAATCTGTGCCTGCACACAAAAAATACAAATCGACATTTCAGATACTTGAGTTAAGGAAAAGTCAAATGAATTCCATACACAAACAAAGATTAAATCACAAAATAAATGCATTCTTTTGTTTGACTATAACATGAATTTATTTTTTCGACTGTAACTCCAGAATTTCCACTGTTTCGACAATAAGTCCAAAGTTACTACTTTGACAGTAGCTCGAGATCAACCATTTATTCACTCTAAATATTTTTCACTGTTGTTTTCATAGTGATTTTCAGTACAATAACACGAGGAATAAGCATAGCATCTACAATTGAAACTTCAAATGTAACTACATAAAGATGAAAATAACAAAAAGGTCTCATACAAAGACATACTAATGTAGAGTAGGCCGTGAAGGTGAAATCTAAATAGATACAACCCTAAGTGCAGTGCCCGGAAAAATCTAACCGAGTCTAAATGATGCACATATACGATATGAAGCTTGAATTAAATTGCAGATGATTAATTAAATAATTAAGGGCTAATTAAGGGCTAATGCACATATAATGATTAATTAAATAATTCTCTCAGTCTTGAAATTGAACACTCTTTCTCAATTGAGAAGAGTTAATAAAAATACTATGGCGAACAATCATATTGAGCATGTGGGGTTCAACCACACCGTGCCATATCTAATTATGTTATTTCGGCTATTGATGGCGAGTCAAGTATCATGGGTTTAACAAAATTATGGGTGAAAATCATGGGTTTAACAAAATTAATGATTTCTTTTTACTCATTCTATGTGTGAAATTAAAATATCTCAGTTTTAGGGAATTTTGAGGAGATCTGTAGAGTTTAATTTCAAGCAACCAAATAAGTAGGAGATCAATTGATGATTAAAATAGCCATTATTACTTGACTTCAGAATACTTTTAGCTTGAAAGTAGAATATATTTATGGTAGAAGAAAATTATACAAAAACTTGGTAGTTTCAAGGGAAAGCAACCTGAAAAAGTGCCTTTGTCAATTGAGGACTTTCCTTCAGTAATTGGCGAGCTTGATCCGTGTGATTTGTAGCCAAGGCCTAAAAATATTTATCGTCAACATTTTTGTGCATAAATCCAAGGGCATTTGAGGATGAAATGCTAAGAAAGCAAAAACGTCACCTTTATCTCTGATATAACTTCAATCAGCTGTTGTCTGGACATTTTTGCCAGATAAGTGGTCAAAGGATCATTTCCAGATCCACGAACATTTGGCACACCATTTCCAAATTGTGAAAGATCACTAGTCTGTGATCCACCCAATGCTTCAGCCACTAGAGTGGTAGCGGTAGCTGCCAGGTGAAGCCCTAATGGCTGACGGAAAGCTGCATCCCCAACAAAAGGTGCACCAGGTAATGATTTCTGGCTATCTAAAAAATTGTTTCAAAAGGGTTAGCAAAGAATATACTGGCGAAGAAACAAAAACATTCTTGTAAAGAAGTTTACTGTAATTTATATTGTTCTCAAAATTAATATAAATTCAAAGAAGAGGACCAACCGGTGCCTGATGTAAATCCTGGCCCCCCGCGACCCTGCAACAAATTGTTGCTATTCAGTCTACTGTATTAAGAAAATAACTGGACCAGAAATTCGGTATGGAACCATGGATAAACTCCATGGTTCGTAATAAACAACATCTGCCCATAACATGTTAAGAGCTACAAAAATTTCACACTAATTTATAGCTACACATTAAGCAATACAATTCTAGTTCATTTATTAACTCGTACTTGTGATTGGAATTGGAACTGGAACCAGCCATTACTTCTGTTAAAATTGTTAGTAATATAGAATAGAAAACAGAGTTTTTTGCAGGAATTGAAGGAAGTAGATCAGCCAGAGAAAAAAAGGAAAGCAAGGTACAACAGTTAATAGAAAACAGAGTTTTAATGATGTACGAACACTTCTTACTTCTTAATGTTTGTCGTTGATTGCAGGTTTTTATAAGCACACGTGGGCGGGAGTGGTTAGAGTTACAAACCAACCTACAGGAGGGAGTAGTTCCGGTCAACAGTTAATATAACTCCTCCACTACGCCTTACAGTTAAATTACACAGGTAGATAACAGTTCACACTTAATGCATTACAGGTTACACATTAAATAACACTGTTACAACTGAGTTCTGAGTAACTTTATATGTTGACACTCCCCTCATTAGGGTTGTTATCTTTATCTTCGCACGCAGGTCTTCGAATCTTTGAGCTGACAGAGGTTTGGTAAGTATATTGGCTGGTTGAAATTCAGTTCGGCAGTATTTGAGATTTAGTATTCCCCTTTGCACAAGCTCTCTAGTATAGTGGCAACGAAGTTCTATATGCTTCGATTTTCTGTGCATCACCGGATTCTTTGCAATTGCTGAGGTGTTGTCGACATGAATAACGAATCCTTCGTCTTCTTGCTTCATATCCTCTATTATTATTCTTAACCAAATTCCTTCTATAGCTGCTTCTGATAACGCTATGTACTCGACCTCCGCCGTTGACATAGCGGTACTTTTTAGTTTTGTTGAGTTCCATGAGATGGGTTTTGACCCAAGGAAGTAGATAAATTCAGATGTACTTTTTCGATCTTCAATATATCCGGCCCAATCACTGACGCTGAATCCATTTAGTTGCATGCCTTCATCTTCGGATTTGTAAAGAAGCATTAGATCTGCGCTTCCTTGCAGATAGCGTATGATCCTTTTAATGCAAGGTGTTCGACACTTTGCTCAGACATAAATTTTGAGGCTATGTTAACTGCGAACTCAATATATGGCCTTGTATGGGTTAGATAAATCAGGGATCCAACAAGGCTTCTATAAAACTCTGCACTTGTCTTTTCTTCTCCATCATTCTTGAGTTGCTTATCTGATGTCGTCATGGGGGTATTTACTGGGTGACAATCAGTCATACTGCTTCTTTTTAAAGGGTCTTGAATTGGTGAATCAGGGTTTTGATGCACCTGAATTCCCAACAAATACTTCATGATTCTCATATCAGTCATCTCGTATTAAGGCTCAGTTTGTGAGAGTTGTTGTTGATGGAAAAGTTGTTGATCGAATGGAGCTGTTGAAAAGTAATTGTTTCTAGAAAACAGAGTTTTGCTCTAAAACTGTTTGGATGAAATGGAATTTGCAAAGATGTTTGATAAGCTGTTTTGAAAAAATTGTTTGGCAAAAACGGAGTTTTCTTAGGTGAATTTTTTCTAATAAAGTTAACCTAGTTTTAAACATTGAAAACCAACGTTACATGACATACATAATAATACTTCAATGTTTTTCAGATATTAAAGTTACAAAAAAAATTTAAACTTCCGGCGAACGGATCCATCGGTTACATGCAAGCAGTTCGGTTTATCACCTACATGATTGAAAATATTTTAATTAAATTCTTATATTAAATTAATTAAATATAAAATATGAGGAATGAATATTACCTTCTTGCCTCATAGAGTTGTTGCACTATAGACTCACGTTGTGTTATCATTTCGTCTACACCACTTGTTGTATCAATGCATGTATCATGTCGTCTCTATGAGTCTACTCCGCCCCCCGTACCCATTCTCTCACTTTCCCTAAAATCAGGATCTATACGTGATGGATGCCTCCGTATAAAATTATGCAAAGTCATTGTCGACAGGACAATATGTATATGTTTCTCAAAAATATAGCTTGGCATATCACGCAGTATTGCCCATTTTTCCCCCATATACCAAATGTACGTTCAATCACACTCCTAAGGGAAGAGTGTGTTTGATTAAAAATCTCTCGAAGTCCTTCAGATGGACGATTACCACAAGCAAAATCAGGAAGATGGTACCGTGTATCTGGATATGATTTTATATATCCTCTTTGTAGTGGATATCTAGCGTCTACCAAATAATACTTTCCTGTATGATCAACGCACAATTTTAATGAACAAATATTGGAAAAATAATAATAATATAAGAATTACAATAACAACTTCATTACCTCTGTCGGGTGCGGGAAGTTGAACTTGGGATTGCTTATAGCAAAAATGAAAATACGACAATCATTTGCAGATCCCTCACAACTAGCCATGGCGAAAGTAAAACACATGTTGAAGTCACAAACAGACATTACATTTTGTGTAGTAGTTCCATGGCGCCCAATATAAGGTACTTTATTTTTAATTGGAATACTTGCATCAACATGTGTTCCGTCTATGGCACATATGCAATCTTTAAAAAAAGACATGTAACGCGCATCTTGCATAATTTCTGGTGGAGTAGTAGCAAAATATCCCTCTTGTGACACTATAATATCTTCTGCGAAGCGCAGCAAAGCACGAAGACCTTTGCTAAAATATCTGCTAGCAGTCTCGATTGAATGTTGAAAACGCTCACTTTCTTTCCTGATAGACTCGTTATGTGATAAAACATATAATGTAATTGCAAGGACCTCTCTACTTGCGGTCCTCCGCGAACCTTGTAATCCGTAGTTTTGTTCTAAAGTTTGCAATAGATCAAAAAAAATTGGTCTCGGCATTCTGAAAGCATTATGAAATCTAATTGGATGCCCACCAATTAATTCACTCAACCATTTATCACTGGTTTGCTTTGACATCATGCATGGTGTGTTAGAATTGAATAAATTTGTGTGTTCAGCTAAGACATATACTGTTGAAGTTAGAACTTAATGGTAGGCAGCAGCATGACGCCATCTAACCCTCTCATACTCATCACTAGAATAATCCGAGCCCACAGTAGACATTCTATGCTTAACACGGATAAAGTAAATTAAAATATGAATTATAGCAATGTGACAAAAAAAGCATGTTGATGATAAAACATGTAAAGGGTACACACAAGCGAGCATAGTAGCAAACTATCATGATATTAAAAGATAAACATAACAAATGTATCAAGATATAAAGCCAAGTGACAACAACATAACATAGAAAGACACAAAAGTAGCAACAACGTAGCAAAGAAGCAACATAGCATATCCTACTGTGACCCTTTCTCGTAGCGGGTACATAACCATTTAACCCTGATGTCCTCCCTTAGGCACATAAAAGTCTCCCAATGGTTATTATCCATCAGCAGCATTGTAGCAAAATCGAAAAAAACATAATCTTTGCATATGTCAAGGTAAGAGTCAAGTTTCTCCAAAGCTTGGGCAATAGTGAATGGGCACGTGGACTTTGGCGGCTCCTAGAGAGATACACTTGTACAACCCTCATATTTGCCGAGCTGGGGTGACCCGGCGCAGTTGAGATCGCAATAGAGAAAATGACTGTGACAAGCAATTCGACCGATCGAAGGCAACCGAAACCGACCGAGCGGTGAGGCAAGACCCGGGGGAAGAGGAAGTGGACCGTAGGTCCACTTCCCCGCCTGGGCGAGTGGACCTCGTGGTCCACTCGCCCAAGCCCCAGGCGAGTGGACCTATGGTCCACTCGCCCAGGGGTGGCGAGTGGACCATAGTCCACTCGCCCAGGGTGGGGGAGAGTGGACCTATGGTCCACTCGCCCCGGGCATTCGGGCGAGTGGACCACCCTATGGGAGTGGATCGAATGGTCCACTCGCCCAGCCCAGGCAGTGGACCATTCGGTCCACTCCCCCGGCCCCCGGTAAGGGGGGAGTGGACGTTTCGAGTCCCACTCCCCCCCCCCTTTCCTGTCCCGGTCGTGATCGTTGGTTTGGATTCGAAGTTGAGCTGCGAATAGAGGAATTTGTCTATCCGCAGCCCAATTTTGTGAAGTCTATAAATAGACCCTCATGGGCACCTTGGGGAGGGGGATCTCTCTTCTTCTCCTCTCCCTCGCGTGTGACTTGAGAGCAAGCACTCCACTCCTCCTGTCAGTTAAGGTTGACGGTGAGGTGATCCTTAGTGCCCTCCAAGGTGCCCAGGCTCAGCATTGGCTTGGGAGGGGAAGCTCTCTTTGATCTTCTGGGTGTGTGGTGGGACCTCCTCGCTGCAGCTTAAGGGGTCTGTTCAGGTCTTCGAGTCTTCGTAGGTGCAAGGTCCTTCGGCTCTTAGCGATCGGTCACATGTCCTAGCTCGAGTGAAGTAAGGGTTAGTTGCATCCCCCTTTCAAACGTCGAAGCCGGTTTTCTGGTTTCAACATCCTGGTGCGGTGAGCGTAGAAGCAGCTAGTTCGAAAAAGTCTGAGCAAGTTCCATGACTGGAAGCGATGGGTTGGGGAACTCGCCCCTACCAGCGGGTACGTGAAGAAGAGTAACATCAAGCACGTGGGCAAGGAAAGGGGCCGGCCTTAGAGGAAGTCTTGAGCCTCCAAGCGTGAATGCTCTTCAACAAGCTCGCTTGGGATCGGCTCCCCCGGTAAGGAGGTAGGGAGAATGTCTCCGACTCGCCAGGGAGGATGGGAGAGTCCCTTCTGCGAGCTGATTACCTCAGCTCCCGTTCCGGACGGGTTCAGGGAACCTGTCATGTCTTACTACACTGGCATCCCAGTATCTCCGGTGGTTTAAAGACGTCGTCTCGGTTGGAAAGATGACGGAAGCCTCCAAGTGTAAACCCTTCGCCATCACTTTCAAGGGAAAGGAAAGAAACTGGTTCCACCAGCTCCCATCAGGTACTATCTGCATCTTCGAGGACCTCCGCCGAAGCTTCTGGTTGAGGTTCTCCACCTCGAAGAAGAGGAGGAAGGGGGCGGAGGCCCTGCTCTTGATTCGACAAAAGCAGGGGGAGACGCAGGGAAGCTACGTGGATCAATTTCGGGAACAAATCGTCCACCTCCGGATTAACCAGAGAAGCAGGAGGGGCCAAGAGAAAGAGAAGGAATAAGAAGGCAGAGAAAGCGGAGGAGGTGATAAAAGAGATGGCCGAGATGCATGTGGCCGAGGAGGCGCAAGAAGGCGCATTGTAATAGATATGTAACCTCCCCATGATGAATGAAAAGTAGGTAGAAATAAAACCGTAGGTAAAGCCTTTGGGAAGGTGTTGAGTTCCTCTGCCTCCAGGTAAGCTAAGCTCCTAGGACGTGGACCGATTCTCCGCCCCCAGTTGGCTTGGGAAGGTGTTGAGTTCCTCTGCCTCCAGGTGAGCTAAGCTCCTAGGACGTGGACCGGTTATCCGCCCCCAGTTGGTTTGGGAAGGTGTTGAGTTCATCTGCCTCCAGATAAGCTAAGCTCCTAGGACGTGGGCTAGTTCTCCGCCCCCAGTTGGTTTGGGAAGGTGTTGAGTTCCTCTGCCTCCAAGTGAGCTAAGCTCCTAGGACGTGGACTAGTTCTTCACCCCTAGTTAGTTTGCGAAGGTGTTGAGTTCCTCTGCCTCCAGGTGAGCTAAGTTCCTAGGACGTGGACCGGTTCTCCGCCCCCAGTGGGAAGGTGTTGAGTTCCTCTGCATCCAGGTAAGCTAAGCTCCTAGGACGTGGACTGGTTCTCCGCCCCCAGTTGGTTTGGGAAGGTGTTGAGTTCCTCTGCCTCCAGGTGAGCTAAGCTCCTAGGACGTGGATTGGTTCTCCGCCCCCAGTTGGTTTGGGAAGGTGTTAAGTTCCTCTGCCTCCAGGTAAGCTAAGCTCCTAGGACGTGGACTGGTTCTCCGCCCCCAGTTGGTTTGGGAAGGTGTTGAGTTCCTCTGCCTCCAAGTGAGCTAAGATCCTAGGACGTGGACCGGTTCTCCACCCCCAGTTGGTTTGGGAAGGTGTTGAGTTCCTCTGCCTCCAGGTAAGCTGAGCTCCTAGGACGTGGACTGGTTCTCCGCCCCCAGTTGGTTTGGGAAGGTGTTGAGTTCCTCTGCCTCCAGGTGAGCTAAGCTCCTAGGACGTGGACCGGTTCTCCGCCCCCAATTGGTTCGGGGAAGTGTTGAGTCCCCTCCGTCTCAGGTTGAGTTCGGCTCGACCAGAGACATTGAGTTCCCTCCGTCTCAGGTTGAGTTCAGCTCGACCAGAGATGTTGAGTTCCCTCCGTCTCAGGTTGAGTTCGGCTCGACCAGAGACGTTGAGTTCCATCCGTCTCAGGTTGAGTTCAGCTCGACCAGAGATGTTGAATTCCCTCCGTCTCAGGTTGAGTTCGGCTCGACCAGAGATGCTGAGTTCCCTCCGTCTCAGGTTGAGTTCGGCTCGACCAGAGATGTTGATTTCCCTCCATCTCAGGTTGAGTTCAGCTCGATCAGAGATGTTGAGTACCCTCCGTCTCAGGTTGAGTTCGGCTCGACCAGAGATGTTGAGTTCCTTCCGTCTCAGGTTGAGTTCGGCTCGACCAGAGATGTTGAGTTCCCTCCGTCTCAGGTTGAGTTCGGCTCAACCAGAGATGTTGAGTTCCCTTCGTCTCAGGTTGAGTTCGGCTCGACCAGAGATGTTGAGTTCCCTCCATCTCAGGTTGAGTTCGGCTCGACCAGAGATGTTGAGTCCCCTCCGTCTCAGGTTGAGTTCGGCTCGACCAGAGATTTTGAGTTGCTTCCGTCTCAGGTTGAGTTCGGCTCGACCAGAGATGTTGAGTTCCCTCCGTCTCAGGTTGAGTTCGGCTCAATCAGAGATGTTGAGTTCCCTCCATCTCAGGCTGAGTTCGGCTCGACCAGAGATGTTGAGTCCCCTCTGTCTCAGGTTGAGTTCGGCTCGACCAGAGATGTTGAGTTCCTTCCGTCTCAGGTTGAGTTTGGCTCGACCAGAGATGTTGAGTTCCCTCTGTCTCAGGTTGAGTTCGGCTCGACCAGAGATGCTGAGTTCCCTCCGTCTCAGGTTGAGTTCGGCTCGACCAGAGATGTTGAGTTCCCTCCATCTCAGGTTGAGTTCGGCTCGACCAGAGATAAAATCTCTTCCGTCTCAGGTTGAGTTCGGCTCGACCAGAGATGTTGAATTCCTTCCGTCTCAGGTTGAGTTCGGCTCGACCAGTGATGTTGAGTTCCCTCCGCCTCAGGTTGAGTTCGGCTCGACCAGAGATGTTGAGTTCCCTCCGTCTCAGGTTGAGTTCGGCTCGATCAGAGATGTTGAGTTCCCTCCATCTCAGGCTGAGTTCGGCTCGACCAGAGATGTTGAGTCTCCTCCGTCTCAGGTTGAGTTTGGCTCGACCAAAGATGTTGAGTTCCCTCCGTCTCAGGTTGAGTTCGGCTCGACCAGAGATGTTGAGTTCCCTCCGTCTCAGGTTGAGTTCGGCTCGATCAGAGATGTTGAGTTCCCTCCATCTCAGGCTGAGTTCGGCTCGACCAGAGATGTTGAGTCCCCTCCGTCTCAGGTTGAGTTCGGCTCGACCAGAGATGTTGAGTTCCCTCATCTCAGGTTGAGTACGGCTCGACCAGAGATGTTGAATCCCCTCTGTCTCAGGTTGAGTTCGGCTCGACCAGAGATGTTGAGTTCCCTCCGTCTCAGGTTGAGTTCGGCTCGATCAGAGATGTTGAGTTCCCTCCATCTCAGGCTAAGTTCGGCTCGACCAAAGATGTTGAGTCCCCTCCGTCTCAGGTTAAGATCGGCTCGACCAGAGATGTTAAGTTTCCTCCGTCTCAGGTTGAGTTCGGCTCGACCAGAGATGTTAAGTTCCCTCCATCTCAGGTTAAGTTCGGCTCGATCAGAGATGTCGAGTTCCCTCCATCTCAGGTTGAGTTCAGCTCGACTAGAGGTGTTGAGTTTTCCTCCACCTCAAGTCGAGTTTAGCTCGACCAGAGGTGTTGAGCTTTCTCTACCCCAGTTGAGCTCGGCTCGTAGGAGGGTTGTTAAGTGGAGAAAGGTTCGCCTTCCACCTCAGGTCGAATTCAGCTCGACTAGAGGTGTTGAGTTTTCCTCCACCTCAGGTCGAGTTTAACTCGACCAAAGGTGTTGAGCTTTCTCCACCTCCAGTTGAGCTCGACTCACAGGAGGGTTGTTAAGTGGAAAAAGGTTCTCCTTCCACCTCAGGTAGAATTCAGCTCGACTAGAGGTGTTGAGTTTTCCTCCACCTCAGGTCGAGTTTAACTCGACCAGAGGTGTTGAGCTTTCTCCACCTTCAGTTGAGCTCGGCTCACAGGAGGGTTGTTAAGTGGAGAAAGGTTCGCCTTCCACCTCAGGTCGAATTCAGCTCGACTAGAAGTGTTGAGTTTTCCTCCACCTCAGGTCGAGTTTAACTCGACTAGAGGTGTTGAGATTTCTCCACCTCCAGTTGAGCTCGGCTCACAGGAGGGTTGTTAAGTGGAGAAAGGTTCGCCTTCCACCTCAGGTCGAATTCAGCTCGACTAGAGGTGTTGAGTTTTCCTCCACCTCAGGTCGAGTTTAACTCGACCAGAGGTGTTGAGCTTTCTCCACCTCCAGTTGAGCTCGGCTCAAAGGAGGGTTGTTAAGTGGAGAAAGGTTCGCCTTCCACCTCAGGTCAAGTTCAGCTCGACTAAAGGTGTTGAATTTTCCTCCACCTCAGGTCGAGTTTAACTCGACCAGAGGTGTTGAGCTTTCTCCACCTCCAGTTGAGCTCGGCTCACAGGAGGGTTGTTAAGTGGAGAAAGGCTCACCTTCCACCTCAGGTCGAATTCAGCTCGACTAGAGGTGTTGAGTTTTCCTCCACCTCAGGTTGAGTTTAACTCGACCAGAGGTGTTGAGCTTTCTCCACCTCCAGTTGAGCTCGGCTCACAGGAGGGCTGTTAAGTGGAGAAAGGTTCGCCTTCCACCTCAGGTCGAATTCAGCTAGACTAGAGGTGTTGAGTTTTCCTCCACCTCAGGACGAGTTTAACTCGACCAGAGGTGTTGAGCTTTCTCCACCTCCAGTTGAGCTCGGCTCACAGGAGGGTTGTTAAGTGGAGAAAGGTTCGCTTTCCACCTCAGGTCAAGTTCAGCTCGACTAGGGGTGTTGAGTTTTCCTCCACCTGAGATCGAGTTTAACCCGACCAGAGGTGTTGAGCTTTCTCCACCTCCAGTTGAGCTCGGCTCACAGGAGGGTTGTTAAGAGGAGAAAGGTTCGCCTTCTGCCTCAGGTCGAGTACAGCTGGAGAGCTCGACTAGAGTAACCAATTGGCGGGGACCTCCGGGGATTCCTCTAAAGCCTCACCTGCTCGTCAAATAGGTGGGTTGGACTATCTTTCCGAGCTTGAGACAAGCTCGAAAAGAGCGGGGATTGTGTACAACCCTCATATTTGTCGAGCTGGGGTGACCCAGCGCAATTGAGATTGCAATAGAGAAAATGACCGTGACAAGCAATTCGACCGATCGAAGGCAACAGAGACCGACCGAGCGGTGAGGCAAGACCCGGGGGAAGAGGAAGTGGACCTAGGTCCACTTCCCCGCCTGGGCAAGTGGACCCCGTGGTCCACTCGCCCAAGCCACAGGCGAGTGGGGAGAGTGGACCTATGGTCCACTCGCCCCGGGCATTCGGGCGAGTGGACCATGGGTCCATTCGCCCCTATGGGAGTGGACCGAATGGTCCACTCGCCCAGACCAGACAGTGGACCATTCGGTCCACTCCCCCGGCCCCCGGTAAGGGGGGAGTGGACGATTCGAGTCCCACTCGCCCCCCTTTCCTGTCTCGGTCGTGATCGTTGGTTTGGATTCGAAGTTGAGATGCGGATAAAGGAATTTGGCTATCCGCAACCCAATTTTGGGAAGTCTATAAATAGACCCCCATGGGCACCTTGGGGAGGGGGATCTCTCTTCTTCTCCTCTCCCTCGCGTGTGACTTGAGAGCGAGCACTCCACCCCTCCTGTCAGTTAAGGTTGACGGTGAGGTGATCCTTAGTGTCCTCCAAGGTGCCCAGGCTCAGCATTGGCTTGGGAGGGGAAGCTCTCTTTGATCTTCCGGGTGTATGGTGGGACCCTCGCTGCAGCTTAAGGGGTCTGTTCAGGTCTTCGAGTCTTCGTAGGTGCAAGGTCCTTCGGCTCTTAGCGATCGGTCACGTGTCCTAGCTCGGGTGAAGTAAGGGTTAGCTGCATCCCCCTTTCGAACGTCGAAGCCGGTTTTCTGGTTTCAACAACACCGATAACCTTAGAAGATTCCAACAAATCACTTAAGACTGCGCTGGATGCCTTCTTTTTCCCCTTCTTCTGTCGTTTACGAGATTCAGATACAACGACCGGATCAATACTCTTTACATTCCCACTGATCTCAACTGAATCACTGTCATCCTCAGACATAGCTCGCTCAACAATAGACTCCCGGGCTTGGGACGTAGTGTTCGGGGTACAAGCATGAACTCCAGTGGCGAAAACCGAGTTGAACATCATGTTCAATTTTTCCTCAAGATCTGGAGATATGTCTGCATACCTAAACTTCTTCGCGGTAGGAACAACCTAATAAAAAATTAATTAAATTTAAGGAAAAACTTTAAAGATAATGCATGTTTAATTTAAAAGTTTACCTTCAACCTCTCATCCCACCATTCGTCTGAAGCATCGATGGTTTGTCTGGAGGCATTCCAACCTAGACCAGTTTCCCCTCTTTAGAGCTCAGCCCACAACGTCCACTCTTTTTTCAGGTGGTCCCATTTATTTTTCATTTGAATTCTATCGTATTTCATTCTGGTTCTCTGCTCAAATTTTACAACTAGATTGTTCCAGCCTTCTTTATTGAAATGTGTAGTCGGTCGATTCCCGGGTTCAATTTCAGTAATACATAGGTCGCAGAAGATAAAAATATCATTTTGATCTCATATTGCTGATATTTCTCCCTCATTTGGTTTCCCCATCTACACATTTTTAAAAACCTTAAACCAAAAAAAAACATAAAACACACAAGCACACACTCACACACAAACATCCACATTCCAACCTCAATCTGTGCTACATTTGTTAATCTCCATTATAATAAGATCAATCTGTGCTACTTCATTAGAATACGAGTCTGGTTCCAAATGGATGAAGAAATCTTTCCATTATAATAAATAATGAATATTTCTGCTTGCTCATAGCCTGTGAAGTTTTGCTAACAAAAGAATGTTCAAAATTTTCAACTTAAAATTCCTCACAACAATTTTGAACAGAACAAGCAAACTGAAATATTAACAATTTTGAACAGAACAAGCACATGGAGGGCTTTTGCTACAGATCCAAAGCAAATGGAAACGAGATTGGACATCAAAAAGGCTACAGATCCGGAAATGTGAAACTGAAAAATAACACGTTCAAAAGCAAATGGAAACTGAAAAATAACACGTTCAAAAGCAAATGGAAACGAGATTGGACAAAGATATATACCTGAGGTTGCTACAGATCCGGAAATCGCCGGCTGAATAGAGCGTCTAAAACGGGGAGAGAAATGTCGGCGGAAGCCTGGGCCGTCAGAGATCAGAAGTGTAGAAGAAAGGCCGGCGGTGGCGTGGCCGTCGGAGATTGAGAACAGAGAAGAAACGCCGGCGAAAACGTGGTCGTCGGAGATCGGGAGTGGAGAGGAGTGAGAAATCAGGATAGCAAGTTTAGGGCGGAAGTTTGCGCGGCGCGGTCGAACTGGAGCTAAAAACAGCGGACGAGTGAATACCTATAAACAGCTTAAATTATAAAACGTCAGTTCCAGCTTATGGAACCCAAACACGGCTTATTATCAAAACTGCGTTTTTGAGCTGCCGCACCGGAGCCGCCGTCCCAAACGCTACCTAAGCCTTCATTTGAACTTTAAATTCTTCAATTAGCTCAGCTTTAGTGCCAGTAATAATCAGATTGTCTACATAAAGACATAATATTATATAATCTAATTTGTTGAAAGTCTTTACATAAATTGATGTTTCACTTGGACTTCGATAAAAATGGTTATTCTTCAAGTGTCAATCTTTTGGTTCCACACTCTGGGAGCTTGTCTCATTCCATACAACGCCTTCTTGTGCTTGTACACTTTTGTTTTTCTCCCTTCACACGGTAGCATTCTAGTGGCTCTATATACACATCTTCTTTTATGTCTTCATTGAGGAAGACTGATTTAACATTCATTTGATGGACAAACTGTTTCCTTTGTGCGGCAAGAGCTAGTAATAACCGAATGGATTCCATTCGAGCCATAGGAGCAAAGGTCTCAGTAAAATCATTCTCAGGCATTTGTGAGTACCCTTTAGCTACTAGTCTTGCTTTTTTGTTTATTGATGGTAACATCTTCATTACACTTAGTTTTATATATCCACTTCACCCCCACTATATCTCTGTCCACGGGTTTTATCTACTAAAACCCAAGTATGGTTGTCTTCAATGGATTGAATCTCTTTTTCCATTGCTACAACCCAATGATATTCTTTTACTGCTTCCTTATATGTGTGAGGTTCAGTTGCTAAATGTGCTACTGAAGTTGATGCAGGACTTGCTACATAAATATCAGCTAGGTATCTCATTTTTGGTGGAGGTGATGAGGTAGATGAGTCATCTGAATCAGATGAGGAATGATCAAAAAGTCGAGGTTGTGCACGGGTAGGTTGGGCTGGTGAAGGAATTTCTGCAACCTCATGAGGCTCAGCTTCACTGATGGATGGCAGATGTTCTTCATCATGTACTACTAAACCGGGCAGCTCTTAAATTGATGCTACACTCTGAACCACCTTCTCATTCTCCCATCTTCATTCTTTACTCTCATCTATAACAACATCTCGGGCAATAACCGGGATTTTTTAGTAGGGTCCCACAGCCGGTAGGCTTTGGACTCACTGTTATATCAAATTAGTATTGCTCTATATCCTTTCTCTTCTAGCTTATCTTTACCTTCATTTATGTTTTTAGTAAGCAAGACTACCAAACACCCTTAAATGTTGCACATTTGGTTTTATCTTGTGTAACATTTCATAAGGTGTTGTTTTCCCTAAGGCTTTTGTGGGTGTTCTATTTAGGAGATAAACTACAGTTGAGACTGCCTTAGCCCAAAAAACCTTAGGTAAATGTTTGTAGGATAACAAACGCCTTGTCATTTCTATTATGGTTCGATTACGTCTCTCCACTACACCATTTTGTTGGGGAGACCTTGGTGTTGACAGTTGTCTTACTATTCCTTTATTTCGACAAAAGGAATGAAAGGTTGAGCTTACAAACTCATCCCCTCTATCAGATCTTACAATTTTAATTGGTAACTCAAACATTCTTTCAACAAATTGTGTAAATTGAACGAATGTTTGATAGGTTTCAGAATTTATTGGATGAAATACACCCACATATAACGAGTGTAATCAACTATTAAGTAAAAGTACCTTTTACTAGATAAGGAGGTGGTGGAAGATTGTCCTCATAGATCCATGTGTAGTAATTGTAAGGGTTGAGAAGCTCTCCAAGTTGAGATGTTGGGAAATGGAGTTCTATGTAACTTGTTCAATGAACAATTCCCACAGATTTGCTCATTCTGCTTAAATTCTGGTAGCCCTTGTGCAATAGAGTATCTTCTCATCATATGCGAGTGTTGGAAATTCAAATGACCAAACCGGCAATGGCATTTGTAAGTAGCATCCTTGCAGTTTACATGCAGAGCTTGAGTGTTTAATGTGAGCAAGGAAAATGGAAACACCTTGTTGCTCATTTGTATTTCAACAACAATTTGATGGTTTACTTTGTCACGGATCAGACATTTGTTGTTGTTAAAGGAGACCTCATGACCATTATCAATCAACTGTCCCACACTCAACAGGTTGTGGGTAAGTTTAGGCGCCAACTGGACATCTTTTATGTATTTAGATTGTCCATTTGGAGCCTTAACACAAATTGTTCCTTTGCCTTGTATTTCTTGCATTTTACCATCCGCCATGATCACTTCTACTTTGAGTGATGCATCATGATGTACAAATGCATTTTTATTGAAGACCGTGTGGTTTGAGCATCCCGAATAAACATACCAGGTATTGTCAGAACTAGTGGTTGTCTTCAGGCAGGTTACAAATGCTACAGGAATGTCTTCTTCCACATGATTTGCTTCTTCATTCTGCTTCTTCTCTTCCTTGAACCAAAAGTCACGATCACTATGTGTTGGTCTTTTACACCTTTTGCACCGGAAGTAGCAATCCTTTGATTCATGATTTGTTTTTTTACAAATCTGACATTGTAAAGGGTTGGTTGATCTTCCAGCTTTCATAATTCTTCCTCTCCCCCTTCCTCTGGAAGAAGAGTTAAGTTTTGTCTTCCAGACTGCTATTACTGAGTTTTAATTTTGAATAAGTGCTTGCTCAAGAGGAGGATCAAAACATCTCAGTTGATTAACTATCTTTGTGGTTCTTGAGAAGAATTCATGCATTGCTTCAGTTCTAACATTTGCAAGGTATCGAACTTTCAAGTTCCCAATGAGGCTCTCAATCTCAAGCTAACTCAAATCATGTGACTCAGCAATGGCAGTAACCTTCGGATTGAACTTTGGTGGAAGAGATCTCAGCATTTTCTCACCAAATCTTCGTTTGAAAAAATCTTGCCAAAAGATCTGGATGCATTCACGATCTTTGAAAAGCAAGTGTATATGGCATACAATTCTTCATCAATCCCATCCAAAAGTGTTGGAGCAATGATCGACACATCCTGTTCGACACACCCTTGGTTTGAGAATAACAAATCATAGTCTGTAGTTGATCAATATTTGCAAATGTTTTTGTAGTGTGCAGATTCAGGAATCTTTAATGATACAAGCCTTGGAAGTTACAACAAGTATCAAGCTTAAACGATAAGTCGAAGACCATCCTTGCAGCCTACCGTCGGCGATGATCACTACCGCCCGGCAGTAGTACTCGACATACGACAACTTCCAGACATAGTCTTGCTGAATTTGGATATTGTCTTAAATAACTCAAGAACGATGATAGCAACGACTCTAGCCACTACCGCACAACAATAGCCACGGTTTCTTATTATGGCAACATCGCACCGTCATGCGAATTGGACAGGAACGAGCGCAAAATCAAGTTTACTACCACCCGGCGATAACGACCTACTACCCGGTGATAACGACCTACCACCCGGTGATAGTCTTATTTTGGCAACATTGCATCGTCAATGTTGGGAACAGTGCCCGGCAATGTTCCTGATTTGAAGAAGTGCTCAGGACAATGATAAGTACAATTTGTATTTGATGTGCATTTGATGTGACATGAACAGGTTAGAATACCATATACACTAAGCATAATATATAAGGATAAAGCAAAAACATCTAAGGCAAATATCGTCGTGTCAACAAGATACACACGACGACATCGTTGAAAAAACAAGTATCATCGTTGAGAAGACTCATGAAGGATCAAGGCTTACTGCAAAGTACAGGTCATGTGTCCAGTACTTCTCTAATCTTTCTAAGTCTAAAATCGTCGAGAAGGACTGGACATATCGTCGAATAAATATGAATATATCGTTGAGACTACTCGCAGAGATCAGCAGGAGACTTATAATAGTTATCGTCGAGATAATATGGACAATCCGACGATATCGTTGTGACAACAAAGCACACAGGACGATATCGTTGTGAGAACAGGAAGAATTAATCAAGTCACACTATCGTCGTGCCAACAAGAATCACACGACGATATTGTTGTGAAGTCTAGTATGATGAAGCTCTCCAGAAGACTTGAGTTAAAGTATCCGGCTAAGTCGACGACATCGTCGTAAATGAGTTTTTTCATCGAGAAGACTAAGGCAGAACTCATAGAAACTGTTTGCAGCTGAAGTGTTCCTTATCGTCGAAATGATCAAGACGATATCGACGAGAAGCCAGAATGATCGAGGCGATATCGACGAGAAGTCAGAATGATCAAGACGATATCGTCGATAAGACAGGATGATTTCAACGACATCGTCGAGAAGACCTCAAGTCAACAATATGTTCACGACGACATCTTTAAGATGACCTCATGTCGTCGTAAGTGCAAGTGTAGCTGTGATATCTCGTATCGCCGAGATATCTTTCTCAGAAGAAATTTTAAGAAGACATGAAGAATTCTTTAAGTCCAACATGGATCAGCGTGACGGCAAGCTCTGTCGTCGAGATGTTGTTAATATCGTTGAGACAGATAAAGATATTTCAAAACGCGTTGTCTTCATTTAATGTCGCCGCCTGATGGTCCAATCAGTGCATGTCGTTAAGGAATGGGCCTCTGACACAGAGTAGACCGTTAGACGGCTCCTCTGTCATATAAAAGGATCAGTGTCTGCCCTAATTTAAACACAGAGAAAGTACGCAAATCAATCGAACAGTACAAGCGGCTGCGAAAAGAAGGAACAAACTCTCGAGAACGAAATATCAGTTGTCCAAGTCTCAGTCAGCTACATCGACTGATAAGCTATGTTCCAGATTGAAGAAAGGATTGAAGAGAAGCCGACGTTTTGCAATATAAGATCTTTTGCATTCTCTCTAAGTCTAGAAGCTGTCTTTATCAGGCTCCAGAAGAACTTTACAATATTCTCTTTATTGTGTCTAGAGTTCTTCAATAGTATGTTTCATTTATTCTCGGTAGGGCTTGAGGGCCTGAGTTTGTAGGATCTGAGATTGTATGGCTTGAGGGCCTAAGCTTGTAGGGCTTGAGGCCCTGAGTTTGTAGGGCTTGAGGGCCTGAGACTGTAGGGCTTGAGGGCCTGAGACTATAGGGCTTGAGGGCCTGAGACTGTAGGGTCTGAGTTTTGGTGGAGTTTGCCGACCTTAGCACATTGCTAGATAGGCGCAGAGGGACGGTGGAGTACCCTAGACACATTGTCTAGGGGAACCACTATAAATCTCTGAGTATCTTCTGTGGTATGTTCTTAATCTATAAATCCTTAAACCAGAAAAGTCATTAACAAAAAAGAGGTTCAAAATATTTGAAATACCTAATCACCCCCCCCCCCCCCCCCCCTCTAGGTGATTAGACAACATCCCAAAACTAACAAGTGGTATCAGAAGTAGGTTGTTCAAAAAAAGCCTAACAGATTGAACAGATCTGTCATTAGGTGTGTCAAATCATCAGCTCAAAAAGTTGAAGCTCCATGAGGAAAGTCAGAAGATCTAATATCAAAAAGTTCAGATCTCTAAGTGAAAGCAGTTGCAGCTCCTCTTACACTGAAGAAGTATTGATGGAGCTAAGTGGAAAGGGGATCAGAGCACCCCTTACTCTATCAGACAGTGAGTCTGAGGATGAAAACTGCTCTGTGGTCAGAAGAGGGATAAGAGCACCAGTCAGCCTCTCAGACAGTGAATCTGAGGATGAGAAGTTCTATGGACTGGTTGTTCTATCTAATGAAGAAAATCAGGAATATGGTTCACATCCTGCTCAGGTATGCACTGCTCGCACATTTTCATTACCTGCTTCATTTGAAAAGACCAAGAGTGCATCAGATGATTGCTCATCATCTGAAGATGATGCAGAAGACTACTCATCATGCAACAATGAGGATCACACAGATCTAATGAAACAGTATGGTATTCTCTTGGCAGCTCTTAAAAAGAGCAAGAAATTGGTCAAATCTCAAACTGAGGAAATAAGAATCCTCAAGTCATTCAGATCTCAACTTGATGAGAAGACCAAGGAGGGGACTAGATTGTCCAATTAGCTTATCCTACTTCAGAAGGGGTCTGAAGCTCAGGATAGGACAATCAAGTCCCTAGAGAACAAGCTTATTGTGGAAAGAAAGCTTGTGGCTAGCTTCTCTAAGCTCAAAACTGTTCTCTCTATTATAGACTGCTTCTCCACTCAATACAGAGGAGGACTGGGATATAATAAAGAAGTTGGAGAGACTTCCCAAGCTAGAACTGTCTTTCAAAAAGTTGTCTCTCCACAAGCACCATCAGCCAAACAGAAAGAAAAAGCTTTACCTCAAAAGCATATTCCTAAGGTAAAATCATTGACTGGGCTCACATCATGGATCACCTTTGATGATCACCCCCTTAACTACTTGGAGTCGCCTATCATCCGAGTGTCAAACTTGGGATAGACATATATGGGTTGCGTTTTGTCAAATTGGGTTCACAGACAAGAACAAGAACTTAAGGTGTATGCCAATATTTTTTTGTATGTTGTCACAAAAAATAAGTCTTTCAAATAATGAGTTTAATGGCATAAAACCTCGACTTCTCATGAGACAATTTTAACCCAACTACTAATTATGAAGAATATTAAAGTGGTAAGAAATACATTGTTGAACTATTGCATTGTATATCTATTATAGCTCATACACATTGGTAGTTTAAATGATTCTCAATAAAAATTGGCATTGAAAACTACTTGTTCTCTGCTTCGATCAACTCCTTTGTCATTTTCTGCAAAGTCAACTCTTAGCTGACGGCCATTTATCTCATAGCCTTGTAGATTGCGGCGAGCACTTAGAGCTGTTTCTTCATCTTTGTATTCACAAAAGCCATAACCTTTAGGCCTTCCAGTCTCTTTATCAAGTACTAACCTACAATAAGATGAAGAATTGGCATGAAACTGTACTAAAATCAAATTGCCCTATGAATAACACATGGCATTAGTGAGATTGAAATAAAACAATTAGCATTATGCTCTAAATTCAGATTAAAGGATCCCCAATATTACAAGGATTTTGAAGAAAAACCTTATCATTGGTGGTTCGGAGATATGAAAGCACCTAGCTTTTGGTCACAGAACTTGATCATAAATTTCCCAATAAAAAATATGGCACTCTCCACACTCAAAGCAAGCAAGCGAATTCATGAAACCAACTGCCCTAAACGATGATTCCGTCACCAAAACAAAAGACAAGGACGCTACAGAGGTGTTTTAGCTTATTTTAAGAATTGGCCTAGGGATTTGCAGACTGACCTGAAGGAGACTACGGGACCAACCTCCTCGCAAATTTGTATCAGCTGCTCTTCAGTTGCATCGTAAGGTATGTTTCCAACTACAGAAAAAATGGTTCAAAACAAGCATCAATCAAAATCCAGGACAACGACAGAGAGACGACAAACAGAAGAAATAGAGTGATAAGTTCCCTCACCGAAGACGCAGCGGTGCTGGGAGCCGGAGGTGGAAGCCATATCACTTACAGCTTTCGACGACCGCTCCCACGCAGCCGTTGCAAGAGCGAGAATCCCCGCAGCGGCAGCGGCAGCGGCAGCGGCAACGACGACTCATTGGTCGCCTTTATGCGACTTGGCGGCTGGATTGCTTGATGACGAGTTTGCAATGGGAATATCTGAGCTCGAAAACCGGATCGGATCATAGATTTGTTCGCGGGTCCAAACGGAGCCTACCCCGATTTGTTCGCGGGTTAGGCTCTGTTTGGCGGAGCGGCTGCGGATCAGAGAGAGAGAGATTTCTGATCCGCAGCCGTGGTATATTTTCAGTTTGGTGCAGATTATGTGGGTGCGGTTTGCAGCGCCTCCGCGGGAGTTGAACCGCGGCTACGTACCCGCTGTTGCGGATCAACTCCTCCAACCGCCGCTCCTCCAATCTCCGCTCCTCCAACCTCCGCGTCAAACAGAGCCTAAATTCCGCAAAACGCCATCCAGCCCATTTCCAACTTGTTGCAAGCCATGGTAATTGAAAAGTGATTAAATAAACACATTTATGTTATACTAGTTATAGGTATGGAGCTCCGTCTCTATGATCAACCGCGACAGTATTTTGATCAGGACATTACATTTACGTGACGACGCTCCCGCCGATCACAAACACAAGCCGCGTCTGCCGCTCATAAATTTATACCTATAAGAAAAAAGATATTCCATATATTAAAAAAAACATATTCTAAATATATAAAACAAACATATTCTATTTATCTTCAGAGAGAGTGGAGAGAGAGAGAGAAGAGAGAAAGGTGATAGAGAGAGAGAGAGAAAGAAGAGTAATTTTATATAAAGATTTATAAAAAAAACATATTCTATAATCTCTATCTATATAGAATCACCGTGGGAGAGAGAGAGAGAGGGGAGAGCCTACCACAGTAGACGTAGGAGACTTAAAAAAATTGGATTATTTAAATTTTCATCATTATTTTTAATATTGGGATCTGGTGTAATTATTTTGTATGGACATTGTATTTTAGATTTACAATTTTGAATATTGTTGCAGATCGCTCCGGTGTTTTGGTAGACCGGGCGAATTGAATCACCTTAGCTCGTAAGTGAACCGAGTGTGCAAACAGTCAATGAGTAAGTTAGTAAGTGACACGAAGGTTTTTAACGTGAAAAACCCGGAAAGGGTGAAAAACCACGCGACCGAAGCTGTGTCGTCCAACTTTCACATCTTCTGGGGGGTACAATTAGAGACTTAGAATTCGAGCGCGACAGGTCGCCGCTCGTTACAGTAGTGGAGAGAAAGAGAGAACTCCGAGGGTGACAGGTCACCTCTCAAAAAGCTAAGTATTTATTCTTCTGAGAACAACAGTGAGAATGCTGGTGAGAACAAAAGTGAGAATGCTGGCGAGAACAAAAGCAGAATGCTGAGTCGCCTTTCGGGGGAAAGAAAATCTCCAAGTCCACGAAGGAGATCTTCAAGCACCAAAGGAAAGCTCAGAGGAAATCTTCGCAGAGCTATCTCGGGTGCCGAAAGCAAGGTGTCTTCAAATGAAGTCTCTGGGCTCCTTTTATAGCCTTGGACAGGGGTAGCCTGGTAATTTTGTCGTTGTAACCACTGTAAACACCTAATGGGCGAATCACGTTTGCCGATTCGGAGCACACAGATCACCATTTTTCATAAATGATCGTCTTGCCCTTCGGGCAGCTTCGTTGAAGACGATAAAGGCGACGAGCGGGTCCTGCAATCTGAGAAATTAGGAAATGTTAACTGCGCGCGCGTTCAGAATGTGGAAACATTTTGAGCGCGCGGGGAAGCGTTCTGAACGCGCAACGAACGGGGAAGTGCTCTGAGCGCGCAACGAACTCGAAAGCATTCTGAGCGCGTGATGAACACAAGAGCGCTCTGTTGGAACATGGTCTTCCGCATCTCCTAGGTTTGAGAATAACAAATCCTATGTGTATTTGATCTTGTGTGTTCAAGTGTGCAGGTTAACTAGGTCCACATGACTCAAGGAGTACATATGATGACTGCACCCAAAATTGAGGCCAGAATTCCAACATGCCCACTAGCGCCGGCGGTAGTACCTAGCGCCCGGCGCTAGCAACGATTAGCGCAATTCCGGGATCAAATATAGAAGGCGATAACGCCTGGCGGTAGCTGATAGCGCTGGCGGTAGCGCGGAGCACGGAAGGCATAAGAGCATCGTTGTCGCGGATTGAAGATTCTGCCGCGCAAAACAATACCTAATCGGGGATATCGTCGGCGGTAGCGCTAGCGCAGGCGCTAGCGCTAAGGCTATAAAATGGACCCCTTGGCTCCGTCTTCTTCATCCTTCCACAACCCTAAACTCCAGAGCTTCGTGTCACATCATAGAGAGGAAGGTTCAGAGAGATACTCCCACAAATTCATAAAGGCTTAAGGAGATCCGTGGAGAAAATTTCAACACGCATCATCATCGTGACGAAAGACCGCATCGACTACGATCATACTCTGCGGGCCTTCGTTCACTTCTCCAAGAGATCCATATAGGGAGTTTTATATTATTATTATTTTCATTTCTTATTTCTTGTAAACGGTTCGTTAATTCGCCTCGTGTTGACGACTAGGTCTGGGTAGGACTTAGGGGTAATTCGCCTCATGTTGGCGACTAGATCTAGGCTAGATCTAGGGGGTGCTCGAGGCCTTTTTGGGGATAGATTGGCTAGAGCGGTTTGAGGCCGTATCTTGGGGAGAGATCGGCTAAAGCCAACCGGTTTGTGGGGATACGAGTCGGTATAGAAAATGAAAAGAGTCTTTCATATTTCGCCTCGATTTCTAGCGTCATAGAAATCCAATTTTGTAATCAATTTTATTAATAGTAATCATGTCTCTCTTTGTATAATAAAATTGATTTTGATCTTCATTTATCTAAATTGTTATTATCCTCTCTTTCATCATAAAATAATTTAGATCGTTATTCAAAATCACTATTTTGATCTCTTATCATTTCAAGTATATCAAAATATAACACAAGTTTTTAAAACCCTTATTCACCCCCCCCCCCCCCCTCTAAGGGCGCCTACAGATCCAACAAGTGGTATCAGAGCTAGGTTATTCCAAATCAGCTTAACAACCGGGAATAATGGGGTCTCATGATCTCGCTTCTTTTAGTGGGAGAAATTTTTATAAAGAAGAAAAACCACTAACACCGCCTTTATTTGAAGGAAGAAATTATAATGGTTGGAAAATTTTAATGGAAAAATTTATTAAAACTTTAGATATCGAAGCATGAAATATGACAATAATAAGACCAGCGGATGAAACAAATAAAAAAGAACGTCATCTAAATGCAAAAGCCAAACATTATTTATTTTGTGCTCTATCAAATGAAGTTTTCAAATTAATATATTGTTTTTATAGTGCATACAAAGTATGGAAATTTCTTGAAGAAATGTATGATCTTCCTCACGCAGGTATGGAACAAACACAAGAGGAGAAGGACATACAAGCATCCACCATAATTCAAGAAGATCTCTCTCAGAGCAAAACCATAGAAATCATGGAAATTAACTTAGATAAAGAGGGCAATACTGCGAGAGAAAAAGAAGATGAAAATTCACTATAATGGAAAGAGGCCTAGAAGACGATAAAAAACTTCATGTTCATATCTTATCCCTTCTGATAGCGCTGTAAGAATATCTAACCCTTCTTCTTATTTCCATATACTAAAAATTGCAAACAGAAAAATGAAGAAATAAAAAATTGAAAATAAGAAATTACATTTAGAAAATAAAAGATTAAAGCTAATTCAAAATCAAATATTGATGTGGCTTCTCCATCTTGCTCTCAAATTGAAATCTCAAAACCTTGTTTTGATTGTAATGATATTAAAGTAAAATACAAGGAACTTCAAAAAGAATTTATTTTTGTAAAAGAACATAATGGAAATTTATCTTTAGAAAATTTATCTTTAAAAAGTAATGGTGCTACATGCCAAAGTTATAAAATTGAAATCAAAGAAATGGATGAAACATTTGATGAATTTAGAAATAATTATCAAACTCATATTGACTCAATTGTTTCCACTCTTAAAAATAGCACAATAGTCTATAATAAAGCTAGGGATAATCTTAAGGCCAAAAATGATGAATTAAAATCAAAAATCAACTTACTTATGGAAATTATGAACTCACAACATACGAATTTAGAATATCAAGCAATAACTAAAAGCAGGTTGAATACAAATATAAATATCTTAACTAAACCTAATAATGGGAATAAGAAACAAAATGTTTTTTGTAAATCAAAAACCAAATCATCATTATTTACAAAATCATGTTTCTCCCAACTTAAAATTGAAAGTGCACAAATTTCCTATAAATGATAATTTCAAATAAAATCTTCAAAGGAAAGATAATCACAAAAGAAATTTGATGAACAAAAACAACATTAAACCAACGTTTGAATGGAGACCCAAAGTTAAAGATGAAACACAAACTCAAATCAAAAGGGCTCATTCAATCTTATCTCCCCAAAAGCAAATACGATGTATTTGGGTACCCAAAGGAACCGTCACACCCGGTCCTCTTTGGATACCTAAATCTCTCATTCGTTAGTATCCTATCAATTGCATGAAGTAGAAATCAACTAAAAATGAAATATCATTATTCTACTTCATGATATGTCTAACCTTTTCTTTTGTTGTTTATTTTCCCTTTTATTGAATCATCATGCTATGATCACTATATATAACCTGTGATATGACTTTCACATATTAAGACAAAATTCATTAATAAATCAAAGTGAATGAAATTGAATAAAAGTTATATCATCTCTCAAGTGATCTACTTATCCTTTTATTGTTTTCATCCTTCTAAATCCATTTCCTAAAAGTCTTATAAAATTTGAAAAAATAAATTTGTCATATGATATTATTAAGACTAAATGAAAAAATTATCAGAATGGATTTAAAAGGTGTTGTTTTTTGGGGTATTAGGCAAAATTCATAAAATGAGCAAGTTTTGCTTATTTATTTAGTATACTCGCGTCACTTGTCTGCCCCTATCATGCTTAACCAAAATCACAAAAATCATATGCTTGTATTCTTTACATAACAGTGCAACTTCTCATATAGCACCATCACTTACTATAAGTAGAAATCTGTGGCTATGCTAGTTATATCTTGCCTTGTTATGCTAAAGAAAAATAGAATAATGAAAATTAAAAGTCAAGAAAAGTATATATATATGCATTTGTTTAATATTCAAAAACCAAAGAGAAAATTTACAATAACTTTTCAAACTAACCAAAAATAGTTTCTCACTATTTTCATATTCATTATTCACCTCACAATCTTTCTTTAAAATATTTTGAAAAATGATGAATATGAATTGTGCTACATGCTTCACCATCATAATTATGTAATATCAGAAGATCTTTAAATTCAAACATTACATATAACTACAGAAGATCCATTTAGTTCTAACATTTGATTGGTGATCATAATAATTATATGAATGAATTAATGTAGTATGACTTGCATGTATCTCATTTGTTTATAGACCATAGAATCTGTTGGAGCATGCGTTTCGCACTCCTCCGGTTTGATAATAACAAAGTCCCTTTTGTATTTGATTCTATTTTCATTAATGGTGTGCAGATAACAGGTATGTGATGTTCACATTGCTGCTGGAGCTAAAATTGCATGTGGGAAAAATTCACTGTCGGAAAATTCCGACAGCCACTGTCGCCCAGGCGACAGCAGAGAAGTTACAACTACTTCCCTCCACGGCAGATCAACGAAAGACAGTTTTGCGCTGTCGGAATTCCGACATCGATGTCGCCCAGGCGACAGCTCGACGGTTACACCAACTGCCCACGACTTCACCCACGACAGCGGCGGTTTTGCGCTGTCGGAAATTCCGACATCGATGTCGCCCAGGCGACAGCTCCACGATTCCAGCAACTGCCCGCACGACGGCTCGACGACACGACAGCGGCAGTTTAGCGCTGTCGGAAAATTCCGACAGTCACTGTCGCCTAGGCGACAGTGAAATTCTATAAAATGGTTCCTTTGGTTCGTGCATTCCAAGCTTTTGAGAATTCTAGTTCCTTCCTGAGTGCATACGAACCAGAGAGCTCCAGAACCTCCTCAACTCCCATTTGTGCAAAGAAGGATTGAAGATTGAAGACGAGATCGGGCGCGCTTCTACATCAACGATCATCTCGAGGCTTCAACAATCCATTCAGAGATCTGAATTTCTAGGGAGTTGTCTTTTTCATATTGTATTTTCATTTACTCATATTTCATTTTGTATTGGGAAAGAAATCGTCGTCTTGCGTGCGGCGTCTAAGTCCTTGCGCGGCTTAAGGGAAAATCGCTTCCTTGTGCGGAGCGTCCAAGTCCTTGCGTGGCTTGGTGGGAAATCGTGGCCTTGTGTGCTACGTCTAGATCTTGGGAAGATCTAGAGGATAGGTTTGGGCTTGATCTTGGGAGAGACAAGCGATAGCCTTCCGATCCTTGGGAGAAGGATTGGTAAACCAAAATTATTGTATTTTTATCATAATTGTGCCTTGATCTTAAGCATTGTTAAGATCATTTTTATTTGTATGCAAATTTCATGATATATATAAAATTATGATCCTTTCACTAATTACAAATTTGTGTGCTTAAATCTTTATCTTAGAAATTTGTGTTTGGTGTTATACAAAAATTGCATTGGTTTAAAATTATTTTTAAGTAACTTTCTATTAAAGTAAATTTGTCTAAAATTATTAAGAAAAAAAAATTACAAATTTAAACACACCCTTATTCACCCCCCCTCTAAGGGCGTCATACGATCCAACAAGTGGTATCAGAGGAAGGTTACTCCAAAACGGTTTTACCACCGGGAGTAATGGCGCACAACGATCACGCGTTCGTTGAGGGGCAAGGAATTAGTAAGCCACCACTTTTCACGGGCACGGACTATAATTATTGGAAAACACGTATGCGTTGTTTTCTAATTGCTTTAGATATAGAAGTCTGGAATATGGTAGAAACTAGTTACACTTCTCCAACATTTGTTGTAGGAGATGTAACTATGGAAAAACCCAAAGACAAGTGGGATGATAATGATAAATTAAAATGCAAAAACAATGCAAAGGCCATGAATGCCTTATTTTGCGCACTAGATCGCACTGAGTTTAATAGAGTCTGTGCTTGTGATACTGCTTTTGATATTTGGAATCTTTTAGAAATTACTCATGAAGGTACTTCGCAGGTAAAGGATTCAAAGCTATTTCAATTGGAGTCAGAGTTCGAAAGATTCAAAATGGAGGTGGATGAAGAAATTGACACAATGTACACACGATTCACTAAAATCGTGAACGATTCAAAGGTGTTGGGTAAGGTTTTTTCAAATGGAGATTTAGTTAGAAAAATCTTAAGATCACTTCCCCCGAAGTTCAATCCAAAAGTGACTGCAATTTCTGAGTCACATGATCTTAAGACCTTACAATTGGAAAGTCTCATTGGGAATCTAAAAACCCATGAAGTGGAGTTGAAGATTCAAAGCCAAGAGTATAATTTGGAGCCCAAAAAGAAAAGCTTGGCGTTGAAATCTAAAAAGAAAATTGAGAGTGAGACTGAAGAAAGTGATGAAGATGAAGAAGGACTGTTTGTGAGAAATTTTAAGAAATTTATGAGAAATTCGGAGAGGAGAAACTCATTTAAAAAGTTTTTCAAAAAGAAGGATTTTGCCTACCAAAAAGGCAAAGGAAAAGTGGAGAATGAAGAGGAGCGTCCGCCACCGGAGTGCTACCATTGCAAGAAGATTGGTCATATCAGAAGCAAGTGCCCAAAATATCTGAAAGAGCAAAAAGCAAAGAGGCACGATAAAAGTTACAAGAAGAAAGTGTTAAAGGCAGAGACTTGGGATGATTCTTCGTCTGGTGAAGAAAGTGATCCCTCAACACAGGAGGAAGAGGAGGCTAATCTATGTTTGATGGCAAAAGGGAACATTACATCTGATGACGACTGCAGTGTCCAAAGCGACACTGAGGTAACGCCTCCATCTTATGATGAGTTATATTCTGAATTTATGAAAACATGCAAAGTTTTGGATAAAAGCTTAAAGGAAATTGATTTTTTAAAATCTGAAAATAAAGGCCTTTTAAAAGCAAATAAAAAACTATCAAATGAGTTGGAATCTATTAGGAAGGAGAAGGTATTTTGTCAAGAGTGTAATCATTCTTCGACAAGGATAAAAGAACTTGAAACTACTATTTCTAAGCCCGATCAAAAATTTGATCTACTTGTAAAAGAAAAAAAGGACTTAGAAAAAGTTGTTAAAACCTCTCATTCTCAATTAGAGAATTATAAGAAATTTTTTGCAAATAGATGTGGCATGATAGTAAAAGAAAATTCAATTTTAAAATCCAAAGTAAATGAGTTGAACATGGCAATTGGGAAATTTGGTGTTGGGAAAAAATCTCTGGATATGCTTTTAGCCAACCAATGCCATGGTACAGCAAAATTTGGACTAGGATACATTTCTGGAAGCTCTGGAGGCTGTCGGAAATTTCCGACAGCTACTGTCGGAACCGGCGACAGCTCCAGGTTCAGAAAACCAATTTCTCAAAATACAAATTTTTCTAAGTCCACACATAAAGATGCTTCCACCAGCAAGAGTCCAGAGAAACCATTGAAAAATGGTTCCTCACCATTCATTGTGTGTGCTAAATGTCATCGATTTGGTCACATCTCGGGCTCATGTTGGAAGAAAGGAAAAGCTAATGTTAAACAAATCTGGGTACCTAAGGCGTCCACCTATACAATGGGATTGACCACTTGGGTAACCAGATCTTTACTCTCATCATCTTTTTAGGTGTGCGTGCAGGCTAGGAACAAGGAAGACGTGTGGTATTTGGACTCTGGATGTTCAAAACACATGACGGGCGATAAATCAAAGTTCCTTAGCCTGGAGATGAAGAAAGGTGGAACAGTGACATTTGGAGATAATGGAAAAAGGGTAAAGTCAAGGGCATTGGAGTAGTAGGTAACACCGAATTTAAAATTTCAAATGTTTTATATGTTAAAGGTTTGAAACATAATTTAATTTCTATTAGTCAACTATGTGATAAAAATCTAAATGTTTTATTTGACTCTAGCTCAAACCTTTGCAAGATTATTGATTCTAAAACAAACGAAATCGTACTTACTGCACCAAGAATAAACAATGTCTATACGATCACTTTTCATGATTTATCTCATTCTACACTTAAATGTTTTATTTCAAAGAATGATGAACTTGAATTATGGCATAGGAGACTAGGACATTCTAGTGCTAAACGCATAGTAAAGCTTTCTAAAAATAAAATAATAAAAGGTTTACCAAATTTGAATGGAAAGCTATCCTCATTATGTTCACCATGCCAAAAGGGAAAGTTTACAAAATCATCTTTTAAAAGCAAAAATGTCATTTCTACCACTAGACCTTTACATTTATTACATATGGACTTGTTTGGTCCAATTTCTACACAAAGTCTAGGAGGTAGAAAATATACGTTTGTTATTATTGATGATTATTCTAGATTTTGTTGGACTTTGTTTTTAAATTCAAAATCTAATGCTTTTGATGAATTTGTAAAACTAATTTCACGTATTCAAAATGAACTTGATCTAAAAGTAAAATGCATTAGATCCGATCATGGAGGAGAGTTTGATAATGAAAAATTTATTTCATATTGTAATGAATTTGGGATAAAACATGAATTTTCCGCTCCACGCACACCACAGCAAAATGGTGTAGTAGAGAGGAAAAATAGAACACTTCAAGAATTAGGACGGACTATGCTGTGTGAATTTAAATTGCCAAACTATTTTTGGGCCGAAGCAGTCAGTACGGCATGCTATATTATTAATCGTGTCATGATTCGTCCCACATTACAATTAACCCCTTATGAAATTTATTTTCAAAGAAAACCAAATGTATCTTACTTTAAAGTTTTTGGTTGTAAATGCTTTATTTTGAATACAAAAGATAACTTAGGCAAATTTGATGAGAAATGTGATGAAGGAATTTTCATTGGTTATTCTTCAACTAGCAAGGCCTATAGAGTTTATAATAAGAGAACAAAAATAGTTGAAGAATCTATTCATGTTAGGTTTGATGAGTTTGCTTCATGTGTAGAAAAGAAAACTACAGGAAAAGAAGATGAACCCCTTCCATCGGTGGAGAATAATGATGAACTTGGAGAAAATGAAGAAGAAAAAGAAGAAGAAAGAGAAGAAGAAAGAGAAGAAGAAAGAGAAGAAGAAAGAGAAGAAGGAGGAGAAGAAGAAAGAGAAGAAGAAAGAGAAGAATATGTGCCTCCAAGTGAATTGAGATTCTCAAAGGATCATCCAAAGGAGCTTATCATTGGAGATCCGCAAAAAGGGGTTAGTACTCGTTCATCGCTACATGTTTTATTTTCAAACCTTTGTTTTGTTTCTGAAATAGAACCAAAAGATGTTTCCACCGCTTTAAATGATGAATTTTGGTTTTTAGCTATGAATGAAGAACTTAATCAATTTGAACGTAATAAGGTTTGGAATCTTGTAGAACGACCCAAAAATCGTCCTGTAGTTGGTGTTAAATGGATTTTCAAAAATAAAATGGATAATGAATCTAGAATTGTTAGAAATAAAGTCAGATTAGTTGCAAAAGGTTATGCACAAATTGAAGGGGTAGATTTTGATGAAACTTTTGCACCTGTAGCAAGATTAGAAGCGGTTAGAATATTTCTTGCATTTGCTTGTTTTAAAAGATTTAAATTATATCAAATGGATGTCAAAACCGCATTTTTAAATGGGTATATAAAAGAAGAAGTTTATGTAGAACAACCCCCTGGCTTTATAAATGAGAAATATCCAAATTATGTTTATAAATTAGATAAAGCGCTTTATGGATTAAAACAAGCGCCTCGTGCTTGGTATGATCGATTAACTCAATATTTGTTAAAGCACGATTATAAAATAGGAAGTGCTGATTCTACACTCTTCATTAAGCAAATTAATCATGATTTAGTTATTTTGCAAATTTATGTTGATGATATTATTTTTGGAGCCACTAATGAAGAGTTGAGTAATGAAGTAGTTGAAATTATGAAAAATGAATTTGAAATGAGTATGGTTGGAGAACTTTCATATTTTCTAGGTTTTCAAATTACACAAAAACATGATGGAATTTTTATATGTCAAACCAAGTATATTCATGATATGTTAAAAAAATTTGGATTTGAAAACCTTAAGCATGCAAACACTCCTATGAGTACTTCACTAAAATTAGGAAAAGATGAAAGTGGTGTTTCAATTGAACAAACCCTTTATAGAAGTATGATATGGTCTTTATTGTATTTAACCGCATCTAGACATGATATTATGTTTGTCGTTTGTTTATATGCTAGATTTCAAGCTAATCCTAAAGAGTCTCATTTAAAAGCGGTGAAACGTATCTTTAGATATCTCATTGGAACATCAAAATTAGGTTTATGGTATCCTCAAAATGATTCTTTTATTTTGCATGGTTTTTCGGATTCTGATTATGCGGGATGTTCTTTAGATAGGAAAAGCACTAGTGGCACTTGTCACTTTATCGGCCCTTCACTTATTTCATGGTCGAGTAGGAAACAGAATTCTGTTGCTCTCTCTACTACCGAGGCCGAATATATTGCACTAGGTAGTTGTTGTGCCCAAGCTCTTTGGATGTCACAAACTTTAAAAGATTTTGGCATACAACAAAGTAGTGTAGAATTAAAGTGTGACAATAAAAGTGTTATCGACTTAACTAACAATCCCGTATTACATTCTAGATCTAAGCATATAGATGTCCGACATCATTTTATAAGGGATCATATTAAGAAGGGTAATATAAAAATCAACTTTATAGGCACGGAAAATCAACTAGCGGATATATTCACTAAGCCGTTACCGGATTCCCGTTTTTCTATGCTTAGGCTAGAATTGGGCATTCTAGACATTTCACAATGAATATATCACAATTTAAAGCCTATAAAATAAAAAAATTATTATCCCAAAACATAAACAATGTAAATACAAAAAGCCAAAATTATAAAAATCAAAACATTAAATTAAAAAAAAAAAACAAAAACAAAAACTTAACAAAATTCAACATCATTAACATTACATCAATATTATTCAAATAAAAACAGTAGAAACAAATTAAGGATCAAGTTCATTAAACAAAAACAGAAATTTAAAGAGGTTCACTGTCGCCCAGGCGACAGTGGCTGTCGGATTTTTCCGACAGCTCCCAGCAGCAGCAACAACATAAGACTACTCTGACTCTTCATAATCAGCCCCGCTGCTCTCTGGACAATCTTCTGGAAGTCCTCGTCTCACGGCTTTGCCACGGCGAGTCCGCCTCACCGATTGGCGCGTCGGTTCTTCGTCCGGTACTTGCCATTCGGCCTCTTCCTCCGGTGTTGGCTTCAACTTCAGACCGTTGACGAGAAACTTCATGAATTTCTGCATTCGACTACGGTCCTTCTTCACCTCCTTCTTGTGATCCTCTAGTGAATCTCGTAGATCATCAATGGACTCCCTTAGTGAACCTCCTCTAGGCAATGACGGCTCTCGAATCTCTATTCCCGGATGGGCCTTTTTCGGCGTTTTCTTCACTTTCATCGAACCCGTATAGTATATCTCCGGATAGCAATCATCCAAATAATAAGCTTGCACTATCCATCCATATTTCTTATAGAGTACACGCTGAATTACCGCCCCCATTGGCAGCGTATGAACCTTCACCCATCTTGGATGTTTTAATCTATACGCATACCTAATCTGGGAGAGTATGAAGTCTGCCACATCGAAGAGCTCATCCTCCATAATATAGTAAGTGAAGAGAGTCAACTGAGCCGTAATGCTTCTTGTATCTCCACTCTTCAACATCACTGAATTCCTTAATATATCTTGGACTAAGAACGCATCCGGTGTAAGTGAAGTAACTTCAGTGGTAAGAGTCTTTTTTTATTCCCATGTAAACTCATGTTCACAAGGGTCCAATCTCTATCCTTTCGATAAGTTTCCACTATATCATGCATATTCTCACTCATCACTAGTCCAAATTCCTCTCGCAGATCAACATGTGTTATTTCCACATGTTGACCTTGGATCTTTGATCTCACACCACCATCCAATTCAGTGACATTTGGATCTTCCAAATGGTTATAAAATTCACGAATGAAAAAGGAAGAAAAGGCCTCTGGAGTGATTATTGATAATATACCTGCATTTGCAAGCCGATCATAAATATGATTGTGCCTTGGCAACTCGAATTCCACATACTTCGCTATTCCAACAATAGCTTTCTCAACTCCAGGAAATGCTTGATATGAACTATGTGCGTCTTCCGAAGTACTCTTTCGAGCTTTGGAACTGGAAGCCATTCTGCAAATACCATACAAAAATTTTGATTAAAAATAATATCACATTGTGCACTGGAACACTGTCGCCCAGGCGACAGTGAGTGTCGGAATTTTCCGACAGCTCTCCAAGTGAACTTTTCTCGAAAATTTTTATATACACTTCCAGATCTTCTCAAAATCAATATTATTTCAACATCAAGTTTATACAAAAGAATTATATATATATATTTTTTTTTAAATCACAATATTCTCAAAATCCTTTACTATTCATCATCTTCAACCTTCTTCCCTAACCTAGATCTACAAAAATATTTGGAAAATGAACAAATGAAATCTATCTCACAAAATCAAAAAGCAATTTACCAAGACAAAAATTTTAAAAAGGATCCACCAAGATCCCCTTGTTTTAAACTAGATCTATTTTTTTTTTTAAAAATCAACATGAAAACTACATTTTCTTTCTTCTCTCCTATCAAAATCACAAAACCCTAAAAATTTTTGAGTTAAAAACACCAAAATCAAAAACCCATACCTTAGATCTAGGGATGTCGCCGACTTCCGACAGCTTGCTCTCGTTTTTTAACTCCAGAAAAGGATGCACAATAGGGTTTGACTCGGTCCCCAGCCCTATTTATATTTTTGGCTGTCGCCCAGGCGACAGTGAGTGTCGGAAATTTCCGACAGCTCCAATTTTGTATAAACTTCAATTTTGTGTCCCTTTGATGATTTACAATAGTTATATGTCATTATTAATGCTTCACCTCATGACTTGATGACAAACCATGTGCTATTTATTAAAAAAAAATGACTTACATGTTTATATGATTTCATTTCCAAGCTATCATCGTATTGACACTTCTACTTAGCTGTTTAGACCATTGGAAATTGTTTTCGCATGCCTCTAAGTATGAGAAATTGTTTATCTATCATAATGAATAATCACGTTCACTTCTTTTGATCAATACGTATGTCTTTTTATTTAATATATACATGGATCATTTTTGCTTTCACATAATACAATAGCACTTCTTAAATACAACTTTCAACATTGATTTGTTAGCACAACAAAATATACACCATCTTTTGCGAGTCAAGTGAATTCGGAGATCCTTGGTCAATTCAAAAAAATTATCAATATATCAAATTAAGATATCACAACATCTGTGATCAAACAAAATTGAAATAAAGACAAGGATACTCCACCAAGCACTACTTACCCTCCTGATAAGTCTTAATGAGCATTGTGAGGTTAAGCACCTTGGAAAGAATTGTAAAGTGTCTTGTGCAAAAGAAACATGGTTTTCTATTCATCATGTGCTATATCTTCAAAGTCAAAGTTGTCTTTATATGCTTTTATTATGTTATACATTTTAATGATCATGTAATTTAAATAACTTCATATGTTTGATCTAAGTATCACATGTACACATCATTATGTTATATAAACATTCATCTCATGAGAATTGGACCGCAAATATTCCATATATCTATACACTATTGTGTCTTTCTATGATACTTTCAAATGACCTTACTCATGTTTTAAGTTATTTTTCTTTCATTACTTCATATGGCTATACCGTCACTTCATGGGCTTATTCATACTATGGCATATTCCTGTTATTTCATGGACTTCAATCATTACCAACAAATTGCTTCCGCTTACTCTACATTTCTATATCCTATATACCTTCCCTTTAGAATCATTTCTCTTATCTAATATTCACTTTTGCTAATACCAAAAGGGGGAGAATTAACAAGTATAAAAAAAAATCAACAATCTATTCTACCTAAATATTCCACACCTAAATATTCCACCTACACAATACATCATATATTTAAGGGGAGCATATATTTAGGGGGAGCATATATTTAGGGGGAGCATTCATTTAGGGGGAGCTTTCATTTAAAGGGAGATTATTTTAAGAGAAATATCTCATGTTATTTTGTAGGTGCACACACCTAAGTTTAAAATCAACAATCTAAATAGACATGATTTCTTTTTATACGGATTTGTTATTATCAAAAGGGGGAGATTGTTGGAGCATGCGTTTCGCACTCCTCCGGTTTGATAATAACAAAGTCCCTTTTGTATTTGATTCTATTTTCATTAATGGTGTGCAGATAACAGGTATGTGATGTTCACATTGCTGCTGGAGCTAAAATTGCATGTGGGAAAAATTCACTGTCGGAAAATTCCGACAGCCACTGTCGCCCAGGCGACAGCAGAGAAGTTACAACTACTTCCCTCCACGGCAGATCGACGAAAGACAGTTTTGCGCTGTCGGAATTCCGACATCGATGTCGCCCAGGCGACAGCTCGACGGTTACACCAACTGCCCACGACTTCACCCACGACAGCGGCGGTTTTGCGCTGTCGGAAATTCCGACATCGATGTCGCCCAGGCGACAGCTCCACGATTCCAG
The DNA here is from genome assembly GCA_033032865.1 of Dactylorhiza incarnata. Classification (NCBI taxonomy): domain Eukaryota; kingdom Viridiplantae; phylum Streptophyta; class Magnoliopsida; order Asparagales; family Orchidaceae; genus Dactylorhiza; species Dactylorhiza incarnata. Next base: position 5,955,078 of record JAWHQI010000120.1, on the reverse strand, counting down.
CAACTGCCCGCACGACGGCTCGACGACACGACAGTGGCAGTTTAGCGCTGTCGGAAAATTCCGACAGTCACTGTCGCCCAGGCGACAGTGAAATTCTATAAAATGGTTCCTTTGGTTCGTGCATTCCAAGCTTTTGAGAATTCCAGTTCCTTCCTGAGTGCATACGAACCAGAGAGCTCCAGAACCTCCTCAACTCCCATTTGTGCAAAGAAGGATTGAAGATTGAAGACGAGATCGGGCGCGCTTCTACATCAACGATCATCTCGAGGCTTCAACAATCCATTCAGAGATCTGAATTTCTAGGGAGTTGTCTTTTTCATATTGTATTTTCATTTACTCATATTTCATTTTGTATTGGGAAAGAAATCGTCGTCTTGCGTGCGGCGTCTAAGTCCTTGCGCGGCTTAAGGGAAAATCGCTTCCTTGTGTGGAGCGTCCAAGTCCTTGCGTGGCTTGGTGGGAAATCGTGGCCTTGTGTGCTACGTCTAGATCTTGGGAAGATCTAGAGGATAGGTTTGGGCTTGATCTTGGGAGAGACAAGCGATAGCCTTCCGATCCTTGGGAGAAGGATTGGTAAACCAAAATTATTGTATTTTTATCATAATTGTGCCTTGATCTTAAGCATTGTTAAGATCATTTTTATTTGTATGCAAATTTCATGATATATATAAAATTATGATCTTTTCACTAATTACAAATTTGTGTGCTTAAATCTTTATCTTAGAAATTTGTGTTTGGTGTTATACAAAAATTGCATTGGTTTAAAATTATTTTTAAGTAACTTTCTATTAAAGTAAATTTGTCTAAAATTATTAAGAAAAAAATTTTACAAATTTAAACACACCCTTATTCACCCCCCCCCCCCCCCCCCCTCTAAGGGCGTCATACGATCCAACAGAATCAACTTTATATTAATTAGAATAAATCAAATGAAATCATAAATTTATTCTACGTCAAATTATTGAATCACTTTCTTGAAAACATGCAACACTATCTCAATTAATCTTGTAGTATAACAATTGCAATCAAACTCATTATTCTAGCATTATCAACTAATAGATATTATTATTCATGCTAGTTATCTCATATTGCCATAATGAATTAATTGTGAAGTAAAATAAAATAACATTAAACGATAAAATAACTCTGTGACTTTAAATTGTTTCCATAGGACTAAAATGCTTAGGAATGTCCATGATATTCTTATGCATGAACATTATTTTTTTAAATCACTAAAATCATGCATATTTGTTTTTGTTCATTCATGACTTCTCGTGCTTACATTTCCTATCATTTTCAAACTACATTAGATTGATAAATTTAAGCCCTAGAAAAATTAAAATGGAGATATAATAACTTATATCTCATGCAAATTCATTTGGTAAAGTCATATAAGAAAATTGCTAACGTTTCATGCAATTTGCACTATCTAAACATCTCTGAAAAATCTGAAATTTATGCATGAAATTACTATTGAAACTACTATTTGGACAATTAATCAAGATCAACTATCAAAAATTTCAAAATCATAAAAAATCGTTCACTGTCTCCCGCGCTAGCGCTACCGCAGGCGCTAGCATCCTTATTCATTTTTTTGTATTTTTTAAATTTTGAAAATTTCTTAAAAATATATTAATCTATATGTACTATTTATTTTTGCACTTCTGATTTTATTTTATTTTTGAAAAATCAAATACAAAACTACAAAAGCCAAATTACCAAAAATATGTTTTGCCTTTTTTGTGTTTTTGTCATTTGTTTAAAAGTCTATGTTTGCAAAAATCAAATACAAAAATATAAAACTTTAAAACTATCAAAAAACTGTATGGATTTTTTTTTTCAATCAAGCATGATTTAATCTATTTCTATAATGTTGTAATTTATCTTTTCAAACTACTTTGAACATTGTTTTCATAATGCTTTGATATATCATTAATATGTGCATCAATTATAGTTTAAAAGTTGTGTAGGATCAAGCTTAGCATGTCTCTAAGTATGAGTAAATGTCTACATATGTGTTTAATTAACTCACTTAGTTTTGACATTGTCTACATATGTGTTTAATTTAAGAATACTTGTGTATGTTATGTATTAGTATAATAAATTAAAATTGCACAAGTATCTTACCTACACTCCTTTATTTGCACTTTTTAAAATTAAGAAAAATGGTTATGTTTTTCATAAATTCTATTGGTTTGCATAACAAGTGTATTCGGAGACCTTTGTACAAAACAAAAAAAATTATAAAATAAATGGCAAAGATAACTCCACCAAACACTACTTGAACCTCCTGATAAGTCTTAATAAGCGTTGTGAGGTTGAGCACCTTGGAAAGAATAATAAAGTGTCTTGTGCAAATCAAATTCTTCTTTCAAAATAAAAACCACTTACTCTTAAGTACACCGGATCATTAGTCTCAACATTCAAAATAAAATATGTGATCCCCCAAGCACTACTTTGCACCCTGATAAGTCTTAATGAGCATTGTGTGTGCAAAACACCTTGGTAGTTGTATATTTTTTGTGCATTGAAGTGTGCGAAAGTAAAATTATTTGTGTTTTATTGTGCTCTTACTTTACATATTTGTTGTATTTTTTATTAAAACATTTGTTTACTCTACTCAAAAATACACTTATGTGCACATCATTATCTTCCATAACACTTCTTCTCATGAGTATTGGATCCTAATGCTAATTCTATACTACTCTTTATTTATGAAATACACTAGATAACCTAGCATGCTCTCTACAATGTTTGGTATATTTTGAAATTGTAATTTAAAGTAACATTGTAGTAATCTCCTTTTGATAACATTATTTCATGTTTGGTTACTTTATTGTCAAACTTATAGATTCTAATGGAAAAATGATTTACAAAAACATCTTCTTTTTAAAATTTAACTCATATATCTTTTTATGGATCATCATTGATTACAATAAGATGTTTCTTGTATTTCTATAAGTCTTTCGCATCATAACCATATAATTGTTTTACCTTGAGCTTTCATGCTTACTTAAAGTCTTGTATTTTGTGTGCATCATCACTTGAATCTTAAAATTCCTTTCTTTCAAACAAGTGGTAGACTTGCTTGGTAAACTTTATATTGGTTACTCTAAACATGAATACCTTTTTGCTAAAAACTCTGATTTATTTCTATGAAAATATTGTTATATTAAAAACTCTGATTCATTAATGGATTTCACAATAGCTATGTGAGTGTTGTCATAAATTCAAATAAAAATATAAACCCATAGGCTATGAACTTATCACTAAATTTAAATGCTTAATGTTTCCAATAATTATTATCCATGACTTCATATCTCACCATAGCGGGGGCGTAGTCATGTCTTGTCCTTAACCGGGGAGGGTTCCAGTGGGGTCTTGCGAGACACTGAGCGGAAAGAGTGCTAGGTTGAGTTTTGTCTAGTGTTTACATATGGGACTAACACCCTAACCTACGGCATGTTTGCAGCTCCTCATGCACATCCGTCACTAAGTACGGGGCTAGGGTGTAGACATATTGTCTAGGTTGATTGGTTACTTGGAAATCATTACTTCTTATGCTTAAAATTCTTATATAAAGGGGAACTCATTACTTTTTTTAAGCTAAAAACTCTGATTTATCTCTCTAAAAATTATTCTAAAAATCTTTCTCATTTCATTCTCTCTAAAAAGCTCGATCATGCCTTTATCTTCTAATCAAAACTTTTCTGTATTTTGTTTCCTTACCCACTTTTTCTAATAACAAAAGGGGGAGAACTAACATGATAAATATAATCCGCTATCAAAATTAAAACCCAACATGATTAATTAAGATGATAGCTTACATTTTAGGGGAGCATTCACTTAGGGGGAGCATGTATTTAGGGGGAGCAATTCTAAATGCTAAAATCAATAATTATCCTAAGTCATCACTCTCACACACACACAAGTAGGATTTCACCGTGCTTATATATTAATGCTCTGATTTATCATTAATGGATTTGTTATTATCAAAAGGGGGAGTTTGTTAGAACATGGTCTTCCGCATCTCCTAGGTTTGAGAATAACAAATCTTATGTGTATTTGATCTTGTGTGTTCAAGTGTGCAGGTTAACTAGGTCCACATGACTCAAGGAGTACATATGATGACTGCCCCCAAAATTGAGGCCATAATTCCAACATGCCCACTAGCGCCGGCGGTAGCACCTAGCGCCCGGCGCTAACAATGATTAGCGCAATTCCGGGATCAAATATAGAAGGCGATAACGCCTGGCGATAGCGCGGAGCACAGAAGGCATAAAAGCATCGTTGCCGCGGATTGAAGATTCTACCGCGCAAAACAATACCTAATCGGGGATAGCGCCGGCGGCAGCGCTAGCGCTAAGGCTATAAAATGGACCCATTGGCTCTGTCTTCTTCATCCTTCCACAACCCTAAACTCCAGAGCTTCGTGCCACATCATAGAGAGGAAGGTTCAGAGAGATACTCCCACAAATCCATAAAGGCTTAAGGAGATCTGTGGAGAAGATTTCAACATGCGTCATCATCGTGACGAAAGACCGCATCGACTACGATCATACTCTGCGGGCCTTCGTCCACTTCTCCAAGAGATCCATATAGGGAGTTTTATATTATTATTATTTTCATTTCTTATTTCTTGTAAACGGTTCGTTAATTCGCCTTGTGTTGGCGACTAGGTTTGGCTAGGACTTAGGGGGTAATTCACCTCGTGTTGGCGACTAGATCTAGGCTAGATCTATGGGGTGCTCGAGGCGTTTCTGGGGATAGATTGGCTAGAGCGGCTTGAGTCCGTATCTTGGGGAGAGATCGGCTAAAGCCAACCGGTTCGTGGGGATACGAGTCGGTATAGAAAATGAAAAGAGTCTTTCATATTTCGCCTCGATTTCTAGCGTCATAGAAATCCAATTTTGTAATCAATTTTATTAATAGTAATCATGTCTCTCTTTGTATAATAAAATTGATTTTGATCTTCATTTATCTAAATTGTTTATTATCCTCTCTTTCATCATAAAACAATTTAGATCGTTATTCAAAATCACTATTTTGATCTCTTATCATTTCAAGTATATCAAAATACAACACAAGTTTTTAAAACCTTTATTCACCCCCCTCTAAGGGCGCCTACAGATCCAACACGCTCAGGGCGCGCGACAAACTTTGGAGGATGAGGAGTCGCGCCTCAAAGGAGAAACAGACTTCGGCCGCACCTGACGAGGTGGCGCAGCTTCGACCGCATCTCCCTCAGGGCCCCCTCCGGGGGGTTTAGCCGAACCCCATTGTGGAGGGTGCGGCTCGGCCGCACCCCACATGGGGTGCGGCTTGGCCGCACCCCACATGGGGTGCGACCACGGTTTGGCCACACCCCACTTTGGGTTCGGTTAGGCCGCATCCCCCACTATGGGGGGGAGGGGGGCGTCTATCCGCACCCCACTAGTGGACTAATCGCACCCCAATAGGGGGTGCGGTCATGACGGCGCACGACGACTGGCGGAGCGTAGATTATGAAGCGGAATCCTCCACTCGCATGATCATGGGTTGGACTTTTGACCACACTACCTCCACTTCTCTTTAGTGGGGCTTTCTCTAAACGCACCTCATAGCTTTTATAAATCCATGGATGAACATCATCTTTACGGATGCACATCATAAGCCGCCCAAACCTTCGGAGTCTGGGACACAGCGTGGAGGAGAGCGAAGGTTTTGATTTTTGCTTGCGGTAGTTCTGATCACCCTCATTTTTGTGCGATGTGTCGCACCATGCCAGAGGTTAGTAATTTCCTAGGTGATAAGGTCTGTTAGGAGAGGTTCTTATCAAGGAGGTTGCGGGTTCGAGACGCCGCCTCAACATCCTGCCGCGCTGAGAACAGGTGCGGAGATAGGTTGGGGTGCTTGGGTTGCAGCCCGGCGATGCGACCGGAATGTGTTCCTTCTGGCTGAGCCAGGGTGGGGCGGCCCTGGGCGTGCTGCATCAGGGGGGTGCGGTTTGGCCGCACCCCCCCATGGGGGGGGGGGGGTTGGCCGCACCCCCACTTGAGTGGGGTGCGGGCTATCCGCACCCCACTTAGTGGGGTGCAGAGACTAACCGTACCCCAGTAGTGGGGTGCGGCTCTGATTTCGCCCGGTGCTGCGCACGGTGCGACGCACGCGTGCGACGGAGTCCTCCACTTCTATGATCATAGGTTGGACCTTTGCCCCCACTAACATCAGTTCTCTTTAGTGGAGTTTTCTCTAAACACACCCCAAGACTCTTATATGGGTGCATATCAAGACTATTTTGGGGGATTTCTAATGGTATGAGATGGAAATCTACTAAGAATGAGGTTTTATAGTATTAAAATAGTGCTAGAAGGGTGCCTAAATCACTATATGAAAATCCACTCATCAAGAAATAAATAGCTCCTTAATACAACTCTCTCTTGAGAGAAACACTCAGAGGGGGATAAAAGGATGGGAAAGATGAAGCCACGCTCATCTCCGAGCACATCAACTACAACTCTCATGGGATGCAGTGGCGTGAATCGATTTTGAACCCACGAATTTTGGACAAGCCCTAAAATCGAGTCTAATCCATGATCGATAGCAAGAAAAGAGGCACATATATTTTACCTTTACAAAACCTACGGTCGAAACAAAGGGAGCCAAAGTGTCTGTTTGGGATAGCGACGACGGTAGGAAAAGGAGTGGTAGAAAAATGAGGGAAGGAAAATGAGCTATTGGAAAATGGTCTATTGCAAATGATGATCTGTTTGGGTGAACTTCGTTTACAGAGCTTTTCAAAACGGAGAAACACATTATAAACGGTTTAACAAAACTCTGTTGCGGTGACTGTTTTAGGAAAACATGTGAAATACTTTATGATAAAAACACTCTTCCCAAATGCAGATCGATTTTATTTTTTAGCAACGACAAAAAAAAAGGAAAATCAGATCGATCTGCTTAGCCATCAACTAAAAATACAAAGATCGAAGGACTACTATCAGCTAAAAAACACTCTTCCCAAATGTTTGTCGAGCAGAGATCGAAGGGCGTGCTTGGCCATCGATCGAACAAAAAATGAGAGTGGGAGGAACTGGAAGCGATCGAAGGGCTTCTATCAATGTAAACGTGCATACTTGGCCAAATCAGATAGGAGGTGTGCTTGGCCAAATCATATCGATCAGGTTTCTATCAATGAAAATCGGATCGAACTGCTCATTTGACCCCCCAAAAAGACCCAAAAAAAGTGATTTGTTCGAACAAAAAACAACAAACGAACGGGAACATCGAGAAAAGGAAACAAAGAAGGAGACAGAATACCTGTCGAAGCGGTAGACGATGGATCGAGAGTGGGAAGATCGAACTAGAACCTCGCCGTCAAAGTGGAAGCTCGTCGTCGAACTGGAAGCTCGCTGTCGAAGTGGAAGCTCGTCGTCGAACTAGAAGCTAGCGGGTTTTGCACCGCTGGATCGAGAGCGGGAGGAACTAGAAGTCGTCGATCGAACTGGAGCGGTATGTGCTGCGGGATCGAGAAGTGGGAGGAGAAAATAATAAACTCGCATCGGTGAGAAAAGTTTGACTAGAGAAGAGTTTTGACTTTCCAAAAAGAGACCTAAAAATAGTTTTGAGCGGTCGCTTTTGCGACCGGTAGATAATTCAAACATTTTGAAAATGACGGTGACTTTTTTCAAAAAACACAATGGAACTAAAAAAACCTCACAAGCATGTCCTAAAACTCTAAGGCCCCATTCATTTGGTGGGTTTTCAGCAAAAAATTTGGTTTTGAGTTTTTAATTCCAAATGTTGTTGTTCGTTTAGTAGTTTATTGGGCGGAATTTGCTTTCCTGCAATTCCTATCGGGGTGGACCCGTTAACAGCGCAGGGCAAATGAAAACCCTCCTAAAATCATGGTTTTTGTCGCTCTATTCCGCCTAGCTCCCGAATGCCTGCGTCATTTCGTGAATCGCCCCCTCCTCGTTCTCTTCCTCCCGCGTGAGCTCCGGCGAGTCTTCTCCTCCGGCGAAGCAAGGAGGTGGCGCAAGGAGGGTCGACGCAAGGAGGCCGCAAGAAAACTTCAGCTAAGCAACTGCTCAGGCGCTGCAAGCAGGGTCGGCGCAAGGAGGCCGCAAGCAGGGTCGGCGTCTCTTCTCTGGCCGGAGAACCTCCTCTCTGCTCAAGGAGAACCTCTTCTCTGCTCTCTCCCGCACCTCCTCTATTGCACCAGCAACCTTGGATTAAGGTACTCATAAACCCTAAAAATCAGAAATATTTTGGGGTACTTTATTAGGGCTTTCAATGTATGTGTGTTTATGTTAGCAATGTAGGTTATTTTAGGAATAATAATGTATGTATGTGATGTGTTATACCAAGAGTGCATTCAAATTTTGTGCATGTTTGTGTGTCCTGTGTCTAATTTGCTTGTGTATGTGTGTGTGTATACATTTTGTATGTGTGTGTATTTGTATGTTTTGGTGTGTGAATGTTGTATTTGTGTATGTGTGTGTGTGTGCTTGTGTGTGTGCATGATGTAATGTGTGTATGTTTGTGTGTGAATGTTGTACATGTGTGTGTGTGTGTGTTGTGTGTGTACATGTTGTTTGTGTGTGTGATTGTGCAAATATTGTTGTGTATGTGTGTGTTTTGTGTGTTGTGTGTATGTGTGTGTGTGTTTGTGTAAATGTGTGTGTTTGTGTGTGTGTGTGTATATGTGTGTGTGTGTGTGTTTGTGTGTTGCATGATGTGTGTGTGTGTTGTATATGTTGTGTGTGTGTAAATATTGTTGTGTGTATGTGTGTGCATGTGTGTGTGCATGTTTGTGTGTTTGTGTACATGTGTGTGTTTGTGTGTGTGTGCATGTGTTTTTTTTTGTAAATGCGTGTGTATGTGTATGTGTATGTGTATGTGTGTGTGTGTTTGTTTTGCATGATGTGTGTGTGTTGTATATATATTGTGTGTGTGTGTGTAAATATTGTTGTGTATAAATATTGTTGTGTAAATATTGTTGTATGTGTGTAAATATTGTTGTGTATGTGTATGTGTGCAAATATTGTTGTGTGTGTGTGTTGTGTGTGTGTGTGTGTTTGTGTAAGTGTGTGTATTTGTGTGTGTGTATGTGTGTGTGTACATGTGTGTGTATGTGTTTTTTTGTAAATGTGTGTATGTGTGTGTGTACATGTGTGTGAATGTGTTTTTTGTAAATGTGTGTGTATGTGTGTGTGTTTGTGTGTTGCATGATGTGCGTGTGTTGTATTTATTGTGTGTGTGTGTGTGTAAATATTGTTGTGTGTAAATATTGTTGTATGATGGAAATGAGTAGCATTTACTGCTGCGATCACTGTTATGTGGGAGGAGTGTCAGGTTCGGCTAAGCAAAGAGAAGATAATGACAAGGCTAAAAACTTAGAATAAGTACTACCAGGAGGTATCGGCAATGCTCGATACAAGTGGCTTTGGATGGGATTGGGAGAGACATGTTGCCAGAGTTGATAGTGAGGAGGTGTGGGCCGAATATATCAAGGTAATTATTTATCTTGTGTGTTTCTCTATTATTTAATAAAATTAATAATTAACTTAATTGTAAAAATGCAGGCACATCCATCTGTAAGACACTACAAAGATAAGGTCATAGTTAATTGGGCTGACCTTACAACACTCTGTGATACGGACAGGACTACGGGTGCAAATGCAGCAACTGGAGTGGAAACATCAACTGATATTGATGTGGAGGAGATTCCTGATGATGATATTGTGGTAGGTTCAAGCGGTCGAAAGAAGAAGACAAAGAGAACATCAACTATTGATATGATTGCAGAGGCGGTCACCCATATTGCAAAGAACATGGATGGCCCGACCGAAATTATACAGGTAGTTCACCCGACAGGGGAGAAAATGAGGCTCAAAAGAATGTATGAGGCACTTGTAGTTATGCCAGATATTCCAGAGTATGATCTGATAAGGGCTATGGACATGCTTAGCACCGATGAGATAAAGTGCGAGCTCTTCTTGATTATGCCAGAGCTTCTGCGTAGGAGTTGGTTACGCGTCCAATTGGATCGTTAGGTATATGTTTTGGCTGCTTATTTTGTGGATGCTGGGCATATGATATTGCCAATCTTGTTTGATGAAACGTAATCATGTTTTAGTTACATGATGTATGTCTATTTTTGAAATTTTATGAATTTTCTTTGCTTACATATCAATTTCTGCGTTTGAATCCTATCATATTACCGAACAGCAGAATTGACAGATTTAATTCCTGTCACTAAAAATCATCATGCAAACAAACAACAGAATTGAGTTTTGGATAAAAACTAATACCCATGAGTTTTTATTTTTAAAACAAAACCAAATCATTCAAAACAAAACCTGCCAAACCAACGCAGCCTAAAAAAATCCTTGATTCTTCTCCAAATATTCATGCTTTTACACCAAAATCATTGGTCCTTCTCCAAACATCTAATTACTGCTCTCGCGCTTTCTCCATTGTTCGTCTCTCTCCCTCTTCCCCCCCTCTCCCTTCTCATTCTCTCCCGCTCTCACCCCCTTCTTCGTCTTCTGTCATTCTGTGTCTACCGCTTTCTGACTTCGTTATCCGTACCCATCTCTCCTCCGCCTTATATCCGTTCTCTGTCTCTCCCTCACGCTCTCTCTTCTCGCATCCCCGACCCGTTGGGCTACCATATTTGCGCTTCGAGTTTCTCTATTTTTCTTATCCCACCTTTCCGCTCCTCTTAAATTGCGAGAAATCATAGAGAGATGCCGGCTTTCGGTCAGGTTGTAATCGGGCCTCCGGGTTCGGGAAAGACCACTTACTGCAACGGCATGGCTCAGTTCCTCAAACTCATCGGCAGGCAATACACTTCTCGTCCATTACTCAAAACGTTTCTTCTTTCAATTGTCGCTTTTGCTTCGTATTTAATCGGTCGATTGTTAGGTCTGCTGCTGTAAAAGAGAGCTTTTTTAGCTTTCGCAAATTATTATGCAATCACTATGATACTCGTTAATTTGAACCAACAGTTTATATTGAGTTTTTTCTTCTTCTAAATATGCGTATTATATGCTCCAACTTTGTAAATCATATAAGATAATGTATTTGGGCTGCATTATATGTTAAGGGTGCTGCTATAAGCACTGCAGTTTTGGCTATCCGCACTCTGTTTTTATGAGTTATTACACGCATTTTGAAAATACGCTTTGTCCATGCATTTTTAGGAAAAATGTTCAACACGAAAGTTGTAGGAGATCTACAACTTGTATGTTGAACACTTTTCCTAAAAATGCATGGACAAGTCGTATTTCCAAAAAGTCGCTATAGTTACGACATATTTCAATCAGAGCGGCAATATGTCTTGTGCGTGCATTTTTAGGAAAAATGTTCAACACGAAAGTTGTAGATCTCGACGAGATCTACAACTTTCGTGTTGAACACTTTTCCTAAAAATGAATGGACAAAACGTATTTCTAAAAGGCGCATAATAACTCATAAAAATAGAGTGCGGATAGTCAAAACTGCACTGCTTATGCCCTATATTAATGTTAGAAATTCTTAGTAGAAATATGCCGAGGAATGTTAATGCTTCTGGCTTTGTTTCAGGCTTTTCGCTTAGTTTTAACATAAGCTGCATGGCTGATGGGACAAACAATTGACGAATGCTGCTGTTATCTACTCATAAGCACAAGATACAAAGAATGTCATGTACGACTCACATGGTTAATGTGTTTCAAAGACATAATTCTTAGGGTTCTTGTAGCCTTTATAGCCAAGTAGCCGAACACCTTTATTATCTCCTCCAGCTCAGTGGCGGATCTAGAAAATAATAAATGGGGGTGCAAAAAAAATTTCTAAACACAAATGCTAGTGGGGTGAGTAGGAGGGTCGTGGGTCACAGGTTGGAATTTAATTCTGGGGTGCACATAGCTGAACTTGGTCTACGAATAGCCAAATTTGGTCCGCGAATAGCCAACTTTGGTCTGCGAATAACCAATATTTGATCTACTTATAACAAATCGCAAAATAAATGGGGGTGCCAATGTCCCTTTGGCCCCCCCTCTGGATCCGCCCCTGCTCCAGCCAATGATTGCCGTATTTGTTTCTTGAGTTCATCTCTCCTTGTTTGATTGTAATTTAAATTATCCAAACTATTTGGGTTGACGATATGAATCCTAAATTTTCCCATTCATTCATGTTGACCATTGGATGAGATGTTAAATCTATTTTTTTGCAAATTTTGAACAATTCTTTCCATGTTACATTAGAATACCACTTATCATTCCTAATCCCGTGATGCTTGTCTATCATCTAATGGGTGAATTTCTAATATTAGCTGTGAACATCCAGATCACTTAAGTCTATTTCCAACTACCATATCTTAAGTATATGCTATTCCAACCATCATTTTAATATAATTATTAGTTATGTTATATTTCCAAGTTTAGTCATACATCTATGTTCCAATTTTGTCATCCTTAGTTTAATTATCAAAAGCTTTTTAATGCTCACACTATAAAACAAAGGAAACTTGAGTGTAAATAACAAGAACACAACAACACTCAAGCCTTTATCCCACCATAATAGGCTCGCCTATATGGATCCTTTGTCGCCATTGCGCCCTACTTTAGTCATAATCTCACTAATGCCTAAGTACATAATGTCTTTCCTTATAGTTTCATTCCTAGTCTTTTTTGGTCTACCCCTCCCCGTTTTGCATGCCTAGTGGCTAAACTCTCACAACGCCTAACATGTGCCTCTATTGGTCTCCTTTGTACGTGTCAGAACCATCTTAATCAAGCTTCTCGCATCTTATCTACAATTGGTGCCACTCCCGTCTTATCCCTGATACATTCATTCCTAATTTTATCCAGTCTCGTGTGTCCACACATCCACCTAAGCATTCTCATCTCCGCAACTCCCATTTTTTTGCTCATGTACACAATTCACCGCCCAACACTCAGAACCGTTGAGCATCGTTGGTCTAATTGCAGTACGGTAAAACTTGTCTTTAAGTTTTAATGGTACTTTACGATCACATAAGGAAACTTGAGTGTAGTTTTACAAAAATTACTTATTAGTCTCCATAGCATCCTCTTTCTTGAGTCACTTCTCCATTTTAATTATCCATTTGTATCTCTAGAAGTTAATCTTCATGTATGTCTCTATTATTCTAATAAATCTAAGGTATTTAAATCTGCCAAACCTACACTTTAATATTCTAATAATATTAGCTAATATTATAATTTATACCCATTAAAATTGTAGGTCATATACATCAAACATGTTTTGTCTTGCTTTTCAATGAGCTCAACATATTTCTCTTTCTATAGAATTACATCACTTGCAATAAATGCACCAAGACACGTAAGTATCGTTTGTAAGCATCTATGTTAGAAATCGAGTATCCATCCACGAGGTCTGAAAGATCTCTTGTCATTGCGCTATATATCTTGATAAAATCTGGGCATTCCATGTAGTCTATGACTAAACGCTCGAAGCCCACAACGTGTGTACTCATCGTGTGAAACAAGCTAACTCGGTGACTCAGGGCGTCAACTATTTTGTTCTCAGCACCCTCTTTGTGTTTGAGAATACAATGATACTCCTGCATAAACTCAACCTACTTCACATGGAGGTGGTCTGACTTCTTCTGCAAGTCCAGATAACTCAGGGTATGGTGGTCAGAATACAGGACGAACTCCTTGGAAAGGGGTCAATTAAGCCAATGATGCCAATTTCTGGATGATAACATATAACTCTTGATCATAATCAGAATACGTTTTTCGGGTGCCATTTAGTTTTTCACTGAAGTAAACAATTTGATGACCTCCTGACTAAGTACTCAGTCAATACCTAGACTCCAGGCATCACCCGCAACCTCAAACGCTTTGCTAAAATCAGTTAATTGCAAGACTAGACTTCTTTGATCTCCTCGAATGCTCGAGTGGACGTACTGAGATAAAAAGGTGCACTTCTGAAGGTTGATTTATAGATGCTCCTTTCGGAGTGCACTTCTGAAGGTTGATCTCCTCAAATGCTCGAGGTGGCGGCGTCGATTGTCGGAAAACTAAAATTGAGGGGAATGAGAGTTGTGGAGGGGTGGTCAGTGGTGGTCATGAGTGGTGGCGGTGGTGGTCGTAGATGGCAGTGGTGGTCAGAGGTGGTGGTGTTTGCCTGAAAATTGAAACGGAAGGGAGCGGGGTTGTGGATGGAGTCTAAGGTATGTAAGGGGAAAAGAGGTGGCTGGCTAGATGGAAAGAGGACGAGGGTCGGGGTTGTGGATGGCCGACTAAGGTATGTAAGGGGAAAAGTGGTGGCCGGCTAGATGGAGCGAGGGGGGGGGGGGGGGGGGTAACTTCCAAGTTTCGCACTTGGTTTCGTCTTCGACACCGGGTGAAGGGAGAACTTTTCACTCAACTTTCAATGCCTTCTAAATGAGCCTTATATCTTTATTTATAGACTAAGGGTCCACCATGGACTGTTGTGATTCTCCAATCATGATGACCCTCAAATACATTAAAATAAAAACAGAAAAATACAAAATTTTAAACTAAAAATCATGGATCGTCGATCCGCACAAAATGGATGGCTCTGATCGCCGTGTAGGCCTATGTTTGTCGTAATCCCATCAATTCCCCCTTGAAAGTATTCATCTCCGCGAATGAAGATGAGCGTACTCTCGTCTGAAGGCGAAGTGAATCCATCTAGATCTGATGGTGTCCTCACTCATGGGCTAGGATACCTGTAATCAAACATGCTCGAAGGTACTACTGCTGTGGAGGCTGGAGGCGGTATTGTGGATGCCGATGTTGATAATGTTACCGAGGATGGTGTTGCTGAAGCTAGCAAAAGGTGCTGCTGCTATAGGGGATGGTGCTGAAGATGTCAATGTCGGAGTAGAGAAAGTTAGTGTTGCAGACGGTGTTGATGTTGGTAGGGCTGCTATCGTCGACGTCCAGAACGGTGCTGGTGCTAGAAATGACACTGCTGTAGATGGCGCTGAGGATGATACTGACAATGGTGCCGATGCTGAAGAAGGTACTGAAAGTGGTGCTAGTGATGTTATTGGTGGCTGGGTGGTAAAATGAGGCTGATGGTGGAGATTGTAAGGTATGTTGGGCCGAGACTCTGAGGTGGTGGGATGTAATGGGCTCATGTATTCACGTGGTTCATCAAATGGGGTCAAATCTTCAAAGTTGAAGAAATTCCCATATTTCGAGAAATACTAAATACGTAAGCATTTGTCCTAATTCTCTCGATGACTGTATAATGTCTCATTCACCTTACATTTAATTTTCCCGCAGTTCCTCATTGGAACCTCTCAGGATGTATATAAACCATAACCTGCTCATCTTCTTTGAAACTCTATGCTATCCTTTAACAATAAACATTAGATTTATAAATTTCATTATTGCAAATGATCCCATGCCAGACAGACTCATACATACCGTGCACTGACGATAAATGATGGACAATAAACTCAATGGATCTCCTATACAGAGGCTCTACAACCCTCCAGGTATCTTTCCAGAGGGGCACATAGCCAGGAGGTTCAGTGAGTGGGGTGTAGAAAAAAATATCACGAGTGTGATGATCAAGGTTGTGGATGTCGTATGTCGGGTTCATGTCGGTTTGAGTTTGAAATGTCGTATGTCGGATTGCGGGGGATATATCGGAGATATTTTACAATGTCGGATTTTAATATATAAATAAATTTAGTAGCATATAAATAATTTTTTTAATAAGTAAAATGTACACACAATATATGTTTATAAACTATGCAATAGACATGTAATAATATGATAATATAGAACTTATATAGTGTACATTATGTTGTATCTTATAAGCCTTAAAAGGACATTATTATCACCTTGTCTTCCTGCATAGTTATTAACTCAATAATTTCAACCATGCTGCATTTAATAATTTGAATCAGCACGAATTTAGCATTTCCATATGTTCCCCAATCTCATCAAAATTAAATTAAACTGACTGACTTTTTAAGCCTTAAAGGACATTAAAAATACCAGAAAATGCTTACTTGTTTTGGTTAAGAGATAGTACTGTTAATGACTTCAATTGTGAAATTCCATCCCAGCTAATCTTCTCATCTTATAAGTCATTTGCATTCAGGTATAATTTCTACATAAAGTGGACATAAAAGGCTCTATATTTAAAATTCAGTCAGGCTAAAGTTCCAAGCTTATCACATTTTCCAAAAACATTTCAATAAGACAAAAAACAAAAAAGCTCAAAACCAACAGAAGAATGCATTACAAGAAACATACATAACACTGCAGCTACGAAGGATACGACACACTTCCTCTTCCCCTGCTGTATCGAGAACACTGCAGCAACCCAGAACACTACAGCTACCCAGAACACTGCAGCTACGAAGGATACAACACACTTCCTCTTTTGATATAATAAGAAGAAATCGGGAGGCTAGGGTAAATACGAAGGAGATGACGCCTACAGTCGACGCCGGCGGCCGGAGCGAAGGAAGGAAATGACGCCGTCAGGACTCGCGAGGCTAGGGCAGAGCCGCAAGAGCGAGCGAGGCGAGAAAGAGGAACCCCGACCCCGTGGATTTAATTATCCCGAGAATTTAATATACTCCCCCCCCCCCCCCCCCCCCCCCCCCCCCGTGAAACTGAGATGCACCGATATATCGCATGGCGATATCTCGCGATAAATTGGCGATATTTTACAAAACGAGATTTTGCCCATAAATATCGATATCGTTGCGTTTTGTAGCTAAAACCTTTATGCCGGCCGACATGTCGGCCGACATCTACAACATTGGTGATGATCATTTATATAATCACCCGAGGTGTCACCACTCCATCGAGAACACTCACTCTCGATTGACTCATAGATAGTGGACACGTCCTTAATGAGTGGTGGTTTATTTGGAAGTTCTTTAGGAAGTGTGTAGAAAATTCGTCGTGAATGGGACAATCACTTATTTAAATGCCTAAGATATTGACACAATAAGTCAGCATTCGGATGTGTCCAATGTCTTAAGGATGGAAAACTCGTACAGTGAACACTACTAAGTAGGAGAGTAGAAATCTCGTCGTATGTGCGACGAGTAATTGGGTATGTTCCCAAGAAATCAGGAGTGCGCTCCAGAGTGCGAAAGACGGGCCTTACATGCACAATACTAAACTCCACATCCTCGGGGATGAGTAGGCTCTGAGGTATAACTTGAAGAAATTTCAATGATTCTATACTTGTAGACGAGCCTTTTATTTGAGTCTCCTGTTCAATATAGCTAGGTGTAGATACCAAACACTCTATGCTAATGTCACTCTCAAGAACATTGGTGATGATCACACTTTTACATTCCTTAGTTTATAGTATTGAATCAGGGGTAGACTCATTCTCACTACCCAAATATGAATTCCTTACATTGCACTGGGCTGTGGAAGGACCTATACTGGGGATGTCATGGCGCGAATCCATTCGACTAACTCAAATGGATCTCAAGTACTCGTAGTGGATGGCAAGCTGAAATGTTTGCTCGACAAAATCTAACCAATGACCACTCAGTGCTACGTAGATCGTAGACCGAAGTCCGGAACGCATTCTAGTCGCGACTGCTACAGGCTCATCATGAATGTCACTCCTCACCACTAACTCGTCGAAATAATCTCTATACTCAACAACAGACATGGAGCTTTGCTGGAGGGTTAATACTTGCTCGAGGAGAAGACTCTTATATGACGTCAGCAGTTACCTGTGACACAATCTTCGCTTCATCTCCACTCAAGTAGTGATGAGGTGTAGCCGATATCGCACAAGGGTCCTCTCAATGCTATCCCAATATTTTCTCTATTGACTTAGCAACATAAACTTTACAAATATGATGCGACGCTCACTGAATAACTCAAAGTGATCTTGATAATATCCCATGTCCACGAGCCAAAGCTAAAGGCCTTAAGACTTGACAAACCTTCAAATGGTGGGGCAACTTAATAAAACATATACTCGAGACTCTCCTGAAAACAATGATCATCGTACTAGTCGCTCCTACCGTAATTGAGTCGTCTCGAAGGGTCAACACGATCTCTATGAGCGATGTGTCGGAGTTGAGGATAATCATCATAATAGCATGCCGATCTCTCTGAAGGAACTCTATGGGCTCGAACATAGGTGGACTATGGTTCCTCAAATAGAGGAGAAGAGTAGCAATGACTACTATGATATGACTCGGTGATATATAGACTCTAGTCCCTCGTATCCTAAACTAAGCCCGAACTTGGGGCTCTGATATCAGATTGACGTAGGACGAATAAAACAAAAGTATATGCCGAGTCTATGAATGCTTGAATGAATTAGACACGAATCCGACGACTATACTTGCAACAATTGAAATTATAAGTAATATGACATAACAATCATGATCATGTAGTAAGTAGAGTCTCTATGAAGGGAACAAATAATATACACATGCAAGAGTGCAAGAAAATAAATACTTGAACGAACAAAACCTGACAAGTTACGAGATAATATTGACACAGATTACAAACTAACATTTTCAAAACAGTAAATTCACACAAGATTCAGCACAAAGAAATGACAAGAAGCAATAAACTCACAATAATCACGGGATAGATGGCTCAATGGAGATCTAATGAGATGCCGGTGGCTGGAGAGGTACGGAAGACTGAAGCTGGACTGTGGGAGGGGAATCAGAGGACTGGACGGGTTTTTGAATTGCTGGTTGATGTTTTCTGTGGGCTGGATGGAGTTGGCAGGGTTGGGGAGCTGGCTGGATGTGTTTGTTAGTGGTGTGGGTTGATTAGGGAATGTACAGGGGATGAATTGCAGTAATTGGGAATTTGGCGTGCTGGATGGATGTTCCAGGGGCTGGAATGGTTCCTGGACAACCTCTGGATGAAAAATAGAGGAAGGGAGGGGGTTTGGCTGCCTGTTGGGAGGGATTTGGCTGCATGTTGGGAGGGATTTGGTAGGCTGAGAAGCAGAAACGAGGGGCTGGAATTGTTCTCAGATCTTAATGCTGGGCTGGGATAGGGAGTTAATTGGAGTAATCACTGTTTGGAGAGTTCCTGAAAGTGGGATTTTAGTTGGCGGTGGAAATAGGTGTGGAGGGGGTTCCCTTTGGTGGTCAGGAAGGTGGGGAAAGTGAGTGGGAATGATAGAATTAAGGGGGTAGTAGGACCCAAGGGGATGAGAGTGATTTCATGACTTTATGGCTAGATTTTGGGAGGTGGTTACACTTGATTTTTGGAGATGGTTATGAGTGGGAAGGTGGGGTAGTGGGGAGGTGGCTTAGGAGTTATGGAGTGAGGAGGGGTGGCCAACCAAGAGTGGCTAGTGGTGGTCGCTAGAGGTGGTGGTGGCCGGAGGTGGTGGTGGCGATCGCTGATAAATTGAAATTGAGGGGAATGAGAGTTGTGGAGGTGTGGTCAACCATGGGTGGCCGGTGGTGGTCAGGGGTGGTGGTGGTCACCGGAAAACTGAAACGGAAGGGAGAGGTGTTGTGGATGGCCGGCTAAGGTATGGAAGGGGAAAAGAGGTCGCCGTCTAAATGGAGAGAGGAGGAGGGTCGGAGTTGTGTACTGCTGGCTAAGGTATGGAAGGAGAAAAGAGGTGACCGGTTAGATGGAGAGAGGAGGGATGGTAACTTCCATGCTACGCACTTAGGTTCTGGCTTCGGCACAGGTGATCAAAAGGAGAATATTTCACTCAAATTCCAATGACTTCTAAATGAGCCTTCTATCACTAAGGATCCACCGTGAACGATCATGATCCTCTGATCATGACGATCCTCAAATAGATTAAAATAAAAAACAAAACAAAAATACAAAAAAATAACTAAAAATCATGGATCATCGATCCACACAAAATGGACATCTCCGATCGTTGTGTAGGCCTATGTGCATCATGATTTCCATCAGAAAGCAATTTGTATATTCTCTTAATTTAAATGTCAAGCTATGTAAGACCCAACTCCATTTATCCACTGCCTCCCAGATCATAGATTTTCTATAAAGCTTTACCTCATCTATTTTTATCTGTGTTTTCTCTCCAAGCTTTCACTCATATAACATGTCTGCTTTAATTTGTGGGGGAGTATTTGTCCTCATTTTCTAGAGTCCCACATAGCTTGGAACGTTTGTGTGATTCTTCTTGTATAAATGTGTTATTACTTGGATCGACAAAACAATCTGTATATTCTCTCAAATTTCAAAAGATATTTACATTAAAGGTGTTAAAAATGGTGGGCCAACGTAAAAGAACCTGTCTTTGGGCTTTGAATAAATTTATTTATTTTATTTTTTAGAAACATAATAATGATTTGGAAGGAATAAATACATACTTGAACTTGTTTAAAAATACATATTTTAAATCTATTTCATCATTTTATCATTTGTAATTTGTGTTTCTTTATTGCGTTGTGACTGCTCAATGGTATGCATTTGTTGTAGGAAAGTGGCTGTTGTCAACTTGGATCCTGCAAATGATGCATTGCCGTATCCTTTCTATAAGACTTATTAAGTGATTGCGCCCTATTTTCACAAATGCATGTTGGTTTCCTTCACCGACATAGATATGAATGTGCTATCAATATTGAGGGCCTCATTAAACTTGGTGATGCAATTGCCGAGCATTCTCTTGGACCAAATGGAGGTTTAAAATTAAATAATAAATTCTCTTTCTTGAGAAGTATATAGATATCTATAATTTCATTTAGGGATCCACTCATGTGTATGCATCGTCTATATCAACTCTTCTCTTTATGATGGCATCATCTACTTTGTATTTTTAACAGTATTTGGAGATGGATCTCGTCATGCATTCTACATATTTCACTCACGGGTTCATATTTTAAGTGCAGCTTTTCACATTAACGTTACCTATGCTTGTTTTGCACCATACAGGTCTAATTTACTGCATGGATTACTTGGAGAAAAATATTGATTGGCTGATATCGAAGCTGAGGCCTCTTCTCAAAGGTCGGTATTCTTAGACCTTTAGTGTATGATTTACAAGTTATCGAGGATGATGCCAAAATGTTCTGCAGGTTATAAGTTTAAATCCATAAATGTACGAGAATGTAACAAATATAAGAATAAAAATTAAATTGTTAAACAAATCCTAGATATAATATGCTACAATATTAAAAAATATATAAGAGAATTATAAATACTATATTAAGAATAGTGAAGAAGCATAACAATAGAAGCAAAGAATCATTTGAAATGAGGTAATCTGCTCCTCATATTTCCTTAGAGACATTGTTTGATCTAGATTTTGTCACGGTTGTGTTGACATATCATTAATCACATGTCCAACAGAGAACAAATAGAAGAACACCGAAGTACAAAATATATAATTATAAAGAGGTGGCTTAAATAAAGGAAATGGGAAACAACTATTGACACACACATTATTAAAGACTCCTTCTAACTCACACTTTATTTTAAAGGGCGTTGTATCACAAGCAAAAATGATTTTTTATTCATCTATTTTTTGGTATAACATTCAATATAGAAAGAAAAAGGAACTACTCTTGTATGCTAGATATGTGACATGCTATGGATTCCTAAGAAGACTCAAAATGTAAGTGGAAGCACCACATGTTTTACTACATGAGCACAAGCTATGCTTAGTATAATGCAATGCAAGTGTGTTCCTGAAGATATGATATTTCTATAGCCATGTACCTTATGAAAGTGCACAGTGTGCCCCTGAGTATTCTCTAGAGGGGGGGGGGGGGGGAATAGAGATTTAAAAATTATTCCTATTCTATTTGTGCAAATACAATAAAACCTAAGTATTATGCTTTAGCAAGATAGCTTCCAGAATAAACAACTGCAGTCAAGTTAAGAAAAAAAGTAGTAAATGAAATGAGACAGCACAGAAAAACACACAACCAAAAGACACAGATAATTTATAGAGGTTCCCCTAAATGTGGGTACTCCTCTCTTCTACCACCTAGTAGGAATGCACCACTGTGCCTGAGTCTTTTGATAAGGAGACTCTTAGAACAACTGATCTTTTGACAAGGAGATCATGAACCAACCAGATCTTTTGGTAAGAGGATCTTGAACCACCAGATCTTTTGATAAGGAGATCTTGAACCACTGAATCCTTTGGAAGAGGGATTCTTAAAACTCTTTACAGTTGAGAATGAGAAAGAGAAAAGGGAAAGAAGAAGGGAGAAGAATTCTGTTCTCAGAATTATATTGAAGCCTGTCTTAAGAACAACTTCTATGTTCTTCAACAGGATCTGCTTATGATGAACTCCTGCTTAGATTGTAGGAGTTATGATTATCAGATCCTTCTATTTTCTTCTTATTGAACTCTGGCTGCTATGTGATAGTGATGAGAAGCAACCTTCAGTTGTTCTGTTGTTCAGGAGAGAGCAGTTCTTGTTCTGTGATTCTGTGCTTCTCTATTTGGGTTCCAGGAGGAAGAAGAAGAAGATGGAGCCCTAATTGAAAAAATAATAGCCGATTGTAATGAATGCTCTCTTATTCCTCGTCTCTCTCTTCCCTTTTATTGTCCCTCTTTAATTTGAAATCCTTTCCAATTCTGGTAAGTCCTGAAAAGATATTTTGCTTGCAATTTCTCTTTCTTCCTATTCTTGATTCTCGATCCGTCTCCCAACTGTAAGCTTGTTTCCAAGAAAGCTTTCCTGTCCTCTATTAATGCTTCCTTCTATTTCCGGCAATAATTAAGCCGTTGGAGAACGATCTTCAGTGCTGTGGGCCATGAGAGAGCCTTAAAATGACAGCTGAAAATGTTTCCTTTTCAGACTGCATTCGACGTTGCGTCGGCCTCTCTTTCTCTCTTATCGACGTGCCTTCGACTTCTTATAAGAGTAGTTTCGAATTCCTCCTTGCTCTGATTCAACTCTACAGTTGACGTTGCGTCGATTACTTGTCGATGTATCCGTCGAATTGAAGACGTCGAGTTTGAACTTCATCGTCTGCGTCGATATGTAATCGAAGTTGCGTCGACTTCAGTTGACTTCGACAGACTTTTCCTTCTGCGTTGAATTGAACTCGAAGCTGCGTCGACTTCTATGTTTACTTCGACGTTAACATTTCTCCTACGTCGATAGTATTTCGACGTAGCGTCGACTTGATGTACTTCGACAAAGAACCTGAAGTGCTTGGAGTTCTAGTCAGAGTGGCGTCGACTTTAACTCGATGTTGCATCGATTTCTATTCGACGCAAATGTTATCTTCTCCTAATTTGTGCTTCTCATGATATGGTCTTGACACCCTAGGTTGAGTGTGACATCCTAAGACATCTAATGACCAGATTACCCTCACTATACATTGGGTAATTGAATCGTAATAGTTAAAATCACTTCTAGATAATTTGTTAAGTTAAATCTAAGGGGTTTTTCCCAACAATCTCCCCTATTTTTCTTAACAAATTTTACAGTTTGTTCAGAGTGATTTTACACAATTTTTGCATAAACAACAACACATACAATACAACATAGACACAAGGTAAGACAGACTGAAATCATAAGCAATTCCATTCATTTGTCAAGAAGTAATATTGTATCATATTGTTCTTCCCAGTATATTCTTGTTCTCAGAAGAAATAACCACAGAATACCTTCTATTTAAGAATCCTTTCCAGGAGTTTTTCTTTTTCTTGAGAACACCTTTGGGATGACCTTCCTTGGAGCAATCTGCAGAGGCTCATCTTCATCAGGGGAGATTGCTGCTTCTTCAGCAACATTGTTTTTGGCAGGCTCCCCCTGAATTTGTGCATTCTGCTCAACATTCTCAACAACTTCCTTGACAATCTTTGCCACCTCATCTAGTAGATTCTCATCCTGAGGCTCCCCCTGATCCCCTGCTGAACCTACAACAGCCATTTCTTCTTCCAGAGTTCTTTGAACATCTGGGACAGGCTCCCCCTGAATAGATGGGAGCTCCTCCTAGTAATCTGCAGCAGTTGCCACTTGATTCTCTGGCAGCTGTTCTTGCTCCTCTTGATGTTCTGAAGCAGACTTCCCCTGAAACTGTGTTCCTTGGAAGGTGGTTACCTTGTCAGGAGCAGGGGCTTCATCATCATGGCCATTACCCTGTCCATTCAGATCAAGGATAGACCTCTCTTCCTCCAGGATGTTCTCCCCCTTCTTGACCTTTGCTGGCCAGAGAGGTTAAGAATTCTCTTGTGAACATGAAGGAAGAGACAAACTCCTTGAGACTCTGGAGGGATCTCTTTGAGTCAAGCAGCTCAGCCTCCATTTGAGAATATTTTTTATCAAATTTCCTTGCCTGGGAGGCCACCAGGTCTGCAAATGTTGAGGAGGCAAGACCAACTGCCTTGGAGATAATTTGCTCAATGTTGACTGGGGGGATGGATGAGGTAGGCGGAGGAGATGATGGAGGTAGATCTTCTTGGATTGGAGAGAGTGACTGGTAGAAGTCTGGTGAGATATGAATTGGTGGTGGTGGTGGTATTGATGGTTGTTGTTGAGGAATGTGTGGTGTTGGCTCTGGGACTGAGGTAGATGAGGTGGATTGAAGGTCTTGTTGTTGTGGTTGTTGAGGCTGTTGTTGTTGCTGTTGTTGTTGCTGATGAGATGATTGTGCTGGAATGACATCCTGAGGGGGATCTGGTATGTCTTTCTGAATCTTGAGGAGGAGAGGGAGGAGGTGAAGGTACAAACTGACCAGGCTTTAGAATCTGCCTGGTCCACTTGGAAAAGATTCCAATATTTATCCTCTTCCCAGGAGGTATGGGAACTTCTTTTGATTTGCAGAGGCTTGGATAGCGTTGGAAGAGCACCTGGCTCATGATTCTCATGTAAGCATTTTCTTTGTGGACATATTTGTGCCCAATCATTCTCAGAAGTAACTTTCCCCAGTTTATCTTATTCTTGAGGACCAAGGTGCCCATAATCTGCAGCTGCTGCTGCTTTGGAATTGCATCATGGGCTGAGATTTTGCACAATAGAACCTTCCCAACTATGTCAGCCAGGAACCCGTACTCTTCTGCCAAGTCGATCTTCTTCAGATTTATAGGTCTGTCTTTCTTGAATTGCATAACTTCCAGGGCCCTCTTGGTCTCATCCCCAGTTAACTCATCTGACTCATCCCCAGTTTGAAGATCATATGTTTGATTCAATAAATCCCCTGTTATCTGTACTTCGGCGTCATACAATTTTCCCATAAGGGATCCATCCTCTCCTATCTGAACACTATCTTTGAACTCAGTCAGTTCGATATCCAAGATCTTACATCTTATGGATATCAACTTAGTTAAGCCAGCATCTTGAAATAGGCCAAGAATGGCCTTGAAGCTTTCGGCCGCTGCGCTGAAGGAGTCAACATCTACATCAAACCCAGAGTTTACTTTGGGTGGAGCCATTGACGTGAGGTACCTGCAAACACAAGAGAAACGAGAGAGAGAGAGAGACACGAGCACGAGAGAATTGGAGAGAAGGAGAGCAAGGGGAGGAAAATTCGAAAGCGTAAAGAATTCGACGTCAAACTTGCATAAAAGAAGTTGATTCGTCGCTGCTTAGGGTTGCAATCGAAGCACCGTCGACTAGATTAACAATTGTCGCGCCAAAATATATCAAGACTGCTTCTAGAAGCAATTCTGCGCTCGCTCATATGTCGACGTTGCGTCGATTGGTATTCGACGCAACTTCGAGATTGTTCGGCAATCCTTAAGTCGACGTAGTGATGTCGACGTTGCGTCGAGAAGAACTCGACGTAACCTCGAATTTGACTAGCGTCCGATAAGTCGACGTATGCGTCGATATGTACTTGACGCTGCGTCGAATTCTATTCGAATTATCCACTCTGAGTGCTTCTTGACGCTAACGTCGAGTAGAAGTCGATGGTACGTCGACTTCTATTCGACGCACCTCTGAATGAACAAACATATTTTCTTTTAGAAAATTCTTGCTGTTTTTCCCAGCAATTATATTTATTGAAAATAAATTTATGATATTTTCTTTATTAATTATAAGGATATCTAGTGAGTTTTAGAGAAAGAATCACTCCCTTGATTTCATTTAGTTATTTCTTGGTTATCTCTATCTTCCCTTCCACTCCATTTCCTCTTGAGTGGACCTCTACCTAATCCTGCACAAGTAATTTAAATATTAGAAGGAACCCAGGTTACCTTGGGCCCTTTGCTTTTACCATTGTAGGGTTCAATGAAGGAATAGAAGGGTCTTTCATGATACCCTTTTGGATGATAAGGAATGAGTTTCCCAAACCTATGTTTGTCATCCTGATATTTGAAATGTGAATAGAATGTGTCTAGGTATAAAAGATCAGCAGAGTATTTTATTACCCTAGGTCTGGCTTTAGCCTTTTGAATGTGGTTATTTGATTCCTCTAATGTGTTTTTCACTATGTTTTTCTTCTCACAATTTGAACTTATTTTGTTAAAGATAGTGTGTTTATTAGGATTATTAGTGCCAGGTTCTTTATGGTCACTAGGTTTAACAAATGACACTGGATTTTTCCATGCAGGCTTCCTAGGGACTTCTGTGCTAGTGGATGACTCAACTCCTAATCCTAGATGATTAAATCTCATAGATAGATTTTCTGTGATATCTTTGAGCTTTAGACTCCTCCCATTGAGTGAATCCTCAAAGACCTTTGTCTTTGCCAGCTCTTCTTTTAACCTTACATTTTCTTTCTTGATTTCAATTAATTCTAATTCTCTATTATCAATTTCTTCTATCAAGCCTTGATTCCTTACATACAATTCATCTTTCTTTAGGTTGTCTAGGTCTAACCTAACTGTGTCTATTTCTTTTTCTATCTTAAGATAATCATTACAAAAATTTTTAAAACAGGTTTTGAAATCTTCTGAACTAAAATCAAAATCATCAAATAATGATACATGTTCCTCATCATCATCTGATGACATCCCCAGTGCCATCATGCAGACTGCTTCTGCTTTAGCTTCATCATCACTTTCAGATGAGGATGAACTCAACTCTGCTTCAGAGTCACTCCAGGTTTTAGCAATGAAACCCTTGCCTTTCTTCTTGTTTTTCCCTCTGAAAGACTTCTTCTTCTTCTTCTCCTCTTTGTTGCTGCTTCTGTCCTTTTGCTCTTGTGGGCACTCAGGAGCAATGTGCCCTGGTTTGTTGCAAGTGAAGCAGATAATCTCCTTCTTTGGAGTTTTATCATATCTGGGCCTTGTGCTCCTTTCTCTCCTCCTTGAGTCTTCTGTTTTGACCCATTTCTTGAACCTCATAGCCAGGAGACTGAACATCTCATCTTCAGGAGTGGAGGGCTCTCCTTCAGAAGCTTTTAGAGCAAGATTCCTTTGGATTGGAGGTGAAGTCTTCTCCATTGCCTCTGCTTCAGCCCTGCTCTTCAGCAACATTTCATAGGACTTGAGCTTCCCTAACAAAGCATCAGTGGAGATTTCTTTATGGCCTCTGGACTCTCTGATGACCTAGATCCTTGGATCCCATGAGCTGGGGAAGCACATGAGAATCTTATCATTTATCTCAGTTAGAGAGATCTCCTTCTCTAGCCCCTTCAACTCATTCACTATTATGCTGAATCTGTCATACATCTCACTTACAGATTCCTCAGACTTCTTTTGAAAGTTCTCATATTGGGATATGAGAAGGAACTTTCTGTCCTTTCTTTCATCAGAACTTCCTTCCGCCATTCTGGTGAGGGAATCCCAGATCTTCTTTGCTGATTGGCAGTCAGCAACCTTTTGGAAGATATCATCTGACATAGTGGAGACTAGGATATTCATGGCCTTGGCATCACATGCCTTCAGTTTTTTTTCAGCTTCAGTCCACTCACTTCTTGGGACAACCTCTGCTGTTGAGGACTCTCCCTCCTTTTGTCTGACTGGAGCTGGAGGACCTGATAGAATAACATCATAGATGTCTTCATCAATGAAGTTCATGTAAAGTTTTATTCTAGCCTTCCAGAGTGTGAACTTATTTAAGTTACACACTGGAGGTCTTGTTGAGGCATAATCCTTAGAACTCATTTTTCTTTATAAAATATGTATTTATAGAAAATAAGAGTAGGATGTCTTTTTAGGTTGCGTTTGGCGTGGCTTATTTGCTCCGGTGAGGTTGGACAAAAACGTCATTGTCATAGAATGTATGTTTGGTATGACAAATGTTACAACCGTTAACAAAAAAAGAAACTAGTTTGGGGCATAAGATTTTGTTATGACAATGACGTTTTTGTCCAACCTCACCGGAGCAAATAAGCCGCGCCAAACGCAGCCTTAATCAAGGTGTTAACCTTTTAATGATTAACCTCCCTCTGATACCAATTGAAAGTGCACAATGTGCCTCAGAGTACTCTCTAGAGAGGGGGGGGGGGGGTGAATAGAGATTTAAAAATTATTCCTATTCTATTTGTGTAAATACAATAAAACCTAAGTATTATGCTTCAGTAAGATAGCTCCCAGAATAAACAACTGCAGTCAAGTAAAGAAAGAAAAGCAGTAAATGAAATGGGACAACACAGAAAAACACACAACCAAAAGACACAGAGAATTTATAGAGGTTCCCATAAATGTGGGTACTTCTCTCTTCTACCACCTGGTAGGAATGCACCACTGTGCCTGAGTCTTTTGATAAGGAGACTCTTAGAACCACTGATCTTTTGACAAAGAGATCATGAACCAACCAGATCTTTTGGTAAGGAGATCTTGAACCACCAGATCTTTTGATAAGGAGATCTTGAACCACTGAATCCTTTGGAAGAGGGATTCTTAAAACTCTTTACAGTTGAGAATGAGAAAGAGAAAAGGGAAAGAAGAAGGGAGAAGAATTCTGTTCTCATAATTCCATTGAAGTCTGTCTTAAGAACAACTTCTATGTTCTTTAACTGGATCTGCTTATGATGAACTCCTGCTTAGATTGTAGGAGTTATGATTATCAGACCCTTCTGTTTTCTTCTTATTGAACTCTGACTGCTATGCGATAGTGATGAGAAACAACCTTCAGTTGTTCTGTTGTTCAGGAGAGAGCAGTTCTTGTTCTGTGATTCTGTGTTTCTCTATCAGGGTTCCAGGAGGAAGAAGAAGAAGAGGGAGCCCTAATTGAAAAACTGATAGCCGATTGTAATGAATGCTCTCTTATTCTCTGTCTCTCTCTTCCCTTTTATTGTCCCTCTTTAATTTGAAATCCTTTTCAATTCTGGTAAGTCCTGAAAAGGTATTTTGCTTGCAATTTCTCTTTCTTCCTATTCTTGATTCTCGACCCGTCTCCCAATTGTAAGCTTGTTTCCAAGAAAGCTTTCCTGTCCTCTATTAATGATTCTTTCTATTTCTGGCAATAATTAAGCCGTTGGAGAACGGTCTTTAGTGCTGTGGGCCATGAGAGAGAGCCTTAAAATGACAGCTGAAAAGGTTTCCTTTTCAGACTGCATTCGAAGTTGCGTCGACTTCTCTCTCTCTCTTATCGACGTGCCTTCGACTTCTTATAAGAGTAGCGTCGAATTAAAGACGTCGAGTTTGAACTTCATCGTTTGCGTTGATATGTAATCGAAGTTGCGTCTACTTCAGTTGACTTCGACAGACTTTTCCTTCTGCGTTGAATTGAACTCGAAGCTGCGTCGACTTCTATGTTTACTTCGACGTTAACATTTCTCCTACGTCGATAGTATTTCGACGTAGCGTCGACTTGATCTACTTCGACAGAGAACCTGAAGTGCTTGGAGTTCTAGTCAGAGTGGCGTCGACTTTAACTCGATGTTGCGTCAATTTCTATTCGACGCAAATGCTAACTTCTCCTAATTTGTGCTTCTCATGATATGGTCTTGACACCCTAGGTTGAGTGTGACATCCTAATACATCTAATGACCAGATTACCCTCACTATACATTGGGTAATTGAATCCTAATAGTTAAAATCACTTCTAGATAATTTGTTAAGTTAAATATAAGAGGTTTTTCCCAACACCTTACCTTACGCCTTAGTTGCTGACACATTTAAATGAGTTTTCAATGTAATGCACTACATTTTTCTATGCATAGTAGAACAAAAATAGGTTTCATTTAAGAACGTGTTTGTTTGCTTATAGGTAGGAATCTGATTTTAGAAGTAGTGATTTTGTTTTCAATTATTTTGTGTGAAATTGAAGTCATTATTTTTGAGGCAGTGTTGAAGAGGTTTGTTGAGATTGAATCCAATGTTAAGGTCTTAACTATATGTTATAGTATCTTCTATTATAAATCTTGTTTGTGCTTAGTTAATTATGGATAATATTTATGTGTCCTTAAGTAAGAGTTAATTAAGAGTGTTGGGGAAAAATGCCTAGTCCCTACTTGGATACTTTGGAAATGGTGGGGTGCCGTATGGTAGAAGAATACTTCGGTTCACGAGATGTTCAACAAGAAGAGAAAAGTCTGGATCAGTGAGGCCAGACTTCGCAGAATGCGAACCTTTAGTCGTGCGTGATTTTATAGATCAAAGTTCAAGTTACATCAAATTACATTCGTTAATGGTTTTAGCAAGAGTATAAGGCAGGAGCTCGCGAGTACAGTTCAGAAGAGGTGCGAGTGCTCGACAGTTTCTAGGCCCGACTCGTGTGTCCCATCACTATACTGTTCACCCCTATTTTTATTACTTGGGATCCTGCTCGTAGGGGGAGTCACAAAAAATGTTGTCCGACTACGGAGAAAACGGGCAGGTAACAAAAAAGAAGCTACAACTGTACAAAAGAGAAGTAGCCATCACAAGA
Organism: Dactylorhiza incarnata; assembly: GCA_033032865.1. NCBI lineage: Eukaryota > Viridiplantae > Streptophyta > Magnoliopsida > Asparagales > Orchidaceae > Dactylorhiza > Dactylorhiza incarnata. The sequence continues at coordinate 5,924,405 of JAWHQI010000120.1, read as the reverse complement.
CGTTGATGTGAAGAGGTATGATGCTCGTGATTATTGCAAAGTCTTTGCGACTTTTGGCGAACACCATGATGAGGAGTGCGAGCACTCGCGGTAACCCAGAATACTGGCTAGTTCTGGGGATGTTAGGAAAAATTGTTTGGTGAGCTCGCAAGAACCTTTTGAGTGTGTGCCCTGTGCTCTTGTCTTGGCTGATTTCTTTTGAGAATTTGGAGGTCGCGTAATTTTGGGTAGACACAATTCTTGCATTTTTCTAAGTTGGCAAAAAACTTCGGAAAAATTAATTGCCCCTGAGTTTTGCGACCGTCATAAATGATCTTGAGCCTATTTAGAGGGCATGAGTGCTAGTTGAACAAATCATATTTACAATGGCTCAGTACTCTTCAACTGCTATACGAATACTAATAAGACAAATAATGAGCTCCAAGAGGAAAACCTCTCTAGTTGAACTCAGGGCAATGTCACTAGCTTACAATGTTGCTACCAAGAAGCCCTTGCAGGAGTTGAAACTGACAAAGAAAGAAACTATAACACCGGTGAGTGCTGCCTTGATCTCTCGTAACGTCTTTGTGAACGCGGTGTGCTCAGATATCCAATTGTCCGAGGTGAAAACTCCCGCAATCACCGTGGCTGCTGCGGAGAGAGCGAACTCTTCAAGGTTTTCTGTTACTGTTTTTTTCTAGACTTATGTTGACTTGGATCCTTCACTGAGCGATTTCCCAGACATCATCGTTAGTTGCGAAAGTCCTGCGAGATATGCTGGACTGGAGGACGCATTGTGGTGGTTGCGCTGAAGCTCGCAGGATTAGCTGAATCAGCGGAAGAGCTAAGGAAGTTTGCTGACAAGCCAACTCACAGAGTCGGATGCCAAATGGTTGGCCCTCTCCTCCTTCAATCCCACAACCCCAAACCTTTGACCACCCCTTCCCAATACTCATTTACCTCTCCAATCCCCTCCAACCACCATACATTCCACTGACCACCTACATATAGTCTCCAGTCTCCACGCCACGCCCCTCCATAAGGCTTCCCCAAACAATCCTAAACCTGTTCCGAACAACTGCTGTCACTCTTCTGTCGTCGTCGTCACTCCTGCGATCACCAGATCTCTGTGCCGTTGCCTACGACCCCTCATTTGTGAGTGTTTTATAGTTTGGTTTCATTATTCCTTTTTAGGGTTGTACGAACATGGATTCTTATATGATTGTGAATGTCCCGCCCTGGTAGTCTATTTGTTTTGGGTCTAATTATGATTTGCAAGACCTTTATCGCTTGCGCGTGTTAGTTTTTTTTCCTTCCAATCGGAAGAAAGCCTAATTTGCTTGCCTATTAAAATTATTTGCTATCTGTTTGTGATAATTGCTGAGTTTTATGCCTTATTATTATTTGTAATTTATCGTTGGATCATTATCTGCATGCCCACATCATCCTAGTTTAGACAAGGTTTACTTCCCCGACACTGCAACTAGGGTTTGCTTTACTTAATGTTCACTTTTACAACCTACTTTGCATCAGATTTTGTATCAGGGCCCATGGTTTGGGCCACATTTTTTTGCTCCGTAGTGGTAGGATATTTAGAGGACATGTCTAGTTTGGTCTTTATTTGTGATACACAATAGTCGAGTTTATAGGTTATCCAAGGCTAGTCATAGTGATTGTTCTGCACGATTTTATGATGATAGAGACGAGTATCATTTTGCCATCATCGATATGCCCCTCCTCTGTTTGAGGATCTGGAGCGCATTTATGATCGACCCCATAAATCTCTTTTTGAGAGATTCACACTATCACAGTGATCCAACTCCTTAGTCCTTCGTTCGTAGAGATCTTTGAGACACTATGTTGGGGTTCGATTCCACTAGTGACATCTATTATGATGATTATCATAGAACTCATATAGTGTTTTTTTACGAGGATGATATCACACATAGATTTAGGATAAATGCTCCATTGTTTTATGATCAACTTGACCCAAAAGGGTTTATTGATTAGATCTTTGACATTGAATATTATTTTGATTGTTGTGAAATATCTGACGAGCATTGTGTTAGATTTCCTAAGACAAAGTTTCAGGATCGAGCTAATGATTATTGGACTGACCAGGAGCATATGATAATGTGTGATGGTGTTCGGTCCATATCCCGATGGGCAGACATGAAGTGGGTGTTAAAGAAGAAATATCTCTCTGCATTCTATAGACAACAGCTCCTCGATCAGTTATATACCATGCGACAAGGGACTATGTCCGTTGCCGATTATATAACTCGATTTGATGAGCTTGTTGTGAGAAGCGATATTTAGGATGATCCACCACTCGCGTCCGCCTCCCTGTTAGGATTTGGGCTCCACACACAGATTCATCGAGAGTTGAGACTCCACTGCTTAGAGTCTGTTGATTAAATCTTTCAGCTTGATCTCCCCACAAGCAGTCCTGGAGGTCCGTTAGAGTTAGTCGAGTGGACTCGCATCCCGATCGGCCCATCATGAGGCTTTTCTAGCATGAAACCACCACTGCGCCTACTCGTGCCTCCTTGGACACAATTGTCGGGACTATTGATATAAAGTTATCCCACTCCAGTGAGATTCATTATCCGATGAGTGATCTGCCACTTGACGATGAGATTGAGTTTGATCTAAATTTTATGGCACCTGCAGAGAGCGGTCATGAGCAACCCAACGAGCCTGGAGTAGTTGGATGCTCTCTCCTTACTCTTGCCTAGTATTAGATGGTCCAACCATAGACCCTTCTGACACTCTACCTATAGACGCATTCTTGAGTATATGTTCTTTCTACTCTTTCCCCATCGTTGTCCCGAGTCTCATAATGACTAAGAGCCAAACGATTATTTTTTGACTCGCAGTGGATGCCTCACCTATTTATGAGGACACTAATTCTGTCGATGGTACTCATCCGGAGGGCCATCCCGCCATTGATGAATTCTTTGATGAACCTCCCTCCCGATGAGCCTCCCAATGTGCCCCCGATGAGCCACCGCTTCCTTGTGAGGATGATATATCTCCTTCTCCAAATCTTGTATTTATACAAATTGAGACCCTGGATGTACCATCATGATTGTTTGCTACATTGATCAAGAAAAACTAGTTTATGTGACATTGGGCTCATAGGAATCTTCCTATCAATATTATTTAATATATTTTATGAATTTACACTTTGCAATGAATTTCCACTCATTTAGATGCCGACCTACCTCGTTGTTCTATTATATTTGATGGCACTTGCCTTATACTCCGAGCAATTTGATGCATGACGAAACTATATGTGATAAACACATGATACCCTAACCCTATATGAATGTGAGCAATCGCAAACAAATGCAATAGATCTAAGACCAACCCTAACATGTAAGTGCAAGGGCAAACACAGACGCAACACACAATCCAATGAACGTGAAGTTCACAACGTAAGTAAACCTAATTTTGATGCAAATGCAATATAACAATCCACTCATGCAAGTAATTCTGACGAGTAATTAATTAAATAACAAAACTTTAAAGCTCATACAAATATTGACAATTTATTGCAAACAATTCAAATAAGATAAACAGACAACAATGACAAATTATAGAGAGTGCATAAAACAAAGAGCAAAGCAAGTTAATGTCATACTCAATGAAAGATACAAGGAAAAATTAAGTAGTGTCAAGTATAACCTAAACTAGAAATAAAATGGCTCAACCGTACAATGTAAAATTTGAAAATAAGTGTGTAACTCACAAAGGGGCCGGAAGGTGATGGCTTGGTGATTCAGTGAGAGTGTACTGGTTGTTTGGTAGTTATAACTGCAAGGGAAGGGTTTTAGAGGGTCGATGGGGCTGGTAGAGGCATTGATTGGTGGTTGGGGAAGGGCTATGTGGAGGTTCGAGTGGCTGTAAAATGGGTTGGAAAGAAGGTGGGAGGCTAGGGGAGGGTTGTATGGGGAGGGAGGTGACAATGGAGTCACCAGAGGTGTCCAGGGGGCCTGTCGGTTGCTGTCCAAACGACTGGAAGGGCCAGACAGTGAGGAGGAAAGGAGTAGAAAGTGTGGCGAGGGGTTGGCTGGCGGTGGGAGGAAGGAGGCGACAGACCTTGTATGTGACTGGAAAGTTGCGGCGAGGGCTCTAATGCGAGGCAGAGGCGGCAGTGTAGACGTTGGAAGCTATAAATGGCGGCAGATGGGGGCGCGGAACACCTGGAAGCGGGTATCGGCCGCTTCGCACCGCATGGGAGGCTCGACATTTCACTAAGTGTAGATCGAGCGGCTATTCTCTGAAAAAAATCCTAATTTCTTGATACCCAAACTATCTGCAACTGGTAGCATATAAAGATTTTTGTTAGATTAAATGATCTGATGGCCCAAATCATCCTATCACATTACTGGACCTAATTCCTAAAGTATGCGTTCGAAAAATAAAAGCATATACATGAAAATAGAGCTCAACCTGATCACTGTCTCCGTTCGTCTATCCGACGATCCAAAATGTCAATCCAATTGTCTTCAATGCCGCGCGAACGATCTTATCAATCTCCCTAGCTCAGAAGCATTCATCTCCGGTGAATGGAGACTACATGCTCTCGAAGCAATCCAAGCAAGACTCTTTGCCGCTCTTGGTAGGAACTGCCTCCACATAAGGTCATTGTATCGTTGAAGTCCCCGAGGGTCCCACACACCAAGTAAGCCGCCGCAGGGGTGAAGGGTAGGTATACAATGGTGACTGGTAGGATTGTAGAGGGGGCTGAAGGTACATGAGGGGCTGTAGTGATGGTGGAGACTGAAGCTAAAGGGGAAGGTTGAAGGACCAAAACTAGGTGGTTCCACATATACAATGAAATTCCTTACATTAAATACTAGATGACTACCCATATTCCTAGGAATACATAGCTCAAAGAAATTTGACCCAGACTCTTATGATAGTGTATGGACCTATTTGCCTAGCACTCCGATTCATAGTTGCCCTCAATGAGAACCTCTCAAATAATGCGCAAATCATCACTTAATCACCTTTCTTGAACATTTTCTTTTTCATGCGATTACCGACGCAAGTTTTAAAGTTTTATTATTAATATAAAGTTACATCGGAGTATGTCATGCAAAACATGCAACATATGCAAATGAACAATGATCGATTTGATATATTGACAAAACACAGACTCCATGTAGTGATGAAGGTTTCTAAAGATGGATGATTTATCTGGAGGTTCCTTGGGCGGGGTGTATAAATACTCGTCGAGTGTACGCCGAACACCCAAATGACCGGCTGAGACATCTACAGTGAGTTACAATATCATAGAATGTCAGATGTCTTTGGACATGAATTATTAGGGGGCCACTAGGTGGTTTATAGAAAAATTTGTCATAGGCGATCTCCCAAAGGAATGTCGAAGATAGTGACATAATGATGTAGCTCAGGAGGTTAACTGGGCATTACGCAAATCCATCGTGAATGCGGCAATCATCTGAAGGGACGTCTGAGACATGAACATATGGATGCAACACTGATGTGGGTTGAATGTCTCTTATAAGGAAAAAACCCATCAGGTAGCTCTCCCGAATGAGGAACCAAGCCATCCATACCAATGTAGATGCTTCTCGCGGAGGGAGGCTCACCAAATGGTTTCTCGGGGTCTCGAGGAAGGACTCATCGCGGGGGTCAACAATAGTAAGATGATTCTCTGGATGATATTCTTCGACAATGACAAGGTCATCAGGAGTAGAAAGAACAACTACATGAGATAGGGGAAGAACATGTAACTATTTGTTCACTGGGCCGCTTGTACTCACACGTAGCCTGGGTCACTAGAAATGAGTCAGAATCAAATGACGGACCACTAATCGTACAAAGTACCTCACTGGGGTGAGATCAAGGTTGTAGATGTCGGATATCGGAGACACGTCAGTTTAGGATTTTCATGTCAGTTTTAATATGTCGGGGGATATATTAAGGATATTTCATTTATCAGGTTTTAATATATAATTATTTACATGTGTAATTATATATAAATTTAATCATTTTTTAATTTATATATATATATATTAATATATTAATAATTTAATATTTATTGAACTCCTGAATTTATCAAACTAATATAAATATTTTATGCTACACAAGTAATAACGGTATAACACGTGAAATAAAATAAGAGGAAGCCTGAAGTCAGGAAGTTGTCGATGATAATGGAAGATAAAGAACATTTAGTCCATAATTCAAAGACCATGTATAATTGAAGAAGATGACAGACTTGAGCAAGAGAGAAAGCTAGAGGAAGGGAAAAAAGCAACCTGTTAGAAATAGTTTTTATTTCTTAATAATTGTATTACCCTATATATATAGGGATCCTCTATTATTGAAATTAAGCTTTTCATTTTTCACGTTCTAACATGGTATCAGAGGATCGGTTGCCCTAGCTGCCGCTCCCGCCGCTCTCCCTTCCGTCGCTCGGCTCCCGCTACCCTCCCTACCACTGCTACCCTCCCTCCCTCCACCGCTACCCTCCCTCTCCTCTCTCCCTCCTCCGCTACACTCTCTCCCTCCCGTTGTCGCTCTCTCGCCCGCCGATCGGCGCACGGGCCGATCGGCTCCCCTCCGGATGCTGCTCCTCCGGTAACCGTCTGATGTTCCCGATTTCTCTCAGAAAAGTTTCTCTTTTCTCTCCTCTGCCTCATACTACGGGGATCAATTGATCGCTCCACCGGATCGGCCTAGATCGCGGATCTTCTCTTCTTCCACGCCTTAAGCTTCCTTTCATGAAAATGGCGATTCTTCCTAATCCATGCCGGTTTTGACTTCAGCGCTCAAGGGTCTTTTGCTATAGGTATCCTAGCCATTCTATTGGTGGTGGAAAAAAATTTTTTCCGGTGGGATTTTTTTTGCCCTAATCCGAAATTCTTCGACTTCCCGTTGTTCCCGGGCCTCCTAATGTCTGACGTGGTAGATTCTCGTGATGCCTCCCAACCCGCTGGATCTACCCGGGTTGTGCCCGATCATACGACGTTTCAGATTACTACGATTCGTCTTGATGCTACAAATTACCTGTCCTGGTTTCGATCCATTACGTTGACTCTTAAGAGTCGCCGTCTGTTTGGCTATGTTAACGGGTCCATTAAGGAGCCCGAGAAGACGACATCCGCATGGGGACAATGGGAATCTGAGAACTCCTTGGTTATGTCATGGTTGATTAACTCCATGCAAGAGGCCATTGCACGGAATTACCTCTTCTTGGATACTGCTGCGGAGATTTGGAGTTGTGTCGAATCTACATATTCCCAAAGAGGGAATTCTGCTCAGATCTTTCAGCTACGACGAAAGATTTTTCTCCTTCGACAAGGTGATCGCCCGCCATCCTCCTATTACATGGAGTTCACTCAATTATATCAGGAGTACGACCACTTTACCACCCTCGACCTTGTCTGCTCCGCTGATGGGATCCTTGTTCGTGCTCATGAAGATCGGAACAAGGTGTTTGAATTTCTGCATGGTTTACACCGGGACTTTGATCAGATTATTGTACAGATTCTGGGTCACACTCCTGTCCCTTCGTTGACAGAGACTTACAGTATTGTCCAGCAGGGATATGACCGCCGTCAGTCTTGGGGTACAAAGGTTCTTACTAGTGGATCTGCACTTACTACTTCTCATTCTGGGGGCACCCATTCTCGGGACTTTAAGCCCAGGTCCACAGATAAAGACCACCTGATGTGTGACTATTGTGGTCGAAGTCGGCATACTCAGGACACTTGGTTCAAATTGCATGGGCTCCCACCGCCAAGAGGTGGAATGGCTCCTCGTGGGGGTCGTGGAGGACGTGGTCATGGTCGCTCCAATTTTAGCTCTCCTCACTCCGCTCACCTGACTGAGTTCGTTGATGATAGTACATCCAGTGCACAGATTTCTGAGCCTCTGTCTCTCCCTGGGGCCTTTTCTACTGATGAGATGCTGACCCTCCGCCGCATGATGCAGGGATTATCTTCGGAGCCCACTTTTGCTCCGTCCTCGTCCTTTGCCCATTCAGGTACACCAAGTGCTCACTCTGCTACTGTACCGCCTGCTACTCATTGGATCATCGATTCTGGTGCCACAAATCATATGACCGGGTCATCGTCAGGTTTTGTTTCCTACTCACCTCTGTCTGGCCGAGATAAGGTAAGCATTGCTGATGGAACCCTTTCTTCTATTGCTGGAAAGGGATCTATCCATTGCTCATCTCTTACCTTGGCCTCTACTCTTCACGTTCCTTCTTTTACTCGAAATCTATTGTCTGTTAGTCATATTACCAACTCTATGAACTGCTCCGTCACTTTCTTTCCTTCTTCCTGTGTCTTTCAGGACCTGCCGACGAAGAAGGTGATTGGCTCTGGTAGGATGTGCGATGGATTGTACGTGTTTGATGTTGCTGCTCCTCAGACCCTTCATGCTCACTAGCTATCTCTGTTGTCTACCTGGCATCGTCGCCTAGGACATCCCTCTACTACTACTACTATGCAGTCGTTATTTCCACGTTTTTCATTTTCTGTGTTTAAAAACTTTAGTTGTGATGTTTGTGAACTTGCTAAGCATAAACATGTCTCTTTTAATCATTTGTCTAAGCCTTCCGATGTTCCGTTTCATATTATTCACAGTGATGTCTGGGGACCTTGTCCTGTTTCTTCAATCTCTGGTTATCATTGGTTTGTTACTTTCATTGATTGTTTTTCTCGCACTACGTGGGTTTACTTGATGCAAAGTAAAAATGAAGTGTTTCCCATTTTTCAAAAATTTCATAAAATGGTTTCTACTCAATTTGGTGCCACTATTAAAATTCTTCGCAGTGATAATGGCCGTGAATATGTGGATACCAAATTTGAACATTATTTGAGTGATCATGGTATTGTTCATCACACCACTTGTGTTCATTCTCCTGCACAAAATGGTGTCGCTGAACGAAAAAATCGTCATCTTCTTGAAGTGACTCGCTGCTTGTTGTTTACGATGTCTCTTCCCAAATACTATTGGGGAGATGCTCTCCTGACTGCGGCTTACCTTATAAATCGTATGCCGTCTCGTTATCTGGGAAATCGCACCCCTCTTCATACATTGGGGGTCCCTCCTACTTCTCTTTTACCTCGCGTGTTTGGATGTGTATGTTTTGCTCACATTCATAACGTTAAGAGAACGAAACTTGATCCTCGTGCCCTTCGGTGTGTGTTCATTGGTTATTCTCTAACACAGAAAGGGTACAAATGTTATCATCCGCCTAGCCGGAAAATATTTACCTTTATGGATGTCACTTTTCATGAAACTACCTCGTATTATGAGTCCTCACTTCAGGGGGAGCCTTCACACTTGGAAGTGAGTGCCCCTACTCTTCCTCTTCCCGTTCCTCCTCTATACATTCCCACTCAGGGGGAGAGTTCTGATATTCTCAAAGATATTCCCAAAGAAAAGGAGTTACAAGTGTACTCTCGGAGAAGCAAAGGATCAAACACTCAGTCGCATCCCATAACACCAGAGTCACCACCGTATTCGTCTACGACACCTCTTGAGTTACCTATTGCCCTTCGAAAAGGTATTCGATCATCCACTCAACATCCTTTATCTAAATATGTATCATATGCCTCGTTATCCCCTTCCCATAGAGCCTTTGTTGCTTCTCTTTCCTCTGTGTGTGTGCCCAATACATGGCAGGAGGCACTTGGTCACCCTAAGTGGACAAAGGCGATGATGGAGGAAATGCAAGCTCTAGAAAAGAATCAGACGTGGGACCTGGTCGATCTCCCACCTGGTAAGAAGACAGTTGGTTGTAGATGGCTTTTTACAGTGAAGCAGAACTCAGAAGCCATTGTGGAGAGATTCAAGGCACGTCTGGTGGCAAGAGGCTACACCCAAACTCATGACATTGACTACCAGGAGACATTTGCTCCTGTAGCAAAAATGAATACAATCCGAGTCTTATTATCCTGTGCAGCTTGTAAAGGGTGGGACCTTCAGCAGTTAGATGTAAAGAATGCTTTCCTTCACGGTGAGTTGGACGAGGAATTCTACATGTCGATGCCTCCGGGGCTTGCCTCTATAGGCTCGGAAGGGAAGGTTTGTAAGTTAAAAAAGGCCCTATATGGGTTAAAACAATCTCCAAGAGCTTGGTTTGGCAGACTTCACAAAGTCATGATCTCATTAGGCTATACTCAAAGTCATGCCGATCATACTCTATTCATCAGACGGAAAGAGAAGAAGGTTGCCCTCTTGATTGTGTATGTCGATGACATGGTTAATACAGGTGATGACATGGTTAATACAGGTGATGACACGGAAGAGATTTGTACCTTGAAACTCAAGCTTGCTAGTGAATTCGAAGTGAAAGACCTAGGCAAGTTGAAATATTTCCTAGGGATTGAAGTTGCAAGATCAAAATATGGTATTCATATCTCGCAGCGGAAGTATGTTCTAGACTTATTAGAACAAACGAGAATGAGTGGTTGCAAGCCTGCTGATATTCCTATTGAAGTTAACCACAAACTTGGACGTGATGATGGAGAGTCAGTTGACGATATATCCAGTCATCAGAAGCTGGTAGGTAAACTGATCTACCTATCTCATACCCGTCCGGATATTTCGTATGCAGTAGGAGTGGTAAGTCAATACATGCATTCTCCTAAGGCCAGACACCTTAATGCCGTGCACCGGATTCTGAGGTATTTGAAGACCTCACCTGGCAGGGGAATTTTATTCTCTTCTAATGACAACTTAAAAATTGAAATATATACTGATGTCGATTGGGCTGGATCAGTAGGTGATAGAAGATCTACTACAACATACTGTTCTTTTGTTGGGGCGAATCTGGTCACTTGGAGAAGCAAGAAACATGTTGTGGCTCGCTCTAGTGCGGAGGCTGAGTTTAGAGCTATGGCTCATGGTATATGTGAGGGAATGTGGCTTCGTTCCCTCTTGAATGATCTTGGGTTATTGGAACCTTACCCTTTCAACTTGTATTGTGACAACAAGGCTGCAATCAATATTACCCATAATCCTGTTCAGCATGATCCCACCAAGCACGTTGAAGTTGATCGTCACTTCATCAAAGACAATATTATGAAAGGGATAGTATGTACCCCTTTCGTTCAGTCAGAAGGACAGTTTGCAGATGTTCTTACCAAGGCATTGAGCGAGAAAACATTTGCAACTATTATTAGCAAGTTGGGCATGAAAAATATTACATGTCCAACTTGAGGGGGAGTGTTAGAAATAGTTTTTATTTCTTAATAATTGTATTACCCTATATATACAGGGATCCTCTATTATTGAAATTAAGCTTTTCATTTTTTACGTTCTAACACAACCTAAACAATGAAACATTTTTGATTTATTGTCTATTAGACCATATACACTAATTAAAAAAATAGTCGATAAAATTTCGGTATATATCCGTCGATATATCAGCGAATATATCGGTCAATATATCTGAAAGGATATTTTGTAAAAAAATATCGAAAACGTGTCGTTTTGCCTATGAAACCTTTATGTCGGTTGACATGTCGACCATGTCGGAGGATATCCACAACACTGGGTGAGATATACCCACTTTAGATGTTATGTCTTCCTTATCTAAAGAAACATGAGTTGGTGTTATAGTGGCCTTAGAATAGGAAGGATTTATACTGGGGAGGTCAATGTGTGAATCCACTCAACTAGCTCTAGTGGATCTCAAAGGCTGCTTATAATGAAGGGCGAGATGATATGTCTGTTCGAAAGACTCTAAATAGTGATATGTCAACTCAGTACGTATCTCAAATTAAAGTCTAGACCTAAATTGGGAAGTGATCATAGCTTGCTCCTCTCGGATGTACTCCTCTCTGCTAACTCATCAAAACGATACCTATACTCCGTGACGGACATGGATCCTTACAGAAGGGAAAATAATTGCTCGAGCAGACGACTCCGGTGCAATGTTAACATATACCTTTGACACAACCTCCGTCTCATCTCTACCCATGTAGTGACAGTAAAGATGATTTCGCTTGCAGGTCCTCTCATTGCTAGACCAATATGTTCTCTCCTAGGAAGAACCAACACGAGTATGAGTACCAGGTACGATACATATCTGGTATGTCGGTACGAAAAAATTAAAAAATAAGGATACGGTTACGGCAGGATACGGGTACGGCAGGATACGTTGTATTAAATTGAATATATATATATATACACATACATACATATGTATATGTTATGTGCCTTATTACGATGTTATTTATTATTATTATTATGTTGTTTATTGCCTTTAGGTCGTCTTCCTATTTAGTCGCATTCCAAGTCTGTCGTTGATTTCCTATTTAATTGCATTTCAAGTCTGTCGTTTTATTTCCATTAAGAGTCAATTGTACGTTTATTTAAATGACCCCTTAGGTCTTGTATTGGTATGAAAGAATTTAATCTGTTTCCTTCCCCTTGTTTATTGGTTATCTCTCTCCTCTAATGAGCAAACCCCGCTTAGGCAGCCGCGATTCTGGCTTCGTAGTATCCATAGTTATCAAGGTGTGCGCCTAGGCACCGCCGCGTCACTGTAATCATCGAATCCACGTCACTGTAATCATCGAATCCATAGTTATTATTATGTTGTTTATTGCCTTTAGGTCGTCTTCCTATTTAGTCGCATTCCAAGTCTGTCGTTGATTTCCTATTTAATTGCATTTCAAGTCTGTCGTTTTATTTCCATTAAGAGTCAATTGTACGTTTATTTAAATGACCCCTTAGGTCTTGTATTGGTATGAAAGAATTTAATCTGTTTCCTTCCCCTTGTTTATTGGTTATCTCTCTCCTCTAATGAGCAAACCCCGCTTAGGCAGCCGCGATTCTGGCTTCATAGTATCCATAGTTATCAAGGTGTGCGCCTAGGCACCGCCGCGTCACTGTAATCATCGAATCCACGTCACTGTAATCATCGAGGGCACCGCCGCGTAAACCTTCGGATTGTGGTCGTTTTGGCCTGCACGTCCGGATCGTCTTCCATCTCCCGCCGCACGCCTGGTTAAACGCCGTCAGTTATGCGTCCGTAACTCCCGCACAGCCGTGACTCTCGCACAATTGCACACTGGTTTCCAACAGTTTTCCATTCGAAGCCCACCCCTTCCTTATCCGAGTCGCGACTCACTTACCATTTGATTATTTTCAACCGGCCACGGTCCACCTTGGGAAATTATTAATTTCCTGGCCGGCCGAATATTTCAACATAAAAACGAATAGATTAGGCTTATTTAAGTCACGAGAGATTGCTCAAATCTCGAACCACAATAGCCTTGGGATCTTCTTTTGTACCAACATAGGGAAGTGCCGCAGGTCACGTGGCACGCCAGATTCGCACACGTCCGCTCCGCTCGCCCATTCGTACTCAAACCGACCCATAACTCGCTCAATATCCTCCGCCCAGCACAACATGGGCGACTCATCGGATCAACTCAGTCAACTTATGACCATGGTGCAGACCTTCATGGTGCAACAAAATACCATCGCAGAACATTATCAAGAGCTCATTATTGCACTCTCCAAGCACCTCGATGATCTCTCCACCGCACCCGCACATAAGCACGTTTGCAGCAATCAGGCATTGCAGCCACCAACGACCCTCGTACGCCCCGAGGTTGTTCCCCCACCGTGCTACACTCGGTTGGATTTCCCAACTTACGATGAGAAGACGGACCCCTTAGGTTTGCTCACTAGGTGCGAGCAATTCTTTGGCCACCAACACATTCCGGCTGCGGAGTGGCTTCCTCTGGCCTCCTTCCACCTTCTTGACTCGGATTTGCTTTGGCTCACTCGTCTCCTCACTGACCAGCCAGGTCTGACGTGGGATGACTTTAAGAGATTTTGCAACCTGCGTTTTGGCCCTCCCATCCACAGCAACCCCCTCGTGCCCTCACGACACTACGCCAGAAAGGCGTCGTGGATGATTACCTGGAACAGTTTCAGCTTCTTTTGGCGCACGTCACACTTTCCCTAGAGATGCAAATCGCTATCTTCACCGCGGACTTTGCTACCGCCTCCGTCTAGATGTCGGATTTGAGGCCCCTCCAGACTTAGTGACTGCCATGAGTCTGGCCAGGCTGTGCGACCGTCGCCTCCAGCTGGCGCAGGAGGCCTATTTGCCCACCGACTGGGCACTCGCAGGGCCGTACTGAGGGTCATCCAACCCTACTAGTCCGTAGACTATCTCGGGCCGATATGATGGAACGACGCGCGCATGACTTATGTTATAACTGCGACGAGCAGTACACTCGCGGTCATAGGTGCAAATGGATTTTCTATCTGTACGCCGAAGATTCTGATGATGAAGGTATCGGATAAAGCAGACACCATTGATCTCCCTCGAGGTTGAGGTCAAGCTCTTTCAAGGCGGGAGAGATGTTATGGGCCTTATTATGATGTTATTTGTTATTATTAGAATTATTATTTTGATGTTTATTGCCTTTAGGTCGTCTTACTATTTAGTCGCATGCCAAGTTTGTCGTTGATTTCCTATTTAATTGTATTCCAAGTCTGTCGTTTTATTTCCATTAAGAGTCAGTTGTACATTTATTTAAAGGACCCCTTAGGTCTTGTATTGGTATGAAAGAATTTAATATGTTCCTTCTTCTTGTTTGTGAGATATTGGTAGCCATTTCCTGTAACGAGCAAACCCCGCTTAGACAGCCGCGGTTTCGGCTCCGTAGTATCTCCACAATCATCCTCGCCTCCGGCTAGCTCTCTGGCGAGCCCATAACAATATACCTCATAAATGTAATTAAAAGTCAAAAAATAAAAGATCAAGCATAATTGCAGGAAATCAACAATAAACAACAATACAGGAACAAGAAAGAAAACCATACAAAAAAATGCAGAAGAATGAGCTCGATGCGATAACGGTCTCCGATCATCCATCTGACGATCCAAAAATGTCAATCTAATAATCTTCTTCAATGTCACGCGAACGATCCATCACAATTTCTGTACACATGGCTATATGGTTTTCTCGATATATTTTTCATTTTAACATGATAAAGTTTAAATTGCAGATCACTATCTTCTATTTGATTTTCCTGGCCAAGTTGAGCTGTTCTTTCTTCATTCAACTGCAAAGAACGTTATCTGGAAGCTTATTAAGGAGTTGGATATCAGGGTATGCTGGTCACAATCAGATTTGTTGAGGATGCTTACGATTTGGTGTCAGAGACGTCATGTTTTTTAATTTTTATACTACTCTTTATTTTTTTTATATGCAGGTCACAGCTATTCATTTAGTTGATGCCCATTTATGTTGTGATCCCGGAAAATATGTTAGCGCTTTACTACTCTCGCTCACAACCATGTTACACTTAGAACTCCCCCACATTAATGTATTGTCCAAGATTGATCTCATTGAGAGCTATGGCAAGTTGGGTATGAGCTTCTTTCCCATCTTCATCTAGTCTTGTTGTTTTCATCATATTTGTTAGATGAATTGATCCTGGTAGGTAACATGTTTTTCCCTTTGATGCAGCATATAATCTCGACTTCTATACGGATGTTGAAGAGTTGTCCTATTTACAATATCACCTTGATCAAGATCCACGATCATCAAAGTACAGGTGCTGTTCAAAATTGTTACTACTAAGATAATCTAAATAAGAGTCATACATAGGCTTATATAGTGCCTAGCTCCGAATACATAAGGGTGAAAGGAAATAACCACACAACCCAAAATACATGTATGATACTTTTCACGAGGAACAAGAAAAGTGGAGCATATTTGTAAGTGCTTTGACACTTTTCACGAGGAACATGAAAAGATGCAAATGGATGTTGATCTTCTTAAGGATCAACCTATGGGGAAGGCGAAATCCTCTCACAATGCTTTTGATACTATCATTAGCGACTTTGAAGAGCGCTTAACAAATCTTGAAACAGAAGTGAAAGATTTGCGCAAGCGAGGCCCTACAAGTGGTGGGAATGGTGGAGCCATGGTGAATACAAAACTTGATCTACCAAAACCCAAGAAGTTCGCCGGAAAGCGAGATGCATTAGATGTGGAGAACTTCCTTTGGCACATGGAGAAATACTTGGGAGGCTACGACATCACGGATGAAGTACTAAATGTACGCCATTGCTTCACTATGGTGGCGTAAGATACAAGCAGACGTTGCCAAAGAACTCTACTGAATCGACACTTAGGAGGACTTCAAGCAAGAGTTGAGAAGGAACTTCATCCCTGAGAATGTGAAGGATGAAAACTTGCGAAGACTCGGGGAGCTAAGGCAGAAGGGCGCCATTGGAGACTACGTCAAAGAGTTCACGACATTATCTCTATTCTCTACAAGTCTTTGATGTCCCCGAACATATTCTCCTTTTCAACTTTATTGATGGGCTGCAAAATTGGGTCAAGCAAGAGGTCAAGAGGAAGGACCCAAGAATCACCAGAGATGCAATTGCTATCGCCGAGTCTCTTATTGAATTCCAACGCCAACCCAATCCAACCAAGGAGAGGATAAGCCCAACTATGGAAAAGGTGGGGGGAGACTGACGAGACAACAAGGCCACTCATTTCAAAGGAGGATCGAAGACTTTGCCCGACCCGCGGAAGGAGTTCGAAGAGAAGAGGATACCACGAGGTGGATGCTATGTGTGCAAGGGGCCACATCAGATGAGTAGTTGCCCAAAGCTTGGCTCATTATCAGCTATGGTGGAGAGTCAAAATACCACTCCAACGGAAGAAGGTACTTCTCAGTTTAGTTCATTGCAATTGTTAAATGCTTTGAACGTGCAACCAACAAAAGCTACATCAAGCAAAGGGCTGATGTATGTCGAAGCTATTGTCAATGGGAAGGCCACCAAGGTCTTAATCGACACTGGAGCTTCACACAACTTCATGACCGAAGGAGAAGCCAAGAGGATGGGCTTACAGGTAATGAAGGGTGTAGGATGGATCAAGACCGTGAACGGCCAGATGAGGCCACTTGATGGAGTTGCACGCAACGTGGAGTTGCACATGGGCACCTGGAAGGGCCGAGTGGACTTCTCAATTGCACCCATGGATAACTTCTAGGTCGTACTTGGGATGGACTTTCTGGAGAAGATACAAGCCATTGTCATGCCAGCACATCGCTCGTTTTGCATTTTGAAGGAAGGAAATGCATGCATTGTCCCAACGGCACAAGTACCATCAAAGGAAGGGCCGAAACAGCCATCGGCCATGCAACTTGCAAAGGGGTACAAGAAGGGTGAACCAACTTATTTGGCCACCCTTAAAGGGGAAGAAACCAACGACATGTGGGAGGAGGTGTCTCCCATCATTTTGGACGTGCTAGCGAAAAATGAAGACATCATGCCTCCGAAGTTACCTCTAAGGCTGCCACCTCGGGGAGGTGGATCACAAGATCAAGCTGGAGCCTGGGACAAAGCCACCAACCAAATCACCTTACCGGATGACTCTCCCCGAATTGGAGGAGTTGAGGAAGCAACTTCAAGTTCTACTTGAGTCAGGAATGATCAGGCCGGCAAAGGCGCCATTTGGTGCCCCGGTGCTATTCCAAAAGAAGAAGGATGGAACGTTGCGGCTTTGAACAGACTACCGGGCACTAAGCAAGGTGACGGTGAAGAACAAGTATCCTATCCCTCTCACGGCTGCTCTTTTCGACATGCTTGGGAAGGCAAGGATCTACTCCAAGTTGGACTTGCAAAAATGATATAATCAAGTGCGAATCGCAGAAGGAGACGAGCCAAAGACAACTTGTGTTACAAGGTATGGATCGTTTGAATGGATGGTGATGCCTTTCGGTTTAACCAAACGCACCGGCTACTTTCTGCACTTTGATGAATCAAATATTCCATCCATACTTGGACAAGTTCGTGGTGGTGTATTTGACTGATATAGTGGTATACAGTGACACCACAGAGGAGCATGCCAAACATCTTAGCTTGGTATTCCAAGTATTGAGGGAAAATGAGTTGTACGTGAAAAAGTCCAAATGCTCATTTGGACAAGAGGAGATACACTTTCTTGGACATGTCATTGGGCATGGCCGATTCTGGATGGACATGACGAAGGTGCAAGCAATCGAAGGATGGGAGCCGCCAACGAAGGTGACAGAGCTACGATCATTTTTGGGCTTGGTGAATTACTACCGTAGATTCATCAAGGACTACTCAAGGAGGGCGGTACCATTGACAGATCTATTAAAAAAGAACAAGGCTTGGCTATGGATGGATGAATGCCAAAGAGCCTTTGAAGATCTAAAGGCAGCGGTTTGCACGGAACCGGTGCTTGCTTTGCCCGACTTCAGCAAAAAATTTGAACTGCATACAGATGCATCCGACTTTGCGATCGGTGGAGTGCTAATGCAAGAAGGTCACCCTTTAGCATTTGAAAGTCGTAAACTCAATGAGGCGGAACGACGTTACACCGTTCAGGAGAAGGAGATGTTTGCCATTATACACTGCTTGCAAGTTTGGAGACATTATCTACTTGGGGCGCAATTTACGATCAAGACAGATAATGTTGCAACCACATATTTCCAGACACAAAAGAAGATGACGGCCAAGCAAGCAAGATTGCAGGATTTCTTAGCAGAGTTCGACTTCATCTTGGAGCATAAGGCGGGGAGGACCAATGTGGTGGCGGATGCACTAAGTCGCAAAGCTGAGCTAGCCGCAATGTCCACGGCTAAAGGTGGATTGCTGAACCACATAAGGCAAGGGTTGAAGGAGGATCCTCTTGCCATACCACTCATCCAGTTGGCCAAGGAGGGCCAAGCCAAGAAATTTTTATTAGAGGATGATCTACTCTACACCAAAGGAAGGCGATTGTATATCCCAAAGTGGGGAAACCTGCGGAGGTATCTCATCAAGGAATGTCATGACACGAAATGGGCTGGACATCCGGGCAGAAACGCACATTGGCTTTAATGGAGGAGTCCTACTTCTGGCCGCGGATGAGGGATCAAGTTGAACTATATGTGAAGACTTGTCTAGTTTGTCAACAAGACAAGGTGGAAAACAAGCAGCCCGCGGGACTCTTGGAACCATTACCCATAGCAGAGCATCCTTGGGAGTCAGTGACACTTGACTTCATCAATGCTTTGCCAAAATCTGAAGGGTTCAGATCGATCTTGGTGGTGGTAGATCGTTTCTCCAAGTATGACACATTCATCACTAGCACAAGGGATACTACCGCGGAGGAGACAACATGATTATTCTTCAAGAACGTGGTAAAGTATTAGGGGTTGCCAAAAAAGATCATTAGTGATCGTGACCCCAGGTTTACAGGCAAACTATGGATGGAGTTGTTCAAGCTATTGGGATCTGAACTAAACTTCTCCACCAACTTTCACCCTCAAACAGATGGGCAAACAGAGAGGGTGAATACTTTGCTCGAGTGCTATCTGCGACACTTTGTGAGTGCCAATCAGCAAGACTGGGCCAAGTTGATCGATGTGGCGCAATTCTCATACAATTTACAACGGAGTGAGGCAACCGGGAGGAGTTCGTTTGAGCTTGCCACGAGAAGGTAACCACTTACTCCGCACACTTTGGTGACCAGAACAGATGAAGGAAGGAGCCCAGGAGCTTGGAAAATGGCTAAGTCATGGGAGGAGCAAGCAGACTTAGCTAGAGTATATTTAGAAAGGGCACGTAAGCGGATGAAGAAGTGGGCCGACCCAAAACGATGAATGGTGGAATACACAGTTGGGGATAAGGTAATGGTAAAACTCCTACCCCAGCAGTTCAAGGCTTTGCGCGGTATGCACAAAGGTTTGGTGAGAAGGTATGAATGCTCATTTCCAGTGATTGCCAAGGTGGGTAAGGTTTCCTATCGCCTTGACCTACCCGACTCTTTGAAAATACACCCGGTATTTCATGTTAGCATGTTGAAGCCATATCATGAGGACAATGAAGATCTTCAAAGAGGGACGTCCCAGAGAGCATCTCCTGTGATGACAACTTTGACAAAGAGGTGGAAGAGGTGCTTACAAAGAAAATTATGCGGCGAAGAGGTGTGCAACCTAGCACACAATACCTGATCAAGTGGAAAGGAAGACCAGAGTTTGAAGCTACATGGGAAACATTAGAAGACCTCTGGCAATTCATGGACATCATCCAACAGTACGAGGCGACGAGGGCGTCGCCAGGTTAGGTGGGGGAGGATGCACGACTTAACCTCTATGGGGTTAACCTATGGAGTTTTCTAGAGAAATCTAGGAGCATGTAGAGTATTTTGTACATAGTATTCTAGAGAAGTGTAGAAGCACTCTAGAATGGTCTCATGAGAACATTCTAGAGAACTCAAGAAATATGTACCTACATGATAGTGGTAGAATAATCTAGATTTGGGGTAGTCTAGATCCTTCCATCCTTTGGAGAGAAAGTCATTTGAGGCCTATTATTACGGACACGCATGCCGAGGAGACACCATGGCGGGTTTACACGCGCAGGAAGACGCCCGCGACCACGGGCACGGGGGCCGAGACGGCGGTGGACGCATGATGGACGCGGAATGTTTTATGCTTATGTTTAATTCCTGTTTTATTTCCTGTTTTGATTATGGTTGTGTTTTGGACTGGTTATACGCATCCCGACAGTTATAAAGGGGTGTGGCTGGATTTGTAAGCTTTTATCTTTGGATCTATGAAATTAGGGCTGCTCCCTAAGGTTCCTCCTCTCTAACTCCTTCCTCCTTCTCCTCCCTCTCTCGCCGGCTCCCTCTCCCGGATTCCTCCTCCCTAGTTCGTAATATTTGGTCCGACCTGCCGCTCCGCCCGCTACCCTAGCCGCCGGAGTCTAGCTCTCAACCGCGGTTTTCCCCTCGCTCGTCCAGAACCATCGTCCATCGCCGCTCTGCTCCTTGCCAGCGATCGACGGCCCGCCTGCACTCGATCTCTCCCGCTCTGCATCACGCCAGCACGCCCGATCAGCGCTTCCGTCTCCCGCGGCCTGCGACTCGCGCGTTTCTTCCGCCGTCTGCCGCATCCGCGATCAACGCCGCTGCTTCCTATCCGCGATCTACGCGATTTCCGCGATCCGCGATCTGCCGCATCCGCGATTTCCGCCGCCCTGCGTCCCACAGCTACCGCCGCAGCCCCCTCTCCAGCCAGGCGTCTCTATGGCTCCTACCCTTCGCTCCAGCAGCGACTCCATGGCAGATACCGCCTCCGAGGCCGTCAACCAGCACCTCGAGGCCCAGGATCAACTCATCGCCTCCATGCATGCTTCCCTCCTTGCGCTCCATTCCAAGATAGATTCTCTCCACGCGCCGATCACCCCTTCCGGCTCCGGCTCCGCAACCGATGGAGCCTCCATCCTCGGCGCCCCTCCGGTGCGGCCACCCGAGCCACCGGCCCCCTTGGCCCCAGCGCGGCTCGGCCTCTCCCTCGACCTTCCGTCCTTCGTCGGCGTCAACCCGATGGGCTGGATCGCGAAAGCGGAACAGTATTTCGATCTCCACCTCACTCCGGAGCACGACAAGGTGTCCACGATACTTGTGGGGTTGGACGGCTCGGCCCTCCATTGGGCTCGGTGGATCCGTCAGTCAAACCCCACCCTCTCCTGGTCGGAGTTGAAGCAGGAAATGATTCGCCGTTACGACGACCGCTACTCCGGGTCGTCCGCCATCGAGCGTCTCTGCGGGGTCCGCCAGACGACCAGCCTCGATGACTACATCGACGAGTTTGTGGCGCTGGTAACCCACGTTCCGGGTCTACCACCGGACCACTACTTGGGATTCTTCATGCAGGGCCTGCTTCCTCATGTCCGCTCGCGCTTGCGCACACACCATCCCAGGACAGTTTCTGACGCCCTGGACTTGGCCCGCCTCGTAGAGGCTGACCTCTCCTCTCGACGGCCGGCCCCGCCTCCTGGGCCTCCTCTCCACGCGCCTCGGCCCCCGTGGCGGCCACCTGCTCCAGCTCAGCCGACATGGCCTCCCCCTGTGGGCAACCGCCAGGGGCGGACCGCGCCACCCCGCCGCATTTCCGACCGCGAGTACAACGAGTGCCGCTCCAAGGGTCTCTGTTTTCGGTGCCGCCAACCCTATTCCCCGACCCATCAGTGCTCGATGAAGGAGTTCCATGCCATTTTTAGCACCTCGGACTCGGAGATTACCGCGGCCGACTTCGAGTCCCTCGATCTTTCGGAGGAAGATGGGTGCGGCGACACTCCCACATGCGACTTCCACCGTCTGGAGCTCCCCTGTTTTTCGGTGGGGGGCATCTCGGGCCCCCAGACCATGAAGATTTCGGGCTCGATTGGCGATCGTCCCATCGTGATTATGGTGGACAGCGGGGCGAGCCACAACTTCATCTCCTCTCAGTTGGTACAGCAGCTACAACTACCATCCGCTCCTTCTCCAGATTTTACGGTCTGCTTGGGCGATGGACGCCGACGGCCCACCGTGGGGTGCTGCCGTGACGTCTCCCTTTGGGTCGGCACCTGCCCAATTACCGCCGATTTTTACGCCTTCAGCCTCGGCGGCATTGATGCCATCTTGGGGGTGGCATGGCTTCGCACGCTGGGCGACGTACGGGTCAACTGGGCCACCATGACCATGCAGTTCTGTCACCTGGGCCAGCCGTGCCGCCTGGTCGGCGACTCAGCCCTCCTCCGCTCTCCTGTCTCCCTCCGTGCGATCCATCGGACGACCGACGTGACTTTTGCGGCTTGGCTCTGGCCCATGTCCGCAGCCACGCGGGACCCCCCCTCTCACTCGGCAGACCTTCAGGAGCTTCTCACGGAGTTCGCCGACGTTTTTGAGGCACCGACCGGCCTGCCTCCAGCCAGGACGTCTGATCATGCCATTCCCTTGCAGTCGGGCACCGCCGCCGTTTCAGTACGGCCTTACCGCTACGGCCACACACAGAAGGACGAGATCGAGAGGTTGGTACACGAGATGCTGATGGGGGGACTCATTCGCCCTAGTGCCAGCCCCTGTTCCAGCCCGATCTTATTGGTTCGGAAGAAGGACGGTAGCTGGCGGTTCTGCGTCGACTACCGGGAACTCAACAAGGCCACAGTCCCCGACAAATATCCGATCCCGGTGATCCAGGAACTCCTGGACGAGCTGCATGGGGCCATCTTCTTCACCAAACTGGACCTCCGCGCGGGCTACCACCAGATACGAGTGCGGCCTGAGGATGTGGCCAAGACGGCTTTCCGCACTCATGACGGCCACTATGAGTTCTTGTTCATGCCTTTCGGGCTGACGAACGCACCTGCTACCTTCCAAGCTACGATGAACGACATCTTCAGGGCAGTTCTCCGCCGTCATGTACTTGTTTTTTTCGATGACATTTTAGTCTACAGCTCTTCTTGGCAGGATCACATTCAACATGTTCGTCAAACTCTGTCCACCATCCGGCACCACCAGCTCAAACTGCACTCGAAGAAATGCTCTTTTGGCGCGACCGAGGTGTGCTACCTCGGCCACACCATCTCGGCCCGCGGGGTCGCTATGGATGAGGAGAAGATCGCAGCGGTTCTCCACTGGCCGACCCCGGCATCACTGCGGGATGTCCGCGGGTTCCTTGGTCTCACAGGCTACTACCGTCGATTCATCCAGGGGTATGGAGCGTTGGCCAAGCCCCTCACGCAGCTCCTGAAGAAGTCCGAAGAGGGCCCATTCCAGTGGCCACCCGCCGCCGCCGCCGCTTTCGCCGCCCTTCAGCAGGCTCTTGTGCGGGGGCCGGTGCTGGCCATGCCAGATTTCTCCCGACCCTTCCTCGTCGAGTGCGACGCGTCCGGCTCGGGCGTGGGAGCGGTCCTCATGCAGGCCGGCCGACCGATCGCCTATTTCAGTCGCGCCTTCTCCAGCACCATCCGCAGCCGCTCCGCATACGAGAACGAGCTCATGGGCCTCGTCCTCGCAGTTCAGCACTGGCGCCCGTACCTCCTGGGCCGCCCATTTGTGGCACCGACCACCATAGCCTCCGCTACCTCCTGCAGCAGAAGATCGCCACCCCCGCACAGCAGGTGTGGGTCGCCAAACTTTTGGGCTATGACTTCACCATTGAGTTCCGCCCCGGTAGGGCGAATCGGGCAGCGGATGCTCTCTCTCGTCAGAGCCGGGCTCCAGAACTCACGACCATCTCTCGCCCGGTGTGGGAGGATGCTGCGGCCATCCAGAAGGAAGTGGAGGCCGACCCGCTCTTGAATGGGATTCGGACGGCGCTCATCGCCGACTCCAGCGCCCATCCACCATACACCCTCGTTGGGGGCCGCCTACTCTTTAAGGGCCGCCTCGTCCTCGCTCCGTCGTCCCCCAGCATCCCGCGCTTCCTCACAGAGTTTCACGCTTCCCCGACTGGCGGTCACGCCGGGGCGTTCCGCACATACCGTCGTCTGGCGGCTTCTCTTTATTGGCCCCACATGTTCCGGCAGGTCAAGGCCTTTGTGGCCGCTTGCCTCGTTTGCCAGAAGGCGAAATATGAGGCAACTTTTCCAGGAGGCCTCCTACAACCCCTTCCAGTTCCGGATCGAGTTTGGGAGGACGTGGCCAGGGACTTCATCACCCGCCTGCCGCGTTCAAAGGGGTACGATTGCATACTGGTCGTGGTGGACCGCCTGTCCAAATACGGACACTTCCTTCCCCCGCGCCATCCCTACACAGCCGCCACCGTTGCAGAGAGCTTCATCAGCGGCGTCGTCCGCCTTCACGGATTTCCGCGGTCGATCGTGAGCGACCGGGACCCTCTTTTCTTGAGCACCTTCTGGATCACACTTTTCCGACTCCAGGGGACTCGCCTCCGTATGAGCACTGCGTACCACCCGCAGACGGATGGCCAGTCCGAGGTCCTCAACCGCTGCTTGGAGACATACCTTCGTTGCTTCGTAGGAGAGCAACCTCGCACTTGGGCGAAATGGCTCAGTTGGGCAGAGTATTCCTACAACACGGCTTACCACAGTGCGGCCGGAACCACTCCCTTCGAAGTCGTCTATGGCCGGCCTCCACCCTCCATTATCCGCCATCTTCCGGGGGAGTGTCAGGTCGAGAGCTTAGCCACCGCCCTTCAAGACCGGGATACGATCCTGGATCTCCTCAAGGATCATCTCCGACGTGCCCAACAGAAGATGGCCTCTTTTGCAAACCGAAGGCGGCGGGACCTTTCCTTCCACGTGGGGGAGAAGGTCTTCATCAAGCTTCGACCGCACCGCCAGTTGTCCGTAGCCCGCAGACCCTGCCCGAAGCTAGCACCCCGGTTTTTCGGCCCCTTTGAGATTTTGGCACGCATAGGCCCGGTCGCTTACCGTCTCCGCCTTCCCACCGGCAGCCGCATTCATCCGGTTTTCCACGTGTCCCAACTACGTCGTGTGGTCGGTGACCATGCCACTACCGATCACATCCCAGCCGATGTGCATCTCTCCGGCGAGCCACCCTACTACCCGGCCCAGATCCTCGATCGACGCTGCATTGTACCAGGGGACCCCACCTCGGAAGAGGTCCTAGTCGCCTGGGCAAATCATCCGGACTCTGACGTCACTTGGCTACCCCGGGAGGACTTCCGTCGCCAGTTCGCCGATTACTGCCTTGAGGACAAGGCAAATTTCCCAGACGGCGACATTGTTACGGACACGCATGCCGAGGAGACACCATGACGAGTTTACACGCGCAGGAAGACGCCCGCGACCACGGGCACGGGGGCCGAGACGGCGGTGGACGCATGATGGACGCGGAATGTTTTATGCTTATGTTTAATTCCTGTTTTATTTCCTGTTTTGATTATGGTTGTGTTTTGGACTGGTTATACGCACCCCGGCAGTTATAAAGGGGTGTGGCTGGATTTGTAAGCTTTTATCTTTGGATCTATGAAATTAGGGCTGCTCTCTCCCTAAGGTTCCTCCTCTCTAACTCCTTCCTCCTTCTCCTCCCTCTCTCGCCGGCTCCCTCTCCTGGATTCCTCCTCCCTAGTTCGTAATACCTATAAAAGGGGAAAACCTCCTCATTTGTACATCCATCCAAGAATTCAAGCAATCTAAGCATTCTTGCTCTCTTCACTCTCTTGCTCTCTCTTTCAAGTGTTCACTCACTCATCTTCATCTTGCCACAATTAGTGTTGGAGAAGGCTGACTTAGCTAGCTGCGAAGGAGCGCGGAAAGGAGCTAAGGCCGCACGCGACATTGTCAAGGGGACAAGTCCGTGATAGTGCACCTTGATAACTATGGATACTGAGGTGCCGCCAACCGCGAAGCACAGAAGGTCTAAACGATGCAACCCCACATGGGGTCCAATGTTAGATGGTGTGTCATCGCCCTCAGGGATTCGAAATCCCCAAGAGTGACCTCGAGGTCCTCCTCGCCGATGGTGATGTGGAGCTTCTTCAAGGGACAATCATGAGTCGAGGAGTAGGTCTGTTTACAATGGAAACATAGACTCTTAGTGCGAAGATCGTGGTACTTCTGGTTGGTCATCAGAGGACCAATCAGTATCCCTAGATGGCTTGGTGTGTGGAGGTGGTCTGACACACGGGGGAGCCGCGATATGCACCCAGAGTGGCAGTCAGAAGGGTGTTGGAGAGCAGACAAGCGGTCGTGGCGTTGAACTCCCAGTGGGCGTCCAATGTCGACAGATGTGACATTGAAGTCTGCTTCCACCAAGCGGGCGAGATCCATGACATCAGTAATTGTCCGAGAACGTGCGTGACGAATGCAATGAACTCGTCGATGTAGTTGTCAAGAAGGTCCGATTGACGGACAC
Organism: Dactylorhiza incarnata; assembly: GCA_033032865.1. Taxonomy (NCBI): domain Eukaryota; kingdom Viridiplantae; phylum Streptophyta; class Magnoliopsida; order Asparagales; family Orchidaceae; genus Dactylorhiza; species Dactylorhiza incarnata. The sequence continues at coordinate 5,897,752 of JAWHQI010000120.1, read as the reverse complement.
TACACAGACATTCCATGGATGTCCCGGAGTAGCGAACATCACAGCAGAGGATGAGGTCCAGTTGGAGTTCCGACCAATAAAGGGAAGGGTTGTTTTGTCATAGGCAATAGACCCAATGAACGGCCAACCCTTCCATGCCGACCAGAGCTGTGAGAACCTTTTTTGCCTCGGGGTGTGATGAATGCCAAAGAATTGCTCTGTACGCGCAATCCAACCCAGGGGATCAGTGCCATTGAAGGTAGGGACGTCGAAGAGCAGTGTGGGGGAAGGTAGCTCACCGATGGCCGAACGGGGTCTTGGTGGATTTCCTGAGGCGCGCCAAAAATGGATGGGGGCTCCACGTTGGAGGTAGAAGTACTCTGATAGCTAACTAGGATGGCATTAAACTTAGCATCCATCCGCTAATTGAGAGCTTGGAGGGAAGAGATGGACACCTTGTGAGCATTGAGGCGGCTAGAGATGGCCGAATCCATAGGGGGCTGTGGCGCGGGCGCGTCTGAGTGCACTATCGAGCGAAGTCTAAGGGGCATACACATGAGGAAACGAGCAAGTGTTGTAGAAGCAAAAGTGGATTCGTCGGTTGGTGAAGAACCAACAGAGTGACACGAGAAAAACAACGGAGCAGTGTCGTAGTAGCAGGAGGATGCGTCGGTCTGAGTAAAACAACGGAGGCACGACTGTAGTGGAAGAGGTGAGGCACAACTATCACGGAATGGAAGGGGCGAAGCGTCGAGGGAGCGGAGCCGCTGGGTGTCGCTGCTGTCGTGGATGCGATGGAGCGCAACGTCGAGTGGATGGACGCGCAGATGCATCGAGGACTGGAGCTGTTGAAGCGCGGGTGCGTCGGGCGGAAGATACGCGGAACCGCTGGATCGGCTTCAGGCTGCGGAAACTGCGACAAAAGAGAGCAGGTCAGACCAAATGTTAGGAGCTTGAGTTTGAAGGAGGGAGAAGAGGAGAAGGATGGTGGAAGAAGAGAGGAATAGATCTTACTACCAAGATAATCCAAATAAGAGTCATACATTGGCTTATATAGTGCCTAGCTCCGAACACAGTGGCAAACGATAAATAACCACACGGCCCGAAGTACATGTGCGATAATAAAACATAGAGCTGATAGGCGCACGATACCCATGTGCACTACTGGACAACGTCCGTCATCATGTTGGGATCCATGTCCTCATTGCCTCGGTCTCGACGTCGACATATGCGCCGTCTCCTCATTCTTGTCCTCTTCCGTGTTTGTAACAGTATTCCTTGAGAAACTCTGTTATTGGTCATGCAAAAGATGAATGAGAATGTTGCTGTTTTGATTCCTTCTTACATCAGCTTTCAGTATATTTTTGTTTTTGAAAAGATTATGATGTTACAAATAATTTTGTTAGTGGTGATTATACTTGAAATTTTCATTATATCCTTTTGGCATTAAAGCTATTTGTTAGTTCGCATTTAGTGTGAAATAAAGTAATACAAACATAGTTATTCTAGGTTTACCTGTGGTACTTATTTCATCTATCCATATTCCCTCAGAATTGGAAGCCCTCTGCTAAAATTCCGAAGAATCCTATTTGTTTCATCAAAAAGGATATTTATAAGTCGTCAGAATAATGGTCGCGCACGGTCGGGCACACATATTTGTGCGTCTGATCGAGCACGAAGAACTGGAAATTAGGCGCGAAAATGAAAACCTAGCAGCCGCAAAATGGTCGTGCCCCATAAGCCTTGCACAGCTGTGCGAGCACTAAGGCGCATGTGCAGCTTCAGAGTTTGGGAAATCTTGAAGAATCACAACAAATGTACATGCACAGTCGTGCGCGTAGAAAAGCACACGGTCGTGCGAAACCCTAAAATGCAGACCATTTTAACTCTTTTGGTTTTTATTCTAAGTAGGGTTAACATTAATTAATTTTTAGATGCAACTCTTTTTTTTTAATCTACAAGAATTATCACCAAGGAGTATCACCCTGCTAGAAAAGATTGAGATAGTTTCCAACACGTCAGATGCTGCAATTTGGCAAGTTAATAACCATGAGGTGTTACTCGCAATGAAGGGAAAACAAAACAACATAGACAATCATAAAGGTTGTGCAATCAAAGATATTGCAACATGAGAACATAATCAAAGCATCGATAGAGATTGCCGTACACGAGAAATCTTGTAAGGAGACTACTTTGAGGACACTGGGATGAGGCAATCACTTATGGTTGCGAGCGATGAGATCACCCGATTGAAGGCTGAGATAGGTGTACGATACGACGCTCCGAAGGATCCTAGGTCTGCATCAAAATTATCTGTGGTATCCAAACAATTAGCAGCGTTATCTTCCCTAGGTGTTAGTTTGTTGAAGGTTGTAGCTAAGGCCGTCGGAGTTGCCGAGATCTCGAAGAAGGTATCTGCGTAATTTGCCAAATTACTTGTTTGTTGACGAAGCGTGTGTTGGAGATAGCCAAGTCTTTGGCTGAACTCGTTGAATAATATGTAATACTCGCCAACAAGCCGATGTATTTTATATTTCCTTTTCGAAAAGAGTTTTACGTGTATTTTTGATCCTTTTTAAGTTGTAATTTTGAATTTGAAATGTCATTTTGGGTATGTGAGTGAATATTTGCTTCCTTGTGAATGTGAACCATTGTATTTTTATCGTTTACTACGTCTGATACCGCGCGATGGGTGTCCTGGTGGTTCATCGTTCATGTGGTACTCGAGATGTATCATGTCTCGCAAGTTAAGTCGTAAAAGGGAGAATGACGCTTTCTAGCAAGCCACGATCATTTTTTCGACCTTTCGATTCTCTTCTTCCCCAGAGATTTCTTCCCAAATATGGTGAAGGAAGGGCCTAAGGTTTTGCATTACCTGAAGTATTTCTGCTAGATTGCCTTCGAGCACCCATCTGCGAAGAACCTTGCGTTGTAAAGGAATTGTGGTCCTTCTCGGATGCGTATTATGTTTGTTGGAACAAGGAAACCGGTTCACAAAGTTTGGACCAAAAGGGTAGCCCGAGATTAATGACCATGCGGCCTAACACCACATGCCTGATGGAAAAAGAGACGGTTCACGAGAGTTGAAGGTTGGACTACCTATAAACAAGATCTACGTGCTGCAGCGGGGAGGTCCCACCACACACCCGAAAGTAAATATGAGTTTCCCCTCCTAAACCAAGATTGTGGTAGGCACAAGGAAAGCACAACCTCGGCAAATGAGGAACCGGGGGGGGGGGGTCAGCGTGCATTTTTTGTGTGCCCTGGGGTCCTATTTATAGGCAATCCAGGGGTGGTGGTGGTGGTATGCAAATATCAGCCCCCTCCCCCCGCGAATTATGGATTCGTCATTCTGTAGGGCTTTTGATGAGGTGACTGGGGTTGCTTGAATTGACCTCGCGAGTTCGGCACTGATCGTGCGAGCTGTCCGACACTGACCATGTGAGCTGATTACGGAGCTGTCTGCGGCCTCGTTCATGCGCTCTCAGGAGGGAGCTCGCCCATGGGTGACCTTATAAGGGACCTCGCCTATTGGCGACCACAGGAGGGGCCTTGCCCATACACGAGTTAACATGTAGGATCGCCCCTAAGCGAGTTAAACTACGGTTTGGGTGAGCTGCATGGATCATATCTTGGCTGCTTTTGGCGTATCTTGGACGATGTTATTCCCCTTGGTCAACGGTCAACTTCCTGCTGTTGTAGGCCCATAAAGAGGCTGAGTCCACCCTCGACGAATTCGGATTGTACACAATCACCGCTCTTTGCGAGCTCGCCCAGAGCTCAGAATGAATTGTCCAACCCTTAGTCAGCGAGCTGTATGTGCCGAACTAATTCTTATGCAAGTTGTCGAGTCGCTAGTTTCCCCCGTTTATAAATACTAGACGGGGATCCCCACAGGTTTCACCTTGACTGCGAGCTGACGAAATGGACTCCAAGTCGGAGATAGCTGCATAAGCCGCGAGCTTTGCTTCTTTTATCCGAGATCGCTCTTCTTAAAAGGAGAAGAAACGCGAGAAGAAACGACATAGGCGGGAAAATAGAAAGCGGAAGAGGGCTTCCACCTCTCCTTCGGCTGAGGTCCCTCGTGACGACACCAAAGTTCCTGCTGAGGGAGGCGAGCTCCCCAACGTAACCTCGGAGCGCCCCAAACGCCCACCCCGGAGCATACTGGCGAGGTGAACGGTGACAGGGGACTTTGCCAGGGCGTGGATCCCTCTTGCTTTGGGTCTTACGATGACATTTCTGTCAAGGACTACCCCGTCTCGTCCCCCTTAGTCAGCAAAGCTGCGGTCGCCTCGCCAGGTAGACGTTTTTTTGGCGATCTGTGATTCCAACCCATTGTTCTTTCTGACTTCGACTGTTTGATGCATCCTTCGTCACATCATAAGTCGCGCATAATGTGAGGCCTGTTAGATAATATGAGGAAAACTAATTATTGGAAAGACATTGAAAAAAAAAGGCAAAATCAAGATTCTTCTCTATTAAATCCATGCACCGTGAAGAAGAGAGCGGCCCGGAAATATATAGAGAACGAGATTCCTCTCGTTCCTCTGTACAACCGGCGGTAGTCTACAACTCCACCAACGCCTTAGTTTCAAGCTCCTTCACGCCGTCGTCTGAGTGGAGTTCCACTCACAGCCTCCGCTCGACATCGCCAATCCGATCGGATTCCGGACTTCAGGTTGTCGTCGACTGCGGATCCCTTCCGACGATCTGAAACTCAGCAGTAGCCGTCGACATCGCCCTCCACTCCGGCCCCAGCCCGTGAAAATTCAGGCCGCGCGTGTTGCCACCCTTGTGCGGAGGATTTGGATCATCATACTGCCTCTGTCGTTTCCTTGTGACTTATCTCTTGCTTCAGTCCTTACTTTATTTTTATGCGCTTCATTAAATAATCATGAGCTTGCCCCGAACGTTCTAACTGATTTTACTACCGTTATTTTCATAAATTGTTACTTGTGGATGTACGGAACTCGCAACGATTCAACTCAAAAACACTAAAGAGTTTCTCTCAAATAATTATTAACGGTTTTACGAAAGTCCAACGTTGAAAGTGATTTTGCGCGAAAACTCGATTTGATCACTCAACCCGTCTGAAAATTAAATTTCACGTGACTTTTCAAAATCATAATTTTATTTTTATAATAAAATAAAATATCTCTTTGATTAAAATAATTATTTTGAAAACCTAAATCTGGATTACATCAGTTTGGTATCAGAGGTATTTGAGTCGCTCCTATCGCGAGTCAAGCGATCCGATTTTTCAAAAAGAAGAAAAAAAAATCGTTTCTCTCATTCTAAAAAAATATATAATTAAGTTTAAATTTTTATTTAAATATTCTAACTTAAATATCACCTCTCATTAAAATAGTCAACTATTTAAAAAAAAAAAATTTGGAAAAAAATGTGCTTGAATTAAAATAATAATAATAAAAAAATTTAAAAAGTTTCTTTAAGTCTTTAAAAAATTATTTAAAAATGGGGAATCACGTAGAGAATAGCGTAAAAGATTTTGATGAACGTCTTAAAATGTTAATGAAAAATGTCGAGGTGCACTCCAGTAATTTAAAACAAGACGTGAACGAGTTGTGGACATCGATTAAAAAACTTGACGCAAAAGTACGCAAGTGTTATGTTTTACCTAACTACCTCCCAACTTCGTACCATAGAGTGGAATCCGGGCTTAGGTCTATTAATAATCCTCTTTCTAGTTTCGTCGTTTTTCCCACGAGCACCTTGACCCCACTTGTCTCCACTGTTGCGCTCCCTTCAGTCGAGGAGTTTCTTCCTGAGCCCCAGCTCCAGGAAGAAGAGTTTTATCCTCCTCATCCCCTCATCCCGACTGAAGTGGTGTTTCCCCTTGCACACACGGTATTGCAACCTTTAGTCGCCAAGTTTATTCCTGAGGCCCCGCTCCAGGAAGAACTTACTAGTTGTGTGTCACTCACCCTGGATGATACAGTTTCGATCTCAATTCTCCCAAAGATGGAGTTCGCTAGTGAAGAGACCCACACCTTAGGTGCCATAGACTCGAACTACGTATGTCATGAGTCTCCTAGCCCACTACAACCACCAACACTTGAGCCTAGTGACATTATGCTTGATGGTCACCCACCCATAACACTAGAGACGCCATCATATATTGATTTCGTATTTGGAGAACATCATTTTACGTCATTACATTATCCTATAAATATGTCTCAAGAAAATTATTTTAAAATTATCAATATGTTTAAGAAAATTCATGTTTTAAGAATAATAAGAACTCCAAAAATTTTCACTCCCAATAAGGATACACGTTTTAAAGGATTTATCTGGAAACATTCAAATGATAAAATTGGGATCGATTTAAAATTTTGTAGTATTAAGCTAAATATAAATGGATTTGTGAAGCTGCAACAATATATCAACTATTTTCTGCCGTATTTTTGGAGCGTACTAAGGGGTCGAGAGGACATCAGACTCAAGTTTAGTAGCGTTTATCACTCTCTAATCGATGAACTGACTAAAATCGTTAATAAGAGTTTGGAGAATTTTCTTAGGTGTTTAATCGAGGCGAATACAAAGCAATGGGAACTTGTACCTCCACGAGCAAGATTCACATTTAATAATTCTAAAAATCACACACGTAATATATCTCCTTTCGAGAATATCTATGTGCTATTCCACCCACCTGACCGCCACCAACTCTCATTCTTTGAACGTATTTCATTCGATGCGCAAGCTCATATAAATTATTTAAAGGAATTGCATAAAATTATTGCTAATACTTTGCGAGCAACCTTTGAACATTATAAATTCATGGTCGGTCGTTATTGCCTTGAGTTGTACTTTTCAAAGGGAGATCGGGTAATTGCTTACTGCAGGAGGTTTGGTCTAATTCATGTTCAGAAGCGCATTGGGCCGCCCATTGAGCCACCTGTCAAGGCCCCAGACATTCCACCCGATCTAGCACCAGCGACGATGTCAGATCTCTCTAGTGCCAGTTTTTGCGAAGTCTCGTCGGGGTCGAGCTCTTTCAACCCCGGGAGAATTGATGCATCCTTCGTCACATCATAAGTCGCGCATTTTATTTTTCAGCTTTTATTTACTATCATGTATTTCTTTTCACGCACCTGCTTTTATTTAAATGTGTTCGGCTCATCGGGTTGACCATCCGATGAGACCCTGAATAAATGGTCCGGTAATTTTAATAGTTAGGACGAAAAAGGCAAGCTCACATTATTTAAAGACGCATAAAATTTAATAGGAGAGAAATTAAAATTCAACAAATATATATAGAAAGCACTAAAGAAAAGATTCAGGATATCATTTGGAAGTTTTCAAATATATAGCCCGTAAGATTATATTTGGAAGGAAATATTTTGGAAAGCATTCATGAAGGCTAATTGGCTGTTTTCAAATATAAGGCCTGTCAGATAATATGAAGAAAAAATGTTTGGAAAGAAAAATTTGGAAAACTAATTATTGGAAAGGCATTGAAAAAAAAGGCAAAATCAAGATTCTTCTCTATTAAATCCATGCACCGTGAAGAAGAGAGCGGCCGGGAAATATATAGAGAACGAGATTCCTCTCGTTCCTCTGTACAACCGGCGGTAGTCTACAACTCCACCAACGCCTTAGTTTCAAGCTCCTTCACGCCGTCGTCTGAGTGGAGTTCCACCCACAGCCTCCGCTCGACATCGCCAATCCGATCGGATTCCGGACTTCAGGTTGTCGTCGACTGCGGATCCCTTCCGACGATCTGAAACTCAGCAGTAGCCGTCGACATCGCCCTCCACTCCGGCCCCAGCCCGTGAAAATTCAGGCCGCGCGTGTTGCCACCCTTGTGCGGAGGATTTGGATCATCATACTGCCTCTGTCGTTTCCTTGTGACGTATCTCTTGCTTCAGTCCTTACTTTATTTTTATGCGCTTCATTAAATAATCATGAGCTTGCCCCGAACGTTCTAACTGATTTTACTACCGTTATTTTCATAAATTGTTACTTGTGGTTTGCTTGTGGATGTACGGAACTCGCAACGATTCAACTCAAAAACACTAAAGAGTTTCTCTCAAATAATTATTAACGGTTTTACGAAAGTCCAACGTTGAAAGTGATTTTGTGCGAAAACTCGATTTGATCACTCAACCCGTCTGAAAATTAAATTTCACGTGACTTTTCAAAATCATAATTTTATTTTTTATAATAAAATAAAATATCTCTTTGATTAAAATAATTATTTTGAAAACCTAAATCTGGATTACATCACTGTTCCCTGCAACTCATGATCCAGCTGAGACGCCTGAGCTCGCGCCATCAGGCGAACCTCGGACGAGGTTTACGCCATCACACGAACTTCTGCCTCACACCGATGGGGCGGGCGTAACGCCGCCCTCACAAGATGGTCGGAGATCTCGCCTCCCGCGAGACTTCGCCCCTGAAACTTCCTCGCTGGATCTCTTTGCTGGGGCCAACCGACTGTATGCAGAGTATCAAGATCCTTCACTGGGCACGGATTACTCCAACCCCGGTGAGCAAATTGCCTGCCGAGTTCTTTCCGAGCAGGTGGCATTGCCGCCTCCTCCTCCTGGTCTTCCCCCTCAGGAGGCTGTTCAAATTGTCGTACCTAATGCACCTCCTTCTCCGTGAGTTCTTCCACGGACTTCAGACTCGACGACTTCATTTGGCGGGACCCTCCGCAGGTCCCCTTCTCGCGGGAAGGCACCTCTAGTGCCGCCCACTGATCTTAGGGCGGTGCGGCCCAGCGGGTTGCGCAGGCGATCTCCTTTGCGAGATCACTCTCGCCATCATGACCGATCGAGGCTGCGCCACCACTTGCCTCGTCAGGAAGAGAGGCCGTTTGACCATCGTCCAGGTAGATGACCTGCACCAGCTTTGCATTGAGGGAACTTTTCCTAAACTCACTTAGTTTTTGCAGATCACGCTCCCTTTCCGTGCGCCGCGTTCATTAATTCCATAGGCGCCTCTTCTAGCGAGTTCTGAACTCGCCTTGCTTCTGCCTTCCTCTCCCTTGAATCAAAAGTGGATAGGCTCGCGGCGTGCGAGCCGAATCGTCGCCTCGCCTCACTGGATGTTCGAGTGACGAAGACGGAGGAGTTCAAGCACCGACTTTTGAGGGCCGAGGCGAAGTACTTCGAGATTCAAGACCTGGAGAGGCGAGTGGCTGACCTGGAGCATTTGTATAATATGCAGGAGGACGACCTCCATGGGCTTCACACGAGTGTGGGCTCCATCAACAGCTTGTAGCAGATAGAGGAATATATCCGCCGCATCAAGGAGTATATGACGAGGGCAAATGAAGAATTCCTTATGGCTCGCGAGCTGGGCTGGCAAGGTCTCCACTCCCAGACTCCGCATCGCCGCCCCTCTCCCCATGCTTTGAAGTGTTTTTTCTTTCTGTGTTGTATTTGTATAATCTTGTTGTAACATACATTTCGTAACTGTTTGTGTGATTAACTCTCCTATGGGTGTATATGTTTCTGTTTAATATGCGATGTATTTTAATCAGGTCGCCCTTTGGCGACCTCCTTCATAATGGTTTTTGATGTTTCATACTCGCTTAGTTGGGGCGCCATCTGGTGAGGGCAGTTTTGCAGAATTTTAGCGAGCTTTCGGATCACATTATTTGGCGAGCTGACAGAGGACCTCGCTAACCCTTCCATAGCTCGCACCTCCAGAGCATCATTCAGATATAAACAAACGACACCGGCAGTCCCTGTCTATAAATACAGGGTCCCAGGGCCAAAATAAATGAGCTTTCTTTCTAGTTGCTTTGAGCGAGCTATTTCGTGCTAGCCGAACTGTCATTATGTTTGCTGCAGAAGAGCACGAGTCAGGGCGCTTAAATTTCGCGAGCAAATTCGCCGCCCACGCCTTCAAGGATTCAAAGACGTCTATCGAAGACCTCGCCTCCTTCAGGTCGCGCTACCTACCCCCTGGCTACTCGGTCAGGCGAGCTAGACTGGGCAAGCACATCAACATATTCTTTGAAGACGAGCTCGCCTCCTCGCCGGTCCACTTCGCAATGGGCTTGCGATTTCCCCTCTGGCCGGAATTCTGGCAAATAGTTCGCCACCATGGGTTGGTTCCTTCTCAGATCAATCCTAATGGCATCGCGGCCATTGTGGCGTACCTATGCTTCCTCCGCGAGGAGGGCATAGAGTTCGAACCTCTGGTATTCCACAAGATCTTCGTCATAAAGTCGACCACCGATGGGGTCGCTTACTTCAGAAGCGTCTGCCTGAAGTTTCACGGTACTCAGAATAAGGTCCACCACTGAACCGAAAGGTTTGTCTTCGTCATGGGAAACTTCGACAATATCCCGCTCCGCCCGCAACAGCTGGGCCTGAAGGTCTTCTATCTCCCGTGCTGAGGGGACCTCAGCTCGATCTTCATGATGCTCTCAAGGAGAGAGAGTTCGATGTCGTCCTCTTCCGGCAGCGGGTCGATATAGTTTGCTTTCTCATCCTGGGCGAAGGTTTGTATAGACGAGTTCTTGGGCTACTCACCCTTGTTGTCGAGGTGATCGTTTAATTTGAATGCACGTTTATTGTGCAGGTACTCGCACCATCCCCGCCACAGTTCTCCCCCTTGTTGCTGATGCGACCCTGCCCATATTAGGCGGATCCCTTCCTACTTGCCTTGCCGAGGTCATTGACGTCGGTGAACAGGTGGGCGAGCTTCCTTTAAAATCACCTCTTCCACCACATCCGGAATCGCCGCGGCAACAAAGCGGCTACGATAGACGGTCGTCCGCCGCCATCAAGACACCGTCAACGAGGGGGACGCCTTCGAGGACCCTGAGATGCATGCCAATTATGGCATGGGGTCCGACGGCGTGGACATCCTATATGACCCTCTCCTCTCTTAAGAATCTGGGATGCCGAGGAGAATAAGGTTCACCTCAGCTCGCACCTTCCATCTTGGATCGAGGATAGTGAGCCGAATGGCGATGCATTTAACGTCGTGTTCGGTTTGTATGGGCGAGATGATGCCGACGCGCTAGGCCGTGCCTCGCCTAAGTACCTCGTCGATCATGGCTCCCGGTCTCTCCTTCGTAGTACCGAGCTCTTTCATCAAACTGAGAGGAACTACCTCGAAGATTCGAGGATGGCCTGCGAGTTGGAAGCGACTCTCCAAGCCTCTGAGGCGAAGCTCGCTGAGGCCGAGGTCAAACGGGCGGAGGCCGAGGCATCACTGAAAAAAAAAAGATCTGTTGATGCGACCTCAGTAAGACGCGATCTATTTTCCTTCATTTTGTTTTTAAGAACTTTCGCTTGACCTTGTACGCTTTGTTTCGCAGGAGGTCGAGCTCTTGGCAGCGTCGCAGCTCTCTGTATTGGAGAAGGCCCCGGTGGATTGCTAGATCGAGCTGGACAAAGCCCGAGTTCATATTGTCGAGCTGGAGACTCGACCCACTGCAGAGCCAACTCCTCTTGAGGAGACCTATTCTCGGCCGAGGTCCTCGACCCGCATGTCGACCTCCGAGCTACTGGCCATGCGCCGGCAGGCCGCTCTGCAGGGTGGAGAGCTGATTCTAGCTCGACTTAAGGAGGTAGGTGGTCTAACTGAGATCGAGCTAAAGAAGACAGTTGAACCCGTCTTAATCGAACTCTGTGTCGCCGAACTGGCCAGTATGAAAGAGGGAGCTGATCTCGGTCGTCAATGCAGAGATTTGGACTTAGGAATGCACCAAGGCCCTAGATATCGTCTCATCACTCGACTGAGGGTTTCAAGGAGTGAGAAGGAGGTCATGTTCTAGAACACTCGCGAGGAGAAGACTTTCATCGATGCGGTATCAAGTCTGATACATTACCACTTTTCTCAAGTTATTTATTAAATGAATAGAAGAGTAAGTATGCTTTTAACATGACCTGGTAAGTATGTGTTGCTCCTCTGGAAACAAGAGTTTTTACGGGTAGAATCGCTTTAAGTCATCCCCACTCTAAGTGTTCCCGAGGGGCTCTCCTTCTGAGTTCTGCAGGAGATACCCTCCAATCTTTAGAGCTTCCAGAACCAGAAATGATCCTTCCCAATTTGGGTTGAGCTTGTCGATGGCGACGGATCTCCCCGCAACATTAGCTTTCTTCAACACGAGATCTACCTTCTGGAATTGCTTGATTCAAATGTGTTTGTCGAAGTATTTCTCCATCCTCCGCTTGATCACTTCCTGCCGAGCAGTGGCGAGGTCCCAAAGCTCTTTATTGAAGTCAAGAGAAAACCTCTGCGCTTCTTCATTCTCAAGACGCCACTCTTTCTCTCCATCCCCCGCTGCCACCACTTTAGGGCTTCTGACCTCGAACTTTACAACGGATGAGAGCCTCCGAACCATGAGGCGATTTTAAAGGAGTTTCCCCTGTTGCAGAGTTCAGAGTAGTTCTTAGGGCCCAGAGGACCGAGGGAAGCTGTTCCGCTCAACTCCCTTTTAAGTTTTCTACTTTTTTCTTCAAAAGGTTGAGGATGAGCTCGTTAGCTGCCTCCACCTAATCTTGTTTCGAGGATGATGGACAGATGCGAAGCGAAGATCTGTTCCCAACTAACTGCAAAAATCAGTGAACTCTAAGTTGGCGAATTACAGACCATTATCTGTAATGATTGCGAGAGGTATCCTAAACCTACAAGCGACCTCTTCCCATATGAAGTTCTTTACCACCTGGGAGGCTGGGACGTGGTCTTGGCCAGTGCCTTTGCCTCAATCCACTTTGAGAAATAGTCAATCATGACTAGAATGAACTTGCTCTGACCACTCTCCTGAGGGAATGATCCTAGCAAGTCCATTCCACATATAGCAAACCGTCATGGGGCCGTGATTGAATGAAGTTGCTGAGTTGGTTGCAACTTGACTGGGGCATAAAGTTGACACTTCTGACACTTCTTGAAGAAGTTCTCCGCACCCTTCTTGATGTTAGGCCAAAAGTAGCTTTGCCTCAAAATCCGCTGCTCGAGAGTACGTTTCCAGAATGACTCCCACATTCTCCAGAGTGAACTTCAAGGATCCGAAGAACCTCTGCCTCAGTGATGCACTTGGCACGTGGACCAGAAAGGGTCTTCCGATACAAGTCTCCGCCATGGAGCATGTAGTATGCTGCCTTATACCGAAACTTCCTTCTATCCTCTATCTCGTTTGGAAATTGACCAGTGGTGAGGAATGTAGCAAATGGGTCGATCCAAGATGCCTGCTGACCAATTTCCATCAACTCCCCTTCCTCGATAAATGGTCAGAACAACTCTGCTGTGGTACCTCTTGCCCTCTGACCATACTTAGCCAGCTGGTCGGCTTCCGAATTCTCCTCTTTTGGCACATGTTGGACAAAGAAGGACCGGAAAGATCCAATCAGGCCCTCCACCTTTACAAGGTACTACTGCAAGATTGACTCGCTCACTTCGAACTCCCCACGGATCTGGGATGCAATCACCAACGAATCCATGTGAGCTACAATGTCCTGAACTCCCAACTTGTTGGCCAAGCGAAGGCCTGCAATTATGGTCTCATACTCTGCCTGGTTGTTTGTTACAGAGAATAAGATCTCACTGCTCGTTCCTCGCGGGCTCACCAAGACGATGCCCATACCGAGGGAATTCCTTCTCGAGGCTCTGTCAAAAAACATCATCCATGGTACATACTTTGAAGAGCTTGCTCCCTCCTCGGCCTTTGCGGAGAAGCCGGCCAGAAAGTCAGTCACCACTTGCGCCTTCAAGTCCCTCCGAGACATAAGATGATGTCGAACTCGCTAAGCTCAACAAACCATTTGGTTAGCCGACTTGAATGCTCCACCCCCTCCATAATGCTGTGTAGGGAATGGTCGGTCACTACTCTTATGGTATGTGCTTGAAAATACGGTTTGAGCTTTCGAGCCGAAATGATTAAAGCGAAATCTAGCTTCTCCAGGATTGGATATCGTAGCTCAGCCTTTCGCAAGACCCTACTCACATAGTAGATCGAGAATTGCCTTCTCCCCTTCTCTCGGATAAGCACTGAGCTTACTGATTTTGTCCCCACCCCCAAGTAGAGGAATAGGTCTTCTCCCTTTTGGGGTTCTTCTAGCAATGGTGTCTGCGCTTCAAGCTTTGGAAAGCCTCTTCACACTTTGCCGTTCATTCGAACTTTCGGTTGTTCCGAAGAGTTTTGAAGAACAAAAAGCACTTTTCCCCGGCCTTGGACAAGAACCTGCTTAGACCTGCCAACCTGCCGGTCAAGTATTGCACTTCTTTACTATCTCTTGGTGCTGCCATCTCCATGAAGACCTTTACCTTGTCAGGGTTGGGATCTACTCCTGCTGGAGTTAGAAGGTGTCCCAAGAACTCTCTTCCCGGCTCCCAAAACACATTTTGCCAGCTTGAGCCTCATTTTGTACTTTCGCAACATAGCAAGAGTCTCGGTGAGGTCCTCGTGATGCTCCTGGATGTTTTTTTATCTTTACCATGAGGTCTTCCACATAGACCTCCAAGTTTCACCCCTTCTGTTCCTTGAAGACGCAGTCCATCATCCGTTGGTAAGTTGCTCCCGCGTTCTTAAGCCCGAAGGACATCATCTTGTAGTTGTAACATCCGTCGTTTGTGATGAAGGAAATGCCACGACAGTCAGGAGGATGCATCTGATTCTGATGGTAACCTGAAAAAAGCATTTAGAAAGCTCATTACAGGAAAACTGACGGCTGAGTCAACAAGCGAGTCGATCCGAGGCAAGAAATTACAATAATTGGGGCAAAGTTTATTAAAAGTGAAAAGTCGTTACACATCCTCCACTTCCCCCAAGCTTCTTCATCATTACAACATTAGAGACCCAACCAAGATACTGGATCTCTGACACAAAACCTGCCTCGAGCAACTTCTTGATCTCCTCGTGGATGGACTCGGCCAAGGTAGTAGGCACCGCCCTCTTCTTCTGCCTTATGGGGCGAACACCCGGGTCGAGATTGAGGCGATGACACACCACATCTGCATCAATGTCGTGCATGTCCGCGACACTCCATGTGAAGATGACGACGTTCTCCTGGATGCACACCACGATCTTTCGCTTGTCCTCCTTCGCCAGCTCTCCGCTGACCTTGATGCTTTCGGGTCTCCCACCCACAACTACCACTTCAACTTCCTCCACTTCCTCGGCCACCTTTAAGCGTGTCATCCCCTCTAGTACCTTGTCAACTTCCTCCGCCTCCTTCCGGCGGATAGTGTTGAAGGCATTAAGGTAGCACTCCCAGGTTACCTTGGGATCACCTCGGATCCGAATCTGGACCCCTTCTGAGCTATATTTTAAGCACTGATGATAAGAGGAGGGTACAAGTTGGAAAGCGCAGGTCAGGGGCCTTCTGAAGATTAGCAGTATAACATCTCAGAGCGTCAACGATGACCAATCGACAGTTCTTTGAGGTTCCATCGAGAGTGACGAGGAGCTCCACTCACCCTTCTACTTCTCTTAAAAATCCAAAGTGCTATTCGTTCGATGCGCGATCCTCTTTACCCCCACCTTCATTTCATCGAGCGTTTTCTTGAAAATAACATTAACAGAACTCTCGTTATCCACCAGGATCCGAGAAGCTGTGAAGTTTTCGATCGCTGCCTGGATAACGACGACGTCATGAAATGGGTTCTCATTACTCAACATGCCCTCCTCGGAGATGGTGATTTCTCCCACCAGGGGATGCACTTAGGTGGTCGAAGCGACACTCCGGGCGTAGATTGCATGGAGACTACCCTTTCGGGAGGCCTCCGCTCCAACTCCATGGATGATGCCGATTCCTCCTCGCATCCCAGTGTCCACCCGGTTCTCACATCTCCTCTGGGCCGGTGCTGGAACCAAATCTCCTTCAGCAGAAGCTCGTCGTTGCTGATCCTCTGGCCCTCCTACTTGGGCTTTTCCCTATTCCCCTTCTCTTGCTCGCATTCTCAAGAACTCCGGGCATGTAGCAGTTAACAAGCCCCTCCACTTGATGGTAATCGTAGTAAAGGGATGCATTACCCCCGGAGGTCTTGGTCGCGACTTTCTTCCCCGTGGACGATTTCCCTGTCGGGCAATCACCATGGCTTCCTGGGGAGGAGACCGGTTTTGTCTCCCACTT
Organism: Dactylorhiza incarnata; assembly: GCA_033032865.1. Lineage (NCBI taxonomy): Eukaryota > Viridiplantae > Streptophyta > Magnoliopsida > Asparagales > Orchidaceae > Dactylorhiza > Dactylorhiza incarnata. The sequence goes on along the minus strand of JAWHQI010000120.1, from coordinate 5,881,712 downwards.
CCCCGCGGCCTCTCGGGAGGATTGAAATGAGCTTGCCACTCAACAGCGAAACATCTTCCTGGTCCCATGGGACGAGGCCTTCCTGTTGGCCTCCACGACGACCTATTCATCGGGACCTGAAACCTCCTGTTAGGTCCCTGAGGCTCTAGAGCCATGATTGGGCTCCTCACCTCTTGCCTCCTCTCCTCCTGCCTCCTCTGCTTTGGTCTCCTGCCACCCTCCGTGGCCTGCATCTCCTCAGCTCTGGTTAGCCTTGTAAGAGAGACTAGGAAATTACTATTTGTAGCTTCTCCTTCAATGAATCGACCCGCTCGGTCGATCAGGTCCTCAAAGGACACGGGAGGATCTCGACTCACCTCGAGCTTGAACATGCCCTCTTGCAAGCCACACGTTAGTGCTAGCTGCAATGTTAAACTATTCACCTCTTGGATGCCCAGGACCTCCTTCTGGAAGCGATCAATGTAACTCCCCAGCGTCTCCTGAGGTACCTTCTTAAGAAGGAAAAGAGCCGCCAACCCCTTCTCTTGGACGTTGCAAAGCACAACATCAGCCCACGACGCAGATCCTCGAAACAGCAGATGGAACTTGCAGGAAACTTGTGAAACCAGTCCCTTGCCTTCCCTTTGAAAGGTGACCACGAAAAATCTGTACTTAAAAGCGTCGACCATGGTTCGGATAGAAACGACATCCTCGGACCACTGGAGGTGTTGAATGGGGTCATCCTTCCCGGTATAGTAATTCAGGGCAGGCTCCCTGAGCCCATCCGGGGCCGGGGCAGACAGGATTTGGTCACAAAATGAACTCGCCGGTCCATACTTGCGAGCTGGCGGAGGGCGATCCTTCCCGAACTCGCGGTAGCGAATACCTTGCGAGCTCACCTGTGGCCCGAGCTTGCGGTAGCGAATTCCCTGGGAGCTCACTGTGGGAGCTTGCAACTGCTGAAGTCGTTCGGGCTCCTCCACGACGATCTCCTTTCCGTGTCGCCGAGGCGGCTCTGGTTCTTCTGAGGACGCAACATTTTGAGGCGAGGTCCCTGCGACCTCGGCCCGAGGTTGGAGCAGACTTCGCAAAATGTCCTCTGTCTTACGAAAGTCTGCGAATTCAGCTCGCATAATGAACTCTCTATCCGTATGCGAGTTGCTGGCATTTATCTCTAACTCGCCATCGTAAGCCATGACATTTTCTGACAAGAATTTTTTCGTCTGGCTACGGTCCACGCTCACCACACCAAAAATGTTGTAACTTGGAAACTTGTTCACAAAGTTCGGACCAAATGGTAGCCCGAGGTTACTGACCCCGCGGTCTAACATCACAGACCATGTGGTCAAACATCACAAACCTGATGGCAAGAGAGACGGTCACGAGAGTTGAAAGCTGGTCTGCTTATAAATCAGACCCACGAGCTGTAGCGAGGAGGTATCACCACACACTCGAAAGTATATAGGAACTTTCCCTCCAAACCAAGACTGCACTAGGCACAAGAGAAACACAAGCTCGACAAATGAGGAACCGGGGGGGGGGGGGGGGCTAGCGTGCCTTTCTTGTGTGCCATGGCCCCGAGGTCCTATTTATAGGCAATCCAGGGGGGCTTGTGGTCTGCGAATATCCGCCTCCGCAAAATACTGGATCCATCATTCTGTAGGGATTCGGCGAGGTGATTGGGGTTGCTTGAAATGACCTTGCGAGTCCATCACTGGCCGTGCGAGCTGATTAGCGAGCTGCTTAGGGCCCCACTCATGCGCTCTCGGGAGGGAGCTTGTCCATGGGTGACCTTAGAAGGGGCCTCGCCAATAGGCAACCATAGGAGGGGCCTCATCCATTGTCGAGCTAACATGCAGACTCGCCTCTAAGCGAGTTAAACCACGGTTTGGGCGAGCTGAATGGCTCATCTCTTGTCCGCTTTCGGAGTATCTTGGACGATGTTATTCCCCTTGGTCAAGGGTCAACTTCTTGCTGTTGTAGGCCCATAAAGAGATTGGGCCCACCCTCGGCGAATACGAGTTGTAGAATGTTGACCTCCCTCCGAGGATGAAATGAATAATTCTGTTATAAATGCCATCGTTTTATTTTATGTTGATTATTTTCATTTAAGTCCTTTCCTTACACCCTGGGGAAAAGTCAAGGATGTTCTCCACTGTTACGGAGTCCTACATGTCCAAATTCTTTTGAACAACATATCGATGTTGATTATGTTCGTTGATAGCTTCAACTATCAATCGAAAAATATATTTAGATTAATACGAACAAAGATACATGATACGAAGACAAGCTCAAGACAATCTCTTGAGGGCATGATCCCTCTAAGGTCCTACTCTACAAGAGAGCCAAAATATCTAATGATTCAAGATCCCCTAAAAGACTCACTACCACTCTCTTATATAGCTGGGAGTGAGACATACATTTATGGAAATGCTTTAAATCTGCACAAGTAGATAGGAGGATGCATGGACGGCTCGGGAAGTCGTCTTCATATCAACAATCCATCCTGAAAATTGACCTTGTACTCAAGGTCGAGGCCTGTTGGGGTTGTCGAAAATTGCTCAGTGTGGGTGATCCAACCGAGGAGGTCAGTGCCATCCAACACTGGAATCTCAGTCCGACGGATGTGTGCTAGGTGGATGTTCTCAACGAGGTGTAGGAACCCTATGTAGTCAACGACGAGCCTGTTGAGGGGTGGCGGTAGAGGTTCCTGAGGTGCCGACGAACGGTTGATAGCGGTGAATGCGAGTTCGCGAAGAATAGTGAAATCTTATAATCGGGATTCGAGTCGATCCAAGCGAGTGGAATCAGTGGAAACTGAAGTAGAGGCATACTCATCGGCGTGTAGGGCCATCGAATGAGTCGTGGGCACTGAACAACCTACCTCCAACCTCTTCAGTCCGGCGAAACGGATAATTTCAGCTCGTCATCATATACTTTAAAAACTTTGACTCGAGATGGCTGACCTCATAATCCCGCGAGTTCAAGCAGGTTGGCGCTAGTCAGACTCTGATCTTGGCATTGCCGAGCCCGTCGGATGATAATCGTCATGAGCAAGACAATACCTCGAGTTCCAATCTCCCCTTGTCGTCTCGTCCCGCCGCCATTCCAGGTAAGAAATTATATTCTAGTTGTTACCGAGGAGCACGTATTAATTCTGTTCTCTTTTTCAAGCAATTCCCTCTTTCACTGATCTCCACGCTCACCGCACCAAAAATGATGAAATCCGGATACCGGTTCAATGACGTTCGGACCAAGAGAGGGTAGCTTGAGTTACTTAACCCACAGTCAAACACCTGTGATTGGGTGGTAGATTGGAATGCCTACACACAGACCCGCGAGCTGCAGCGCGTGGTCCCGCCACACAACCGGATGTTCTCTTTCTAACTTCCCCTCCCAAACCCAAGAACTGAGCTCGGCACCTCGGACGACACGAAGAAGAAGCTCGAAAGGTGCGAGTTTTAGGAGGCTGGGTCTTCCTTCTCCGAGGTGCTACGGTCGGTCTTATTTAGGTTGCGTTTGGCGTTGGCTTATTTGCTCCGGTGAGGTTGGACAAAAACGTCATTGTCATAGAATGTATGTTTGGTATGACAAATGTCAACCGTTACCAAAAAAAAGAAACTAGTTTAGGGCATAAGATTTTCTTATGACAATGACGTTTTTGTCCAACCTCACCGGAGCAAATAAGCCGCGCCAAACGCAGCCTTATAGGCAAAACATCCCGGTGGTATATCGGTCTTATTGGTCTGTAGGTAACGGCCTCTGCCTTAACCAAAATCCTATTCCCAGACCCAAATAATCTGCGGATAGCCCTCCACACCTTAGCGAGAGTACTATTCCCAGACCCCGACGGTCTGTTGATAACCACAACTTCAAAAGATTATCGCTTATTGACCTGGGCCAGCCCGGAGGTTGGACTGGTCTGGGTTCACCCCGCCTACTCGGTAGCGACTCCGAATGGGTCTACCCGGGCTCGCACCATAGAATGTGGGTTGAGCCTGATCATCTTATCGGACTCGCCCATTGAGCACTAGGGTTAGACCTACTCCAACTATGGTCTGCTGGGGCGAACCTTCCTTCTGCTCGCTGAATACGAGTTGTACAATTAGGAGATTGGTAATGAAGTTTTAAAAAAATAAACTCACGACCCTATATTGATATTATAGCCTTAGAGGAGCAATGAAGACGATATATCCAGAACCAGAAGGTCTGGAATTGAGAAATTTGCCAGTAAGTCGTAAATTTATGAAGCCAGGAAACAGAGTCTTTGGGGTAGAGAACGAGGTGCCGAAGTTAGGGCAAGAGAATGAGGTCGAAATTATAGCAGGAGAAAAATGCGTCGAAGTTAGAGCAGTCGATGACATAGAGCTCCAAAAGGGAGTGAGATGAGTGAGTCGTCGTAGTTAGGGTGCCACTGAAAACGATCAAATACGAGACTTCTTATTATACGACGCGGAACAACGTCGTTTTATTATGTGGCATATATATCGACCTTGATATTATTGCCCGATATATCGAGCGTTGTATCACGATATTTTCAAAAATGCCATTTGGAGTCAAAATGTTGATTTCGTGGTGTTTTCTACTCAAAACCTTTATGCCGGCCGACATCTACAACACTGTCTAAAAGATTCACTACCGCTCTCTTATATAGGCGGGAGTGAGACTTACATGATTATGGAAATTTCCTAAGGCTACATATGTAGATATGAGGATGCATGGATGGCTTGGGAAGTCGTCTTCGTATTATTTGTCGTGTACCTTCATCTGTATAAGGTAAATGAAATCTTCACATGCCCAAAAGCTTATTTTTTGTGCGCGGATATGATGACGACACCATCCGTTTTGACAGTGAGAATAAAGTTCATGAATGAAAACCGTTATACTTTTGTGTCACGGTCCCTTTGATCCATCGAGCAATACGAAACTGTGTACGAAGAGCAAAAAGATGTTTATGTTGCCCGTGCTGACTCAAAAGGAGTAGAGGTTGATGAAGTTTTTTGATGATCGATTCATTAAGAACACTTTCTATAAAAGGCATGTTCCGCTTGTCGTTGACCACGATGGTGTTGGGTTTCAAGGGCATCAAATGCGCAGCAGAAATACAGGAAACCCTCGATAGGATCCATGCGAAACACACTAAATCAAGAAAGAAGTTTATACCCGCGTCGAAATCAAATTTTGATAAGAATGTCTGGCGTTTGAGTCCAAGCGCAAAATAGTATCCGAGTCTCTAGAGGTATCCGCACGAACGCCGGAAACACCACGCAGTCCGTCCAACGAACTAGGGTTGGAAGATGATCGCTTTTCTTTCCTTCAAAATGCTAGTTCCGATTTGGTAGAGATATGTTCTTGGTGGTTTTACGGTATGAAGAACTCCGAGAACGACATTGGTTCTTCATGATAAGTTGTCCTATTTATAAGCACAAACTTGTACGTGAAATTTGGGGTACACACCCTTGGCACACGGGCGTGTGCTTTGGGCGTGTGTCCTAAAAGTCACGTCGGTTCATGCAGACACGACTCCTCGTGACTCTGGAACGAAATACCACACACACGCCCTTGGCACACGTGCATGTGCCTTCGAAAGTCGCACCTTTTGGTTTAGAACTAATGCCAACTGTTATCCCACCATTTTGAGCACACACGCCTTGACACATGGGCGTGTGCCTCAGGTCGTGTGCTTCGAATACCCTGCAACATATCATATATGGTATTCAGAACTTGGTTTCACAAACCAACACAATCAAACACTCCAATTTCCGCATGTTCTTATGTGCGACTAGGCTCGTATTATGCTGGTAGTAAGACTAAATCTTTGACTACTTCTATATCACAAGATTCCAACAGAGGGGTGTGTGGGTAAGTATTTAGTTCTCTGTGCCCGTAATTTTATTTGTTTGGATATGGGTAGTAGTTATGTGGTTGATTAGTTGTTTGTTCTAGGCAAGTGAAATAGATACCCCGGGGGGAAGGTTACCCAAAGCTTCCCCAAGAACTGGGTGCCTCCCACTCTGATGTGAAATCTTAGCTTCCCAGGAAGTGTACTTGTCGTTCACACACACAGTTTGAGGAATATGTCATCCCTTCTGAGACGAACATTGGCACCCGAGGTGTCTCTCCAACTCCTACCAACGAGAAGGTGGTCCAGCAAGATCCCGAGGAGGAAAAGAGAAGTCGCCATACCAATTTGAGGAAGCAAGTCCTTGCAACCTGAAGGGTAACCCTCTGTTTGAGTTGGGAGAGGGCTAGGAGAAGGTGATCCTGAGTTCAAACATTCCACCTTTCTCCTCTGATGGTTAATGCACTTCTGCCTTTGATGTGGGATCTGTAATGAATTGAGCCATCCCTGGCTTTCTCTCAAAGAGAATGTGAAAATCCTCAAGCTATTGACATCATCATTGACCACATTATGTTTGAAAGTGTCACATATCTTTCATGAAATTGGCTATGCGAGCATTCAAATCATCACTGGGCAGGCCGCTAAATCGCACCAAGGACTACTTCATTTGAATGATGGGGGGGGGGGGGGGGGGGGGGGGGTTAATTTCGAAGTTATTGGCGACAATGGAAATCTTTGAATTCTGCCGTTCCATCTACTAAAGGAGTGACATAATCCATCAAAACCCGACGTGGTTGGTCCGCGTAGCATCTTTATTACCTCTCCCTTGTGTCCGAAAAATTATTTCAATTTCTGGGTCAAATGGTGCAAGTCCAATTCCAGTGTTGCGCATCCACTAGCAAGTATCTGAAAAGAGAGAGAAAATGGCTCCGTTTGGGGAGACTTATTTTCACCAGTCAAGCGCTTACGACCGCATGAACCGGACCTTAATTAAGGTCCGGTTCATGCGGTCGTAACCGTTTGACCGGTGAAAATAAGTCCCCCACCCCAAACGGAGCCAATATAACATACAAAGTGGAGATAAAAGATCAAGGATAAAGGTTAGCAGAAAGTAGAACGAAAACTAGACGATAGGCTTTTTTTTAAAAGAGGGAGCCTATAAAAATGAATAATAAAATCCAATTAAAACTAGAGCTAACAGATTTCAATATTGTCTAAACTTAATCCTGATACCAACGTCAAAATCTGGATATGTGCAAAAACTACATAAACACGTCAAGTGCACCTGTTGATCTAATAATATAATAATGATTAAAGATATCGTCTCACTAGGATTAAGTCAAATAAGTACTGAATATGCAATATTGTAATTTATCTGGACAATTGGATGATGTAGAAATTCCGAGAAATTAAGCTATGTAAATTAACGAAAACAACAAAGTATAATAAGCGAGCATGTGAACACGATAAAAATAAATAGAGAGGGAGAGGGGGAGAGAGTCGAGATTTTATTTTACCAATACTTTCGTTGTAGAAAATATGTTGATTCTGTTTTATGTCAAGTTTCTCATTCATATGACAATAAAGTCTCCTAAAGTATTCCGTATCCTTTAATCCTAGTATTTCCTAGTCTACATATACCTATTCAATATGCTTTGGTACAGTTTTATTTAAAATAGATAAAAGTGTGTTGCTTTCTACGAGACTCGCTAATTTTCAGCTGATAAAATGTGCCTATGATTCCTGCGTTTATCAGCGAGTATTGGTTTTGTGGCTTCAAAGATATAACTTATTCTAGCATCCACTTGGAGTCATAGGATCTGATCATCTAAATGCAAATAATCTTTTAGAAGTTGGCCAAACGTATACAAACATTAAGCACAGCAAATTTTATTCAACATGAGCAAAAAACTTAAAACATCATTATGCGCCGTACATATCAAAATTAATGGCTACACTATAGCCTTAGCAAGTAAAAGTTTAGTTCATCATACAAACAATATTAAGAAGCCAGTTTAAAGATAAAATTGAATCAACTACGGTTCAGAAGGCATAGCTGTGCATATAACAATAGCGTCGTTGTGTGGTGTATTTCCCTTTGACTTGAAGTGGTGTTTCGTCGGCAAACCTTGTTGGAAATGGTGTTATAAATCCACTGAATTATCTCATATTCCTTATGATAACTAATCAAGACGACCACCTTCCTCACTTTTGAAGTCGGGCGGGCTATTGCCCTAGGAAGAACCGAGAGTCTACCGATTCTTGAATCCACATATCTGCCCTATGGAAGGAGTCAAATAGCTTCACCCGATTATTTTTCAACCTCTTGGTTTCTATGGAAAGAGCTGAACACAACCCTACCTCCCGGAATTCAACCGAAGCCCTTTTACACGCGCTTCTCCCCTCTGTCATTATGTGCGGCTGCTTCTATAGGCAAGAACCAACGAGTTGCTTTATTACTCGAGGAACCAAAGAAGTCTTCACTATTCTCCTTAATTGAAAGTTGCTTTGGAATTAGGTCAAAAACCCTATATTTCCCTCATGCACACTGTTGTCCACATGAATTGAACTATATGCATGCAACAATTTTCTCAAAATTGAACTGAGATTTTTTTTTCATCCAATTGAACCGAGGTTTACTTGCAATGGACTGAACCGACCGATTTTTGATCCAAAAGTAATTTTAAATCCTTTTTGTCAAAGATCATGAAAAGTCGCGACAAAGGCTTTGATTTCCCACTTTGCCAATGGTCTGCCCTAAAACATAGGAACTATATAAAGTTTGTATGAATTAAATCTTGTTACTTAGGTTTAAGAGAATTTCATTCCTCACAAGAAGTATAAGGATGTATATATATAAAGTCCTAATACAAAAGATAAGAAATACGCAATACGACATTAATATCTAACACTCCCCCTCAAGTTGAGTCATGAGTATTAACCAGGCCTAACTTTTATATAGAAATATTCATTTGAGGGTCAGTACTTTAGTAAGAATATCTAAAATTTGGTCTGCTGTCTTTACATGACTTCGTGAGATAAGTCCTCCATATTTCTCTCTAAGAAAATGACAATCAATCTGGTTGTGTTTCGTGCATTCATGAAAAATAAGATTTGTAGCTATCTGTATCGCAGCTTGATTATCGCACCATAGTTAATTGAGATCTTGAATAGAATATCCTATATCATCGAGAGTTTGTCTAGTCCATATAATCTTAGCAACAATATGAGACATAACTCGATATTCTACTTCTGCACTAGATCTAGCAATTATGGTTTGTTTTTTACCCTTTCAAGAGACAAAATTTCCACCCATAAAGGCAGTAAACCATGTAGTCGACTCCGAGCGACTAAACAACCTGCCCAGTCAGAGTCACAGTAAGCTTCAATGTTGTAGTGTCCTCAATTCTTATATGAGATCCCGAGGCCAGGATTTTTCTGTATGTAATCCAAAGGACAGATTCCCATTAGGAGTTGGTTGGGGATACCATAAATTAGCTGTCCTTACTGCACATGCGATATCTGGGCGGGTCATGGTAAGATAGTTCAGTTTACCGATTATTCTGTAGTATTTCTCATGTAAATCAAATAACTTACTTTTTACATGGAGATTCTTCTCTCTTGGTTCGAGTGAGGTGTCCATAAGATCACACTTAGACATCCCTAGATCACTTAGCAAAACAAGGGCATATTTTTTCTGACATATAAAGATGGAGTTATCATAATTTGCTACTTCTATTCCAAGGAAGTAACATAACTCGCCCAGATCCTTTGTTTGGAAGATAGAGTGTAAGAATGCGTTGAGTTTGATTATCCCCTTTGAATTGCTCCCTGTGATAACAATATCATCGACATGCACCACTAATAAGATGGAGCCTGCAGTAGAGGTCTGATAGAAGAGGGACAAGTCTTTCTCACTCTTTTTAAGACCAAACTGAGCGACAACAGATCTAAACTGAGCAAGCGATGCTCGAGGGGATTGCTTCAGCCCATACAACTAATAGTGCATATATTATATATATTTTTATCATAGTTTAGGTCCTTTAGGATTTCTTTTTAAATAAATTATTAGTATTTTTATTTAATTTTAAGCTTAATTTACTTTGTTTTGTGTTTTCAGGGCTTATGAGAAGTTCTTGAGTAATTTCAGCATTTTCGTCTGCGGATAGCAAAAATACAATTTTGATTGCTAAATTTCAAATGACCATAAGTTTCAATCCAGGAAGAGTTACAGAACGTGCCACCCCATTTCGGAATGAGAACGATGTCATATACAATATGAGAAAATTTTACACAGTCAAAAGTACACGCCCTGATGTCAGGGCATGAAATCAGGGCATGAAATCCAGTCATGCCCCAGGATCCTACCAACATGCCATGTCTCTTTAAATTCTGGTTTAAAATTACACTCCATCAGGTCAGGGTGTGACTTGAGGCCATGTCTCCATGTCACGCCCCTGAACATGCCAGTGAGTCGTGTCATGACCATGTTCCAGTACACGCCCTCAGGTCAGGGCGTGACCTGAGGCCATGTCATGCACCCGGACATGCCAGTGAGTTGTGACTGCCTGTCATGGCCATGTTCCAGTACACGCCCCAGGTACACGCCCTCAGGTCAGGGCGTGACCTGAGGCCATGTCAGCCATTCACCCCCTAATGAAGCTGTTTCTTCTCGTGTTGGACACGCCCTAGATCCAGGGCGTGACCTAAGGGTGTATAACCTTTTTTAATGGCAATTTTGGCGATTTTTCTCCCAAATGCTTCCTGGCTTTCTTTGGCGCTTTTCTCCAAGTACACGCCCCATATAAGGCCATGACATAAGGGCGTGTACTGAAAAATTTCACCTATAAATTCCAGCTGATTCCAGGAGTTCAGCATCCAATCCTTACTTAGATTGGATCACTTTATCTTCATTTTTTTCTGCGATTTTATTGTATTTACTTTTCTTGCAATTTCAATCCCTAGTGTAATTTTAGTTTTCTTGCATTTCAATTTCTAGTGTAATCCTTGCTCTTTATTTTCATGTTTCTTTTATTTATAAAAAGTCTTTTCATTTAAACACGTTTAGCTAACTTTTTTAGCATTTGATCGGATGATCTTTTTAGTAAAATAATTATGTAATTTATTTCTATAAGCATTGATGAAATCTCGATTTATCTTTGATTCACAAATTATTGATTTCATATTTTCCGGTATATGATAGTCAATTTTGATCCGTATTCTAGTTGGTATAGCGATCCATGAATATGAGTAGATCGCTCGAAGGAGTTGAATGCACCCCTCAAGAGAGGAAGACATAAATCTTCCGTATTGAAATCAAATCCAATAGTGGGGTTTACCTCGTAAAGCAAGCTTAGGTGTTTCGACTGATCGAGAGATTGTAATCGATCAACCTAAGGTTAGGTGGTAGTATTCCTCAAGCGAGGTGCTATTATAATTTGGAAACCTCCACGATCGAGTTATTTTTAATCAAACGATTATGAATAGTTAGAATTACTAATTTGTTTACTTAAGAAGTATTCTAGATCAAATGTTTTTTCTTCTTCTTCATATTTTATCATTTAAAAATCAAACCAACTCTATTTCACCGATAAAATAATAGTAAGTGTGTGAGTGGAAGTAATCACCAACCCCCTTGGAATATGACACTTGATATTATATTTTAAATATCCTATGCTATGGACGATAGGTACACTTTCTTATAGTTCGTAGAATTGGAGAAAACACCTCTTAAATTTTACGTATCAAGGACTTCTTGAGGTGACACACCTTGGTTCTCTCCCCCTCTACAACGAACCCATGTGGTTGTTCTATATATACCTCTTCTTCTAATGATCCATGAAGAAAATCATTCTTTATATCCAAATTGAGCATGGTCCAATGTTGAGAGGCTACAAGAGATATGAGTAGGCGAATGAGGACATTTTGGCCACCGGGGCAAACATTTCATCATTGTCCCCTCTAAAAGTCTGAGCATAGCCTTTGACGACCAAACACGCTTTCAGGCTATCAAGAGAACCATATACATTAGCTTTGACAGAGTATATCCATTTTCATCCAATAACACACTGATGGAGGGCAAGGGAACTAAGTCCCATGTTTGATTTATGTATAGGGCATCCAATTCATCTTGCATTGTCGCAACCCAGCCAGGTTGAGCTTGTGCATCAGTAACAGTGGGGGGAATGATGCGGTGTTCAAGTATGGAGATTAATGCAGTATAGCAAATAAACCTTGTGAAAAACAAAGGTTTGTCCCAACAAGCATGAGTTCCCTTACACGCTACAATGCGTGGCTTCGCGTCGAAAGGCAAACATTTGCGTTTGCACCAACAATTTCTTCCCGAAGACAGTCATAGGACTACCATTGGAAGAGTTAGGCTGACGTGGATTCGTGGATGTACTATTAGAGGAGAGACTAAAGTAAACTTGTCCCTAAAGAGGACTCAGGATGTCAGCCATGGAAAGCACTATGAGTTCGGGACGTGGTATGAGAATAGAATCAAGAGAAGAGTCAACAATTGTTGATCTAGGAGTAGTTGGAAGATAAGCGTTAGATTCAAGAAAAATAACGTCAGCGGAAATGATGGGTCTTTTCAGATAAGGAGAATAACATTTATAACCTTGAGTAGTATGTAAATATCTAAGCAATAAGCATTTTAAAGGGCGAGGGTCAAGTTTGGAAACAGAGAGATGAGCATCCCTAATATAGTAGACGCACCCAAATACACGTAAAGGTAGGGAGTGACTAGACTAGTGGGGAATAAAGTTTGGTATGGTGTCTCCCCCTGAAGAATATAAGAGGGAAGACGATTATTTAAATCTGTGGCTGTAAGGATAACATCATCCCAGAAGTGTTTTGGAACATGTCTATGATGAAGAATGACACGAGTAACTTAAAGGACGTGGAGATTTTTTCGTTCAGCCACACCCTTTTGTTGGGGGGTATCGTGACAAGTAGTTTAATGCAGTATACCGTTGTCAGAAAGGAAAGAAGAGATAGATTGAGATAAGTACTCTTTTCTGATATCAATGTGAAGACATTTAATAAAAAGGGCAACCCGGTGCATAAAGCATCCCCGTGCAGCGAGGGTGCGAAGACATTTAATAGGAATAGAAAATTGAGTAAATATTTCTTTCCACAAATTTTTAAAAATAGAAGTTCAGAACGATTTTTCATTAAGTACACCCAATTCATGCGAGAGAAATTATCAATAAAAGTAGCATAGTATTTATCTCCTAATAAAGTAGGCATCAGTTCGAAGGACATAAATAACTCTATGATGCATATCAAAATGACAAGACTCACAATTGAGATGGGAAACATTTCCCAACATAAGATACAAACGACGCAAAACAGAGATAGACGGGTGTGACCATGACGATAATGGAGATCCATTGTCTTGACGGAAGCAGCAAAACAAGCAAGGGGAGAGACGTCATCCAGGACATACACTCCGCCACTCAGCTTCCCTCTCCCAAGAATACGGCTCGTCGAGTATTCTTGAAAAACACAACCAGAAGATGTACATGTAACAGTGCAGTTTAAAGCACGAGTGAGCTTACTAATGGACATTAAGTTGTAAGCAGATTGAGGAATGTGAGCAACCAAGGACAATCATGAGCGTCACATCACAACTACAAAACCCAATAATGGGTACAGTTGATCGATGTGCCAGTGTAATAGACGATCCACTATGACGTTTGTACGAATTTAAGATACCTAAGGTACTAGTGAGATGATTTGAAGCCCCTGAATCTTCCAGCCAACGGACCGATCACTGAGAAGTACATGCTGGCTGAATAGTTTGAGCAATAGCTGCACTGTGGGTCAGAGGCTCAATCTGGAAAGCATGAAGACGATGATACTTGTTACGATACTGCTTCCGCCAACGCACATCAGATCGCAAGAGGAGCGCATATGGAAACCACCTTAATTAATTAATGTAATTAATTGGTATTAATTAATTAATTCGTATTAATTAATATTAATTAAATATTGTTTTAATTGCTTATTGTCATGTGAGCCCCCCCTCCCTATATAAGGAGGAGATATGAGAGTGTTTATTTCATCTTTAAGACCTTAGGGTTTTGGCTCTCACTTGAGAGAGGGGTTTTAGGAGGAACCAGCCTCCTAGATCTTGGCCGGCGTCCGCGCCGGATTGTATCCGTTTTTCCCGTTTAATGCAAGCATGCCTCATGATTTGTTCAATACTCCATCAATGGTCCGACCTGCCGCCCCCGTCCGCTCGCTCCCAGCCGCCGGGGATCAATCCACGATGAACACTCGCCTCACCGCCATCGCCGTCTGTGCCACGCTCGATCAGCGCACAACGATGCTCGCCAACATTCTCGTCACGGCGCAGCGCCTCCACGATAGGCTCGATCGACTCCGACTGCCCGATTCCGCACCGCCTCTACAGATACCGCAGCTCCCGCACGACCAGATTCCAGCGGATCCCGCACATCCCGCACCGCAGCTTCCAGCCGTTCCCGCGTCGCCCGCTTCCAGCAGATCCCGCACCAACAACGCCCAACACCGACCCCGCAGATCCCGCACCGCCAGCGCCGCACCAACAGCGTTGCCGATTCCGCAGATCCCGCACCAACAGTAGCTCCCGCACCAACAGCGCCGCCGATCCCGCACCAACAGCAGATCCCGCACCAACAGCAGATCCCGCACCAACAGCGCCGCCGATCCCGCAGATCCCGCACCGCCAGCGCCCAACACCGCCGATTCCGCACCGCCGCCGGCAGCCCGTTTCACAACGGCTTCCGCCCACCGCAGCTCCAACACCGACCCCGACAGTCAGCTCCAACCCGTGCAGATTCCAGTGACCGCCCCTCTACGCGCTCGTCTTCTTCCTCCGCCGCATGCGTCGAGTCCTCTTCCCGCTCGGCTACTCTTCCCCTCCTTGAGCCGCACGCTCTCTTTTTTTTTTCCATGGGAACTCTCCCTAATCCCTGTACCTTTCTGTCTTCTGCCGCCTCCCCCACTCCCCTAAACCTCCAGCTACCCCCCTCTTTTCTCTCTCAACCTTTTATCATTTCGTCGTTTTATTCACATTCTCGCTACTCCACGACGACAAGTGGTATGTCGTTTCCGTTCTTAAAGACCCCGACAAACATTTTAGCCTTGACCTTGGGGCCAAGGTCAATTTTCAAGAGCGGCCTATTGTTACGATACTGCTTCCGCCAACGCACATCAGATCGCAGGAGGAGCGCATATGAAAACCACCTTAATTAATTAATGTAATTAATTGGTATTAATTAATTAATTCGTATTAATTAATTAATATTAATTAAATATTGTTTTAATTGCTTATTGTCATGTGAGCCCCCCTCCCTATATAAGGAGGAAATATGAGAGTGTTTATTTCATCTTTGAGACCTTAGGGTTTTGACTCTCATTTGAGAGGGGTTTTAGGAGGAACCAGCCTCCTAGATCTTGGCCGGCGTCCGCGCCGGATTGTATTGGTTTTTCCCGTTTAATGCAAGCATGCCTCTTGATTTGTTCAATACTCCATCAATACTCCTCTTAAGATATTTCAAAAGTCCTCTGGCCCCAAATCCAGATGCAGAGTCAGCAAGGTGGGCAGAGCATGAAGATGAAGGAGGCTTGGTTGCCCATTTAGGCTTTCCATGGACAGCCCAGCAAGTGCCTTTGGTATTGCTCCGACGCTTGCAATGAGTGTAATGTCTCGTGTCGTTGTCACTACCATGTACAGTGCGACCCCCTCGGCCACCCCCTCTCCCACCACGAGAGACAAGTGACAACGGATCACCAAAGGCAACATGTAATGCAGAAGGAGCAGAGATTCCTGCCTTGGTCTGACGAGTATATAGTAGCAGTCTGTAGAGTAGACAGGCTGGCTAGCATTTCAGTCTGTCATAGAGAAGTTGGAATCAAGGCCATTCAATAGCCAAACTAGTACGAGGTGCTCCTGCTGAGCCTGCTGCTCCTCTCTGGTGGTAGGAATCTCCCAAAGATCAAAGATCTCATTTGCAAGAACCTTTCATTCGACGAAGTATTCATTGACTGAACATGCACCCTGTTTTAGTTCACCCATCTTTGGGAAGAGTTTACCCAGGTAGGTGAGATTGTTCGTCCGAGACGACATCATATGCAATGTATCCCATAACTCCTTAGTACTGTTGCAGTTTTTACACATTTACTGAACAAAGGGATCCATAGAACTCAGCAAAAGAGCAAAGATCCAACAATCATCACTATACCAATCCTCATACGCTTGACTCCATGTAGCATCAGTTGGGAGCCTGGTAAGATGGTGCATGTGTCATATGCCAACCAGACCCCCTTTTTCCATAGTTGGAAGTTTGATGAGGTAAGAATAGAAGTGGCAAGCCCGGCATTAGGAGGGAATGCATTGTTGTAATCCCCATACAGTATGGTTGTAGGGGTATTAATCGTTGATAAGGATTCATTGATGTTCTTTGTCATGATGAAGAAGGGAGAATGAACAAATTCTGCCCTAGTGTTAAGGTAAGAAGACAACTACATCATAGATGATCTACTGAGGATTCACAGTGTGTAAGGAAGCATCACACATGTGAAAGCATTCTTATGATAGACCGACAATCACTGCATGAGCGGTCAACATAATAAATACCTTAGGACTCGTCGTCCACAATATCAGTTGAAGGACACCATGGATCGACGGAAGGTAACCCTACCTCTATCGATCAGCGCTATCACCAGTCAGAAAAGGGCTCATGGTTCAGATGTGGCCTATGTCATCGAAGGCAAGGCGGCTTCCTGCCGCACAAATTCAGGACATGCCGGAAAGCACGCGCGGCTTCATCGAAAGATAGGATGACGGGACCAGGTTCGGATCCTGCCGCTCATGCCATCAGCGGCTTCGCCGTCGATCGGCGAGAGACGCGGATCGTCGAGGAGTCAGGATCAGGTTTGCAGCTTCGTTATCACTCAGAGAGGCACTGATCGGACGCGGCTGTATTTTTTTCTTAACTGGGCTCTGATACCATGTTACTTAGGTTTAGGAGAACTTCATACCTCACAAGAGGTATAAGGATTATGTATAAAGTACGAAATACAGAAGATATGAAATACGTAATACGGCATTAACATCTAACAAATCTTAGATAGTTTATTTTAGGAAAATTTTGAAGACCAACTATGCCAGAAATATATATAAAATCAAGCATTATCCCCAAATCTATTTTTTTCTCAAGAAGGATTGGCAATGACCTATGAATTCCTATTTAATTTATAGGTGTTGTAACTGGTAATCCTGTGAATGTGATTGGTTTAATAGGCATTTCTTTTATGGCTTCTATTCTGGAGTAGGTTCATCCCTGATCTCCTTCTAACATGCACAATCCCAGGAGAACGTGGTAGGCACTCTCCTAAGGCATACATTTACAGGAAGATATGGAGAGAATGGTATGTTTGATGACTTGTTCAAATCCAATGCCATTAATCATGTAAACTGTTGAAATAGCCCATGTGTTTGACCCATTTGGTGGCCCAATTACTCCTCTTCTATATCTCTTTAGTCCCACATTGTGTATAGGATTTCTCTCTCTCATCTCTCTCCTATAAATATGTACTCTCTCTTTGTCTAAAATACAAGAAATACAAACACGCTTTTGCGTTTCTCTACATGGTATCAGAGCGAACGGTCTCTCCCGTATTCTAACCGCCCGCCTCTTTTTTTTTAGACCGCAGCCTGTGCGGTTTATCCCTTCAAAAACCGCAGTCTGTGCGGTCTATCTTTTCCAAGATCGCAGCTCGCAGTCCGCTCCCCTGCGAGGATCGCCCCCCCTCTCTACTCTGCTCTTCGTCGCTCTTTATAGGCTTCGCAGCCTGTGGGCCCCTCCGCTGCTGATTTCGCAGCCCGCCCCGTCTAATCTCACCGATCTGCAGAGCTCTCCCGGTCTCGCTGCCGACCTCCCTGTCGATCTTCCTACCGCTCTGCCAAGCTCGGCCGATCCTCCTCTCCTCGTCTGATCTCGCAAAACCGCCGGTCTCTCTCTCCTGCCGTTTTCACAGACCGCCCGGGCTATCTTGATCGCAGCGATCTCTTCTTCTGCCGGTCTCCTCCGGCTCGCTGCGGTCTCAAGCCGTGCTGCTCTGCTTGTGCTCTGTTTAGCCCGCTGCCAGCTTCTCGTGCGATCTCCTCAGCTCGCCGAGACTCAGCCCGCTAATCTCCTGCTCTCCAGACCGCTGCTCCAGCACGAGACCGCTACTCCAGTCTCGCAGCTCGCGCGATCTCCTCTTCAGCAGCAGACCGCCGCATCCTCTGCCCGTTTTGCGATCTGCCGAGCTCATCTCGCCAGCGCCAGCGATCTTCTCCTCTCCTTCAGCGAGCTCTTCTCAAACCGCCGCGGTCTCGGCAAACCGTGCGGCCTGCTCTCCTCAGACCGCCAGCCAGGGTCTGTTTCTCGAACGGCCTGCTCCTATGTCCGCCAGTCCGCTGCCTCCTCTGCGCTAATGGGCTCGTCTGAGAACTCCTCGACTTTGCCTCCTGAGACCGCCCGCCAGCACTCTCCTAGTGAGCTCCGTGATGAGCTGCGGATTACTACCATCTCCCTCTCTGGGAAGAAAAACTTCATGCCCTGGATGCACTCTGTCCGCCGCGTCCTTCAAACCATGGGCCTTGCTTCTCATCTCACCCAGGATCCCCCAACTCCAGTCACCGAGGAATGGTTGCGGGACGATGGCCGCGTTCAGACATGGATTCTGAACTCGCTGGATGGCGAACCTTATGAAATGGCCATGTACCTTGAGACGGCCAAAGCCATGTGGGACGAGCTCCAGTCCCTGTACTCCGAAAAAGATAGCCTCCAACGTCTGTTCGATATCATCACCGACCTACAGGCTCTGGACACCACCGGGCCTAACATGACCTCTGTCGTTGCCCGTGTCAAATCTCTGGCTGAAGCATGGATCCAACATCAGCCCTCAACAAATGATCATGCTACTCAGCGGGCTCAGAAGGAGGCAGTCTGCATTGCTATGCTCATGGCCCGGGTCCCACCTCATCTTCTGGGCCTTCGGGCTCAGATCTTGGCCTCAGCTACCACTCCGTCTCTATCAAGTGTGTGCTCCATGCTCCTCCGAGTCACACCACCTCTTGATATCACGGCACCTACCTCACTGGCCCTCCTCCAGCACGCTCCCGCTTCTCCTTTTCTTCCTCCTCCACCTACCCGGGGAGGCCGGTCTGGCGCTCGGGGAAGAGGTCGGGGTGGCCGGGGGAGACCTAAATGCTCGTTCTGCGGTCGTGATGGTCATTATGAGGCCACATGCTTTCGTAAAAACGGACATCCTCCTCGTCCTACATCATCCCTTGCCACGGAAAGTCCATCCACCTCAAGCAATCCGGTGGACCTTGACGCAGTCCGCCTCCAACTCCAACAACTCCATGGACTTCTCAGCCCTACTTCTGCATCTGTCGCCTCCGTCTCCAATGAAGGTATGACTTGTCTCTCCACTAGCCCAGGTTGGATAATGGACTCTGGTGCTACTCATCATATTACCTCGCGGCAACCAACTCAATATTTGGATACTCCTCATCCAAAGTGCATCACTGTGGCCAATGAGGATACTGTTCCCGTCTCCGGTTCTGCTGACATCTCGCTCACCTCCTCTCTTTCTCTTCGCTCGGTTCTTCATGTTCCGGGCTCCTCTTTCAATTTACTTTCCATTGGTCGTCTTACTAATGACTTGGATTGTTCTGTCACATTTAACCCCTCGTCTTTTTTGATACAGGATCGACGGACGCGGACTACCATTGGTAAAGGACGATTGCGGAACAGACTCTACCTCCTTGACGACTCTCCCACCATCCTCTCCTCTGTCTCCTCCATAGACTGGCACCGACGCCTCGGGCACCCTCCTCTACCCGTCCTCCAGAAGGCTCTCCCTGATGTACCTCTTTCTCAGTTTAAATGTGAAACTTGTATTTTCGGCAAACAACCGCGTTCTTCTTTTCCCGCACATTGTACTCGGAGCCCGACTCCTTTTGATTTAGTGCACTCCGATATTTGGGGGCCATATAAAACTACTAGTATTTCTGGATATCGGTATTTTCTCACTTTTGTTGATGATTACTCTCGGTTAACGTGGCTATACCTGCTTCATGATCGCTCTGAGCTCCCTCGTGTCTTTTGAGCATTTGTCCTCGAGACCCGTACGCAATTCTCCACTACCATCAAAACCTTACGCTCCGACAATGCTCGCGAATACACAAGCCACGATATCGCCACTCTATGCTCAGACTTCGGAATCATCCATCAAACATCCTGCGCTTACACCCCTCAACAAAACGGCGTGGCCGAGCGAAAGAACCGTCACCTTCTCGAGGTTGCCCGCTCACTTATGCTTCACATGAACGTTCCTAAATCATATTGGAACTTCGCGGTCTCCACTGCCTGCTTCCTTATCAACCGTCTCCCCTCATCTGTTCTCCATAATAATACTCCGTTCAGCCTTCTTTTTCCTTCTACTCCAGCCTTCTCTCTCACACCCCGCACCTTTGGGTGCACCTGCTACGTCCACATCTTGGGACCCTCCATGGATAAGCTGGAACCTCGTGCTACCAAGTCCATCTTCGTCGGCTACTCTCGAACTCAGAAAGGTTACGTCTGCTACTTCCCTACAACCCGTAAAATAACGGTCTCTGCCGATGTTACCTTCTGGGAGGATCAGCCGTTCTTTTCTGATCCTGTATCCACCCTTGCACCACCACCCGCTCCGCGACCTGTCATCCCGGTCAACGACACTTCCGTTCCTGTTCCTCCATCTCCGACTCCTGATATTGCTCCCACTCCAACCTCCATTATCTCTAAACCACCGATTATCCGTGTCTACACTCGTCAACATCCTCGTTCCGATCCGACTCCGCAGTCCGACTCGACCTCAGGTGCTCCGTGTTCTGCTGATCAGGTACCAGAATCGACTGCCCATCCTTTGGCGAATTATATGTCCTTACATCGCCTCTCACCCCACCTTCATACTCTGGCCACTTCTTTATCGTCAGTTGC
The DNA here is from genome assembly GCA_033032865.1 of Dactylorhiza incarnata. Taxonomy (NCBI): domain Eukaryota; kingdom Viridiplantae; phylum Streptophyta; class Magnoliopsida; order Asparagales; family Orchidaceae; genus Dactylorhiza; species Dactylorhiza incarnata. Next base: position 5,860,862 of record JAWHQI010000120.1, on the reverse strand, counting down.
AGTTCATAACTCTGTGCAGGAGGCTCTTCAACATCCTGGCTGGCGTGCCGCCATGGAAGAAGAAATGGCCGCGTTGTGGGCAAATCAGACCTGGCAGCTGGTGGATCTTCCCCCTGGCCAGAAAACTGTTGGTTGCAAATGGGTCTTTGTCATCAAGCATGCTGCGAATGTGACCATTGACCGCTTAAAAGCCCGACTAGTGGCTCGCGGCTACACCCAACAACAAGGTTTGGACTACGACGAAACATTCTCTCCCGTCGCCAAACTAAACACAGTACGGGTTCTTCTCTCCGTTGCTGTGCACCGCCAATTGCCCTTACATCAACTGGATATTAAGAACGCCTTCTTAAATGGTGATCTCACTGAAACGGTGTACATGCAGCAGCCGCCCGGGTTTGAGACCACGGGGGAGTCTAGGACCCCGAAAGTCTGTCATCTTTTGCGGTCTCTCTATGGTCTCAAACAGTCTCCTCGAACATGGTTCGACAAGCTCAGCAAGGTCCTTCATGAAGCAGGGTTTACTCGGAGCTCGGCTGACTTCTACCTGTTTACTCGCCACCAGGCAACAGGCACCGTTCTCCTTCTTGTCTATGTGGATGATATCATTATCACAGGCAACGACTCAAAAGGAATTCAGGCGATCAAACAACAACTCAGCTCCGTGTTCCAAACAAAAGATCTGGGGAATCTTCATTACTTCCTGGGCCTGGAGGTAGCCAGGCGACCAGATGGCCTTGTTCTATCTCAGAGAAAGTATTGCCTCGACCTTCTTCATGATGCAGGCTACTCCGGCTGCAAACCCATCAATACTCCAATGGACGCAAATCACAAGATTTGTGCTCAGTCCTCTGACTCTGATCTCTTGCTTCAGAACCCGGAATACTATCGCCGTCTGGTTGGAAAATTGATCTATCTGACTGTTACAAGACCAGATATCTCCTTTGCTGTCGGTATTGTCAGCCGTTACATGCACGCCCCTCGTTCCTCTCATCTTCAGGTTGTGGAACGGATTCTCCGATATCTAAAAGCGGCTCCTGGTCAAGGCTTGGTATACAAGACCTCATCCTCAACTCCAACACTGGTGACATACTCTGATGCTGACTATGCCGGCTCTCTGGATGATCGTCGGTCAACCAGTGGCTTCTGTACGTACTTCGGAGGACATTTGATTGCCTGGCGTAGCAAGAAACAAACAGTGGTTGCGCGCTCCTCAACAGAAGCAGAATACAGGGCAATGACATCTGTGGTCTCTGAACTTACATGGCTTGAAAGTCTTCTCACGGATCTTGGGGTAAAACTTCCTGCTCCTGCTCTTCTACTTTGCGACAGTCAGGCTGCTATACATATTGCCAAGAACCCGGTCTTCCACGAAAGAACCAAGCATATCGAGGTCGACTGCCACTTTATCCAGGAGAAATTACAAATGAAAAAAATCGAGCTAAAACATGTCCCTGGTACTGAACAAGTTGCGGATGTCCTCACAAAGGCACTGTCCAGTACCCTCTTCTATCAATGCTTATCCAAGCTTGGCGCATACGATTTGTACGCTCCAGCTTGCGGGGGAGTGTTGAAATAGCCCATGTGTTTGGCCCATTTGGTGGCCCAATTACTCCTCTTCTATATCTCTTTAGTCCCACATTGTGTATAAGATTTCTCTCTCATCTCTCTCCTATGAATATGTACTCTCTCTTTGTATAAAATACAAGAAATACAAACACGCTTTTGCGTTTCTCTACATAAACATAAGCCTAGATAATCGTTGTTTCCCTGAATGATTGGGCTGAGATTTTTAGAGTTGTGGAGAGGGTTCAGGTAGCTATTGAGTGGCTATTGATACTTGATCATCACAGTATCATCGTAGTTGTATGAATCCACCCCACTGCATATTTTGGCTGTAATCTGATACATTTTTGTTGTACCATTCTTGTTAAATATTTTACCGCCTGCTAAAGCTTCATAATTGAAATTGGAGTAACCTTTTATTTAAATTTGGCTTTATAAATGTATTTTATTAATCCTTTCCTTGAAAATTTGCTTTTATTTTTTTCCTAGTCTTTTAATTATATGATTAGATATCGTTGTATTAACTACAATTATCATCCTATTTAGAGGAGCTGTGACAATGAATTTTTTTACTTTTTTTCTCAAGTTCGTTTGTTTTCTCTAATTCACAATAGAATCTCCAGTCTATTGAAATTGTTTCAGCAATGAATTTATTTCTCTCTAATTCAGAAAACTCACAAAGGGTCTATGCGATGTGATTCAAGATTTTAGTTTGGTTAATTTCACTACGTTGGATATACAGGTTGTTCTCCCTCCTTTGCCTTCTCATGCTAATTTTTCTGTATTTGGTTATGACCCACTGGGTGCTTTACCTCTCAGGATAAAGAAAGTGTTGCAAATCTTGTGAAGCTTATAGATAAAAGTAACGGATTTATATTTGCTGGTATCGAAGGAAGTGTTGTGGAGTTTAGCAAGATAGCAGCTGCTCCTCTCGACTGGGATTATAATAGATATCCTTTTTTTGCTTTCTATTTTTTATCTAAATGATATTAATAGCTTGGTATAGCTACCATTATTGTTGAAATCACTGTCATCTTATGGTTATATATCTATTAGTGGCCCTGCCTAAATATCTTTCTCCTAGGAAATTATTACCTTTTGGATTTTGCAGGTCATCCTCCAATAAATTCTTGAGGTACTGCCGTACTTCAGTCGGCAGTTTTTTGCATTGTTTATTTTACTCCCTTCAGCATAGTTATCATTCCTTAAAATAGTTACAGTCAGACTGTAATTGATATAATAGTATACACATTTCAATTTTTTTACTTGTAAGTTGACTAACTCAATTCCTTGAAGTTTTCAAGTTATACATTATTCTTCACCTTTCTTTAACATTAGTGCTTACAACAGCTGCAGTTCAAGAGAAGTACATGGATGATGATGTTTTTTGATAAATGTTAGAGCTTGATGAAGTAATCGATTGTGGTGAGGGCAGTGTTTATCTTAGTTGTTCTTATTCCTTTTCTGAAGTAGTTTAGTTTGATACATGCTACATTAGCAATCGACTACTCAGCATTTCTTTTGATTAGGTTTGAACACTATTTGAAATCTTAGCTCAACCCATTGTTAATGCTAAAACCTGCATGTTTGAGTTTTTGAAAGCATGAAGTCAAGTCGAAATATTTGGAATATCAGAAAGCATTGAAAGTATAAATGAAAGCTTTAGATAGAAGTTATGGACTTGGGATTTAGGATTTGAATTAAACTCTCAGATGTATCATAGGTGCTGGCTACTTTCTCTATTGGAAAGGATCAAAGTCATTGCAGTTCGATATCAAATGAGTTTAGGGTCCGTTCGGATCGTGAGTTTTGGTTTTAAAGAATTGGAATTCAGTAAAACCAAAAACCAGTAGGTTTTGGTTTTGCTAAATTCCAAAAAAGCTGTTCGGCTGCAGGAATGTTTTAAGCTGCAGGAATTGGAATTGAGTAATTTTGCTGTTCGGATGCAGGATGGAATTCATTCGATGGGCACAATTTTGCTGTTAGGGCATCATAAATAAATTAGAAATTCTAACCAATGATTTTATTCCATCCATATTATGCATGAATGAACTCAATCCAACTGGATGCAACAACAGAAGTACTAAATAGATCGGAAAAGACCTAATGAAGAAATCATTGGTTAGAGAGGTATCTGTGAAATGCATCGGAAATGTTACAGTAAAATGCCTAATAAATCACCGACAAAAAAACCAGGCGCAGGAGAAAAACTGCATCGCAGCCGAACAGCTTCATTGATCGGAAATAAACTGAAGTGATTTCTCAGCCGGCGATGGAGGAGGTTGAAAGAGAAAAAGCCACCGTCGATCAGAAGTGATTGCGATATGTTCGGAAGTAAGACTGCATCGCAGCCGCCAGAGAAAAACTGCATCGCAGTCCGCAGAGTTACGTAAAGAAAAAACTGCATCGCAGCCGGCGATGAGTTCGGCGCGGGAAGAAGATGGAACAGGAGGACTACGGGCGCTCTTCCGTGAAAAACCAAGGTTTGGGACAGGTTTTGGGGCTAGGTGAATATGAAAAGCCACGATTTTCCCCATTTCCATTTCTCACGTAATTTCCTGCGAACCGAACAGCTGTAAAGGCTTTATTAATCCTGAAAACCAAAAACAAAAACCAAATGACGCGAACCGAACGGACCCTTAGGGATTACTCGACGAGAGGTCTGTTCAAGATGACCTACATGATCCTTAAGCAGTGGTGCTAGATCTTGAAGAAACTGGAGCACACAATGCTTCCGATGCTAGGTCATCCATTGGTATTGTAGACCTGTCAAAGTAGAAGTAGCCTTCTTTGTTCTAGAGAATTTTGCCGGATCAAGATGGATATATACCTGAAAGTGGAGGTTAAAATCCGTAAAAACGTTATATAATGTATTCCTCCAGTATAACATTCGTTATAACTATTTTCCTTTGATTCAAATTTTTTCACATGTCCAAATGGACTTGTGTGAAAGTCACAATAGTATGGTTCGATTCTCTGTTTATCATATAGATAGTGGAGAACATCTTGATGAATAATTTTTCTGGATCAAAACCTGGTGGCATGAATGAATACCAAGAGTATCGTCCATGAATCTCACTGGAAGTTATTGAAGATATGTGTTGGAACATGATTCGACACTCTTTTGATTTGAGAATAATAAATCATGATAGGTATTAATTTCTATTTGCAAATGTTTCATAGTGTGCATGAACAAATATATAATGCTACAGGTATTGGAGCATCAGGAACTGAGTGCGCTAACGAAGATCAATAATGCTCAAGATCAACCACTATCGCCAGCGGTTCCTGCTACCGCCTAGTGATAGCACTCGACGTACGTCGACTTGCAGTTGACGATCGGCTGTGGACTCAAGGAATTCTGGACTGCCTGGAGGATTTTCAAGAAATACGCTACCACCAGTGGTAGCTGCTAACGACCAACGGCGGTAGCAGCTCAAAAGAGTGACATGGAGCACAACCCATGGATGGTTCAAGTTAACCTGGATGAACATCAACGTTTGCACTACCGCCCCGCGGTATCAACTAGCACCCCACAGTAATAATACAGAGTTTTCGCGAAGAAAAAAATTAAACACTACCGCTCGGCGGTAGTGAATATCGCCATGCGGTAGCTACTATCACCAGGTGGTAGTGCTACTACATAAGGAAATCCCCGTGTTGTAGAGGTGGAACAGAGCGCAGGCTATTCAAATTTTACTACCGCCCCGCTGTAGTAGCTAACTTCAGGCGATAACTCTAGCTTCATATAGAAACCCCTGTGGTGCAGAGGAGAAATTCGAGCGCGAGATATTTGATTTTCAACATTACCGTCTGCCAGTAGCTCCGAGAACATAAAACTCGTTTTAAACCCGGGTGATTTTATTCTAGCTCGAGAAATTTCAAAGTGTTCTCCCTAGCTGACTTGGAGCCCTGAAGAACTCCCTTCCTCTCATTCTAAAGGATTCAAAGGAAGATGCAAAGATTAAAGATCATTCAGGAGAAAGTTTCACCAAGGACGACACGTAATCTCGTGCGAGACTTGGTCCTCTTCCTTTGTCTTCAGTCTCAGGGGAGTATCTACAAAACTTATTTTAGATGTCTCTATTGTATTTTCTATTTTCTCTTTAATTTGAACATTGAATATTGCAATCTGTAGAAATCTTCTCGTGTGTGGCGACTAGATCGTGGTAGGTCTAGGGTGCGGAATTCACTTTGAGTGTGGTGACTAGATCTTAGGTTAGGTTTAAGGAGATCTTCTGGGAGGAGAGGCTTGAGGCAAATCCTGGGGTGAGATCTTGATGTATTGCTGCAGATATTAGTTTAAAATTGAAGCATAAAGTAAAACTACTCGGGGTACATTGACATGTCCACTGCATAATACTTGACGTACATCAACTTCTTCCTTTAGTATAACTCGACGTACGATGACATCTCTTCTTAACTCTTGAGTTGTTCATCTATGCTTTGACTACTTAATCATAGCATTGTCATAACTACAAAATTTGTCTTTATGCAAACACATGACTTTATTCATCTGAAACAATTTGATATACCAAATCAATAAGTTTTTCTCAACAATCTCCCCCTATTTGGTATAACAAGTTTTTTGAACAAGAAGAATTTATCAAAGCTTTATCAATATTTAATAGCAAATTATTGGTATTAAACCATACAAGACTTTTACTATTGCATAGTTTTGTTAATAATTATTGGACCCCCTGTTTGTACCACTTATTAAGCTCAGAACTCAGAATTTTAGAACTCAGGAATTTCATTTAGAGGCAGTAAGTAGAGATGGATTTGAATGACAAATTATGAAATAGTTAGAGAAGAAAACCATCAACCAAACCAGACAACAGTAGGTAAAAGAGTAGTTTAGAAAATGATTAATTTACAGATCCATCAAATAGTTAGAAAATTATCAAATAGAGAGAGTTATCAAATAGTTGGCGAATAAGAGTTAGACTCTCAACTCCTCACTCCCCTGGATGCAAGAATTGACTTTCCAGGCAACACTACTTGGTCTCATAGTTAGAGAATAAAAGTTAGACTCTCAACCCCTCAATCCCCCTGGATCTAAGACTTGACTTTCCATGCAATACTACTCTCCCCCTCAATGCTTTATGAATGAAGAAAACATTGACATCCTCTGAAAAGAATTATTGTACTGGAGGACGAGTCATCACAATAATTCAATTCTTCTTCAGAAACTCCTGTCATTTCTTCAAGATAGTAATTTACTATTAATGTTTGTTCTGTAGGAAGACCAACTTTATTGCTGCAGAGACGAGGATACATTTGACTTAAGACCACGCTTATAACCCGTCCAGGATAAATAATTGGTCGTAACAGCCTATACACAATCTTTTTGTATATCAATAGACCTCAGTTACATACCCTCTTAACACAACTCTCATCATGAGTAGGAGCACTTCTCCTGAAAATCAGTTGTATGTTACATACTTTCCTAGCACCGTTATACCCAAGATATCTCCTAAAAGTGGAAACTCCGTGCCTATTTCATTTCTTTCAACTCTTTCTGAGTTGCCCCCACAAAACCTCATATAGCTAGTAAGGCCATACCTTTCTCTTCAGCTGTTAAATGTTTTTCATTCTCAACACTCTCAAAAGTCGAAAGTACTGTCAATCATCCCAGGATTAAGAATAACATTAACAAAATGAACAATGACTTTTATATGATTTTCTGAAGAGATCTTAGCACTAGCATGAAACTCAACTAGTTCAGAGGGATAGATAGAAGCAGGAAGAGATAGGAAAGATTCTAACTTACTACTTTTCAGCAAACTTACAACATTCTTAAAGACTTCACTATGATTTCAAAGCTTTTGAGATCAAGTTCATATCCTGTGCTGATTCGAACTTGCCCACAAGCCATTAGTATTGAGAGGAGAAGAAAGGAAAGTAGGAATGCCGATTATGAAAAGGGTTAGATAAAGAAGAAGATGAAAGAAAGTAGAAGAATATCGAGTCAGTTTTTTCCGACACTACTAGAGTTGTTTCTTTCTTTCTTTCTTTATTTAGTCTGATTTGACTTCACGAGATAAATAGAGTTCAAGCCTCTAGAATGCCATTTTTAGTTATTAAAATAGAATATTGTACCGTTTCTTATTCTTTTGAGTCCCAACACCATTCGTGTCTTTATTTGGTCAAGATATTATTCCACTCAAGAGTTTATGATCTCAGTTCTAATTCCCTAATCAATTAGTTAGCATAGAACAATGACTAATCATATTAAGACATTCTTAAGTGTAAGGTTCTAAATTAGTGATGATGAGCAAAATATCAGATATTGTCTAGGAGCAAAAATGAATTCTTACAAACCAAAATAGTATGCCCAAAATTTGTGTTTATAAACTGTTCATTTGAAACTCCTAATAAAAGAGAACTTCTCCATTGCCTTCTTCAGCTCCCCTGGGTTGTTGCACCCTCCCCATGCTCCTCAGGCTTCTTCCCAAGCCATCATCAATTTTCTTGTTGTGCTCTTTCACAGTCTGTGCTGCAACAACTGCTTCGTCGTGTTTATTGTCCTCTACCGCCTTCTCTTTCTCTTTTTCAGTACTTTCATGAGACTGTATTGACTTTGACAAGTCTTCAATTTGGCCTTGAAGGTTCTGGAAGCCCATCTTCACAAAATCAAATGACTTTCATTTCAGACTGAATCTCTTTCAGTATAAACACATTATTTTCAACATGTAGAGGGGGTGGAACTATTGGAGGCACATCGGTTTTGGGTGGAGATATTTCTAGAGAGGGTTCAACTCCTTCCTGGTGTGATTGAGAGGAAATAACTATCGGAGCGGAAGGTGCTGATAGAAAGTGTTTCCGTTTCTGACGGTGAGAAGACTTAGAGTATGACAGACACTTTCTTGCGGGTAGTTCTTCCACATGTGTGCCTAGTAGGAATGAGAAAGAATGTGAGAGGATTATGCTCAATATACTCCAAAAGTGTATCGTGGATGATCCTATCTTCTCAATCATGCAATCCAAAACTATCTTTCCCCAGTCAAATTTATTATCCAGTATAATGACAGCCATTAATTTCATAATTGCCTCTGTGATGATGGTATGAGTTGCCATTTTACACATGATCACCTTCCCAACCAGGTCTGTCAAGAATCCAAATTCTTCTAGGAGTTTAGACTTCATTACGTCTTGAGGTTTCTTCCCTAGGTATAGTGCTATCTCTACTTCTTCATACGTTATCTCGGTATTATTGCTACCTGTTGGTAGCTCAAATACTTGGGAGATAATAGTAGAATTTATAACAATTTCTTTATTTTCAACTCTAGCCTTGATTGAAGATCCTTCTGAATGAGCACTTCTGAAAAATTGAATCACATCATCTCTAAATAGCCTTCCGGACGCAAAGACTAATTCTCTAAATGACTCTTCTTTAAAAGATCAAGTATCTACATATACCTATCTGAACAATGCGAGAATGATTCGTAATCGAGCCAGAACCCTATATTAATCTTTGATGCCTTCACATTTAAGAGCGACATGGTTGAACCTAAAAAGGATTAGTAAATGGAGGTAGAACAGTGGAAAGGGATGTGAAGTATATTGGGAAGAGAAGATGAAGAGTCTTAAGAAGTAGATGAGGTTTTACTTACCCTAATTCTTTACGTATTGAAGTCGACGTATAAGTGAGACCAGTTGCCGACATATGTTGAGACCCTCTAGAACACAAAATTACTCAAATGTTTTATGAAGAAAATATTTATCATATATTTTTTTTTTTCATTTTGCATGTTTTTCTATTGCCAAAGAGTATCATATAGTAATTTATAGTTTTGATCAAATCTAAGGAGAGATGACTTAAGCAAATAAACGTGATAATTGTTTGACTCTTTCGTTCTCACAGAATTCAAACAACCTATGAGACTCCCAGTCTATGATCACTTCTGATCATTACAGCTAAAGTATTCAGTTCATTTTGGACTTGTTTGATGAAGCATGAGAGAATCTTGAAGGTATCAGACTAAGTTCTCAGGATGAACACACAAATGAGTCTAGGAGAGTAATTCATAATAACTATTGAGCATGGTTTATCTTCTATGTTATGGTGTCCAAATTGATCCATGATAGGGGGTAATAAAGGAATATGAGGGTCTGTCTTTGTACACCTTAGGATGGAAGATTACTGGTAGATTATACCAACAATTTTTCATCACATGACCTAACTTGTAACAATAAAAACATTCATAATTCTTACACATGTTTTTCTTATAAGCTTGATTAGAGTAAAGAGAAGGTCTTGAAAGAGATCCTTGCATTCTATAATTTTACACAACATCAGTTATACGTTAACTACTAGTCGACGCAAATGATGGATATCTCGACATATATCGAGATAAATAAGACTTATGTTGATTGAAATAGTCTAACTGATTAATTTTTTTATTTATGGGAGTTTTTCCCAGAATTCCTCTTTGCTTTATATGAATCAATTCTTTTTTTAAGTGTTTTGATTGTTTTTTATTATTCTTTTTAGAGTGAACTTTCCTTCTAGCACCTGTTGATGTAGAGAAAATATTGATCATGGAATTTGTTGGTTCTTTTCCTTTTGCACTAATGAGTTTTATTGGATTTTTCCAAGCTAGTGTGTTGGAAGAGTTTTATAGGGAAAGTCAACACCCAGGCTTAGGTTTTTGAACTTGACTGAAAGATTTTCAGAAATTGCCTTTAGCTGCTGGCTCCTCCCATTCAAGCTATCTTTAAAAAGCTTAGCTTTATTTAGTTCAGCTTTTAGATTCGCATTCTCTGATTTTCGAAAATCAAGTTCTCTCACTTGACAATTCTTAATTCATAGTTCACCACAAAAGAGTTTTCTTCTTTTAATTTGTTAGTAAGATAAGCTATTTCTTCTTTTAAAGTCTTTATTTGGTTTTCTGCAACCAATTGGTCTTGACAGAAACCTTTGAATGCTATTTTAAATTCCTTAGATGGAAAAATCAAAATTATTAAAATAAGTTACCTCGTCATTTTCTTCTAGAAGATCACCTTCCTTTTCAGTGAGTTCTATAGCCATCGTGCAAACTTCTTTTGTTTCGCTCTCATCTTCATCAGAGCTTGAAGAGTTTTCAGTATCACTCCAAGTCTCTGCAATGAATTTTTTACCTCTTTTTATTTCTTTTCTTAGGATCATAATTCTTCTTGTGATTCTTGTCCTTCTTCTGGATTTTGTCCTTGATTTGATCAGGACGCTTTGGTGCAATATGCTCAGGTTTCCTGCATGAGAAACATATTATTTCCTTAGAAGGAGTCTTGTCATTACCTTGACTTGGAAGTACTTATTTCATTCCTTCTGAAATCTTCAAATTTATCCATTTCTTGAATCTTCTGGCTAGAAGACTCATCAATTCACCATCTATAGCTTGACTTTCTTCATCAGCAGCCTTGAGTGCTTGCATTTCTGTTTGGAGGTTGAGCAGGTGTTCTCCTTTGCTTCTTCTTCTGCTCTTGTTTTGAGAAGGAGTTCATAAAATTTGAGCTTGCCAAGGAAAGTATGTGGTAATCTCCTTTTGACATCTGGCCTCTCTTATGACCCAGATTCTTGCATCCCATGAGCTTGAGAAGTGCATTAGGAGCTTATCATTTATCTTTTTCACAGAGATTTTCTTTTCAAGTCCCTTTAGTTTATTGACTATGAGACTGACTCTGGAATACATATCTGCCACAGATTCTTCAGAACTTTTCTTAAAGTTCTCATATTGTGAGATCAATAAGGGCTTCCTGTCCCTCCTCTCATCTGAACTTCCTTCAACTAGATTTGTTAGTGTATCTCAAATCTCTTTTGCTGATTGACACTCATCAACCTTTTGGAATGTCATCTGACATTGTGGACACCAGAATATTTATGGCTTTGGCATCACATGCCCTAGCCTTCTTTTGATCTTCTGTCAATTCAGTCTTTGTTATCTGCACAAGTTTCCCATCTGCATCATTCCTGGTAAAACTTACTGGACCTGCAATGATGGATTCAAAAATATCTTCTTCAATTGAATTCATATACAACTTTATTCTAGATTTTCAGAGTAAATTTTTTTAGGTTACAGATTGGAGGTCTGGTGGATACATAATCTCTATTCTGAACCAGAAATTACACTAGTAATTCTTAATACCCTTTGATCTTGTTCAAGGTGTTAGCCTCTTTAAGATCAACCTAGTTCTGATACCAATTGAAATGTAGGTTAGGATGCTAAGAATTACTCTAGAGGGGTGTTGAATAAAGTATTTAATTTTTTTTTCAGTTTTTAATCATTTATAGCACATCCACAGATTAGATTTTTCGTTAATTATAATGTAGTGGAAGAGTAATCAAGAAAAACAATCAAGAGCTATGCAATCCGGAACACTGTTTTTATAGAGGTTCCCTAAATTTGGGTGCGTCCCCTCTTCTACCGCTTGGTAGACTATCCACTATAGACAGTACTGAGTCTTTTGATAAGGAGACTCTTAGAATCGATTACAACTGATTTTGATAAGGGGATTCAAATAACCACAAGAGATCTTGATAAGGTCTCTCAAACCGATAGCCTGTTGATAAGGTGGCTAAACCAAACAAGAATCCTTTTGATAGGGTGGATTAAAACCAAACAAGAACTCTTTTGATAAGGTGGATTAAAACCAATCTGAGAACATTTTGATAAGGTCGACTCAAAATCACTGTTAGGTCCTTTTGATAAGGTGGATCAAAAACCATTGAAAGAGTCTTTTGATAAGGTAAATCCAAAATCACAACCTGATCCTTTTGATAAGGAGGATCAAAATCAACAACGAATCTTTAGGAATAGAGATTCAATAAACTCTTTCAGAAGGTTGCAGACAGAGATAGAATCAGTTGAACTGTTCTTCCTCAACAGGTTCCTGAGGTCTGGATTCTTTATCAGCACTGAGTGAGACAGAGGGAGATAGTTGTCGAGTTTTCTTGATGAATCAGATTCAATAGGCAAAAGGTTGAATCTGTTGTGAAATTGTATTTGATAACTCCTCTTGTCATTTCTTCTTGATGAATAGTCTTTTTAATCGAGAGAAGATGATCCTTGATGACTGCAACTTTATCAGACCCTGTGAAGAAGAGGAGTATATAAAAGAGGGAAGAAGGGAGAGAGGAAATATATCTCTGCAAAAACGTTGCTTTAGCCTGTTGTATCACAAAGTATATATACACGAATAATGAATTATTATTTTCTAATTCAGCTTCACCAAGAAATAAAAGCCTTCCATAATCAGATCATAACAACTATAATTGAACCTAAGATCTTGCCTTAAAATGTTCAAGATGTATTCAAAACTTGTCTGGTAGAAGTCTTCACATGACTTCTTGAACTCTGATATCTTGTCGATGTAAGCTCCTTCATACTTATGCTCTGATATGTCTTTGGAACAAACTCGACACAAGGAGTATAGTTGTAACTATTCATGTGTTGTTTACTAGTCATAGTATAAATACAACTTCTTGGACATGAGTAGACGTATATTGATATTTAATTGTGAAGTGAATATCCCAATGTTTATATATATATATACATATTGAAACTCTGACTCCTGTCTCACAGATCTTGATGTATTGCTACAAATATTAGTTTAAAATTGAAGCATTAAATAACACTACTCAGAGTACATTGGCATGTCCACTGCATAATACTCGATGTACGCCGACTTCTTCCTTTAGTATTACTCAACAGACTTTGACACCTCTTCTTAACTCTTGAGTTGTTCATCTATGCTTTGACTACTTCTTACTCATATCATTCTGTCATAGCTACAAAATTTGTCTTTATGCAAACACATGACTTAATTCATCTGAAACAATTCGATATATCAAATCAAGACATTTTTTCCAACAAGAGCGCTATGTGGCAGAGACCGTGGAGGGGTCAAACGCCGAGTTTTCCTTTGAAGATAGATTTCTTTGGCAGGGTAGTAGATTGTGCGTCCTTATTTTTGGAAAACTCTGAGATGAATTGATGTATGAAGCGCATTTTACAAAATACTCGATTCATCAAGGGAGCACTAAAATGTATATGGACATGGGAAAGTTGTTTTGGTGGTCGGGCATGAAGAAGGATATTTCCATGTACGTGGCAAGGTGTCACTCTTGCGCACTTTTGAAGGTCGAATGCCACCACCCGGTGGATTTCTAAAGTCTTTGCCGATTCCGGAATTGAAGTTTGACGACATATCAATTATCAACATATCAATGGACTTTGTGCACGGATTGTCGAGGTCGCAGCAGGGCAATGACGTCGTCTTGGTGATCGTTGATCGTTTGACAAAGGTGTCGCAATTTATTCCGAACCGGAAGGGCGATTCTGTGGAGAAACTCTCAAAGATGTATGTTGATATCATAGTACGATTACACGGTGTTCCCCGTAGCATTTCAACGGAGCTAAGTAATCTTGTCGTGTGAAATTAGCTACGCACGGTCGTGCGTGGCCAAACAGTACGATCGATTTCAGTTTACTGGTGTGGGTTAGTTTTACTACGCGAACGGTCGTGCACATTAAACCATACGATCGTGCGAAAGTACCACTCGTGTGGACCCAAACCGCTCATGCGGACCCAAACCGCACGATCGTTTTTAGTTCACTGGTTTTGATGGTGTAATTACTCACGCACGGTCGTGCGCGAGTAAACCGTGATCGTGCGATTGGGGTCGTGAACTCGTTTTGATCGTGAGATTGAGTCATTCATTGTGGGTACTTGAGATCTGAAAGCTGTGACACTTTCCCGAGGCTATTAGGTCGGGAATGAATTGATTTCAGCCCACATTTCATCATTCTCACTCTTTCTCTTAGTTTTAGAGAGAAGAGGAAGGAGCTAGGGCAAGGGGAGGAAGAATCCGCCATTGGAGGTGTTGTGGAGCTCTAAACTTCAAGCCGAGGCCGGATTCACGGAGAGGAGTTCGTTGCGATCGACTTCATCCTTCTCATTCAATGTCCATGGTGTCGAAGCAAGCTCCAAGGGTTACGATCCTTATCCTCGGTTTTAGGACGATGTTTGTCCATTTCATTTTGTTTTTGCTTGCATAGGAAGAGTCTCCTCCACTAATTAGTGGAGGGCATGACCTCCTTTGGTTCGCTAGAACCCCTAGTTGATTGTGTTCGTTCCCAACATGAAATGCATTAGAAACCTAGTAACCGTTCCAGATTTAGGCATTGTGTGTGAAGCCTACCCGTGACCATAGGCCCAGATCGGTGATGCTTTGTATGACGTTGCATTTAAGTTGGACCTAGTATGTGTGCCACAGAAATTACTCCGTGCGTCGTATCGTATGCGAGGTTTGGGTATTTGGAAACACTTGGTATTCCTATCGAAAGCCCTAGGTTAACGACCTCCTATTTGGCTTTAGAGATTACCACATTGCGGAACCTACTCCCATAGTAGTCGTTCTCCTACGAACGTGAGGATGTGATTGTGTTTGAAGTGGAACCTAAACCTTCATCACATTTCGTAGCTACTTTAGGGAAACACATATGAAACCTATGTCCTAATGTGAAGGATTATGTTTGTAGTATGTTGGCTTATGATTAGCCAGGACGGGCCGAGGTGAGGTGACACCCACTTCGTGCAGTTCGGCGCGCATGGGACCTTATAATAGCGGTTGATTCCACGGTAATCTGAGCAATGAGCAGAAGCTGAACCAAACCTGCACCATGCAGTTCGTCACGAGGTAAATCCTCTTGTATGCTGATTGGTCATGAGAGAGGCTGTCATGCGTAATCGTCAAGACCAACAAAAGCTCAAGCGGTTTATGAGATTGTATATCCTCGATTAGATGTGGTATGAGTATTTACTAGGAGACGTCCTAAACCTCTTTATCGAATACTTGTTGTGCGTGCCATGAGTCAAACTCGTGTGGTCGTGAGTACCCACGAGCGCTGTGTTGTTGCATGTGACTTATTAGCTTCATACGTTGTTGCTTAGGCGGTTGTGGGGAAACCTTCGGGTGAACCCAACCATCATCACCTGCATACTTAGGTTCTCCATTTTTATATGCTCAACCTAGAAGATTATTTGTGCTTGAGCCTTCTCCTTTGTAGCTTCGTTGTACTTTCAATTTGTTTTATATTGCTTGTTGCGATGTACTTGCAGGTGAGCGGTGCCCTGCTCCGAGGTTGCTAGGATGACCAGGGAGAGGGATTGTTACGCGGTTTGTGGCCAGCTCATAGCCAACCCTTGTTTACCCCTGACTTGTCTTTGGTGTAGGTACTATAGAGCGTAGCAGGCCTAAATCCCAAAGCTGCAATGCAAAAGAGAGACGCTCTTTTACTGCTTTTTGTTGTCCGACCTGCGAGTGATGTTTAGTTCATTGTAATGCATGTTTACATTGATAGAGTCTATTGGGTATGTTGTAAGGCCATAAGGCCGATGCTTTGTTGAACATTCTTGTAGTAGTTGTGAACATTCATGCTTGGTTTTATCATTAAAGCTTCTGTTAATGTTTATATTCTCGGATTAGTTTACTTCTGTACCTCATATAACATTTAACTTGTGTGCGTAATATGTTGTGGGATCTTGGCCGTTCCCATGTTATATTACTTGTACAGTTGGGATGTTACAACAATGATGAATTAAAGATTAAAGTAAAGTTCACCCATTCATAAGAAGTTAAAGATAACATAAACAAAGTTACATACAAGATACAAGAAGTTCAGAGAAGAATGAAGAAAGAAGTATAAAAATATAAAAGAAGCATACCAGAGAAGCCTCTTCTCGCCATTGATTCTTCTTCTTGTCCTCTTCCCTTCATGGTGTTCATATCTCTTCTGAGTTTTCTGGAATAATGACACTCAAACAAGCATAACCACTTCATAAATAAATGACTTATTTATAGAATGGAGGTTGTCGGCAGAAAATGTCTCACACGACCTGACCACATG
The DNA here is from genome assembly GCA_033032865.1 of Dactylorhiza incarnata. Lineage (NCBI taxonomy): Eukaryota > Viridiplantae > Streptophyta > Magnoliopsida > Asparagales > Orchidaceae > Dactylorhiza > Dactylorhiza incarnata. The sequence goes on along the minus strand of JAWHQI010000120.1, from coordinate 5,844,408 downwards.
GCCGTGTCGGCTGGCCGTGTAGGCTGAAAAGTCGTGTATGATTGCCAATAACTGCCTCCACGTGTTGAACACGACCTAGGGACACAACCATGTCACTAGGCAGTGTATATCCCAGATTGCTTTTGTAGAATTCCGCTCCGAAATGCTCCAATTCGTTCCAAAAAATGTGCACTTGTTCCTGCACAGCTTTAGCATAAATAAGTACGGAAATAAACATGTATTTTAATCAGATTAAAGCTAATTTGCATTAATGAAGCATAGAATAAAATGTATATAATTAAGCTTCATCACTCAGCTATCAACACACATGCGCGAAGTTTCATCTTTCTTGGGGACTAAGAGTGCGCGAGCAGCGCAGAGATTCGTGCTCTCCTAATGAGTCCTTTTTGAATGAGCTCAGTGACCTGTTGGTGTAACTCCTTGTGCTCCATGGGACTCATACGATAGTGAGGTAGGTGTGGGAGACTAACATTATGTATGTGATCAATATAGAGTGTATGTCTTGCATGGGAGAAAGCTGATTAGGTAGTTTACCGGACATAATATCTTAGAAATCGGTAATAAAAGGACGGACTCTTCTAGGTATGTCAATTTGATCGGGTCGAAATTCCAATCCTCATAAGATATAAATGACCCACTATATCCTTCATTTTGAACTTGGAATTGGATTCGAGAAAGAAGCATAGAGGTTGAAGGGAAAGATATAGTAAAAATAAGAGGTGAGATGCTACTCTGGGAGGGGGTCGGGGGCACAAGACTATTCTTTTGAGGGAGAAGAACAACCTTGCACCCATTCCCTTCAAAGTCGTGAGAATTCCTCGTGCCATTGTGAATTATGCTCTGATCATATTGCCATGGTCTGCCTAACAGGAACTGTCAAACCTATATTGTTGCAACGTAACTCCAAACAGAATCTTGATAGGTTTATGGTTCTGGTGACCCAGGATAGACTATAGGGCTTTTCCCTAATGGTTTTGTTTTTAACATTTTTTCAAACATTCGTTGAGACAATTCTCTATACTACCACTATCTATATGATGATGAAGCAAAATTGCCTTTGAATGCGTGCAGTGGTACGAAAGATATTATGCCTCCCACTCGTCCTCAACCGGAATCCTAGGGTAGAGTAAACTACGTTGGAGAACACATACTAACTGGTCGGCTTGCTCTCCATCAACCTTTTCTTCATTATTGTCTATCTCGTCAGTCTGGGTCTCATTAAGAAATATTCCATATTCATGTTCTTGAACATCCTCAAACTCAATGATGGCTACAAATTTTCTACCGGAACACTCAGAGGATTTGTACCTCGACTCCATACACTTAAAACAATGAAAGACGCCAGAGTTGGGTCGGGAGAATAATTTCTTTACCTTTAGATGACGGATGCGGTGGGTGTAGTAGGGCCACTAGTGGACTCTAAGGGATAGTTCAATATGGGGGACTTAGGTGTAGTAATATGTGAAGTCACGTTATGCGTCCTTTCCGTAGTCCTAGGACCAAAAGCTCTCATTGAAGTGAAGACTCTACGAGTCACGCTCTACTGAATATTTTACCTAAGTCTCTTAAGTCATGGATCTCTAACTGTTCTTGAATAGTATATCAAAGAGTGTTTAAGTAGCGCTACACGGTTGTACCATCTTCCTCCCGTATGTCTAACCTAGATTGAAGAACAAAGAACTCGTTGGTGTAATCATCCAATGAGAGTTCATCTTATCGGAGGCTACGAAATTTGTGATATAGATTTTGAAGATAATTCGGTGGAATATTATTGCTTTCGTAGTTGGGTTTTAAATTCTACCCACGTGGTGATATGAGCTAGATTTAGGCTGAAAAATGTGTGCTCTAATTGGACCCACCGGACTAGTGCTGGTCCCTTAAGCCTAAGCGTGACATAATCTACCTGTCGATTGACTGACACTTGCGTCTATACCATGAATCGTTCCATACGTTCGCACCAATCTAGGCATCCTTCGGGTTCTACTCATCCTTCAAAATCTCCTACATCTAACTTAACGCCATCATCCCATCGTGGTTGATTTCGTAGATCAGGATGTTGGTGAACGAATACCTCTTCCCTAGGGCTTGGATGATTGTTAGTGGGAGGGACTCAATTTTCGCTCAAATGGAGAGTCACCTCAATATTGTAAATGGTGGTTCTTTATACATTCATGATTTGTCGGGCATCTCCCATATTGGTGGTGAGTGTCTCAACCATTTGCATGAGGTTCCTCATGGGTTGGTTTCAGTCGTTAATGCTCGTTTCTAGGTGATCTACTTGACCTTCCATTGAAAATAAACTTAAAAAATTACTTACATATTTTAAAAAAGATTTAAATTTTATTTTAGAAAAAACCAAATGTATTGTCTGATTCACGATAGGAGTGAATCAACCTGCTCGAATACCAAATTGATGTTGGCTAAACTGAGCAACATTTCAAAGTTAATTAGGAAACTCAACTATTATTTTATTCGCGCTAAATTTTTGAGAGAGAGGGAGCCTCGATTGAAGATCTAAAACTTAAACTATTTAATTAGGCGATTAGCAGAGCGTAAAATAGGGTTTAACATCCTGCAAGAGAACCACAAGTATCTAGCTACAAGACGAATAAATAGTGGTGAGAAATAACAACAACGAAAGAAGAATGATTTGCAAGCACCATATTTGACCACTTAAAATAGTTGAATGAACTTGATGCTAATCGAGGGTGAGCCGAGATTGTTACATGCAGTGATTTTCTGGAATTGAAAGGCGTAATGTGTAGTTGTAGGTTTCAGCTGGAAGGGGGAAAGTGGCGGATGTGGACTTGGGCAACACAGGGGCTGGGTGGCTCGTGTAATCAGAGGGAGGAAGGACTCAAGTAGGCATAGTGGGAGAGGGAGGCTCGAGTTAACGGAAGAACATAAACGACTGGGAAAAAAACAAGAAGGCCTGGGACAAGGTCGACTGTAAGACTGGGGATGGAAAGGAGTGAAACCGGCTGGGGGTCGCGTGTGTTCAACGACACAATCCGTCACAAACACTGGAGGAGGGTCTGGAAGTAGTCGCGGAATCGTCAAGGCTTCTGCGGCAGCGGGGAGCGGCGGAATCGTCAAGGCTTTTGTGGCAGGGAGTGGCGGAATCGGCAAGGTTCCTGCGGCAGGGAGGAGTGACAGAATCAACTGAGACTCCTGCGACGGGGATCAGCCTCGGCAATTTTCAAAGACGAGAACAGGTGGCACTGGAGAGGAACCATGCGAAGACAAAGTGGGTCTCGTTCAATTTCTTTTTACCGGTTGCCGAATGACGGGGTGGGTGGGTGGTGGGGGGGGGGGGGGGGGAGGGGTTGTGTATGTTTTAATAAGGGAAAATTAATTAAGAGGGGAAGAACCAATGGGTCGATAGGCGAAATCAAAGCGCCACTTAGGCTTTTGAGCTCCGCCCTCAATAAAGTAATAATAAATTTAATTTCAGAATGTTGAATATTCCGAAATTAAATAGCAACAAATGATTTTAATATTCATGTAATTATTATAAAATTTGTTTGTATTATTGTATACGTTAGTACTATTATATGCACTCCTCTAGTATTTATAGAGGAGTGTCCACCTTTATCTAATTAGGAATGATTTTCGGCCCTAACATGGTATCAGAGTTACCATGTTAGATGCTACCATTCTCCAACCAAGAGAATTTTTGTCTCTATGGATGTCACCTTTCTGAAAAATGAGCCTTATTATGAGGCCTCTCTTAAGGGGGAGTCTTCACAAATATTGGAAGTGAGTCCTACTCTCTCGTTGGTGATTCCTCCACCGTATATCATGCCATCCCACAGTACTCCTAGCGAGGAGGAGACTATACCTCCTCCACCAAAGACAACCTCTGCAGGTTTATACTAGGAGAAGCAAGGAGTCGACGACCCATCCTCCCATACCCAAACCATTCATGGCTTCATCTTCAGCTCTTGAAGTTCCCTGTCGACCTATGTGAAAGTAGAAGTTTCAAACACTCATTGTCTAAATATGTTTCCTATACCTCTTTAACCCCAGAGCATCAAGCATTTGTTTCCTCTTTATCTTCTATCGCGGTTCCTACTTCGCAGCATGAGGCATTTCAACATACATAGTGGAAAAATGCTATGATAGAAGAAATGCAAGCTCTGTAAAAAACAATACATGTGAGCTAGTGGATCCTCCAAATAGGAGAAGACCGGTGGGTGCAAATGAGTATTTGTAGTAAAACAAAATGTCGAAGGAATAATGGAATGCTATAAAACACAATTGGCGGTGAAAGGATATACCCAAGCTCCATAGATTGATTATCAAGAGACATTTGCTCATATGGCTATGATGAACTCAGTGCGGGTTCTGTTATCATGTGTTACATGAAAAGGGTGAAACCTCCAACAGTTATATGTAAAAAACATTGTTATGGGCCAGGCCCCTGGACTCTGGGACTCTGGGGCTTTTTCCCCGCTCCCGCTCCCCAGGTTTTGTCCCGCCCATAACAGGCCCGCGGACCATACACCCCAACCCTTTTCGGCACGTGTTCTCGGCACCGCGGGTTGTTGAGGCGGGGGCTTGATCCCCCGACCTCCTTGATATGAGCCCTTAACGCCAGCTCATATCATCCAACTGCACCGCGCTTTTATGTTATGGGCCAGGCCCCGGGACTCTGGGACTCTGGCTTTTTCCCCTCTCCCGCTCCCAAGGTTTTGTCCCGCCCATAACAGGCCCGCGGACCATACACCCCAACCCTTTTCGGCACGTGTTCTCGGCACCGCGGGTTGTTGAGGCGGGGGCTTGATCCCCCGACCTCCTTGATATGAGCCCTTAACGCCAGCTCATATCACCCAACTGCACCGGTTGGGGTGTATGGTCCGCGGGCCTGTTATGGGCGGGACAAAACCTTGGGAGCGGGAGCTGGGAAAAATCCCCAGAGTCCCAGAGTCCCGGGGCCTGGCCCATAACATAAAAGTGCACTTTTATGTTATGGGCCAGGCCCCGGGACTCTGGGGCTTTTTCCCCGCTCCCGCTCCCAAGGTTTTGTCCCGCCCATAACAGGCCCGCGGACCGTACACCCCAACCCTTTTCGGCACGTGTTCTCGGCACCGCGGGTTGTTGAGGCGGGGGCTTGATCCTCCGACCTCCTTGATATGAGCCCTTTGCCAGCTCATATCATCCAACTGCACCGCGGTGCAGTTGGGTGATATGAGCTGGCATTAAGGGCTCATATCAAGGAGGTCGGGGGATCAAGCCCCCGCCTCAACAACCCGCGGTGCCGAGAACACGTGCCGAAAAGGGTTGGGGTGTACGGTCCGCGGGCCTGTTATGGGCGGGACAAAACCTTGGGAGCGGGAGCGGGGAAAAAGCCCCAGAGTCCCGGGGCTTGGCCCATAACAAACACGTTCCTCCATGGTAACCTAGAAGAAAAGGTTTATGTCTATACCCACTGGATTTGTAGCAAGTGGTTCTGAAAGAAAAATATGCAAACTGAATAATACTCTATATGGATTGAAACAATCCCCGAGAGCATGGTTTAGTAAATTCCACAAGGTGATGATCTTCTTTGGGTATACTCAGAGTAATGCTGATTACACTCTATTTATCAGATGATGGCAAGGAAAGCTAGCAAAAGAGTTTGAGGTAAAAGATCTAGGAAAAAATAATAAAATTTCCTGGGCAATGAGGTTGCATGGTCAAGGCATGACATAGTTATTTCGCAAAGGAAGTATGTATTAGATCTACTAGAATAGTCAAGCATGACTGGTGCAAACCTGCCACTACACCGATTGAAGCCAATCATAGGCTTGGAAAGGATGATGAAGATCTTATAGAAGATGTAGTTGGCTACCAGAAAATTATTGGACGGTTGATCTATCTCATACTTGTCCAGATATGGCATATGTCGTGGGAGTGGTCAACAGTATATGCACTCATCGAGAACCAAACACTTGGATGATGTATATAGATTCTTGCACTATCTCAAGATGTCGACAGGAAAGGGTATCTTATTCACTCGTAATGACAAGTTCAAGATTAAGGTCTATACTGATGTTGACTGAGCTGGATCAGTTGATGATAGACGATCTACGTCAGGGTACTACTCATTTTGTTCGGGGAAACCTTGTTACGTGGAGAAGCAAGAGGTAACCTGTGGTGGCTCGATCCAGTGCAAATGTTGAGTTCAAAGCGATGGCTCATGGAATATGTGAAGGAATGTGGCTTCGCACATTACTGTTAGAGATCAGAGTTCTTGAAGACAATCTGATAAGCTTATATTTTGACAACAAGACATCTATCAATATCACTCATAATCATGTCTATCATGACCGCACAAAACATGTCGAAGTGGATAAACGCTTTATCAAAGTGAATATTGTGAAGGAGCTCATATGTTCATTCCAGCAGAAGGGCAACTTGCCGACGTTCTTACCAAAAGCTTAAGTGAAAGTAGTTTTTGTTGCTTAACTAGCAAGTTAGGTATGAATTGTATAACATGCCCAACTTGATGGGAAGTGTTAATATTATTATATATGTTAATATTATTGTATACACTCCTTTAGAATATATAGAGGAGTGTCCGCCTTTATCTAATTAAAAATGATTTTCGGTCCTAACAAAATTAGTCTATTTGCATATAGTTTCCTTTTGCGCTACCGGACCTATTTATTTAAGATCTTATTGGTCGGTCGAGCCAATAAGCCAGAACTAAAATGCGACATAGTAAAATAAACTAAATAAAATAACAGTGCGTTATAACGGAAATTCGACATAACGAATATGGGATACATAAGCGATTAAAAAAATATAAATGCATAATAAAATAATGGTGAGTCAACAGGATGCGTCATAGGATGCATCAAACACTTTAGTGTATGTTGTAAACTCCACATATATGTATTAGTATGGGTATTGTTGCGACATTCGAATTTTGAGTATTGTAAACGTTGGGGCGCTAGATGACCTGCTAGACTCGTCGTATGTATCTCGTATCGAGCAATGTAGTTTTTCGATTGTACCAACATGGTATGACCTCTCGTTCTTCTCCTTTGCTTTTAGATCACATGGAACCAATGTTGATCCCCCCTTCCTTCCTTTGGAGCTCATCTCATGATGTTTCAACCGTCTACGGATGCTCCGGTCTCGCACGAAGCGGACACCAGATGAGGGCAATGCCTATCTCACCTTTCGCTTGCACTGCAACAATGATTTCCTTCTCTATAGATCCACATTGCCTCGACCCATCTTTATCCGAGCTCAACAACTTTAGAGGCTTGTTCTTCGATCTGACAACAATCCCTTATCATTCATGTGAATCCCTTTGATGCACTCATTGACCTGTCATATTGAAGAAATAGAGCTCTCGATGAGCTCCTTGACTTCCCGTGTGGACGTCATCGAATCGTCACTCTAAGATATCCTACAAATCTTTTACCAAGGTTAACTACAACCATCTACAAACAAATTCCTCCCATTACCGGCCATCAACTTTTCGACCATTGATTTTACAGGATTCGGTTGTACGGTCGATCCCTATGCTGCATTTCCACAACCGTCGATCCACCCTGACCCTCCTCCGGTATGAGTGTAGGTTCCACAGTTTGATGGCACGGGCCTGTTAGCTTTGGATTGCCCAAGTTGTGCAGTCTTGTAAGCTGAAACTCACACCTAACGCGAACCAAGTCCCCATGACAATGATCTGCATGGACTGTTCAACCCTACATTGAATGCACTGGCTCCGGCTGTACATGACTTTGGCAATATTGAAGGAGGAGCTAATATTGCGCAATGATATGCGTCGAGTTGGAAATGCCATTGAGTTCCCAATCATTCCCTTCGAGTTGATGAATACCTTGACCACCTTTCAAGCAAACATGAGGCTCTTAAAGGACCCTTGGGGTCTTGTATGTGGTATCAATGAAGAATATCTAATTTCTAGTCCCCTTGTGAGATCTTGGAAGCTCTCTCTCTTGAACAAGCCCCGCTTAGGCAGCCGCGGTTTCGTCTCCACTGTATCTTTCGCCGCCTTCATCTCCGCCGCCGGTCATCCTCCGGCCTCCACTCCGGCAAGCCCGTAACATGGTAGTTCATGATTTTTTGTGTGCCTCGCATGCTACTACAGACAGGTATCCATCATTATGAGGACATTGCCAGTAACTTATGAGTCAAAGCACTATGCACTAATCCTGACTATTAGCCATTTGAGACCCTATTCCGACAATCACTACTCTACCTTCATTTCAGATATCCTCTGTGATCCAATTTCTAGATTGTTGTCCTGCTTATGTAGAGTAGAATACACTACCGTGATCGCTTTATCGTTATAGATTCAAGCTACTGGATTCCCCGATTACTTCAAATCCGGGAGCCATGGTGGACCTTTCAAACCTATTGTCGCTTAACGACCATCCTGTATTGGTGCCAAATGATGATGATGGTCCAACACTTTGTGACGAACTGCTTGGTATGTTAGAGGGTTAAAGTACATGTCAGGGCCCCATCCATTTTGCTCCATCTATTGCATATTCCAAGGGGAATTTAGGAGGATATAGTGTGGAGTTTATTGCTCAATTTCCCCGATCTCATGTCTTTGACTGTCCTTTTGGTGGTGTACGATCGACTGTCCAAATGTGGGGACTTTATGCCTTTGTGCCACCCATTTACAATGACCACAATAACTGCGTTGTTCGTATGAGAGATAATGCGCCTCCACGGTTTTCCATGGTCGATCATCACCGACTGGGACTTCATTTCATGAGCTTGTCTTAGAAGGAGCTTTTCAAGCATCATGGTATCAAACTCTGGTTGAGCTCGTGTATCATATTTAGACGGATGGCCAGCCAGAAGTACTCAAGCACATACTAAAGAATTGCAATGTTTAGCTTCCCCACAACCACGACATTAGACCACCTAGATTACTTGGGCCAAATTTTCTTACAACACATCCTTTCAGACAACGACCAAAGCTTCTTTTGGTGTAGATTGTGTACGACTTGGCCCCACGCTCATATCTCTCTTCTTTCCTGGAGTGAGTGTCATCTCCTGATGAACATTTGTGTATCAAGATGAGGCTTTCCTCCAACTCAAGCTCTACCTCCTTAGCGGGTAGCAACACAACATGGAAGGACAATAAGCATAGGCGTGATGTCTCCTTCAAGCAAGGGGACAATTTTTGTCAAGCTGTGCCTCATGGGTAGAAGTGTCCCATTGTATTGATTGGAAGGTCAGTTTCCTATGTGGCCCCTTCCTGGCCACTGAGTGCATTGGAGTAGTAGCATACCATATTCATCTTTTGATATAGAGCTGGATCTACCCAATATTCCATGCGTCCCACCTTCAACGCCTGATAAATGATCACCCTGCCGAGATGGCCGAGATCTACAAGCCAACCTCCATTTTGGACATCAGGCAGATTGTTACGGTCGTAACCCCCAGAACCGGGATGGGCCCCAGGCAGGCCAACAACCTCCCGGGCGATTCCCACAATTCCCGGCCTGGGTACCGTAACAGGGCCGCGGCCCATACAACCCCAACCAAATCTCCGCCCCCATTTAATCAGGAAAAAATTTAGGTGAGTTACTCTCACCTAAGATCATGGTGAGAGGAGTGCATCTAAGCCGTTGATTGCTATAAATATGTCTGTTTTTAAAAATAAAAAATAATGTCAGTATTTATCTTACCGTCGGATCTAAAGATCATACGGCTGTATTTATCCCCCACCTAGAACTAGGTGAGAGAACGCACCTAAGTATTTCTCTTTAATTAGGCGGTAGGTTGTTGAGGCCAGGGATCGAACCCCGGACCCCCTTGATAAGAAGTCCTTCCATGGACTCTCATCACGAACTGAGCCGTTTGTTGGCCTTCCTGGGGCGCAACCCGGTTCTGGGGGTTACGACCGTAACACAGATTGACTAGGACGAATAGACTATCACCCAAGTATTGGTTCAATGGAATGCACTCAGCTATGTGCAAAAATGAAATTCTTTCTCATTTCCCTTCCCTCAGTTTTGAGGACAAGTCTATTTTTCTCGACGGTCTATTAATCTGACTACGAACATTGAGGCCGCTAGAGTGGAGGCACCCATTCATTTAGGTATATTTCGTTGACCTGTGACACATCCAACAAAGGATGACATGAAGGAAATAACCATCAGAGGCTGGGGGTATTTCAGTCAAATTGTATTTTGTAAACTCAGTATATAGGGAGTAGTGTGGGCCTTGTTTAAGCATTCCGATTTTGAGTGCTGATGTGCGATACGACGTGCTTGAGCTGTCGTATATATCTTGTCTCGAGCATTGCAGTTTTCCAATCATATCTGTTTAGGTTCAGAATTAGTAGAGCAAATACGGGGTTATAATATTCAATTTTCATGATTGTGATATCAATAGGTGGTTTGGATATGTACATGAAGGCAGAAAATGTATGACCCTATAAAATTAGTCTCTAAGGATTATACAAAGGAAAATGATATTGTTGGGTCTAGCGTTTCTTCACTTGCCCCGTAACGCCTTTTCCTACTTCCTTAACGAAAAAGTAGCGCTCTTCCCACAAGTCCGGGCTTTTGGGATAGTTGGTTGCTCTTGATCCTACAGATATCTAAAATAACACAGAATAAAATGGTTCAAAATGACCTAGGAAGAATATGTCCAATGCCTAGGGACACACTTGAGGCTTCATTTGGCGCGGCTTATTTGCTCCGATTAGTTGGGTCAAAAACACCATTATCATAGATTTCATGTTTTGCAAGACAAAGGTTCATTACCACCGCGTTCACGACCTCCGCCACCGCGCCAAACGAAGCCTGAATCTCCCATTTAAAAAAAAAAATGTCATTGATTATGCTCACACTATTTTCCACATGAATATATTAGAAATTGATTTTTCTGAATTTATAATCTTGCAGGATGAACAAATATGCCACAGGCCTTAATGAGTTGGATAATCCAAGCCAAAATATACAGGATGGTGCAGGATATTGTACTTGTTGGATAATTTATTTTCCTTTCTTGCCCCCCTGGGTTGTAAATATTAGTCATTTTATGATCAGTCATGAAGTTTTCATATTTATTAGGACTGCCAAGTTATTTTTCTCGCATTGTTTCGTTTACCCAAATAGTCGCGAATGCAGACTGATTGAGCAGATCAAAGATTGGAGTTTGGATTTACTGTAATTTTAATAAGCTTTGCATTTTTTGTACTCTGAGGCTTTGTTTGGTTCGGCTTATTTGCTCCTGTGTGTTTGGACAAAAACGTCATTGTCATAGAATGTATGTTTGGTATGACATATGTTACTACCGGTACCAAGAAAAGAAATTAGTTTTGAGGATAAAATGTTTGTTATGATAATGACGTTTTAGTCCAAACTCATCGGAGCAAATAAGCCGCGCCAAACGAAGCCTCAATTCTATTCTCTTTAACATCAACAATTGGAATAAGTGCTTATCTGATTGCATCACAGACATGTGTTCTCTCATTTTTCTTCACACAATTTTACTCTATAATTTGCAACAGAAAGTCCAGCTCAGGCTTTCTCTGCTTTCTCCTGTTCTCCCCAACCTCAACCTTATGTTATCTGAGCAGCAAATAAATTATGCTAAAATTGTACATAAATGAGAGGTGCCGCTATTTATAGGAAGAATTAGGGGTGCAACTCGGATCGGTTCGGTTCAGTTCCACCCAAAACCAAGAACTGACCCATGTATGTTCGGTTCCAAATTTTTAGAACCGGAATCGACCCATGATCTTAAAGAATAGAACCGGATCCGAACCGTTTGCTTCGGTTTCGGTTCGGTTCTCGGCTCTACCCATGTCTCAAAATAATTAAAAAAATGACTCTTTTAACTCATGATTATTTGTAATACAACTACCAATGTCTCAAAATAATTGTATCTTATTGAGCCACTGGGGGATGGGTGGTGTGAAACGAGGCTTAGTCTTTTTGACTAACGGTCGGTGAATCATATCATTTTAGGGGATTAAGGAGACGCAACAACACTAGAGTCTGGTGCAGATGGAGGCGAGCCAGTCTAGTACATGAGCATCAGTTTTAGGATCAGTGTGTGATTAGTAGTTTGCTTCTGCGAGTGACCTTGTAGTGAGGACATGATGTACTTGACATGAGCCCTTTATTATTATTATCTTTTTATTCAGTTATTATCTGTGGACATTTATCTTTATGGTTTTATATTTCATGTGATGTGGATTTGAGCTTCTCTATACGTTTAAATATATTTTTCTTCTTCTGTGATCGGTATGGTCGGCAGGATCGGCGTTTTGTAGTGGCGACCTTCTCGAGTGATGGTGTCACCGCAAAGCGGCGGTTTTGGGCATAAGACCCGGTAGTGAAGCACAAAAAAGGGGTCTTACACTGCGTGCGGGATCGGGAGCGGTATCTCTAGCCGAGCGGTTTGCGGAATTCCTGGACCGGGGGTTTTAATCGGGGGGGGGGGGGGGGGGGGGGGAGGTTGAGCTGCGGCTAAGATAATAAAAGGGAAATAATATTTGGTTTTATTATTATTATTATTTTTAAGGGTTGCTACAGAAGAGACGTGCAGAGTTGGTGAACTCAGCAAGGCAGGGGAGAACTCCCCCTTAGAGGCTGCAATACCTGGAGCTGATGAGCTCACTATAGCTTGGGCGAACACTCCTTTGAGGTCACGACTACATGCTCAGTGAACTCACCTTCGACACTGCGAGCTCTCTACAACATGCTACTTTTTTACTATTTTCAACATGTAACTTGATGTAATCTAACCATTCAATCAATAAAATCACTTGCAACAAAGTGTTGTCGTTGCGAGAAAAATGGTCTTGCCGTCCGCGACACCCCCTCTACTGCTTATTTATTCATGACATGAAGTAATCGTTCACTCAAAAGTACCCCCTACCCTTCCATTAAAGCAATATGGACTTGATGACATTTTGGCACCAATAGAATGAATACGCGGCCTTCAGATCTTGAGTGGTTAATGAAAAGTGAGTTATAATGGATATGCGGGATCTAATTTAGAATTGCATCCAAACATCAAAGAACCATAACTTTTGATTCGTCCGTCAGATTTTGTCCTGTAATACCTTTTAGTAAATTTCTAAGAGTCCTTCACCCACCGAAAAATGGGGAGAACTCGTTTGAACTCATTTTGTGCTCTCAGATTGCTCAAATCCAACTCCATCTAAAAATTATCGCAACTTTTCTCTTTTGACAATTTTAATAATAACTTGTCCTAATTGATAGATAAGATATGTCATGGAAGTAATGTGAAAACCCTTCCAATGATCCATAAATACATGTCAGAAGAAGCTAAATCTACCTCCTACTGACCACAATTACTCATTTCTTAAGACAAATTGATTCTATGACTAAGGGTGCGACGACTACTAATTGGAAGCCATTTGATGACCATATTGAATGCATGTTGCGATCTGACGCATAATAGTTCTCCAACCCTACTCACAGGTTCCATAAGATGATAGAGAGTACTCATCCTCAGGGAGTTGGTGAATTTGTATATCCTATAGAAGAAGATGATGATCCTTCGCCCTTTTCAGATGTCATCCATTGGGAACAAGCTCTAGTTGGGTTTAAAGTGCCCCGTCTTCCTCAATTCACAGGAAAAAGAAGATTCAACTTCTAATTTATAAGATTTTTAGTTTGAAATCCTTCTCCGGGACCAATCTGATGGCATCTGCTGCAAACTATTGTTCATGGACCTTATTGGGGAGCTAGGGATTGGTTTTATCAATTACCATCCCGGTCCATCAAGTCTTTTGCAAATTTCCAAAGTGAACAATTACTGTGAATTGCCACCATAAAGAAACGAAAGAGAGGTCCTCTGACATTTTTCCAAATCAAACAAGTCTAATTTGAGACTCTTTGCCACTATATTGATAGATTCTAAGAAAAAATTCTTAACATTGATAACGTTGATCAGAAGATATATCAAGTTGCCTTAGTATGCGGACTGGAAGAAGGATTATTCAAATTTGAAGTGAGCCGCAAGCTACCTAAGTCCTATGAAGAGCTCATCAGTAGGGCTAACCGCTTCATCGAAGGAGAAAATACAAACCAAAGTTTCATCTCCTTTCTTACCCAACTGATACGGCAAAACAGGAGAATTCTCTTCATGATCGCCCTTTTGATGGTTATGAAAATCATATTTAAGAATGTCATCAAGAGTTTTATTCGCCAATGGCCTAAGATGAGATGTAATCCCACTGTCGACATCCATCTGCACCACGACATTTTTGGCAAATGAGACGGTCATAGTCTTGTTCTTTTACTTCAGATATATTTCCACAACCTCTATTGTGAAACATGTCATCTACATCAACTCATGCTCATTCTATAGCAAGTCGCATGCTCCTCCCCGCGCATACAGGCAAAATGATTCTAAAAAAAATACCAATCTAATTCTCTTTATGGAGGAAGTTCTTAAAATGATTCTAAAAAAAAATACCAATCTAATTCTCTTTATGGAGGAAGTTCTTAAAATGATTCAGAAAGAGATTGATTTTAGAAGACCTCCTCTTCTACGACCTTATCATGGGAGTCGTAACAAGGTTTTCTTTTGTCAATACCTTATGAAGATTGATCACGATAAATAAAAGTGCCGAATTCTTCAAAATTTGGTGACGAAATTACTAAAGGTCGACAAGCTACACGAATACATTGCTTAAAAATCCAACAACAAATCTTCCCTAGCAAGGGAAAATACTCGGCAGAAGCATGTTTTTTTTTTCTGTTTGTGTGAATACTCATAGAGACATGAATTTCGTTATGCGTGTTGGTTCTCAAAACGATTTGTTTGTCATGAAATTTGATTTCGTCGCATGTATATGCTTATTTTCTTGATAAAATTGTGTTTGTATGGATCTTTAGCAATAGTTTTCTGTATTTTGATGCACATTAGATGTCACGGGAACCCTACAATTACTATTTGTGCGCAAGAAAGGGTTATATTATGCATTGCCAATTGTCACCACACACAAGGGCTGCCATAGAGATTAAGGCTCCGTTTGAGGGGACTTATTTTCACCGGTCAAACGGTTACGACCGCATGAACCGGGCCTTAATTAAGGTCCGGTTCATGCGGTCGTAACCTCTTGACCGGTGAAAATAAGTCCCCCCAAACGAAGCCTCAAAAATTGATTATCTCATAGCCGCTAACGAGTTCAATAGGGAGATGGAGCGAAACACCGCTCCTTTTCAAAACTAACCAATTGCACAGTTGTCAGATTCCACGGAGCCGATCAGATCTGCCAGTGCACATAAATACACAGATCAAATATGCTCATAATTATTCAATCTAAGCCTCTGTTTGTTTGAGTATTTTTTTCATTGCATTTTTCAAAATATGCAAACACGGATTTTTATCGTTTGAATAGTCTCCATTTAGAACCATCAATCCCGCCACAAATACTATTTTATGTCTAATTTTAATCACAAGAAATGAGGTTCGTTCAAGAACAAAATTTTATCTACATCTTCAGCAGCTTATTCTCTAGTCGCCATCACATACCCAAACAGACCTAAGTTTCTTTTATAACAAAATTACAATGTTAAGGCTTTGTTTGGTTGGGCGTTTCGCCTCTTCCGTTTGGAGCAAACGCCGCCGAACGGTAAACAAACGGGCGCCGGCGGCGTTTGCTCCGTTTGCACCCGCCAGACAGAGGAAAACGCGTCTAAATAGAGTGTTTCCAGCCCCGCCTCCCCCCCTCTGGTTCCAATGCTCCCTTTAAACCCGCCGGCTGCATCCGCCGCCGCCGAACCTTACAATGTTAAGCCCCCAGATTTTCTGAACCAACAAATCACAGCTTAAAAACTTAGGTGATTGTTATCCGCACTACAGTTTTGGCTATCCACACTCTTTTTTGTATGAGTTATTATGCGCCTTTTGAAAATACGCCTTGTACATGCATTTTGAGGAAAAGTGTTCCTAAAAATGCATGTACAAGGCGCATTTCAAAAAATTCGCTATAGTTACTCCCATGTTTCAATCAGAGCGACAATATGTCTTGTGCGTCCATTTTTAGGAAAATAATAAGTTGTAGATCTCGACGAGATCTACAACTTTCATGTTGATCACTTTTCCTAAAAATGCATGTACAAGACGTATTTCCAAAAGACGCATAATAACTCATAAAAAAGAGTGCAGATAGTCAAAACTGTAGTGCCGATAACAATCACCAAAACTTAAAGACACTAGAAAACCAATGCTAAGCTCTCAGATTTCTTACTCTCCGAGTACTCAACAGTGGAAGCAAGATCGAAATGGTAGAATATCCGCCGATCGAAATCGAAGAGAAGGCCTTAGTGATCCCGAACGAGGCAACTCCGGCCGACGAGATCTGGCTCTCCAACCTCGACCTCCTGGTGGCGCGGGCCCACACCCCCACCGTTTATTTCTACCGCCGCCCGCTCGGTGCCTCCGACTTCTTCTCCCCGGCGGTGCTCAAGGACGCCCTCGCCCGCGCCCTTGTTCCATTCTACCCCCTCGCCGGCCGCTTGGTCTCTGGCGCCGATGGTCGCCTCTGCATCCGCTGTACCGCCGAGGGCGCCCTCTTCGTCGTCGCCCGATCCGAATCCGTTCTCCATGATTTTGGGGATTTTGCTCCCTCTGATCAGATCCGCCACCTTCTTGTTCCGTTTTCTGATTGCGCTAACCAGGGTAATCAGCCGCTTGTTATGTTCCAGGTGAGTTCACCATTGATTTTTAAAATTAATTCCATTTAATTGATTGCAAACGTTGATAAAGAAGATAGACTGGTGAAAATTATATTTGATAGTTCTTAATCTAGTGGGATCGTCAACATTGTTTCGTATCGTGCGTATGAAATTTTCAACAAATAATTACCTTTCATGAACAACATTCACACCCGCATACTTTTTTCCTTAATTATTAGTAAGATACAATAGCTAAGCAAGCATGTCAGGGCTTGTTCGGATGCCCATGAATTTCATTCTGGAATTGGCTTTGAGAGTTAATAAATCAAATCTGCTGTTTAGCTGGACGGAATTCAGCCCAATTGAATTCAAATATACATAAAATCAATTATCTCCAATTCTTTGGTCATTTGGTGGATATTTAAATTTTTGCTCCCAGCACTGTTCAGATATACACTCTTCTTTCTCCTCTATAGACGATTTTTCCCTCTCCCTTTTTTGTAAGAAGATGGCTTAGTTCATTTTGCTTTTGTTTCTTCAAGAAGTTCATACTGTATTTTGTTTCTAGATCTAGAATGCATTTCAGATTCTGGCCTTGTTTTCATTTTCTTGCACATTAACATACTTCAATAACCAAATTATGCTAATGAAAAGGAATCGATCAAAGAAAAATCCAGTCATTTTTGTTCAATTTTGACAATGCAAGGAACGATCGAAGAAAAATTCAATCTATTTGATTCGATTTTGGATAATATTCAATTGATTTAAGTTGTGGATTGATAACAAGCGAGGGAGTTGATCCATTTTAATTAGGATGGTACACGATAATCATAGCTAAATTAAACTATGGGATGACATTATGTGATCAACCAATATAAGATGAAAGAATACGGAACTATAAATGCAAAAGTAGTTATGCTCAGTCGATACATTCCGAGTTTTTATGTACGAAATTCTATTTCTTGTGACTGAATTCGATCTTGTAGCCTAACAACATTATTGATAAATTCCAATTCTATCGACTGAATTCTATCATACAGCCAAACAACAAATTTGGAATTTAGACCAATGCCAATTCCGGTGTATATTGGTAATGGATATTATCCATGACATTAACCTATACCTACAATACAAGAAAGAAACATCACAAACAATGTAATTTTAACTATCTTTAAACTGCAACTACAAGAAAGAAGCATCAAAACAAGAAAAAGCAATAAACTAACATCTGAGATAAATTTGAAAGAAATGTACCATCTAAGTGGATGAATGGAAATGAATTATTGATGTAAACTAGATTTTCGATTCGATTTTAAGTTAATAAACTCGAGTTTTTTTTTAAATATGTAACGCAAGAGAGACGCTCTCCAATAATATCAAGTGATAATCGACCTAGAGTCTGCAAAGCGCATAAATGCCAACATTCGAGCGTAATCAACAACACGCGATAAATCACCCACAAGCATCTAAGAAATTAACAATCAAGGATTTCAAATTAACTACAAAAAAGTTTTATATTAATCAAGGGCAAGCACGCTCTGATTTTAAAGCTCAAAATAAATAATAGCATTATTTTTGACTAGTGAGATATGAGCTAGATAGTTTTGGGGAATTTACCTCAGCCCACGAAGCAAACAAACACAGGACCCTTATGAAAAGGGCTACGGGAAAAGAGTATTCAGAACAAGGAAGGCTCGTGCGGCTCTTGAGTGGTCGGAGGTGACAAATGGTGATGGGGATTACTGGTTCGAGGAGGGAAGCGCTGAATCCGTCGGTAGGTGGCAGAGGAGAGATCGCCAGAGCCCACGAAGGCTGGCGGCAGAGGACATGACTGCTGGAGGTGCTGCGGGAGAAGACAACAACTTGGAGGTCGTCGGCTGATTGAGATGGATACGGAAAAATCGTTGGCGACGGGATTCGTTGGAGGAAGGTTCGCCGGAGCCCACGAAGGCTGGCGGTGGTGGTGGTGAGGACCGGCTAGGCGGTGTTGGCGGCTGGGAGAGAATTAGATCGACGTAGAGGAGTCAGGTTGGACTTCCTGAAAACAGAGAGGTTTTCTCTGTTTTCAAAAATCTGTCCAAGCTATTGTTTTCGGGAGGGGAAGATGGGTTTTAATGAAGCAGGCATGGAATATTATAGGAAATGGAGCCGATCTATATAATAAAGTAAAGGAATGAATTGCCTTTTAAAAGAAAGTCTGGCTGTTTTTGTTAAGTTTTTTAAAGAGAAAAATAATTGTCATCAAGGGAGGAATTAATCTCTTAATTCGAAGGCAGCTTCCTATTTTGTCTAGATCATCTTTTAAAATAATTCCAAATACGATGGGAGATTAAATATTTGCTTAATCTCGTTTTTTTAACTAACATAAAATATCCCTCTTTTAGAGCCTTCTTTTTGGAGCATGCTTGTCTTAATTATCATTATACCTAGTTTAACAGATCTTTTTATTCAGGGGCTTATTGGACGATCACTCCAATAAGCCGTAACAACAAGCGTGAACGATGTGCGCGATACAAAATAAACGTGTACATGCATACTGAAAATAAACGTGTGCTAAAATAAAAATATGCGAGTAAAATAAAACATAATGCGATTATGCGAGGCAAATTGCATCAATTACGAAACAAAAAGTTAAAAAATGTAGATTCCTAGTATGGATATATAATAATCTATGATGCTGCAATCTGGAATAAATCCTAATCTCAAGGGATTACTAACACCTAGAGTAGGGATGTATGTGACGGTGTCGATGAATAGAGAGGGGGAGACTGGCTATCGTACACCCTAAATTTGGCGAGAGCAAAAGAACAAGTGGAGGAAGATCATGAATTGGAGATAAGGAGGCTTTGCCCAGAATGCGACCCTAGGAAGGTCTCGCCAAACTCCCAAGGATCTCGCACAAGGCTTCTAAAGTAGCTTGGAAGTTAGTTTCAATAGATGGTATCAAATGTCTCAACAACCATTCACGAGAACTTTTTACAAGCAACAACTGATTTTACGGGCTTACAATAGAACTGTTGAGCTGCTCGAGGGTAGTTTCCGCCCTGCACTTATAAATACGATCATTTGTAGCGAGGGAAGGGCACCCGTTGGAGCATTTATCTCCCTCCCTTATCCTCTCGCTAGAATTTTTTATATTTTTGGGAGGGGAGTTCCTATACAGTTTTGGGTTAGTGGCTGTACCTCTAACTTGTAAAATTTACTTCATAATAGAATGAACTTATTGCATTCGAGTTGCCTTCTGCTTCATTTCTTGTTATTCAGGTAGAGTAGATTTTGGCAATCCAAGTCTGATTGTCTATCAAGCTGGATCTCAGTTTTAACAACATTATGTGGTGAGCGTGGACTTTGATTGTAAGTGCAAATATTGGATTGGATGGAGTGGATGAAAGTTACAATTCTTCAGTATAGGGGGTTGGGTGAGATATCTCGGAGTATGCCTCCTACGAAGATTTCATATCCTTAAATCTAGGGATGCACACGGGTTGGTTTCGGTCGGTTTGGACCCAAATTGAAGTTGTATTGATGTGTATCAGCTCAGTTCCGTTTTGTCAGTTTACTCAGTTTGATTTTCAAATTTCAATTTTACTACTTAAAATAATTTTGAACCTAAGTGTCATAAGAAATAAAAAAAATTTATGCTAATTATAAAAGGAATATTATCAAACTTTCTTTGAAGATGATATATTGTAGTTAATAACTCATATTGCTGGAAAAATATAATTAAAATATTTTTATGTGAAACCAAGTAATAACATGATATACAGAAAGTCAACTCAATCATTGTTTATTTTTTCTCGATG
This sequence comes from Dactylorhiza incarnata, assembly GCA_033032865.1. NCBI lineage: Eukaryota > Viridiplantae > Streptophyta > Magnoliopsida > Asparagales > Orchidaceae > Dactylorhiza > Dactylorhiza incarnata. Next base: position 5,823,959 of record JAWHQI010000120.1, on the reverse strand, counting down.
CGTAAAATATATACTGTTTGTCCGAAGTCTGCGACCTCTCCTTACGGTCAGAATGGATAGTTCCGACGGTCTCCAATTTGGGAGATCGCCCAGATCGCCTGCCTCCCCTCCAGTAATTCTCCTAAGGAACAGGCGGCCAGGTCCCAGAGAGATCGCCAGACCGCGCGGTCTGAAGATTTTTCTTCTTTTTTGTTCTCAGCACCCCCTGCCTCTGCCCTGGTTCTCCTATACCCCGGGCAGCCTGTAATTTTTGGATCTGTCCGTTTGGGAAGCCTCCGCGCCTATAAATATAGGGGTAGGGGTACCTGAAAAAGGGACTTTTGCTTCGAGCCTCCAGCTTGCGACTTGTGCAAGCGGTCTCGATTTCTGTCACTTTTCTACCTCTCACCCCCACCTGTTTTAGTCCCCTTCCTGTAACCTTCTCTGAGATTAGTATGCACATCACTTTTCCTCTCCGATCTCTCCTCTGTCATTCTTCGTCCCAAGTAACCTGCACTCCGCAGTCTCCCCTCATCTCTTCTGTTGGTACAAAAATTGTACCTCCAAAACCCAACACTTAGCTATACCGCCATTGCTTTCCCTCAAATGATCATTAAGATTACCAAACTCTTGCCACTTCAGGGCTTAGGCGACGGTAACAAATGTTTTTGACCGTCCCTCGGCTATCCTTGCACCAGTGAGCACTCGAGGTTCACAGAGCGAGATGATCAGTGGGGCAGGTGCGGTCATGCTGCAGGAGCTACACCGACATTGTTTTCCCTAATACAGATCATCAAGACTGTAACGATGTCCTGAAATGCATGACAGAGCTGAACATTCACCTAGACTTCCCTTGATGCAGAGGTGTGTCAGATGTCAGCAAGGACCTGACATCCTAATGATCCTCCGCACGAGCTTGGAGAGATCGGAAACCCTTTACAAGTGAATGCTTTAGATCAAACAAATTTATCACACTGAGAATAGTGATTCTTGTATCCCAGAAGAGAGAGGAGACTAGTTACATAGAAAGAGGAAGGGATACAAGGAAGAGAGAGAAAGGGCTCTTCGGTTTGCTTTCCCCTTCTTGTTTTTTTCTTCGCCTTTGGAGTATATATATTCTCCTTCTTTCTTCTTCAGGCTTGACTTCTTTCTATAACAAGTTCCGAAAGGATTGATGCCTTGGAACTTGCTATTTCTGAATCCACAGCAGCTCTGTTCTTCAACGGTCATCGACGACGTTGATCGCTGAGCCGCGGTTCAAATTTTAGTCGGTGACTGTTGCGTCTCTGATTGCTGATCGTTGTTCGCCGAGCGCAGATTCAATTTTTAGTCACTGCTGCATCCTTGATTACTGAGCGCTGAGCGGTTGGGAGAAAGGCGCTGGCTCGCTGGGTGATGGGCCTTCAGTCAGCGATCCCAGGTCAGCGATCGTTGATCGCTGACTGCTTTCTCACATTTCCTCTTGACTGCCTCCTTGGCTCAGCCTTCTTTGACTCTGCCTCTTTGACTCTGCCTTCCTTGTCTTCTTCTAGTCCTAGCCTGGACTGAGTTCTTCTATGGGTTGTCTTTACCCGTTCTTTCTTCCATCAAATCAAAGGAAATTTCCAACAGTAAGATCCACTGACTTCACATGAGTTATCTTGATGTAGGGTGGGTGATTCTCCTTTTTGGAAGTAGAGGTAGCAAGCTTAAAGGATTGAAGCCTGCTATAAAGATCATATAGAGTGATCTCTCTTAGCTTCCTTGTCGTGTTGATGGACCAGGAGTATATTAGGCTCTTTAGCAGCTTGTCATTCTTCTCTTCATCAGATATAATTTTATCATAGGTCCTGAGCTCATTAATGATGAAAATATATCTTTTGTACCAATCCACCACAACTTCTCCTTGTTTCTTCTTAAAGTTTTCATACTTAGTGATTAGATCTGCCTTCTTATCCTTTCACATCATCACTGCCTTCAGCCATGACAGTTAATGCATCCCAGATCTCCTTCCAGAGGTGCAATTGATCACTGCCTGATAAGGGTCATCAGAGAGTGTAGAGACTAAGATGTTCATTGTTTTTTTATTGTAGGCTCTTATTTATTGTCTTCTTCAGACCATTCCTTTCTAGGCTTCAAGTGTTCAACACCATTGGTGGCATTCACCTTCTTGAGGATAAAGGATACTGTAAGAATGAATTTAAAAATTTCTTCATCAATGGAATTCATATATAGTATAACCTTTGACTTCAATATTGCAAACTTGTCTACATTGCATGGGGGAGGGGGTGTTGAGGCATATTCCTTATGTTGTTAATTTTTGTGCTTTTAGAATCTTTTAAAAGAAATATTCAGATATAATAAATCTTGGTTTACCAAGGTGTTAGCCCTATGAGATGAACCTGACTCTAATACCAATTGAAAATGCGGAATACGAATCTAAATATTTCTCTAGTGGGTGAATAAAGAATCAAAAAATCTTCTAAAACACAACAACAATCCGATCGCTGATAGTTAAAATAGAAGCAAGAAATAAAATATAAGTTATAGAGATATCAATTCAAAAGACAAGTATTTTTATAGAGGTTCCCCAATAAATTTGGGTACTCCTCTCTTCTACAACTTGTGGATAACTTTGCCTCAGAAGGCCCACTAACAATATTTTTGCTAGGAGACTTTAGAACCTCACATAGACTCTTTTTACTAGGAGACTTGAGAACCTCATAAAGCCTATTCCAAACGGAGGCCCAAGAACCCACTAGGTCTTTTTGCTAGCAGACCCATAACAACCTTCCAGAGTCTTTTTAGTAGGAGACCTGACAACCTCCTTAGATCATTTGAAGAGAGATCCTGTAACCCTTTTATAGCAGCTGAAAGTTCAGCAAACAAAAATTATCACCAAGACAAAGTTGGTGATTCTAGTTGTGACTTAAGAAGAAGAGAGACAAAATTTACCGATTAGGGTTTCAGAATATGAGATAGGCCGAGTGAGAAAAACTTATTATTTTTGTTCATAAAGAGTCCTTATATAGTCCTCTTTTTCCAAATAACAGAAAGAAAGAGATGCAGAAAATTGGCACCTTCCTTTTCTCTGGTTTACTTCTTCAGCATCTTCCTTTCCTGCACCTTCCTTCTCAAACAACTTCCTTTTCTGTTCTGCAACTGCTTTATTTCAATTCCCTACAATGTCTTCTTCATGCGTCGAATTACAATTCGACGTGCTCTTATTTAGCTTGCTCTAAGATGCAGCTTCAATATACTTCTTCAAACGTCGAATTCAATTCAACATGAAACTTCTCACTTAGAAGCTAAAGCAGCGCCTTCTAGTTGTGCTTTGAATGAAATGACGTGCTCTGAATGCAATTCGACACGCGCCTTCATTGTATGCTCCGTCGCTAATCACCGAGCCTCGGTCGACGAACACTGATAAAGGGAGTGCTCGGTCGCCGGACGTTGAGCCCCGATCATCGAACGAGATCATAAATCCTTGATATGTTACTTGTACTGAGTTCTGAGACCGCTTGTAGAATGGGAGTCAGCGGTCAGCATTCGGGTCTTTCGATCAGTGATCAGGCCCCCGATTAACAAATACCTTGACGACGATCAAATGTCCTATCCGCGATCGCCGAGTGGCTACGAACTTAGCCAATTTTTCATATCTTCTTTACAACTTCCTCCTGGCTTCTTCTTCTAAGCAACTTTCCAACTTATTCAAGTTGTATTAGCATCAATGAAAAATTGTTTTGTACCATCAAATCGAGAAGGGCTTTTTCCCAGTAGTGAGGATGCTTTACAAAGAATTTAACGGTAAGATGACCAAGCCAATCCACAATGCGAGCAAAGAGGGCGAGGTCCCCACAACCCCTAGCGCGCCCTACGGTCATGGTGAGCACCACGATCAGTCGTATGAGCAAAATTGTCGGAGGGAGGAGGGAAGACAATCAGAGGCCGTTGCCGAAGGTTGGTCACAACAGAGATGTTGCAGTTGCATCCAAGGTGGGAGTGTCAGGTTCTCCTAAGATTTGGCGTATCATCTCATAGGAATCTGGAAGACGGAGAAGATTTTTTAACCACGAGTTCTTGAAAATATTTCTGCTGACTGACAAAGTCAGCAGAGAAGGTCGATGCCAGAGAAGTTTTGCGCCGAGAGATTGAATTTCTTGATATACAACATCAGGAGAGAGTGTCGATCGAGCGAAGGTATCAGAATAGAGGTTTTCACACCCATGAAGTAAAGGGCAACAATATGTTCCCACACTGCTTTCACGGTGTCGTCATGACAGATGATGAGCTAACATGCATCAGAAAGATTGTTTGCAAGCCAGGTGCGAACAAGAGCATCACCAGCGTCCCAATCAGCATAGGTGGGAGATGGGGGTCAGGTGGAGCTCCAGTGAGATGATGTTGTTTGCATTGAGAGCGTAAAAGAAAGGTGAAGGGGATACTTCAATCGGGATAAGTTGGTCCAGTTAATTTATACGTCATCCCAAAATCTCCAGATGCATTGGAAATGATTGTGGGAGTAGGAGCATGAGTGAGCGGAGATGTTGCTATAGATTAACAAGAAGAGCATGGCTAGAGCAGAAGAATTTGTTTACTGAGAACTAGGTAGAAGAAGTCGATGAGCAAGGTATAAGGGATGGGGAGTTCGTCCGAGAACTAAGGCTCTGTTTGCTGATGGAAAGCTGCTGATAGGAAAAGTGTTGATTTTGGAAAACAGAGTTTTGTTAAAAAACTGTTTGGGTGAAATGAAGTTTGTAAAACTGAATTTTGGAAAAGTTGTTTGGAAACAAGACAGAGTTTTGAGTGAATTTTTTTTCCATAACATAATTACCAACCACCAAATATTTGGAAAAAAACATTTTTTTTCATAATAAAGTGTACTTCATTAAAAAGATATTTTACTCAAAATAAATACCTACACCTACACCATTTGCATTGATGTAAGACAGTAGGTATTCAATACAAATTTTCTCTGAATCAACTATCTCAAGTTCTTAAGAGATCTCAACTATCACCAACGTTAACAACAAAATTGGGGGCAACAAAAAAACATGAACTGAAATAACAAATCGATCAAACTTCACTTTCTCCAATTATGTACTACTACACCAGCAAGTGGCTGATGAAAGAATTAACACAGAGTACAAAAGTTATGGGAATATAGAAAAAATATACCTCAAAATCCAGCTAATGGAGTCGGATCCGAGCAGTTCGGCTTCGACTTGTGCGAATTTGAAGTTCTGCAAATTTGAATGGAGATTGGGGAAGAAGAATGTTGGATGAAGAGGAGAAGCGAGGTGGAGATCGGGGAAGAAGAACGCTGGATGAAGAGGAGAAGCGGGGTGGAGATCGGGAAGAAGAACGTTGGACTCTCGCCGGAAGAAGAAGAACGAACTCGCAGTCGCATTCGGAGAGGAGAGGCTGGACGCCGGATAGGAGAGGCTGGACGCTCGCCGGAGAGGAGAGGCTGGAAATCGCCGGATAGGAGAGGCTGGATGCTCGCCGGAGAGGAGAAGATAACTCGCAGTCGCAAGTCAGGAACTCCCGGAAGTTGCCGGGAGAGGCTGGACGCGCGGCTTTTGTGGTTCACCGCATGAAAAAGTAGCGGACGGGAATACAAAGAAAACAACGAAGCTTAATAAACGGCGGTTTGGAAAAAAATGGAACCAAACGCCGTTTATTATCAAAATGGTGGTGCGTCCCAGCCGCACAACAGCTAAAAAGCTTAACCAAACGCCACCTAAGTTGCGCAAGAAGTTATACTAGCCCGCATAATGAGGAGTTCGACGCAGTAGCTCGACGTGGAGTCTGTGAGGTCGGTAGAGAGCGCACAAGAGTTTGGCACAGTAGTTCACCGAGGAGTCTGCGAGCTTTCATGATGAGGTCGTAGTCGCAGCGAGCTCGAGGTCTGATGGTCGACTGTGGAAAAAGTGAATCAGCGAACTCGATGTCTGAGGCGACGCGATATCGACAAGCCTCGATCACTCGATGCTCGCAGTAAGTAGTATGCTGGAGGGCGTTCACGAAAGGGCTCCGTGGTCCGAACTTACAGGAGACACTCAGAATGCCGCTGGAGGAGCTCGCAAGATCACTCATGCCAAAACCACCTGATGGCCTCTATAAAGGAGGGGAGGCAGGGGGTGGAAATCACAAGCACAGTCGGCGAGCAGTGGGATCGTCGAGCTTAAGTAGTGCGAAGCAGCGAGATCATCGAGCGAGAAGATGCGGGCGAGACACCGAGACTGCTGGAGAGCTCACACTTGGTGAGTATTGACTTGGCGAGATCGGTTTGCAGAGCTTGCACATGGCGAGACCATGGGAGGGCTCGCAAATGTGTCTACAATTTCTTGCGTAGGACTGTGAAAGTCACATAAAATCGGATAGGTTTGTGTGAGACCTGGAAAATATGTGAAAGGAGAAAATGAGAGCAACAAAATTGTCCACTCTGATACTACGTGAGAATAAACCAATTATTATTCAAAAATCACTAAATATTACATAGGAGCTCCCCACTTTATATAGAATAGAGAAATTGGAAAAATTTACACTTGTGAATAGCTTTCCAACTTATTCAAGTTGTATTATCATCAATGAGAAATTGTTTTGTACCATCAAATCGAGAAGGGATTTTCCCATTGGTGCGGATGCTTCACAAAGCATTTCTCGGCAAGATGACCAAGCCCGTCCACAATGCGAAAATTTAGGGAGAGGTCCCCCACAACCCCTAGTGCGCTCCAACAGTCATGGTGAGCTCCACGGCCAGCCGCATGAGTAAAATTGTCGGAGGGCTGAGGGAGGACAATCATAGGTCGTTGCAGAAAGTTGGCCACAACAAAGATGCGAGCTGCAGTTGCATCCAAGGTGGGAGTGCCAAGTTCTCCCAAGATCTGGTGTATCATCTCATAGGAATCTAGAAGACGGAGAAGATTTTTTAACCACAAGGAGTTCTTGAAAATGTTTCTGCTGATTAAAAAAGTCAGCAGAGAAGGACCGATGCCGGAGAGTTCTGCGTTGAGAGATTGAATTTCCTGATACACAATATCGGGAGAGAATGTCGACAGAGCGACGAGATCAGAATAGAGGGTGTAGATGCGAGAGGTTTTGGCACCCTTGAAGTAATGGGTAGCAAGATGTTCCCACGCTGCCTTCACAGTGTTGTCATGGCGGATGATTGGTAAACATGCGTCAGAAAGATTGTTTGCAAGTCAGGTGCAAACAAGAGCATTACTGGCGTCCCAATCAACATAGGTGGGAGATGCGGGGTCAGGTGGAGCTCCAGTGAGATGATGTTGTTTGCGTTGAGAGTGTAAAAGAAAAATGAAGGAGATACTCCAATCAGGATAATTTGGTTCAGTTAATTTATATGTCGTCCCGAAATCTCCAGACGCATTGGAAATGATTGTGGGAGTAAGAGCAGGAGTGAGCGGAGGTGTCGCCATAGATTAACAAGAAGAGCTCGACGAGAGTGGAAAAATTTGTTGGCCGAGAACTAGGTAGAAGAAGTCGGCGAGCAAGGTATAAGGCACGAGGAGTTCGTCCGAGACTAAATCGCGCAAGAAGTTTGTAGAAGAACAGGTTTGGAAACCACTGTTTGGAATTATATTATTTCATCAAACTTAATACAAGAAGAATAGGTCCTTAAATAGGACAAGGGAGAAAGGAAGAATTGAGAAAGGCAATGTGGGACTAAAGAAGCTTAAGGAGGAAAGGCCCAAATGGGCCTTGTATACATGGGTTTTTATCTGTTTTAACACTCCCCCGCAAGCTGGAGCATACAAGTCGTAGGCACCAAGCTTGGAAAGGCACTTCTGGTACAGAGAGCGAGGTAGAGCTTTTGTAAGAACATCAGAGACTTGATCAGCAGCAAGAACATGACGGAGACAAATTTTCTGAAGCCGAACCTTTTCCCGGACAAAGTGACAGTCAACCTCTATATGTTTGGTGCGTTCGTGAAACACAGGATTTTCAGCAATATGTATAGTAGCTTGACTATCACAAAAGAGCCGTGCAGGAGCCGAAAGCTGGACTCCTAAATCAGTGAGGAGACTCTCAAGCCAGGTGAGTTCAGAGACGGCAGCGGCCATGGAACGATACTCGGCTTCAGCAGAGGAGCGAGCAACCGCCGTTTGCTTCTTGCTTCGCCAACTAACTAGATTTCTACCAAAGTATGTGCAGTAACTGCTGGTTGAGCGACGATCATCGAGAGACCCAGCATAATTAGCATCACAGTATGCCACAAGGGATAGAGAGGTGGAAGGCTTGTATACCAGGCCTTGTCCAGGAGCATTCTTTAAGTATCTAAGAATTCGTTCGACAGCCTGAAGGTGGGAAGTCCGGGGAGTATGCATGAAGCGTCTGACCACGCCAACCGCAAAGGAGATATCTGGACGTGTGACAGTCAGATAGATAACCTTGCCCACGAGGCGTCGATAATACTCTGGATTAGGAAGGAGCATATCTGAGTCCGATCCGTGAGAACTCAGTTGATGGTTTGTATCCATGGGTGTGTCCACAGGTTTACACCCATAGTAGCCAGCATCATGTAGGAGATCAAGACAATATTTCCGCTGAGAGAGAACTAAACCATCCGGTCGTCGAGCGATCTCAATCCCTAGGAAGTACCGTAGCCGACCTAGGTCCTTGGTGTGAAATTGAGAGGCAAGATACTTTTTGATGTGAACAATGCCAGCAAGGTCATCTCCCGTGACAAGAATGTCATCAACATAGACCAAGAGAATCACTGTTCCGGAGGGACGTCGACGGGTAAACAATGAGAAATCTGCTGAGCTTTGGGTAAAGCCACACTCACGAACCACCCGACTAAATTTCTCAAACCATGCCCGAGGAGACTGTTTGAGGCCGTATAAGGATTTCTTCAGGTGACAAACTAGGGACTCCCCCGTGGTTGCATAACCAGGAGGTTGTTTCATATAAACCGTTTCCATCAGATCGCCATTGAGGAATGCATTGTTGATGTCAAGCTGGTGTAGCGGCCACTGTCGATGGACCGCAAGAGATATGAGCACGCGAACAGTGTTGACCTTGGCAACCGGAGAGAAGGTTTTCTCATAATCAATTCCATGCTGTTGAGTGAATCCACGAGCGACAAGACGAGCCTTAAGGCGATCAACTCGCCCATCGGGATGATATTTGACAGTGAAGATCCACTTGCAGCTAACCATGGACTGGTCAGGAGGAGGGGGAACAAGGTCCCATGTGTTGTTCGCCCAGAGAGCCGTCATCTCTTCATCCATTGCGGCCCGCCACCTGGGATGTTGAAGAGCTTTCTGCACAGAAGAGGGAAGGGAAATAGAGGACAAAGAAGCCGCAAACCTCTGCAAGTCAGGAGACAACCGATGTAAGGAGACATAGTTGGAGAGAGGATGCGCGGTAGAAGGTGCGGGTGAATCAGCAGGCAGCGGAGCATCCGTGGTCGGCAGGGGCTGTTGCGAGGCACTAGTTCGAGGGGAGCGACGAGAATAGACACAGAGAGGAGGTGTTGGGAGAAGAGGTGGTAACGGGGATGTGGTAGGAACAACAGGACGTGTGAGATCAGGAGGGGAAGACGGTGTCATGGGGGAGGTGTTATGAAAAGACTGTTGTTCAAGGAAAGTAACGTCCGCAGACGTAATCAATTTTCGGGCAGAGGGAGAATAACAAACGTAGCCCTTTTGCGTCCGGGAGTACCCAATGAACATGGAGCGAGTAGCACGTGGGGCTAATTTATCAGTTGGAGGTCTAAGATGATGGACGAAGCAGACGCAGCCAAAGACCCGTGGAGCTAAGGGAAATGGTTCGCGCTCAGGGCATAAGAGAGAGAAGGGGGTGGAGAAGTTGAGGACCGAGGAGGGCATGCGGTTGATAAGGTAGCATGCAGTGGAGATTGCAAAATTCCAGTAGTAAGTAGGGACGTGCATCTGAAAGAGGAGAGATCGGGCCACTTCGAGAAGGTGGCGGTTCTTTCGTTCAGCGATGCCGTTTTGTTGCGGCGTATAAGAACAGGAGGTTTGTTGAATAGTCCCTAGGGAGCTGCATAACTGTTGGAAGTCATTGCTAGTGTATTCACGGGCATTGTCAGTGCGAAGTATTTTAATGTTGCGAGAAAATTGTGTGGTGGTTTCAGCGGCAAAGGAATGAAAAATAGATAGGAGTTCAGAGCGATCATGCATCATATATAGCCAGGTCATGCGGGAGTAATCATCAATAAAAGTAACGAAGTAGCGATAACCAAAAAGACTTGGGGTTTTGTAAGGTCCCCAAATATCAGAATGCACTAAATCAAACGGGGCAATACTTCGATTACAACTAGGAGGGAAAACAGAGCGATGCTGTTTTCCATAGATACAAGATTCGCAATTAAAAGAAGAGAAATGATAGTCCGGCAGGGCCTTCTGGAGGATTGGAAGAGGGGCATGACCAAGGTGACGGTGCCAGTCAACCGAACTGATGGAAGATAGCGCAGGAGCAGGTGGATCCAAGATATAGAGCCTGTTAGACAGCCGCCCGCTACCAATGATATTCCGAGTCTGCCGATCCTGCATAAGAAATGTAGAGGAAGAGAAAGTAATAAGACAATCATGATCATTTGTGAGACGACTGACAGAAAGTAGATTAAAGTGAGATCCTGGAACATGAAGAACAGATTTCAACGGGATAGTTGGAGTGAGCATCATATCGCCACAACCAGTAACAGGGGTAGTGTCTCCATTGGACACGGTAATAAACTTTGGACAAGGAGAGTCCAAATACAAGGCCGGCTTCTGAGGAGTGATGTGGTTGGTGGCACCGGAATCCAAAATCCAGGAGGGGTTATGGGACACACACGAGATACCTGTATGGGAGACCGAAGAACCAGAGGAAGATGACAGGGACAGCAGCCCACACAACTGCTGCATTTCTCCCCTTAAGGCATCAATGTCAGGGTGAGAAGAAACAGTCTCACGAGCAGTGGAGGCATGAGGTAGGGAAGAACCAGGTTGCGGTGGAAACCCATGTTTCCTATAACATACTGCTTCAGTGTGACCATCCCGGCCACAAAAGGTGCAAGTACGGGTGTTCGGTCCTTTAGGGCGATGACGGTTGTCACGACCACTCCCTCGTGTATTAGAGCGGCCACCCCGAGAGGGAAAAGGTGGGGTTTTTTGATCTGAACCGTGATGAAGGAGCACAGGGGAAGGGGTCGGAAGGGCAGTAGGTGGCGTGACCTTGAGCAACATGGAGCAAACATCAGAGAGAGAGAGGGTATAGTAGGAGAGGAGAGGATGTTTGCTCGAACACTGTGGAGATGAGGAGGAACGCAAGCCATCATTAGGGCAATACCAACAGCTTCCTTCTGAGCCCGTTGAGTTGCGAGGTCTGGAGTAGAGGGCTGATGTTGTATCCAGGCCTCCACAAGAGTTTTGGACTGGGCAACATAGGAGGTGAGATCCCCATCAAGCTCGGGGTCAAGCTTTTGTAGAGCAAGAAAGATGTCAAACAGGTGTTGGAGACTATCTTTCCCAGAGTATAGGCAATGAAGCTCATCCCACATAGCTTTGACAGTGTCATGATACATAGCCATCCGGTACTGTTCACCCTCCATTGAATTCAGAAGCCAAGACTGGACGCGGCCATCATCGCGAAGCCAAGTCTCGGTAGGGTCAGTGGAAGGGGTGCGGGTAAGATGGTGAAGGAGACCCTTAGTTTGAAGGACCCGACGAACAAAATGAACCCATTCCACAAAGTTCTTCTTCCTGGCAAGGGAGATGGTAGTAATCCTGAGTTCATCCCGAGGATCCGAAACGGGAGGGGTGGTAGCAAGAGCCGGAAGAGTGGAAGAAGTGGGGGCAGCAGCAGTTCCCATTGCCGAGTGGGAGCTGGCAAGAGTAGGAGAGTGGGAGAGGGAGGTTGGCTGTAGGTTGGGGAGTTGGCTGTAGGTAGGTTGGCGAGTGGGAGGTTGGCAAGAGTGGGAGAGTTGGAAGATAGGTTGGCGAGTGGGAGGTTTGCTGTAGGTAGGTTGGTGAGTGGGAGGTTTGCTGTAGGTAGGTTGGTGAGTGGGAGGTCTGCTGTAGGTAGGTTGGTGATGCATCCTTCGTCGCATAAGTCGCGCATTTTAATTTTTCAGCATTTATTTATTATCGTGTATTTCTTTCGCGCACCTGCTTTTATTTGAAATAGTTCGGCTCTTCGGGTTGACCGTCCGATGAGATCTTAAATAAAAAGGTCCGGTAATTTTAGGTAATTAGGACGGAAGTGGCAAGCTTTAAATTATTTAGGGTGATATAAATTTAAGAAAGGAAATATCAATCAAGATTTATTTGGGAATCAATACTATTTGGAAACAAATCAAAAGAGACAAATCAAGAGAGCCAAATCAACCCCCTATTAAAATCCTTTTCCCCCCTCACCGAAGAAGGAACCGGGAATCACGTAGAGAAACGAATTGAATTCGTTTCTCTGCCTGTCGGGTATCGCTACAGTCTTTCCCCTGTCACTGCTCCAATCGCCTCGACGACGACGCATCTGTCGCTGCCGTACCCCCTCGACGACAACGCATCTGCCGCTGCCATACTCCTTCGACGACGACGCATTCTTCGCCGCCGAACTCCTTCGACGACGACTCAGTCAGATTTGCCGCCCTTGTTCAGTTCTGCCGTAGGCCAACAATTTCGCAGGACCTCGCCATTTCTGACAGAGCTCCGACCTCCCTCCGTCCACACCGGTCGAAGATTTCATCACCTCATTCCGGCGGCCATCCCGACTCCTCCCTCTTCGCCGATTGCTGTCGACTCCAACAGATCCAGCTTCCAGTCATCGGTCGGCTCCAACTGTTCCTCCATGCCGACGAAATCGGAATTGGATTACTCTCTTGTGGTATAGTCATCCCCTCCTTGCTCCATTATTCAGTTTTAAATTTATGCACCAACTTAAATAATTAAGAGCTTGCCCCGAACGTTCTAATTATTTCAATTACCGTTATTTCATAAATTTTTGCTTGTAATTTTTGCTTGTGGGTGTAAGGATCTCGCGACGATTCAATTCGTTATGCGCCACGGAATATTTTGCTAATAACAATTAACGATCTTGTGAAGCTCAAATGTTTGAGGGTGATTTACGCTCAAAAATTCGATTCGGCCGCTCAGTCCCTTTTCAAGTTTAAAATCCACGTATTTTCTTAAAAATTATAGTATTATTTTTATAGCAAAATAAAATATTTTCAATTAAAATAATTAATTTCCAAAACCCTGGATTTGGTTTACGATGTAAACCGGATTCAGGGTTTTCAAAACTTATAATAATTTTTAACAAAATGTTTTATGTTGTTATAAATATAACGAGAGTTTGAAAAAATATTTTATTTGAAAACTGGGGCCGAGTGGCCAAAGCAAAGTTAAGCGCGCGAATCACTCCCGTCACTTTGAATATTGTGACGTCGTTAATCGTTATTCAGAAAACATTCCTCAGCATTTAATGGATTGAATCGTAGCATAATTTGTACGAACACAAGCATGGATCACAAGCACAATTTATGAAAATAACGATAATTCAAGCGATCGAACGTTCGGGGCAAGCTCGTCAATTATTTAAAAGTTGCATAAATTTAAAACTAATAAATGGGGTAATGAGGCAGTGATGTTACCCAAGGGCATGAGGCCTATCCATATTCAGTTGGCGCACCGGGAGAAACCGCAGCGAGAAGGGTTAGCTGAACTGGATAGAAGCGCCGTAAACAGCGACCCTTCGGATCGTGAAGGAGCTTCTTCTCCCAGCGATGTTGACGGTAGGCGACGGGGTTGGCGTATCCGGCGGCCTGATCGCTGGAGTAGAAGGAGTCGGCGTCGACAGCGTCAGGCGGCGGAGACGGGGCTTCGGCGCGAGTCTACGTTGGCCGCCGGGCGAGTGACTTACCACGGGGGGAAGAACCAGGCCACCTGGGACGTCGAACAGTGGTCGTGGAGCTTCGTTGGGGAATTCGGGGAAGAGACACACGGACTGGCGCGCTGGGCTTCGATGGCTTGGATTGTTCCGGTAATACAGAGGGACGAAACGTGGGTTTCGTCCTCTGTTCAATCCAGAACAATCCAAGCCATCGAAGCCCAGCGCGCCAGTCCGTGTGTCTCTTCCCCGAATTCCCCAACGAAGCTCCACGACCACTGTTCGACGTCCCAGGTGGCCTGGTTCTTCCCCCCGTGGTAAGTCACTCGCCCGACGACCAACGTAGACTCGCGCCGACGCCCCATGTCCGCCGCCTGACGCTGTCGACGCCGACTCCTTCTACTCCAGCGATCAGGACGCCGGATACGCCAACCCCGTCGCCTACCGTCAACATCGCTGGGAGAAGAAGCTCCTTCACGATCCGAAGGGTCGCTGTTTACGGCGCTTCTATCCAGTTCAGCTAACCCTTCTCGCTGCGGTTTCTCCCGGTGCGCCAACTGAATATGGATAGGCCTCATGCCCTTGGGTAACATCACTGCTTCATTACCCCATTTATTAGTTTTAAATTTATGCAACTTTTAAATAATTGACGAGCTTGCCCCGAACGTTCGATCGCTTGAATTATCGTTATTTTCATAAATTGTGCTTGTGATCCATGCTTGTGTTCGTACAAATTATGCTACGATTCAATCCATTAAATGCTGAGGAATGTTTTCTGAATAACGATTAACGACGTCACAATATTCAAAGTGACGGGAGTGATTCGCGCGCTTAACTCTGCTTTGGCCACTCGGCCCCAGTTTTCAAATAAAATATTTTTTCAAACCCTCGTTATATTTATAACAACATAAAACATTTTGTTAAAAATTATTATAAGTTTTGAAAACCCTGAATCCGATTTACATCAGTTTGGTATCAGAGCGGGTTCGATTCGCTCCTATCGCGAATCAGTCGATCCGGTATTAAAAAAAAATGGTTTAAAATTTTTTTGTTTTTAAAAATAAAATAAAATATATATCATCAACATTTCTTCTTATTATTATTATCTTAAAATAAAAAAAAGGGGTTCCCTTTGTTTTAAAAGGATTTAAAACAATTAATATAATTTTTGGCGATTAAAAAAAAAGTATTTTAAATGGAGAAGGTGACCGATCATTTAGGAACTAATATAAGGTTGGAGAATAATATGAAAAATTTAAATCTTCGAATTAAAAAATTATCTGAAATGGTAGCTTCGCTCCCTAACATAAATCACTTATTGAAAGAAGAGAACACTTATCCTAAAGACTTTGAGCACACACACCCGAGTGATTTTGACGGACGTTTAGGGCCCGAAGATTGTTTAGATTGGTGTCATACTATGGAATGCTTTATGAGAACTAATCAAATATCTTTGAGCACGCAAATCGAGTATGTGACCCGTAGACTTAAGGGATCCGCGCTAGATTGGTGGAAGCAACTCGAACGCATAAGAGATAAGTTATGGTTGCCTCCAATCACTACTTGGGTTGACTTTAAAATAGAGTTGCGTAAACACTTTGTCTCCCCGACTACCTCCAAACTTTATATCATAAATTTCAAAATCTACAACAAAGAGGTTTGTCGGTCGATGAGTACACTAGTGAATTTATAATCCTTCAATCTAGACTAGGTATTCAGGAGGGTGATGAGATGACCGTATTCCGTTACCTGCACGGGTTACACTACTCCATTAGGAATCAACTAGAGTTGCACCGTTATCGCAATTTAGAAGAAGTTTCTATTATGGCTCATAGGGTGGAATCTGAATCTTCAGATAGACCCCGCTCTAGTCTCGTCATTGCCCCCACTTTTAAAGACATAGATTTCCCTAGCATTACCACTCCCAAGAGCACACTATCCCAATTTAGTTCCACGGTAAAAATCCCTCCAATCGAGGAGACTCTTCCTGAGCCCCAGCTCCAGAAAGAAGAGATTCTTCCTCCTATTTATGACATGCCGATTGACGTAGCGACTCCACTTGCACCCACTGAATCACCAACTATAATCACGGATTTCCTTCTCAAGCCCCTGTTCCGGGAGGAGTTGACCAGTGATGAACCCCTCGTCTTAGGTGACATAGGCTTAAACTATGTATGTCCTAAGTCTCCGAGCCCATCACACTCACCAACACTTGATCCTATTGACTTTCACCCATCCGTTACACTATTGTCGCCACCATATATTGATTTCATATTTGGAGAACACCACTTTATGTTATTTCGTCATCTTATAAATATAAATATTTTTGAAATAAATTATTATTGTCAAATTATCAATATATTCAAGAAAAATCATGTTTTAAGGATAATCAGAACTCCAAAAAATTTCACTCCCAATAAGGACACGTTTTAAAGGATTTCTTTGGAAACTCCTAAAAGATCAAATTGGAGACAATTTTAAATTTTGTAGTGTCAAGATAAATATGAGTGGATTTGTGAAATTACAACAAGATATTAACTATTTTATGTCGTATTTTTGGAACGTACCTAGAGGACGAAGGGACACCAAACTCGAGTTTAGTAGCGCATATCACTTTCTAATCGATGAACTGACCAAAATCGTTAATAAGAGTTTGGAGAATTTTCTTAGGTGTTTAATCGAGGCGAATCCAAAGCAATGAGAACTTGTACCTCCACAAGCAAAGTTCACTTGTAATAATTCTAAAAGTCACTCTCTTAATATATTTCCTTACGAGATTTTCTATGTGTTGCCCCGCCCACCTGCCCACCATCATCTTTCATTCCACGAACGTATTTCTTTTGATGCGCAAGCTCATATTAACTATTTAAAAGAACTGCATAAATTTACTGCTAAAATTTTGCGAGCAACCTTTGAACGTTACAAACTCACGGTCGATCGTTATCGCCATGAGTTGTACTTTTCAAAGGGAGGTCGGGTGATTGTTTACTGCAGGAAATTTGGTCTAGCTCATGCTCAGCAGCGCATTGGGCCACCAGTTGACCCACCCTTCGAGGCTCCGGATATTCCACCCGATCTCGCAACAGCAACGATGTCAGATCTCTCCAACGCCAGTTTTTGCGAAGTCTCGTCGGCGACGAGCTCTTTTAACCCCGTGAGAATTGATGCATCCTTCGTCGCATAAGTCGCGCATTTTAATTTTTCAGCATTTATTTATTATCGTGTATTTCTTTCGCGCACCTGCTTTTATTTGAAATAGTTCGGCTCTTCGGGTTGACCGTCCGATGAGATCTTAAATAAAATGGTCCGGTAATTTTAGGTAATTAGGACGGAAGTGGCAAGCTTTAAATTATTTAGGGTGATATAAATTTAAGAAAGGAAATATCAATCAAGATTTATTTGGGAATCAATACTATTTGGAAACAAATCAAAAGAGACAAATCAAGAGAGCCAAATCAACCCCCTATTAAAATCCTTTTCCCCCCTCACCGAAGAAGGAACCGGGAATCACGTAGAGAAACGAATTGAATTCGTTTCTCTGCCTGCTGGGTATCGCTACAGTCTTTCCCCTGTCGCTGCTCCAATCGCCTCGACGACGACGCATCTGCCGCTGCCGTACCCCCTCGACGACGACGCATCTGCCGCTGCCATACTCCTTCGACGACGACGCATTCTTCGCCGCCGAACTCCTTCGACGACGACTCAGTCGGATTTGCCGCCCTTGTTCAGTTCTGCCGTAGGCCAACAATCCCGCAGGACCTCGCCATTTCTGACAGAGCTCCGGCCTCCCTCCGTCCACACCGGTCGAAGATTTCATCACCTCATTCCGGCGGCCATCCCGACTCCTCCCCCTTCGCCGATTGCTGTCGACTCCAACAGATCCAGCTTCCAGTCATCGGTCGGCTCCAACTGTTCCTCCATGCCGACGAAATCGGAATTGGATTACTCTCTTGTGGTATAGTCATCCCCTCCTTGCTCCATTATTCAGTTTTAAATTTATGCACCAACTTAAATAATTAAGAGCTTGCCCCGAACGTTCTAATTATTTCAATTACCGTTATTTCATAAATTTTTGCTTGTAATTTTTGCTTGTGGGTGTAAGGATCTCGCGACGATTCAATTCGTTATGCGCCACGGAATATTTTGCTAATAACAATTAACGATCTTGTGAAGCTCAAACGTTTGAGGGTGATTTACGCTCTAAAATTCGATTCGGCCGCTCGGTCCCTTTTCAAGTTTAAAATCCACGTATTTTCTTAAAAATTATAGTATTATTTTTATAGCAAAATAAAATATTTTCAATTAAAATAATTAATTTCCAAAACCCTGGATTTGGTTTACATCAGTTGGCGAGTGGGAGGTTTGCTGTAGGTAGGTTGGCGAGCTGGAAGATAGGTTGGCGAGTGGGAGTTGGAAGGTAGGTTGGCTGTAGGTTGGCGAGTGGAAGTTGTAGGTAGGTTGGCGATAGGTAGGTTGGCGAGTGGGAGTTGTAGGTAGGTTGGCTGTAGGTAGGTTGGCGAGTGGGAGTTGGAAGATAGCTAGGAGAGAGTTGTAGGTTGGAGAGTGGGAGAGGGGAGGAGAGCCGGGAGCAAAGCATCAACCGGAAATAACAGGATCGGAACCTATCTCTGATACCATGTAGAAGAACAGGTTTGGAAACCACTGTTTGGAATTATATTATTTCATCAAACTTAATACAAGAAGAATAGGTCCTTAAATAGGACAAGAGAGAAAGGAAGAATTGAGAAAGGCAATGTGAGACTAAAGAAGCTTAAGGAGGAAAGGCCCAAATGGGTCTTTTATACATGGGCTTTTATCTGTTTTAACAAAGTTATACTAACCCGCACAATGAGGAGTTCAACGCAGTAGCTCGGCGTGGAGTTTGTGAGGTCGGTAGAGAGCTCAAACGAGTTTGGCGCAGTAGTTCACCAAGGAGTCTACGAGTTTGCACGATGAGGTCGCAGTCTCATCGAGCTTGATGTTTGATGATCGAATGTGGAAGTAGATAATCAACGAACTCAATGTCTTAGGAGACCCAATAATAACAAGCCGCAGTCGCTCGGCGCTCGTAGGAAGTAATGTGCAGGAAGGCGCTCGAGGACGGTCGCCGCAGTCTGAACTCGTTGGAGACATTCAAAATGTCGTAGGAGGAGCTCGCAAGATCACCCTGTTGAACTCGCGAGATCACCCTGTTGAACTTGCGAGATCACCCAGGCTAAGACCACCTGATGGAGTCTCTAAAAGAGGGGAGGCAGGGTGATGCAAACTCGGATTTAGATTTCAATTAATTACTTTAATCAAAGAAATATTTAATTTATTATATAAATAGGATTTGAAAATTACGTGAATTTTTTATTTTTAGGCGGGCCGAGTGACCAAATCGCTCTTTTCGCGCAAATCGCTTCTAACGTTGGAATTTCGTAAAATCTTTAACAACTAATTGAGAGAAACTCGTTGAGTGTTTTCGGGTTGAATCGTTGCGAGATTCGCACATACACAAGCCAAAACACAAGCAATAACTTATGAATAACGATGACCGAAGTAATTTGAACGTTCAAGGCAAACTCTTAATTATTTAAGTGAGTGCATAAATTTAACATTAATGAATGGAGCAGGGAAAGAGTGCAGTTACCACAACAGGACAGTCCAACTCGATTTCATAATTAGCAGCACGTTAAACTCTGCCGCCGGGTACTGGAATTTGTTGCTGGAGTCGACAGTAACATGCCAAGAGAAGGAGTCAGGAAGGCCAGCGGAGGGAAGATCTGAACTGCAGGCTGGCGCTAGTAGGAGGAAGGCCGCCCACCTGGACTGCCGGAGGTCTGCTGGCGTGGTGCGATTCTTGACGACAGAGATCGGCGCTCGGCGGGGAGATTCGTCCGTCGTTGTCGAGGACGCTAGGGCGGCGACAGAGCAGGGATGTTCTGCCGTCGGGAGGCCAGGGCAAAGGCGGAGGTGGCTGTGTTGCGTGCGGAAACAAACGGCGGCGGGCGAGGAGAACTGGTGGGGAAGTGGCGTGGTTGGTTGTACCGGCAACAGAGAACAAAATTAGGTTTGTTCCCTGGTTTGTCCGGTCTCTCCCTCTTCTCATCATGGCAGCTTCTTAAATAAAGTTTGCAAATATTTGTTTTCCAAATATGAGGGCCGGTCAAAATAAAATGTTACCTAAAAAGATGGTCTCCTCTTGAATACTTTTGTATAATTTGCTCAAATATTTCTTTCCCATAAATCCTTTCCAAGTACCTATTTCCCTTAAAACTCTTTCCAAATAATTACATATTCTGGGTTTGAATTTTAAATTTAAATTTATGCGTTTTAAATAATTTTAAGCTTGCCCATTACGTCCTAACTACTAAAATTATCAGACCATTTATTCAGGGTCTCATCGGATGGTCAACCCGATGAGCCGAACACTTTTTAAATAAAAAAGCAGGTGCGCGAAAAGAAATACATGATAATAAATAAAAGCTGAGAAATAAAATGTGTGACTTAGGATGCGACGAAGGATGCATTACAGGGTGGAGATCACAGGCGTAGTCTGCGAGCAACGGGATCGTCGAGGTCAAGTAGCGAGTAGGCGAAAGAAGCAGCGAGATCGGCGAACGAGAAGCTGCGGGCGAGACACCGAGACTGCGGGAGAGCTCACACTTGGTGAGTATTGACTTGGCGATATCGGTTTGGAGAGCTTGCACATGGTGAGACCGTGGGAGAGCTCGCAAATGTGTACAATTTCTTGCGTAAGACCGGGAGAGTCACACGAAACCGGATAGGTTTGTGTGAGGTCGGGAAAATATGCAAGAGGAGAAAAGGAGAGCAACAGAATTTCATCCGCTCTGATACCATGTGAGAATAAACTAATTATTATTCCAAAATCACTAAATATTACATGGGAGCTCCCGTCTTTTTATAGAGTAGAGAAAGAGGAAAAATTTACACTTGAAGTTGTGAGACTAAATACAAGAAAGAGAAAATGTACAAAGAGCTCCTTTTTGTGCTTTTAATCATGGGCTTTACCAGGCATGAACACTGATTAGGCTCTGATCTTTCTATTATTCTCTGAAAGTTCAATTCAGATTCTGGTTAATTTACCATGACTTTCTCTTGTCCAACGACAGAAAAGATTCCCAGAGGAAAACTGAAGAAAAACATCAAGAGAGAGTAATCTAAGAAAAAAGCTCACCTTTCTCCGTAATCCAAACTTTGTTTTTCAGGGAAAACCAAAAACACTCCAAAATACTATGAGAGAGTGATGCGAGCCAATCAGGGAGTTGCAGAGAAGTTGCGGTCCAATCAGGAAGCCCGCGGGACGTGGCAGAAGTTTAGCGTAATAGAGCTAATAAGCGGGGGGTATTTTAGTCTTTCTCTTATATGCTGTTAGTCTATAAATAGACAAGAGGAGTCTGTTGCTCTTTACGTTTTGTTCATGCTGTTTCTTCCATTTTCCGGTTGTGAATCTACCATTGACCTCCTGGCTCGCCCTCCCTGTAACTCTCTGTTCAGGAGATCTTCCTTAAGTCAGTAAATCATTCCAAACTTCTATAGAAATTTACAAGTGTATTGTTGTAAGTGTGAGTTTTTGATCAAACATTGGTATCGCTGATATCGTTTAGTAATATCGTTTCGATCGTATATTGATATCGTTGAGATCGTAACAGAGAGACGTGCTAGAGAAAGATCAATCTAACCTAGAAAACAAAACGGATTGCCCAAAAAGATAGAAGAGGTCAATATAGCCTAAAAACATACAGATTGTCGTAAAGAGAAGAAATATTTAAAAAGGGAGAGATGATCACTCTGGGGTCCCTTTCAGCCTCATGGTTTCTGTTATCTAATTAAAAAAAGAATTTGTTTTACTTTCACATTATTTCTTTTAGACAAAAAGAATCACTAAACATGTATGTTAAGTATAGTTTCTTAGAAAGTGCCTTGCTGAAAATAAATTGCAGACAACTAATTCAATTTTCCTTTCGTCGCTCGCTTGCAGCTTACCTTCTTCCAGTGTGGCGGCGTATGCCTTGGAACAGCCGTCCACCATACCGCTGCTGACGGACTCGGAGCCCTTAACTTCATAAACTCTTGGGCCAGTATCGCCCGCATCACTAACCACAACCTCATTCCCCCATCCTTCAACCGCACTTCTCTCCGCTCCCGCTCTCCTCCCTCCATAACCTCCACCCATTATGAGTACACTCAAACTCAGCCAACCTCCTCCACCCACCACTCTCCCTTTACCTCCATAGTCCTCAGACTCTCCAACCACCACCTTTCGATCCTCAGAAACACCGCGACTCTTAGCAAGAAGCCACTCTCTACCTTCAAGGCTGTTGTTGCCCACATCTGGCGTTGCGCATGTAAGGCTCGCGGCCTCGACTCTGCCCGCCTCACCCGTCTCTACATGACTGCTGACGCGCGCTCCCGCTTGCGCCCGCCCCTGCCTCCAAACTTTACTGGAAATGCCATCTTCCGTGTGTCGACGGAATTGACAGCGGGGGAGGTGGTTGCCGGAAATTTGGAGTTCACGGCTGCCAAGGTCAGTGCCGCGACGACAAGGCTTGATAATGAGTATGTTAGGTCTCTGGTGGATTTCTTGGAGGCGAGAGTGGAGGAGGCTGCAGTAAGAAAAGGGTCATGGGTTATGCCGGAGACTGATGTCTGGGTCATCAGCTGGCAGGGCCTGCCAATTTATGAGGCCGATTTCGGGTGGGGTAAGCCGTTTTATATGGGCCGGGCGTGCCTCCAGTTCAGCGGGTTGCTGTATATTGTGCCGAACTCACCGGAGGAGGAAGAAGGTGGTCTGTTGGTGTTGGCAGCGATTGAGCCCGATAAGGTGGAGAAGTTTAAGGAGGTGTTTTACGAAGAGCTTGGGCATCCCGTGTCGGCAAATCTTTGAAGTGGTTGTGTTTTTGTGAACTGGATGATGCTTTGAGCTGGTTCTGAACTATGATTTCTGTTTCGGAGGGATATTATGGCTTCGTTTGGCGCGGTGGTGACAGTCGTGAACGCGGTGGTCATGAACCGTCGCTCAAACGCCCGACCTCACCTACAAAAATTCATGCATTTTATGCTCAAAACTAGTTTATTTCTTGGTAGCGGTCTCTTGCCAAACATACAATCTATGATAATAGCATTTTTGACCCAACTCACCTGAGCAAATAAATAAGCCGCGCCAAACGAAGCCTATGTCTGAATTTAACCATTTTGTGGTAGTCTTTTTTTTTTATTTGTCATGAGTTTCCCTATTCCCACTTCTGAATGGAAAAAAAGAAGGGCGTTGTTATTTGTACCCACGTACGGCTATTGGTACCCAATAATTTAAATTATTCTATTAATTTATGTTCTAAATCTTATTATTTGTACCCACCTCCATTTCACGCCAAGCGCACCGACCATCCTCAAATCATTCGTCTCCTACGCTAACTCCGCCTCCAATGCGACCCCATCTCTGCCTCCACTGACGGTTGATCCAACGTAGAAGATGTGGCCGCTGGAGTTAGTGAATACCTGCTTCTTCTTGTTACTTAACCAATCGTTGGGGATGGCGCCATCCTTCGAAGCAGCGCAGGCGCCTGCACAGACGACGAAATCAAGAAACAACGAACCGTTTGATTTCGGCACTCTTCACCATTAAAAAACAGAGGAAGGGGAGTATTCACGCCAAACCCTAGACCTGCAACATAAATCCAGCAGCGGAGACGCTAAAACCAAAAAAATTACAACTCAAAGTCGAAGTTCATCGCGGTAATCCTCCTTCCTCTGCCGGTACATCCATCGACTTCTCAGTGTTTGATGGGGAAGCTCCATGAGTCGGGCGAGCTCAAACGCTAGATGGAAGGGCACCAAAGTGTAAGAGAGGTGGGTTCAAATAGTAATGTTTAGGACAATATAAATTAATAGAATGAATTGAATTATTAGGTATGAATAGTCGTACACGGGGTATAAATAACAACACCCAAAAAGAATGCTCTATTTCAATGGAATGCTTATAAATGGATATTGCTTTTTCAAAGCATTGCTATATTTCTTTTATTTTTATGTTATAAGTATTTTTTTTAATTACGTAAATTGAATTGCTGTTATAAATGAATAGGTATTTGTAAATTGCTTTAGTGCAATTTAATGGCAGGGCCTGTACTGGTCAACACTTACATTTGATATTTCTTTAGGTATTTGGAGCACTCTACTACAAATTATGTTGTAATATTAAAGCCAACTCCGCTCAGTTTTTTTAGGCAATTGTTAACCGCACCCCAGTTTTGGCTATCCGCAACCCTTTAATATGAAGTATTACGTATTTTTTTTGGAAATACGACTTGTACAAGCATTTTTAGGAAAAGTGTTCAACACGAAAGTTATAGATATCCTCGAGATCTACAACTTTCGTGTTGAACACTTTTGCTAAAAATGCACGCACAAGACGTATTGCCGCTCGAATTGAAACATGAGCGTAACTATAACGAATTTTTGGAAACACGCATTGTGCATGTATTTTTAGGAAAAATGTTCAACACGAAAGTTGTAGATCTCGACGATATCTACAACTTTTGTGTTGAACACTTTTCCTAAAAATGCTTGTAGAAGGCGTATTTCCAAAAAAACTCGTAATACTTCATATAAAAGAGTTGCAGATAGCCAAAACTGGGGTGCGGTTAACAATTGCCTTTTTTTTAGTATATTGGTTGAAGCACTCCTTTTGTTTTCAACTTAGCAGCGGTTTCTGCAAACGAAAATTTTCTCAATGAGCAGTTTGAATGAATATTTTGATATGTTATATGGAAAATTAATCACTAAACTTCTGGTGTGTGTATATATATATATATATATATATATATATATATATGCACCCCTCATATTATTGAAATTACAAAAATCTTCTCTTAATGTTACAAAACATAACAGTTACCTCCACTGAAGTTCACATTTCATAAAATTCATGCACAAAAATAATCCATTTTTTTTAGAAGTGCATATAACATGAAATTAAAAATCAAGAAGGAAAATAAAAACTATAGCAAGCCATCCAAGTCTGCACGAACAAGCTCGGCAAATTCAGTCTTGGTGCGATCAACATCAAGCCATACGAAGTTTCCCCGTAGGGCAAACGAGCACAGAAATCAGTAACTCTGTTGGCCTCACAACCAATATGCTGGAATCGAAGCTGGGAGAAGCCGCTCAGAAAAGAGAAGTCCTCGCCGTCAACCGTCACGCTCCAGTCGCCCCGTCGCATACCAGCAGCACAACTGTCAAACAGTCGCCCTCCACAATTGCCCCGCGCACCCCATATAAAGACGGCGGGATAAGATCCTTGAGAGCCAAGCCGCCGCCAGCTCCACTCCCCCAGGGTCCCAGTGCAACAACGGGGATCCAGCAGCAAAGGTGAGAGCACCCCGATCATCTCGGGCCACCATCCCAAGCCCAGCAAGCCCGAACGAGAAGAGAGAACCATCCACATTGAACTTTATCCCTCCAGGGGGCGGATGACACCAAAAAAGTGGTGTCGACAGCCGGTGAGGTTGGGTGGTACCCCAGTGCCCCTGGAGTAGTGGTAGAGTTCGCTATCTTCCCGGTGAAGTTTTGGTAATTATTCGTGTCTCTTTCTCTCTCTCTCTCCATATATATATATATATATATATATATATATATATGTTGTAACATCCCATTTCGCGCTAGGCCCCTATGATGAAAATATCAAATCAGTGTTGACATGGTCCATCACAACGAATTTTGATTTCGAGTTAATTGTTTAGTATTGTAATATGAAAATATAGCTTACATTTTGGTTGGGTTACATTTATGTTGCTGGGAGACTTATAAATATACCAGTTCATTAAAGTTGTGCACATTGGTGTGCGGATAGCGGAAATTTATGAGGTTGGTGTGCTGATTATGGTGGGCTGATAACCTTTGCTATGAGGTGTGTGGATAGCGGAAATTTATGAGGTTGGTGTGCTGATCATGGTGGGCTGATAGCCTTGCTAATACAAGGTGTGCTGATAGCAATTTTTGGGTTTAATTATAAATGGGATTGGCTTTGGAGAGGCGGTGGAGGATTTCTTTTGTTATGATATTACCGACTCCCTCCTTCTCTTTATCGCTCCCGGCCTCAGTTCTATCGCAGTTAGGGCAGAGCAGCGCCTTCTTCTGTCTTTCTCTTTTTCTCTCATCGTCTCCCTTCTTCTCATTCTCGAAATCTCATAAATCGCTGGAGTATTGCTGGGAACAGGAATTGCTACGGCTTCGCTGGATCTAGGTGTTGCGATTTGGTACTGGATCAGGGCCCGATTCCTGTTAGCTCGCTGACCCTTTAATCAGTCTTGGCCAACTGACGCCATGCCGCGGAGGAGACAACCGTGAACGTCGTCTGGAAATCAGGTGACTTCCTCCCCTCTCCTCTGGTGCTAGCCTCTTAGATCACAATAGGAGAGATGAAGGTTCAAGAGAGCTTCTCGTGTGAGCTTAAATGGAGTTTCCTTAGGAAGACCAAGTCGGAACCTCAAATTTAGGGCACCGTTCGCCGCGAGGTTCTCGGAATCATTTCTTCTCTTCAAGAGGAAGAGATGAGATTTGATTTGGTGCAAACCCATGGTCGTTGAGGGAGAGTGAGGGGAGTGATTATTTAGGGATTTTAAAGGTGAATGCTGGAGCAAGAAAACTTCTCCTTTCCTCCCTCCCTTCTTCTCTTTTGCTGGATCTCTTCCTTGTTGGTGATTTTCCTGAATCTTTAAGTGCAGAAACTTGAATTTGTTGACAAAATTCTTGGATCATTTTGGGGCTCGATCCTCTAGTTTTTTGTTAGCAAAATCCTGGTTTTTTTTCTTGATTTGGGGCTGCCATCCTCTTAATCTATTGCTGTATTTATTGTTTGGGGCTGCTATATATATAATATGGTTGGGTAAAATGTTGGTGTGCTATGGGGGTTGCTTTGCAAATTATGTGGGGCCTATGCTTGGTCCCAAACTGCTTCATTTAGCTCTACCAGAATTTATAATGAGCAGCTGCTATGTGATTTTAATTGGGGCTGCTGTATATATATAAGTCTTTTAAGAGGGGGCTATTATACCCGATCCCAGGCTGCTTTATGCATGATCCTAGACCTATCAGGATTATATTTGTGGCTACTTCATATAGTTCAGTGGGGCTGCTGTTATAGTATTGTTTGGGTTGTCTCTTGTTTTCGGGCTGCTAGGTGTAATCCCAGTGAACCCATGGGGCTGCTTTGTATACCTATGGTTCTTAAATTGAGAGAGGGGCTGCTGTTTTACTCATTGTTATGGGCCTGCCTTATATAATTGCTTCTATTTTCTCTCCTTGTCGGGCTACAACACTTGGCTCCAGGCTGGTTTGGCTCCAGGCTGCCTTATAACATCATTCTCGTCGATTTTACTTTGGGGCTGGTTGTGTAATCCCAGTTAGGGGGCTACCTTGCATCATCTATGTTTGGGTTTATATTACTTTGGGGGCTGCTATGTATAGTTCCATTAGCTATATATAGTTCTATTCTAAAATTTTATGGGGGCTGTCATATATAATTCTATCCTCGAAGTTATGTTCAATCGTTGTTATATGACTGGTGGACCGCCTTCGGGTTGTAAGTCTCGATAATTCAAGTTACGTAGTCGACTCTTAACCCATGCTTATTCTTATTATATGGCACTCAATTGCTTTGGTTATATGGCCCTGGGTATAATAAAATTCGGTTGTCATGTTCGACATTTATATTCAGAGGTTGGTTACATTATAAATTCACTCTTAGTCTCGGGTCAAGGGTGTGGATTCCCTAGTTCATGAACGTCGTATCCTGTAAGGGTGGAAATAGTATTTTGATTGTCGTGCATGTAGAGACAGCACTGTAACTCTGATGAATATTGAAGGACTTTGATTAGAAGTCCTGGTGTACGTAGATACACAGATTGTATAGAAGGACTTGGATTAGAAGTCCTGGTGTACGTAGATACACGAATTGTATAGAAGGACTTGGATTAGAAGTCCTGATGTACGTAGATACACGGATTGTATAGAAGGACTTGGATTAGAAGTCCTGATGTACGTAGATACACGGATTGTATAGAAGGACTTGGATTAGAAGCCCTGGTGTACGTAGATACACGGATTGTATAGAAGGACTTGGATTAGAAGTCCTGGTGTACGTAGATACACAGAATGTATAAAAGGACTTGGATTAGAAGTCCTGGTGTACGTAGATACACAGATTGTATAGAAGGACTTGGATTAGAAGTCCTGATGTACGTAGATACACGGATTGTATAGAAGGACTTGGATTAGAAGTCCTGGTGTACGTAGATACACGGATTGTATAGAAGGACTTGGATAAGAAGTCCTGGTGTACGTAGATACACGGATTGTATAGAAAGACTTGGATTAGAAGTCTTGGTGTACATAGATACACAAATTGTATAGAAGGAATTGGATTAGAAGTCCTGGTGTATGTTGATACACGGATACAAATGGACCCCGCTGGGGAGGATTACTTGTGGCGGGTCTACGGGCTTGCTAGTCGTGACACCGACAGAAGACGGCGGTTAGACTGTAGACCGGTTGGGTTGGACTCTTGGTGCTCACCTACCTAAGTCCCCTTCTGTGTCCTTGAAGGCCCCGCTGTGTGTTCTTAGCGTCGAGCAGTACGCAGGGTCTTCGCTGTGTGTTCTTAGCATCGAGGAGTACAGAGGCCTAGGACTGGTAGTGTTCATACCCTCATAGTAGTGGAGGAGCTCGTTCCACTGTCTCCGTCTGGCCACGACGGGAGATGCCTGAGCGGTTAGCTACCCCTCAAAAATTGAGAACTAAAGGTTTATGTCGACATATCAACTTTGCATGGGTGAGTCATCATATCATAATCATTGCATTGCATTCATCCTTCATAATCATTGCAGTGCACCACATTGGATCCTCATCATATTAACTTGTATGGGCACCTTTATATGATGGGTTACCTTCATGTTCAGATCCTTAAATTATAAGCTTGTATGGGCATCCTTATAAGTTAAGTTCAATTCGGTTTATTGATACTCTGCTCATGCTTTCTTGTTACTAGTACTTGCTTATATAACCACTGTTATTTATGAACCTGTTAGTTAGAGTTATTGCAAGTACTCGGCTACTTATACAACCGACATATATGAACAACCATTCCTATCACCTGCTTTGTATATTATTGCTTATATTGCAGCTTTTCTCCCTTTCATACCACCTGGTGCCTTGGAGTAGTCGGGGGAGCGGATGGGAAGCCACTTAGTTTTTATGACTAACAGTTTCTACGTCCCTCTTTTTAGGAGCGCACCCTGAAGCAGCAGCGCACGGTGCTGGAGGAGGATAGTCAGGTCAGGACGACAGGGCCCGTGACTGCGATACCTTCGCTACCGTCGGTGACAGATGTGAGCACAGTTTGAGATGTAGCCCTTGGGGCATTTATCTTGATACTCTGATGCTTTTGCAGGAGCTCTCAGAGTTTCTTATTCTTTTGTACTTATTTGGACTCTTACTTATGTGAATATCTTATATGGCTTCTAGCTTTTACATTATTGATGGGTTGACGCTGTTCAGTTGGTTTGGCCGGCAGGATAGGCGTCTTGTGAGGGAGGCTAGCTCGTGTGCTGGCGCTTCCGCAAGGCGGCTGTCCTGGGCATAAGACTCCCCTCGACCGTGTTTTGTGTTCCGGGAGGGGGGGGGGGGGGTCTTACAAATGGTATCAGCTTGCAACGATCCTGAGATAAAGAAGTCCATTAAACCACTAGGCCACCCCTGCTAGCTAAATCAGTTTGATGACAAACTGATGCAGCGGAAGCGGTGGTGTGCCCATGTGTGATTCACATTAAGTATGTCCGTTTTTTCCTATAGAAAGTGCCAACCTAAGCCAAACTCGTACCCTTACATACAAATGCTGGCTCACTCCGAGACAATAATTGGTATTCCCATTCCAACCATTAGAGTTAGTTTGGCATAAGATTGATGCCAACCTAACTAGGATACCATTTTTGGTCGACTTAGCAGGATATGACGTGACATACCCTAATCTTATACTGATCTTGGGGATGATTGGACCAAGCAATAAGTGACCTTGATTGACTAAGGGAAGAGTTTAATGTGAGTGTAGATGCTAGAGACTCACACCCTGAGATTTCTATCCCAGATATGGAGTAATATTATCACCTTACCCAAAATATTAGGGCAATCTCAATGAGATGGGTGCCTGAAATTTATCATCAGCTTAGTAAGAGGCCACCAAGCATGTCTTTTATATTGTATGTGGATACCTCTCACTTCTATTTATGTAGAAGGTTTCATATGAAGAAGTTACGATAAGAATTCAGATCCAGAGAAGGCTCATTTTGGGACGAATGTGTTATATTGGTGACAGAAGAAACTCAGTCGAAGAGATATGGGGGCTTATCTCTTCGTTTATTGGGCTAGTTATGTACCGTCTTGGATCCCTTGAGGAGTTAGAATCTTTGTAATTTTTGACATTGGAAGTTTTGATCCTTGAGAGTTAATTCACCTTAAGCAAGGCAGACTGCTAAGGCCATGTTTGGGTTGATAGGAATTTTATTAGCGGAATAAGAGAGGAAATCATTTTGAAGGTGATAATTTTCTCTATATTGTTCTAAGATTATGTGGATAAGTAACGAGGAGAGCAGTAAATTTACACTTTGGGGATACACAACGATGTTGTGATAATATTATAACTGTGGAGTTAATGAAATTTTGTGCATGCGTTGCGGGTATGATGATACACTACCCCTGAGTTTGGAAATTCTTTGTGAACATTCCCTTAGTGTTGTAATTACTTGACATTGGGAAATTAATAAGAGTTAGGCGGTGGAGTCAACAAGATTAATTCGACTTGATTGATGTTCTAAAATTCTAAAAGGTTTTATAAAATAAACATGCATGTCATGGATGATCGTTGACAGGGATGGTAGGGCGCTTGTAATGGATTTGATTTAGTTTATCACATTGTGAAGTATGCCCTACTTTTGGTAGTCTACATAACTCGTGTCGAAGGGAAATAATCCCGAGCCGTGCACCTTGGTTCATGTTAAGTTCAAACATATATAAATGCACCAGGTGATTGGATGTTAATTGTACATGCTCTCATTACAATGAGATGCAGCTTGGTCGTCGCAGTAAAATTTAAATTTCTACATCCCGACTGATATATAAGTGCGTCGATACGGGAATCTATAGGGTAAGAACTCTAAGTCGAGGAAGGTATGCCCCTAAGGTTTGTGCCCATACGTGAGAAGAATGTACCATATGGGCGGTGGAAGAAATTTAGTTCAAAAACGTACGGGGGCTTGTCCCTTCGTTTATTGGCATATTTACGTACCGACTTCGTTTTCCCGTAGATCCTGTTTGTTCAAATAATACGTGAACGATGATGATTGGATTCGTGATAACCTCTCAATACGGGTGAGAGCGTCAAGGGTGTTGAGACACGCCGTGAATTGAACATGTGAATTGAATATTGTGGATAAGTTGCATTTACTTATTTAAGAAGATATGAATCTGTCTCTATACGTACAGGTGGGTGTACGTGTATTGGTATTGACCCAACAAGGCGGTCCTCTAAAGGCTCTGTGCCGAAACCCAACCATTGGATAAGGTTTATGTTTACGGTTTAGGAGCCCTTAAATGAAATGATTTAAATCACGAGGTAAAAGTAGCACCAATTTTTGAATCCGGAGCAAATCTAAGTAGAACCGGGAGTAGACAAAAGTAACAATTGACTCGAGGTCATGTGTTATTAGAAGGGAATGATGTGATTATAACCCATGCGAGATGACATTGATAGAAGCAATTGATAATGAAATAGATGATGATGGTTGTACGAGAAGATGAGATTGAGGCTTGCTTCTACATTTTTTTAATACATATGAGAGACGACCTTGCGGGTACAATAACTGTTTGGGTATTTGAGGTTGGACCCAAGGATATGACATCGTGAATTTTATGGTTGACCACCCATTTGACTTTGAGGCCATCCTCGTTTAACGCAAAATTTTTGGATGCACAGAAGTGATGATATTGAAAGTGCTACATGTTATTTGTATAACGATGCTTGGGATTGGAAGAATCAATTTATTTTTGCAAATCTAAAGCACATGACTCCTTTGGTGGATGATTCTAAATTTTATCTGGAGGCACGAGTAGTAACCTCATGTGTATCGGGGTCACCGATCTTAAGGGGGTTTAGATCAAAGGTGCAATGAAAGTTGGAAAATTTATTTTGTTCTTAGCTTATTGATCGGCAGCTAGTATGTCCCTTGGGTTAGGATAATAACTGCTTAGAAATTCTTGTTCAAGGCTAGCTGCTACTTGGTATATTTCCTTGGCCTCATGATTGGCAGTTATTGAATTCCTTCCATAGTATCATAATTAGCAACTATGTTGATCATGTTGGAAGTTTTGGTAAGTTCACTTGATATATGAAATTCTGCATCCATATGTTAGGGATTTACTTGGGTATTTGCTAAGATTGGTGTTGTGCAAGAAAACTCCTCTTTATGCCCCTTCCCCCCTTTTTCTGTTGCTTTTCTGGTATGGAGTTTAGGCTGGCAGATCTCTTTTCTTGATTAGTGGTACTCTGCTTCTTCAAGTGGCTGAACTCCTAAAAATTTTGTTGGCAAAAGTTTTGGATCATTAGGCTTGATTCTGTAGTTTTTGTTGGTAAAATTTCAGGGCTGTTTGTGGTAATTCCTCTTGGTTCTTAGCAAGGTTTTCTCCAACATTTTCATGGCAGCTTGCCCTGTCTTGGTTAGCAAAATTCTGGGTTTTATTTGAGAGGGCTGCTATTATGCATTTTGCTGGGGGCTGCTTCTTGTATGTTTTTGCTTACTTATGGGGCTTTTACCTTGATCAGCTGACTGCTATTTTCAATCCCATCCGGAAGACCCTCGTAACCCCAACCTAAATTTCGGGGACGAAATTGTTTCTTCGTTTATTGGATTTGTAACATCCCATTTCGCGCTAGGCCCCTATGATGAAAATATCAAATCAGTGTTGACATGGTCCGTCACAACGAATTTTGATTTCGAGTTAATTGTTTAGTATTGTAATATGAAAATATAGCTTACATTTTGGTTGTGTTACATTTATGTTGCTGGGAGACTTATAAATATACCAGTTCATTAAAGTTGTGCACATTGGTGTGCGGATAGCGGAAATTTATGAGGTTGGTGTGCTGATTATGGTGGGCTGATAACCTTTGCTATGAGGTGTGCGGATAACGGAAATTTATGAGGTTGGTGTGCTGATCATGGTGGGCTGATAGCCTTGCTAATACGAGGTGTGCTGATAGCAATTTTTGGGTTTAATTATAAATGGGATTGACTTTGGAGAGGCGGTGGAGGATTTCTTTTGTTATGATATTACCGACTCCCTCCTTCTCTTTATCTCTCCCGACCTCAGTTCTATCGCAGTTAGGGCAGAGCAGCGCCTTCTTATGCCTTTCTCTTTTTCTCTCATCGTCTCCCTTCTTCTCATTCTCGAAATCTCATAAATCGCTGGAGTATTGCTGGGAACAGGAATTGCTACGGCTTTGCTAGATCTAGGTGTAATCGGGTTTGCGATTTGGTACTGGATCAGTGCCCGATTCCTGTTAGCTCGCTGACCCTTTAATCAGTCTTGGCCAACTGCCGCCATGCCGCGGAGGAGACAACCGCGAACGTCGTCTGGAAATCAGGTGACTTCCTTTCCTCTCCTCTGGTGCTAGCCTCTTAGATCACAATAGGAGAGATGAAGGCTCAAGAGAGCTTCTCGTGTGAGCTTAAATGGAGTTTCCTTAGTAAGACCAAGTCGGAACCTCAAATTTAGGGCACCGTTCGCCGCGAGGTTCTCAGAATCATTTCTTCTCTTCAAGAGGAAGAGATGGGATTTGATTTGGTGCAAACCCATGGTCGCTGAGGGAGAGTGAGGGGAGTGATTATTTAGGGATTTTAAAGGTGAATGCTGGAGCAAGAAAACTTCTCCTTTCCTCCCTCCCTTCTTCTCTTTTGCTGGATCTCTTCCTTGTTGGTGATTTTCCTGAATCTTTAAGTGCAGAAACTTGAATTTGTTGACAAAATCCTTGGATCATTTTGGGGCTCGATCCTCTAGTTTTTTGTTAGCAAAATCCTGGTTTTTTTTCTTGATTTGGGGCTGCCATCCTCTTAATCTATTGCTGTCTTTATTGTTTGGGGGCTGCTATATATATAATCTGGTTGGGTAAAATGTTGGTGTGCTATGGGGGCTGCTTTACAAATTATGTGGGGGCTATGCTTGGTCCCAAATTGATTCATTTAGCTCTACCAGAATTTATAATGGGCGGCTGCTATGTGATTTTAATTGGGGCTGCTGTATATATATAATTCTTTTAAGAGGGGGCTGTTATACCCGATCCCAGACTGCTTTATGCATGATCCTAGACCTATCGGGATTATATTTGTGGCTGCTTCATATGGTTCAGTGGGGCTGCTGTTATAGCATTGTTTGGGTTGTCTCTTGTTTTCGGGCTGCTAGGTGTAATCCCAGTGAACCCATGGGGCTGCTTTGTATACCTATGGTTCTTAAATTGAGAGAGGGGCTGCTGTTTTACTCTTTGTTATGGGGCTGCCTTATATAATTGCTTCTATTTTCTCTCCATGTCGGGCTCCAACACTTGGCTCCAGGCTGGTTTGGCTCCAGGCTGCCTTATAGCATCATTCTCGTCGGTTTTACTTTGGGGCTGGTTGTGTAATCCCAGTTAGGGGGCTACTTTGCATCATCTATGTTTGGGTTTATATTACTTTGGGGGCTGCTATGTATAGTTCCATTAGCTATATATTGTTCTATTCTAAAATTTTATGGGGGCTGTCATATATAATTCTATCCTCGAAGTTATGTTCAATCGTTGTTATATGACTGGTG
Organism: Dactylorhiza incarnata; assembly: GCA_033032865.1. Classification (NCBI taxonomy): domain Eukaryota; kingdom Viridiplantae; phylum Streptophyta; class Magnoliopsida; order Asparagales; family Orchidaceae; genus Dactylorhiza; species Dactylorhiza incarnata. Next base: position 5,789,246 of record JAWHQI010000120.1, on the reverse strand, counting down.
GACCGCTTCGGGTTGTAAGTCTCGATAATTCAAGTTACGTAGTTGACTCTTAACCCAAGCTTATTCTTATTATATGGCACTCAATTGCTTTGGTTATATGGCCCCGGGTATAATAAAATTCGGTTGTCATGTTCGGCATTTATATTCAGAGGTTGGTTACATTATAAATTCACTCTTAGTCTTGGGTCAAGGGTGTGGATTCCCTAGTTCATGAACATCGTATCCTTTAAGGGTGGAAATAGTATTTTGATTGTCGTGCATGAAGAGACAACACTGTAACTCTAATGAATATTGAAGGACTTGGATTAGAAGTCCTGGTGTACGTAGATACACAGATTGTATAGAAGGACTTGGATTAAAAGTCCTGGTGTACGTAGATACACGAATTGTATAGAAGGACTTGTATTAGATGTCCTTGTGTACGTAGATACACAGATTGTATAGAAGGACTTGGATTAGAAATCCTGGTGTACGTAGATACACGGATTGTATAGAAGGACTTGGATTAGAAGTCCTAGTGTACGTAGATACACGGATTGTATAGAAGGACTTGGATTAGAAGTCCTGGTGTACGTAGATACACAGATTGTATAGAAGGACTTGGATTAGAAGCCCTGGTGTACGTAGATACACAGATTGTATAGAAGGACTTGGATTAGAAGTCCTGGTGTACGTAGATACACGAATTGTTTAGAAGGACTTGGATTAGAAGTCCTGGTGTACGTAGATACACGGATTGTATAGAAGGACTTGGATTAGAAGTCTTGGTGTACGTAGATACACAAATTGTATAGAAGGACTTGGATTAGAAGTCCTGGTGTATGTTGATACACAGATACAAATGGACCCCGCTGAGGAGGATTACTTGTGGCGGGTCTACGGGCTTGCTAGTCGTGACACCGACAGAAGCCGGCGGTTAGACTCTAGACCGGTTGGGTTGGACTCTTGGTGCTCACCTACCCAAGTCCCCTTCTGTGTCCTTGAAGGCTCCGCTGTGTGTTCTTAGCGTCGAGCAGTACGCATGGTCTCCGTTGTGTGTTCTTAGCGTCGAGGCGTACAGAGGCCTAGGACTGGTAGTGTTCATACCCTCCTAGTAGTGGAGGAGCTCGTTCCACTGTCTCCGTCTGGCCACGACGGGAGATGCCTGAGCGGTTAGCTACCCCTCAAAAAGCGAGAACTAAAGGTCTATGTCGACATAACAACTTTGCATGGGTGAGTCATCATATCATAATCATTGCATTGCATTCATCCTTCATAATCATTGCAGTGCACCGCATTGGATCCTCATCATATAAACTTGTATGGGCACCTTTATATGATGAGTTACCTTCATGTTCAGATCCTTAACTTATAAGCTTGTATGGGCATCCTTATAAGTTAAGTTCAATTCGGTTTATTGATACTCTGCTCATGCTTTCTAGTTACTAGTACTTGCTTATATAACCACTGTTATTTATGAACCTGTTAGTTAGAGTTATTGCAAGTACTCGGGTACTTATACAACCGACATATATGAACAACCATTCCTGTCACCTGCTTTGTATATTATTGCTTATATTGCAGCTTTTCTCCCTTTCATACCACCCGGTGCTTTGGAGTCGCCGGGGGAGCGGATGGGAAGCCACTTAGTCTTTATGACTAACGGTTGCTACGTCCCTCTTTTTAGGAGCGCGCCCTGAAGCAGCAGCGCACGGTGTTGGATGAGGATAGTCAGGTCAGGACGACAGGGCCGGTGACTGCGATACCTTCGCTACCGTCAGTGACAGATGTGAGCACAGTTTGAGTTGTATCCCTTGGGGCATTTAGCTTGATACTCTGATACTTTTGCAGGAGCTCTCAGAGCTTCTTGTTCTTTTGTACTTGTTTGGACTCTTATTTATGTGAATATCTTATATGGCTTCTAGCTTTTACATTATTGATGGGTTGGCGCTATTCAGTTAGTTTGGCCGACAGGATAGGCGTCTTGTGGGGGAGGCTAGCTCGTGTGCTGGCGCTTCCACAAGGCGGCTGTCCTGGGCATAAGACTTCCCTCGGTCGTGTTTTGTAATCCGGGAGGGGGGGGGGTCTTAGATATGTATATATATACGAGTGACAGTGCACGGGAGGCCTCCCGTGCCCCGCTCGATAGTACCTTGCCCGCCCCCGGCGGGCTTCGTCTGCCCCCGATACCCTGCCCGCCCCCGACACGCACCAAGTTATATTTAATTTATATCTATATACTATAAAGATTATGTATTTTATATAATTTCTGTATTTTATATAATATATTATATATAAAGATTACGTATTATATATATAAATATTAGAAATTTAAAATAATAAAAATTATGCATTTTAATTTTAAAAATTTCTGTAATATATATTAAAAATTTATTTTTAAAAAATTTAAATTTTATAAAATATTTTGTATTTTTTTCATTTCTCTCTCTTTCTCTCTCCAATTCCGCACCCTCTTTCTCCTCCCTCTCTCTCTCTTAATTGCCGCCCATTTTCTCCTCCTTCTCTCTCTCTCTTAATTGTGGGCCCCACTCTCTCTCTCCCCTCTCTCCCTCTCTCTTTCTCTCTCCTTATCAAACAGTGAGTATTAATTGGCTGGGCATTACACCGATAAGGGGATTTCTTTATATATAATAAGATATCTTTAACTACTATATACAAGAAGTAGTCTTTGGTGCAACATTCAAAAGTGTCAAATATATCATCATTCTTTTACTCCAATGACTTAACATGTATTATGAAAAAATGAAAATTCATAAAATATAATGACTATTTTTGTAATTACACAATATCCCTATACAAAAATAATGATAGAAATCCATAAAATCCAAAAACTTTTTAATAAACCTTCTACACCTACTATGGTAGGTAATCATTATGCCTCCAAAAGTTAATTTCGAAATATAATAGCTTACTTTAAAATAATTTTTGTTAAAATATAAATGTTTTGGCAAAAAATAATTATAAAATATTGGTGTATATTTTTTTACAGTCATTTTGAGTACTCATATGTATAAGTTGCGGGGGAAGTCCGCCGTCACCGGTTGGGTACTGTCTTATGCAGGTACATTCCGCTCGAATGCGGGCGCAACCCGCTAAGAGTTAGCGAGCACGGTGCGGAGCTGCTCGTGTGTGTGTGTGTATATAAACCGAATGACAAGGTTGGAAAACGTCCAATCCATTAACCTTATTAACTGTGCATATATGAACCATTAAAAAGCTCCATCTTCATATGTACTATAGATCCTATTAGTCCTGCGGTTTGGTGCGGTTTTGGCCCAAACCGCAACCGCACCGCAAGGGCGCGGTTTTGGCCCGAGCAAAACCGCACCGCACCAAAATTATGCGGTGCGGTTTCGGTTTGGTGCAGTTTTTTGCGGTGCGGTTGCGGTTTCGGTGCGGTTTTTTGTGTTGCATTTCAGTTTTTTTTAAACACGCTATTTTTGTTCGTTTGATGATACTTAATGTTTTTTCATTGTACCAATTGTACCTAGACAGTTTTATTATTCTATCACAGATTACAGCCTTGATGTTCTAAAATCAAGTGCCAAAATATAAAGACTGCATAATCAACTTGTATTAGGCTACAACTCGAGTATACTGCCATATTATAATCTTGTGTCAAAATTTTTAATTGGGATCCACATGTCAACTCTTTTGGATTATGATGTAGATATCAATGTTTTAAACATTTGAACTTTGAACCACAAGATGCCTGCTACAACAACTACCTGTCTACAAATGTTAGGAGTAAGACAATAAGCCTATGATGCTTCATTCTTCCTGATACAAACTTGTACAAATTTCCAATATTTTTTTATACTTGATGCAGACATTGATATAGGAGTATGACGTTCTGTTTGAATGCTTCGAGAGTGAGGTAGGAGAAGAAAAACTGGAATTACTTTTGCAAATTTGCTAATAAGCAGTAAGATAATGTTAATTAAACAACTGAATAATGCTATGGTGTCACCTTCAAGAAATCTATAGGAATTAAGGTGTGTTGGGCTAGAGAACTTCTCTTGTGTAGTAAGGAACTGAGTATTAGAACTTCATATTCTTCTATGCTGGCTTTTCTGGTGGGATATTGGCTCGGTTAAACAGCTTGCTGGAACCAAATAATTAGGATACCAAACTTGATAGGACTATTGAACACCACACTCTACTGCTTGATAGGACTATTGAACTGAGTGGTGATCGGGAAGAAGGAAAACATACCGTGGAAGATCGTAGAGGGAGACGCAGCCGCAGGCCCGTAGGAAGCGCTAGGGGAAGATGCAGGTCAGCAGGAAGCCATAGACGCACTGGCGCAGGAAGCCGGAGATCGTCTCCCTACACGCACTGACGCAGGAAGCCCTAGCCGCAGCTCGCAGTCCCGCAGGAAGCACTAGAGGAGGAAGATGCACTGACGCAGGAAGCACTGACGCATGAAGCTCTAGTCGCAGCCCGCATTCCCGCAGGAAGCACTAGAGGAGGACGATGCAGGAAGCCCTAGGCGGCAAACGCACTGACGCAGGAAGAGCCGGAGAATTTTTGCGAAGAGGGAGACCAGTCTAGGCGTCCAGCCGTCCGTCTGCTTTAGCCTTTAGTGCTTTGAATAAAATGAAGTACACTTATACACAGCTGGAAGCTACCATTAATAAAACAGAAAACTAATATAGTAATATAGTAATACCCAGCCCGGATTAATAAAATGCCCAGTCAGTCTTTTAATCAAATAAAATGTCAGCTGCTCTTTTAATATCAAAATAAAATGCCGAGCTACTCTTTTTGCTTGTGATACGTTATATATTTATACAAAAATTCAAAGTACCTAAAATATCGGTGCGGTGCGGTGTTTGCGGTTTTTGAAATTCGAACACCGCACCGCACCGCGCGCGGTTTATAGATTTTCAAAACCGCACCGTACCCACAATATGCGGTGCGGTTTAAAAAACGGTGCGATTTGTGCGGTGCGGGCGGTTTTTGCAGTTTGCGGTTTTTCTGCACGGGGCTAAAATTTCTTCAACTGAATTTGGTTTTTTCAAAAACATAATGGCCAAGAAAGAAACTTTGTTTCTTTGTATCACTTGAAGATAAAGTTGGACCAAACAAAGGATAGAAGTCGTTGGCTTCCCTCTGCAGCAAAGATAAGCCTAAAATTTTCTGGCAATTATCTTGTATCTCATGATTTCCTGGGTAGCAACATGATTATCCTGATCTAATGAATCGAGAAAGTTTTTTGGTTCTCTAAAATGTTATTTGCAAACCAAATAAAAACTTGAAGTAATACTATTTCTCCCCGTTTCTAGTATCCCCTGACCCTGTCGAGAGTGTATTCCCTTGACCTCCTGTCCCTTGGCCAACAGGAGGCCATCTGGCAAAATGGCGTGGTGACGGTATGAATTATTGTTTATCTTGCACCACATTCATTTATCTATGCCTCATGTGTTGTTGTATACATTGTATGTTTGTGATTATGCTTTGTTTTGATTTTCAACTATCCAGTGATGATTTTTTTCAATACCGGCACTTCACATTCCTTTATGTAGGAAAAATTTATATTGCGGATTGGAGTGCCAATGTCTTGACAGATGACAAATTGGATGTGTTGTTGTCCAATAGTTATACAATGAGCGCAGATAGGAAGAATTACAATGAGCACAGTTATACAATGACACTTCACATACCTCTATCAGAGTTTGATGTGATCTTTGCATGGACTATCTCTCGAGGCAAGATGCATGAATAGATTGCAAGTTAAAAGAGGTCACATTGGGTAGAGGAACAAAAGGTGAGACTGTATTCACTGGCTTGTGAGGGTTGAGCAAGACTTTGATGTCTGCTCTTCAGGTGGTCAAGACAGTTTGGAAATATGCAGAGTTGTTCTTCACTTTATTGGAGGCTTCGGAGTGCAAAACCAATTTATGTGATGTTCCGGTGGTCGCAGAGTATGCATATGTCTTCCCTGATGAGTTCCTTGGGGCTCCGCCTCAGTGAGAGATCGATTTATACCTTGAGTTAGTGTCGAGTGCCAAACCCGTCACTCACCTTATCAAATGGTGCCAAAGGAGATATCGTAGTTGAAAGTTTAGTTGTAGGAATTGCTAGAGCAAGACTATGTATGCCCAAGTTCTTCACCTTGAGGTGCACCGATCCTATTTGTGAAAAAGGACGGTAGCTTGCGGCTATGCATCAAATATTGAGAATTGAACTAGTTGATAGATAAGAACAAGTATCTAATTCCTTGTATCGATGACTCATTCGATTAGTTGGTTGACTATATGGTGTATTCCAAGTTAGACTTGAAGTTCGGATACTATCAGTTATGGATACGGGATTGAGATATCTCAAAGACGATGTTCAGTACACGTTATAGTCATTTTGAGTTCACAATGATGTCGTTGAGCTTACGAACCCATCATCGGTATTCATGAATTTCACAAACAGGATGTTCCAAAAGTACCTAGATTGGTTTGTGATCGCCTTCATCGACGACATCTTGGTTCACTCTCAGTCGGAGGAGGAGCGTGCAGATCACCTACATGCAACTTTGGCTATCCTGAGGAGGCATTAACTATACGCCAAATTCTCTACGTCCGAGTTTTGTTTATCGTCTGTGGAATTCCTGGGTCATGCGGTTAGTGGAGAGGGCATTCCAGTTGATCCGTTGAAGATTGCTGCGATCCACAATTGGACTGAGTTGAGGAATGTGGCAGAAGTCCAGAGTTTTTTAGGACTCGTCAGCTACTATAAGCACTTTGTGGAGATATTCTCGAGGATCATACTTCCTCTCATCACTTTGACCAGGATGGAGTATATGTTCATTCTAACACCAAAGTGCGCACGAGCCTTCGAAGAATTGAAGCGCCAACTAACCTCTGCACCAATTCTATGTTCATTGTGCGAGACAGAAGGCTATCAGGTTCTTAGTGACGCCTCAAGCAGTGGTTTGGAGTACGTGATGTACCAATTTGGAAAGGTGATAACACATGGTTCACGCTAGTTGAAGGTGCATGAGAGGAACTAAACAGTCCATGAATTAGAGTTGGAGGCTGTGGTGTTCGCTCTAAAGCTATGCCATCACTAGAACTTGAAGTATCTGTTGAATCAGAGAGAGCTAAATATTCCACAATGTAGGTCGATGGAGTTCTTGGGCGACTACAACTTTGGCATTCATTACACTCCAGGGAAGGGGAATGTTGTCGCTGACGCATTGAGACGACGAGCACTTGTGTTGATAAGAGTGTGATGGTTAATGCTTGATTGAACTGGATGAAGGTCCAATACAACATTGGGAATCAAATTCGGCAGGCTTTGGGACTTGATGGGAGCATACAACGCTATGTGGAGGAGACTGTGGAGGGGGACACCGTATTTTCCTATGAAGATGGACTTTTGAGGAATGATGACATGTTATAAATCCACAGCTTTGGGAAACTCCACGATGAGTTGACGTTCGAGGCACATTTTACAAAGTATTCGATCGATCCGGGTAGCACGAAGATGTACATAAATATAAATAGGTTGTTCCGGTGGACCATCATGAAGTGCATTGCGCTATTCGTGGCAAAGTGTCACACTTTCGCTAGTGAAGGGCAAATGCCAACGACCCGGTGGATTTTTAAAGTCATTTCTGATCCCAAAATGAAAGCTTGACGACATTTCAATGGACTTTGTGCATTGTTTGCCAAGATAGCAGCATGGAAACGTCACCATTTGGGTGATCGTTGATCGTTTGACGATAATGTCACACTTCATTCCATACTGGAAAAATGATTTAATGGAGAAACTTGCCAAGTTGTATGCTGAGAACATAGTTCAAGTATACATTGTTCCTCATAGCATCTTTGGTGATTGAGACGGTCACTTCACGTCTAATGATTTGAGGTATATTCACCACTTGTTGGACGCTAAGTAAAGTTTAGCAAACAAATGGGCAAACGAATAACTAAGATGAGAACAAATGGGCAAACCAAGAGGACCAATAGGATGATGGATGATATGTTGCAGATGTGTGTCTCATATGAAGCCTACGAATAACTAAGATGAGAACAATAGTTCGATTCTATTGACGCATTATGTTTTTAACATAGATAAAACTTAGGAAAGCGATGAAAGTAAAAAAGATTATAGATTTGAAAGATTAAAGTTAAGTTTACACCATTCAAAAGACAAAGATGTACAAGGTAACATAAACAAAATGCATACAAGATATAAGAAGTTTAAAGGAAGAAGAAAGAAGAATGCAAATATAGACGATACAGACTAGAGAAGTCTCCTTTCTCCACGGGCTCTTCTTGTTCTTCTCTTCTTCCTTTCATGGTGTTCACATCTCTTATGAGATTTTTTATAAGAATGACACTTGATCAAACATACATCCTTCAGAAATAAATGATGCATTTATAGTGTGGAGTTTGTTGGCCTAAAATGGGTCTACACGGCCTGACGACACGATCGTGTCGCGTGGCTGTGTAGATTGAAAAGTCATGTTTGGTCGTCTTATAACCTGCCTCCAGGTGTTGGACATGGCCTTGGGACATGACCGTGTATCTCTCAGATTGCTTGTACAAAAGTCCGCTCTGAAGTGGTACCGGCTCCTGCACAACTTAAACATATAAAAGTATAAAAATAATCATAATACATAAGTATTTTAATCATATTATGGCTCATTTACATAGATGAAGCATATAATAAAATGTATAAGATTATGCTTCATCAAATATCCCCACACTTAGTTTTTGTCATTCCAGGGTAAAACAAGCTATGCATAAGAGTTCAATAAGTTTAAAGGAGCCACGACAAAGTATCTTATGATTCTCGCATCTGCATACATGATGTGATTACTTTGGCATACATCGCACCATAACATATGCTTTACTTATACATTAAGCTATGTATAGTAAGAAAATAGTGTTGGATCTATTGACGCTCTTAGGGGGGATAAGGGTTTAATGAATTTAAGTTTTATTAAAAATATTTTTCCTTAAGACCGTGAGAGAAAATATTCTTTAAAGCATTTTAGATTATAGGAAATACAATCATAGTAATAAGACAGAAGAACATGACTTTATTTCTTAAGAAATTGTTGATTTTAACAACGCTTGAAATCAAGGCGTAAATGAAAAACTCTTTTCGTTTTCTATACCGACCCTTCTCCCAAGGACCGGTTGGCTTTAATGTATCTCTACTTAGATAAGACCTCAAGCCTCTCCTAGATCTAAACCTAGACCTAGTCGCCAACACCCGCGTCGAATTCTTTCCTAAGCCTCACAAGACCTAGTCACCAACACCCGCGGCGAATTTCACTACCGATCAAAAGATTATTAAAGAGTAAAAGAGAAATACAAGTAAAACAATTATAATCTCAGAAATAAAAAACTCCATATGCCGAAGAACTATGAAGGAGATGATGAAGGCACGCTAAAGAAGTCGTCGTTGTTGATGCGCACGTCCTTCGCGTAGAAGGAGCATAGATGGATTCCTCATTCAAGTTCCTCTCTCGATTGAGTTGGAAGTGCTTCTGGACTTCTGGGTTGAGGGCTCTCACAAAAGGATCAGAATTGTAGCTTTGATGTATGGGAGAGCGATCCCAAAGGAAGAGCAGATCTGGTCTTTAAATTGATCCAGAGAGCTATCGCCCGATGGTAGAGCTACCGCCCCGCGGTATCCCATATGGTAAGCATGAGGCACACAGACCGCGACAAAAATGGCAAGCGCGCTCCTCCAATTTTGGCATTCAACCTTACCGCGCCGCGGTAGTGGCTTGCGCGCCGTGCTGGCTTGTTATATGTTGCTCTATTGGATTTCCTTCTCCATTTGGCTCCACATTTCAGTGCTGATTGACGGTCTTTTCATATGCTACCGTCGGGTGTTAGAGTTAGCATGTCGCAGTAGGAACTTGCTAAAGATGGTCATGCTCCCGCCAATCCTTGCGCTGTAATGCATCTGCCAACTGTCCTTCTTTATCCAGGACCTATCGCCAGTGGTAGGTGCTACCGCCCTGCGGTAGCTCACAATTCAGTGCTTCAACTTCATTCTGCAGTGCATTTCCTGGTCGCACTAATAGAGGTATTATGCCTATAGTTCTTGCACACTATAAACATATGACAAGCATGATCAAATACATGTTGAGATTTGTTATTCTCAACAAAGAGAGGCGGAACGCATGTCCCAACAAACTCTCCTTTTGATAATAACAAATCCTCTAAAAAGAAATCGAAATAAAGTTATGGTTATAGAAAAGTGTAGTCAGTGATACTCGTGATAAACGTGTATACCCCTATATGAATGCTCCCCATACATAGATGCTTCCTTCGAATTTTCTATTTGCACTCCCCCAAAATTATTAGATTTCTTCAATTTATTCTCTTCCTTTTGGTATTATCAAACGAGGATAGAGGTGAGTTTTAGCAATAAGTTTTATTGTGTCATATGTAGAGATAAAATAAGTTTTAGACTTGTTGTATACTACTGGTTAAAATATAATCATGATTGAGCATACAACGAAAAATAGAGTGAGCATTCATAAAAGAAACATCTTTGAAACAATTAAAGTATATAACTATAAGGAATTTTAAATTTGAATGGAAGATGTTTGAGTTAAAGTACAAGAGATGCCATGCCATTGAAAAAATTGCAAGCATGATTTGAAATATCAAGAAGAGATACCAATCACAATGTAAACTAATTTGCATTTCAAGTAAAAACAAACATTGTAGCGGTTATGCTTTGCTATCTAATGCATTTACTAAGGTTTGTAGAGAGTGGTTTATATGTGTTTTAGAATCCAATTCTCATGAGTGGAAGTTTTATATATGATAATGATGTGTACAAAAGTGTTTGATAAAGTATACAAGTGCATTAATCAAAACACATGAACACATGCAATGAAAGAACACAACATTAAAATGCACAAATAAATTTACTTCTACAAAATTCAATGTACATAAAGGAAAGTACAACTACCAAAGTGCTTCACACACACAATGTTTATTAAGACTTATCAGAGTGCGAAGTAGTGCTTGGGGATTGCATAATCTTATTTTATTTAATTTCATTTTTTGTGTGATTCGGTGTACACAAGGGAAGTGGTGAATAATTTGTTTGCACAAAACCATTTTACAATTCTCTCAAAGGTGCTCAACCCCAGAATGCTTATTAAAACTTATCAGGATGGTGAGTAGTGCTTGGTGGAGTTTTTCTTATTATTTATTATTTGTTTTTTTTTATTTTAGTGACCAAGGACTCAGAATTCACTTATTTTGCAAACATATAATTTTGAATAACTTAGGTGGCGTTTGGTTTAGCTTATTTGCTCCGGTGCTGATTGGCCAAAATAGAGGTTTGATTAAAAGCAGTGTTTGGATTCAATAAGTTGAAATCGCCGTTTATTAAAAAACACTGGCTTTAGGTATCGTATGCTAAGCAGATATTTCTGCCGGTCCAACCGCACAACAACGATACGCGTCTGGAGATTCATCTTTCGCTTCTCCTCCCGATCTCCCGCAGCCGACAGTGCGAAACCCCGCTTCTTCTCCGCGATTCTTCTCTCCTCTCTTCGTGCAGCCGCCGACGACCAAAAATCGCTCGACCTCCTCCATTCCCACGGCGAGCCGCCCGACGACGACACCTCCTAGGTTCGATTTCCTTCTCGTTGTCGTCTAGTAGGGTTCTACGCGATGGATCACATCTTTTCTAACAGTAATTTCTCTGCCCCTTTGCAGGTCATTCATCTCGCCGGAGACATCTCTGCCCTAACACTGCAGATCTGCTCTACATGTATTTCTTCTTCCACGTTGCCTTTGATTCCTCTTCTATTCCACAGATTTCCAAAAATGTCTAGTTTTTTTTTTCCAGATTTTTTCAGTTTTGTATGTTATTCTCGTCTTTGTTCTTCTGTGCTGTGTGTATTCTTGTTATTTTTCTTCTGTATATGTGTTATTCCAGTTTTGTATGTGTTGTGTGTGTGTGTGCTGTGTATGTTGTGGTGTGTGTATGTTTTGTTGTGTGTGTGTGTATGTTGTGCGTGATATCTGCAATGTTGTGCTGTGTGTGTGCGTTATTCCACTTTTATATGCCCCATTGATGGAGAAAATGCATTGACAGTGTGTGAATGTTGTGATGTGTGTGTGTATGTTGTGTGTGTGTGGTGTGTGTATGTGTTGTGTGTGTGGTTTGTTTGGTGTGTGTGTGTATATGAATGTTGTGTTGTGTGTGTATATGAATGTTGTGCGGTGTGTGTGTTGTGTGTGTGGTTTGTGTTGTGTGTGTGTGCTGTGTGTGTGCTTTGTGTTATGTGTGTGTGTGTATATGAATGTTGTGCTGTGTGTGTATATGTTGTGGTGTGTGTGTATGTTTGTGTATGTTGTGGTGTGTGTGTATGTTTTTGTGGTGTGTGTGTACGTATGTTGTGTGTGTGTGTGTTGTTGTGGTGTGTGTGTATGTTGTGGTGTGTGTGTGTGTGTTGTTGTGGTGTGTGTGTGTGTGTATGTTGTGGTGTGTGTGTGTATGTTGTGGTGTGTGTGTATGTTGTGGTGTGTGTGTATGTTGTGGTGTGTTGTGGTGTGTGTATGTTATGTGTGTTGTGGTGTGTATGTTATGCGTCTGGTTTGTGTGTATGTTGTGGTCTGTATGTTGTGTGTGTGTGTGTGTGTTTATGTTTGATTTTGTTTGAAATATTTGTTTATCTTGTTTAATTTTGTAAGGATGAGCAAAACAAAAGATGGCGGAGTGTCCGCTATATGTGACAATAATGATGTTATGATCTTCTGTGATATCTGCATTAAAGAGATAGAGCTTGGGAATCGACCAACCACGCATTTTAATAAAGATGGGTGGTCAAATGTGATGAAAAAATTTGAAGAACAGACCGGGAAAAAATACGATAAAGTACAACTTAAGAACAAATGGGATCATTTGAAGAAGGAGTGGAAATTATGGACCGAGTTAAAACGTGGTGAGACCGGCTTGGGTTGGAATCCATCAAGAAAGACTATAGACGCCTCAGACGAGTGGTGGGACGAAAGATTGAAGTATTCATAACTTAAAATCATTTACAAATAAATTTCTTAACTTAAATTTCTCAATGTCTAATTTTAAACCTTTTTTTTAGATTGTCCCGACGACAAAGAAATTCCGGTATGCCGGAATCCCCCCAGAGTTAGAGGAAAAAGTGAACTTGATGTTCAGTTCGATTGTCGCTACAGGACATCATGCTTGCACCCCTCTCTCCAGGAATCTTGGTACGGAGTCTATCGATGAAAGAGAAATGTCAGAGGATGAACATGATGACATTGAAGTTAGCGGAGCTCCTCAACCATCTGAGACCACAAATATATCTGAAACAAGCAAAAAAAGGAAGAAAAGAAAGAAGAAATTTGCTAGCTCAGTGTTAGAAGTTTTGGTCGAGTCCTTGAAGATCATAAGTCAATGCATCCAGGAGCCACCCAAGATTTCATCATCTTCTTTTACTATTGGACAGACACTTGAAAAATTAGGCACGTACTCAGAAGTGCAGTCTGATGAAGAATTCTATGATTTTGCCATCACATATTTGATGGAAACAAAACATAGAGAGACTTTCATGTGCCTTCCAGAAGGCATGAACATCAAGTGGCTGAAGAACTGATATACTCGTGGGGCGTAGTAGGAGACATCATTTTGACTTGCATTATGAGATGTTATATTTTGTATTTTGTTTATGATCTTTATGTATGTTATATTTTGTTGTTTAGATGTGGACACATTTATGTATTTTGTTTGTGAACTTTATGGATGTTATATTTTGTTAAATACTTGTTGTGAGCACTACGGACATTATGCGATTTTTACTTGGTGATAATGTTAATTGATTTTATTATTTTAATAAAAAATGTCTAGTGATGAATCGGAGAATACCAGAGCAGAGCACGAGTATGCGATCATTAGAAGAAATTATGCTATCGCCCATCATCAAAATGTGGTGGCAGCAGTATGTTATATCTCCGAACACACCTCACTGTTGAATCATCCAATTCTATCCATGACTTCAAAGCAAACAGGCGATCAATGGGTTGGAAAGCTACTTCGTGGTACTCGAGTGAGATTTCATGCTTTGTTCCATATATTGGGTGCATTATGAGATATACAAATATTGAAGATGGGTGCATTATGAGATGTTCGTGCTTTGTTCGCCGAGGAAGTGATTCAACCATCAGATAGGTCTTTCGGCTGCACTCCGCCAGAGATTATGTATGATAGGCGTTATATGCCTTTTTTTAAAGATTGCGTTGGGGCAATAGATGGAACATATGTTGACGTGTGCATACCAGTGGGAGGTCAAGTTCCATATATTCGGAGAAAGGGCAGACCGACAAAAAATGTCATGGCGGCTTGTGATTTCAACATGTGCTTCACTTTCGTTATGGCAGGTTGGGAGGGATCTGCGCACGATAGTCGCATATTCAATTATGCAATTACTGATCCTCGTTATACGCTCCCTCATCCACCTCAAGGTAAATAGTAAAAATTCAGTTCATATAATTATTACTTTAAAAAATATATCAATTTTTAAATATTTTATAAGATTTTTCAGGAAAATATTACTTGGTTGATGCTGGCTATCCTCTGTAAAAAAGGATATTTAAAACCATATACAGATACAAGGTATCATCTGCCAGACTTTGCCCGTGGTGGATGTCGCGCAGAAGGACATCGAGAGATGTTCAATCATGCGCATTCACCGCTTAGAAGTGTGATAGAACGATCTTTCGGTGTATGGAAGATGAAGTGGGCCATACTGCGGGATATGCCGAGCTTTCGCTTTGACAAACAGGCAGATATTGTGATGGCCACAATGAATTTACATAATTTCATTCGCCGGCATCCTTCGCGTGTGAATTTTGATTTCAGTGAGTCCGAGAAGAGGGGTAGAGATGATGGAGTGGTCACACAAGAGCGGCAAGATACATGCCCTGACACTGCAGGTGGTGTAGAGGAGATGATCGCACTACGTGATAGTATAGCGGATCAGTTGTATGAATCTAGATCGTAGGAGATATCATGACATATGGTTCATG
This sequence comes from Dactylorhiza incarnata, assembly GCA_033032865.1. Classification (NCBI taxonomy): domain Eukaryota; kingdom Viridiplantae; phylum Streptophyta; class Magnoliopsida; order Asparagales; family Orchidaceae; genus Dactylorhiza; species Dactylorhiza incarnata. The sequence goes on along the minus strand of JAWHQI010000120.1, from coordinate 5,774,211 downwards.
TGGACATTATTTTTTTGTATTTGGTATTATATGATGGAAAATATATTTATTTTTCATATATTTGGTGAGAAAAAAAAATTCACTCAAAACTCCGTTTTGTTTTCAAACAACTTTTTCAACACTCCGTTTTACAAACTCCATTTTCCAGAATCAGCAACTTTTCATCCAAACAGTTTTTTAGCAAAACTCCGTTTTCCAGAATCAGCATTTTTCCTATCAGCAGCTTTCCATCAGCAACAACCCAACAAAACAGAGCCTTAGTGCATGAAAAGACAAGGAATTGCAAGAAATAATTCAATGTTGTGTAGGTAATTTAATTACGCATTTTAATTTATTATGTTATTACTCTACACAATCATGCAATACTAAGATTAAAAACACATGTAGGTTATCAAAATAAGTTAGTGAATGCATCATTATCAAACATAAAACATTACTCATACTTAGAGACATGCTAAACACTCATACATATGCTTTCTATAATGAATTTTTTTGCGCATTATAAGATAATATTCATGACATGACATAAACAAAACAATGTTGTAAGAAACTTGAAAATTAATCAAACATTGTAATTAATCTTTAAATGATATATCTAATCATCATTGACATTGACAATGAAAATTAAGTAGTTTTATAATTTTTGATTTTCATAAAAATATAAAACAAAAATAGCAAGAAAAACATATTTTTGTGTTTAAAAAATTATTTTGTAATTTTATATTTAATTTTTGAATATTTTTGAAAATAAATATTTTTTGGAAAAACATAGAAGTCGTTAAATAACTTATCAGTATAATGATCTTCTATGCTAAAAAATACAAAATAAGGGAAATTTGAATTTTAATGCTACCGCGCGCCGCTAGCAGACAGAGATTTGTTCTTTTTCATTGAAAACATAGTTTTTGATATTTTTTGTTCTAATTTTTCTAGATTCATGTTTTCTAAGATAGAGGACACCAATTACCGCAAAGAGTTTCGAAAAATAATGAAAAAGTTGCGAATTTAAGATTTTTGTCTAAGGTGTAAAAATGTTATTTTTCAAATACTTGTGTTTTTCAAAATAATATGCTAAACACAAGATAATCATGTTCGTACAAACCAAATATGCTTGAAAAGTGTAATCATAAGGAGCGAAGTAATAGTCATGCAATGAATATGATATTACTATCCCAGCTATATGTCAACACCCTAGCTCCGTACTAAGTGACAGATGGGTATGAGGAGTTGCACACATGACATAGGTTGGGATGTGAGTCTCATATGCCACAAAAGAGATTGCTCAACCTAGCACTCTTTCCCCCAGCGCCTCGCAAGGCCCCACTGGAACCCTCCCTGGTTAAGGACAAGACATGACTTACAGATTAAGACTTCTAATGCACATAATCCTATGCCCCCACTATTGTGAGACACATAAAATGGGTGAGTGATCATGGACATACTAAACATTTAATCCTAAATACCGATTCATAATCTATGGCTTTGTTTTAAGGAATTTTTGAAATGATTATGAAATTAAGATACTTGATCTTAAAGCCATTCATGGATTTCTTGTTCATATATTCAAACATTTAGATATCATGATTTTCAACTTTCAATATTCTACTTTTAGTTTAGTATGATATTATAAATGATATACCTAACATAAACACTAAATTGAGCATATAATAAGAGTTGATGCTAGGATGATGAGTTTGGATGCAATGTATGCTATATATGATAAAGTTCAATGCATATAATTGATTAGATGATAATATTACATGTATTCGAAATAGAGTTTTACTTTAATTTTTCATAGACCGAGAATGAAATGATTAGGCTTTTTGATTTGTTTTAATATGTGTATGATTGATTCTAGAGTCTATATGTAAACGAGGTACATGCAATCAATAGTGAAGCCCACCATACATATAATAACACAAATAAGATAAGGAACAATGTTACTTATAACCATTATATTATTTATAACCCTAAGTTTGATAGAAATAATTGATTTAGTGATAAATACTTGGTAGACCATGAATTATGAAATTTGATTTTTCAAGATAATTCAATATGATCATTTGAAAATTTAACTTATATTAATAGATTATCTTTTACATCAACACATATGATTAGAGATTGAAAAGTATGAGATATCAAATAATCATAATCACGAGTTTAATAGTTCATTGTTGTTGGTTTGAGATGGTTGACCAGGTCAACAGTTTTTTATTTGTTTTTTATATATGTTTTTTAATGTTGTTGAGGGAAGAGAATGTGCATTTATGAGGGTGCCAAGTGGCAGCGTTTGGTTGGTCTACACCTCCTATATATAGGAGTGATGTTTGTAAAGTTTTTGAGGTGAATAGAGAGAAAATTCTGCACTTGTTTTCTTGCGGCAGAATATTAGAGAGAGAGAGAGAGAGGTTATAGAGAGAGAGTGAGAGGAGTTTTATTTCCCGCAGGAATTTTATTTCTCCTCCCGCCAACTTCATCTCGTGAGTGTTGTTCTCGCCAAACTTCATCCCGCCACCTGCCCCTCTCGCCTATCATTATTCCAGCAGGAATAATTTGATTTTTTGCAAACTCTCGCCCGCCCCTCCCGCTAGAGGTTCTCGCCGCTGCCGTCTCGCGTAGGAGTGCAGCCCGCCGCCAGCTATCGTAGACGTGGAGGAATAGTGAGGAGCAGCCTGGCACCTCCCGTAGGAACATCCGGCGAGGTAGATCTCGCTTGTGTGGAAGGTCGAGTGCTCGGCGGTGTGTGAAGGGTGTGTGTTCGCGCGTGGGAGGTGTTCTCGCCGGGTTGATATCTCGCCGGAGGAAGAGGGGGTGGTGCGAGTGGTGTACTCGCCGGTGACGTGCTCGAGGAAGAGTGGAGTGGAAGTGAGCTCGCGTGGGTGGTCTCGCTTCCAACAAGTGGTATCAGAGCGAGGTTGCAAACCTTTGCCGGTGACTCGGAAGGTTTGAGGAGTAGAAGTGATGGAGACGAGCGGAGCTATGCCGGGGCAAGTCCCCAAGCTGACGAAGACCAATTATGGGAATTGGAGTATACGGATGCGAGTGCTACTTGCATCAAAGGAGTTGTGGGATGTAGTGGAGAATGGGTATGAGGAGCGCACTGCTGCGGTAGAGGCGACGTTGACTAATGCCCAGAAGACGGCATTGAGAGAAGCAAGGAAGGCGGACAAGAAGGCTTTGTTCTTGTTATACCAAGGGGTTGACAAGGCGACCTTCGAGAAGATCTCAGATGCGAGAACCTCTAAGGAGGCATGGGAGGTGTTGCAACGCTCCATGCAAGGGGTTGAGAAGGCAAAGAAGGTGAAGCTACAGTCCCTCCATGCTGAGTATGAAGTAACGAAGATGCAGAGCACCGAGAAGGTCGGTGACTATGTGACTCGTCTGCGGACGCTCACAAACGAGATGAAGAGAAATGGGGAGACGACCGAAGATGTGAGCTTCATGGAGAAGTTGCTGAGATCTATGGCCAAGAAGTTCCGCCATATAGTGGTGGCGATCAAAGAATCGAAGGACCTCAGCGTGATGGCCGTTGACGAGCTTGTAGACTCTTTGCAAGCTCATGAGTACAGGATGCTGCAGGATGACGATGAAGCAAGTGGCTTGGGAAAAGCACTCCAGACCCAGTTGAACTTTGGGGAAAGTTCAGGAAGAGGAGGCGGCCAGCGTGGTCGAGGTCATCAAGGCAGAGGTAGAGGAAGAAGAGGAGGTAGAAACCAAAATTTCCAAAAGGAGGTGGAGCGACCTCAAGGAGGTTGGCAAGACGGAAGAGGAAGAGGAAGAGGCCGAGGAGATATGTCCCAGATACAATGTTACAACTGTAACAAGTATGGGCATATGAGCTACGACTGCTGGAGTCCGAGGAAGAGAGAAGAAGCTAACCATTATGCGGAGGCTAGGAACAATGAGAACAATGCTGGAGGTGGAAACCAGATGATGTTCCTAACCTACCGAGGTGGGGAAGAAGGGAGAAGTGAAGTGTGGTACCTGTACACAGGGGCAAGCAACCACATGTGTGGAGATAGAGAGATGTTCACAAACCTTGAACCCATTGGGGGTGAGGTTAGCTTCGGGGATGCGTCAAAGATCTCCTTGGAAGGAAAGGGTTTGGTGGAGACGAAGCTGAACGGGGAGAGAGTACACTTGAACGACGTGTACTACGTGCCAGGGTTGAAGACCAACATCTTGAGCATTGGGCAGTTAGTGGAGAGAGGCTACTGCGTCCAGATGAAGGATGGGTCTCTGGCAATGAAGAATGGTCAATGGAAGGAAGTAGTGAAGGTGGAGATGATGGCAAACCGTCTCTTCACGCTGAAGATGGATGCTCGAGAGACAGCTTGTCTCGCCAGAACGGAGGAAGAGGAAGAAGCATGGATATGGCACCATAGGATGGGCCATTTGGTTTTCACGGGGTTGAAGCTGCTATCTAACTCAAGGATGGTGACAGATCTGCCAATGATCTCACCACCTCAGAAGGTGTGTGAAGCTTGCACGAAGGGGAAGCAGAAGAGGCAGAATTTTGAAGGAGGCAAGTCCTGGAGAGCAAGGAGGCAGCTTGAACTGGTTCACTCGGACATTGCGGGTCCGTTTGAGACCACCTCAGTGGGCGGAAGCAGATACTATATCACCTTCACGGATGACTTCAGTCGGAAGTGTTGGGTGTATTTTTTGAAGGAGAAGGCTGAGGCACTTGACAAGTTCAAGGAGTTCAAGGTGATGGCAGAGAAGGAGAGTGGTCAGCCACTGAAGGTGCTGAGGACAGATCGGGGTGGGGAGTACACCTCGAAGCTGTTTGATACTTTTTGTAAGGAGAATGGGATCTCACACCAGCTGACGGCGGCGTACTCACCGCAGCAGAACGGAGTAGCAGAGAGGAAGAACCTCACTATCATGAACATGGCGAGGAGCATGGTGAAGGAGAAGGGGCTACCGAAGAGCTTCTGGGCGGAAGGAGTGCAGTGTGCGGTGTATCTACTGAACAGATGCCCCACAAAGAGTGTGAAGTTCATGACGCCGTTTGAAGCATGGAGTGGCTGGAAGCCAAGCGTGAAGCACCTAAGGGTCTTCGGGTGTGTAGCTCATGCTCACATCCCGGAACAGAGAAGGAAGAAGCTCGACGATAGGAGCGAGAAGTGTATCTTTGTTGGCTACGCTCTGGAGAGCAAGGCTTACAAGCTTTACAACCCGGTGACAGAGAAGGTCATCATCTCGAGAGACGTGGTGTTTGAAGAAGGCAGCAGCTGGAGTTGGGATGAGAAGACGAGGTGCATGAAAGGCATGTTCTTCGAGGATGAAGAGGAAGGTGGTCAAGAAGCAGGAGCTGAGGATGGTGGGGCTGAGTCACCATCACCACCTAGCGGACATTCAGGGGGAGCTTGCACTCCCAACTCAAGTGAAGGAAGTACTAGTGGACCAAGCACTAGTGGAAGCAAGGATGATCGTCCTCAACCTAGGATGAGAAGGATGGAGGAGATTTATGAGGAGACGGCACCAACACTTAACAATTTTTCTTTATATTGTTTGTTGGCAGATTGTGAGCCGCACTCCTATGACGAAGCAGCCCAGGAGAAATCTTGGAGGACGGCGATGGATGCCGAGATGGCTTCTATCAAGAAGAACGATACCTGGAGGCTAGTGGATCCACCGGCAGGCCAAAAACCCCTCAGGGTGAAGTGGGTCTATAAGGTGAAGAAGAACAAAGATGGAGCTGTGGAGAAGCACAAGGCTAGGCTCGTCGTGAAGGGCTACAGGCAAGTCCAAGGAGTGGACTATGACGAGGTCTATGCCCCAGTGGCGAGGATTGACACCATTCGGTTGATCATCGCACTGGCAGCTCATTATGGGTGGACCATCTTGCAAATGGATGCTGTGGCGGCGTACTTGAATGGGTACCTGGAGGAGGATGTGTACATCGAGCAGCCTCCAGGATATGTGGTGAAGGGCCAGGAGAAAAAAGTCTGCAAGCTAGACAGAGCCTTGTACGGGCTGAAGCAAGGAGCAAGGGCGTGGAATGGAAGGATAGATGCCTTCCTCCAGAAGCATGGATATGTGAAGTGCCCGTACGAGTATGCCCTGTATGTGAAGGTAGAGGAGAACGGGGATATCATGGTCTTGTGTCTATACGTGGATGACATGATATTCACCGGGAACAACCCAACGATGCTTGAGGAATTCAAGAGGCTGATGAAGAAGGAGTTTGAAATGACGGACTTGGGAGAGCTGAGTTATTTCCTGGGGGTTGAGGTGAAGCAGGAGGAAGACGGGATCTTCATATCCCAGAAGAAGTATGCTGAAGAAATTCTGAAGAAGTTCAGGATGGAGGATAGCAAGGCTATCTCCACTCCAGCGGACCCAGGGACAAAGTTGAGGAAGGACTCTGAGGAGGAAGGTGTGGACCCGACGATGTTCAAGAGCCTAGTCGGGAGTCTAAGGTACTTGACCTTCACTAGGCCGGACATCATGTATGCGGTCGGGGTAGTAAGCATGTACATGGAGGAGCCCAAGTAGGATCACTTCACCGCAACGAAGCGAATCCTAAGATATGTGAACGGAACAAGGGACCATGGCCTGAAGTACTCATCTGGAGGAGAGTTGAATCTAGTCGGCTACTCGGATAGCGACTATGGTGGAGATATCAATGATCGGAAGAGCACTTCCGGATACTGTTTTCACATGGGGACGGCGGCGTTCTCATGGAGCTCGAAGAAGCAGGCTACTATAGCCTTGTCATCATGCGAAGCGGAGTACATTGCAGCGGCGGCATGCGCCTGCCAAGCCATCTGGCTCAGGAAGTTATTGGAGGAGCTACATCATGTGCAGGACTGGACAACGACAGTGTTAGTGGATAACATGTCGGCCATCCAGCTCGCGAAGAACCCAGTGCTGCATGGGAGGAGCAAGCATATTCAGACTCGATATCATTTTCTTCGGGAGCAAGTGGAGCAGAAGACCGTGGAGGTCGTGTATTGCCCTACCGGAGAGCAGGTCGCGGATATTTTCACTAAGGCTTTGAAGGTGGAGACGTTCACGAAGCTCAAAGGCAAGCTCGGCATGTGCTGCCAAGCTTGAGGGGGAGTTTGTTGGTTTGAGATGGTTGACCAGGTCAACAGTTTTTTATTTGTTTTTTATATATGTTTTTAATGTTGTTGAGGGAAGAGAATGTGCATTTATGAGGGTGCCAAGTGGCAGCGTTTGGTTGGTCTACACCTCCTATATATAGGAGTGATGTTTGTAAAGTTTTTGAGGTGAATAGAGAGAAAATTCTGCACTTGTTTTCTTGCGGCAGAATATTAGAGAGAGAGAGAGAGAGGTTATAGAGAGAGAGAGAGTGAGAGGAGTTTTATTTCCCGCAGGAATTTTATTTCTCCTCCCGCCAACTTCATCTCGTGAGTGTTGTTCTCGCCAAACTTCATCCCGCCACCTGCCCCTCTCGCCTATCATTATTCCAGCAGGAATAATTTGATTTTTTGCAAACTCTCGCCCGCCCCTCCCGCTAGAGGTTCTCGCCGCTGCCGTCTCGCGTAGGAGTGCAGCCCGCCGCCAGCTATCGTAGACGTGGAGGAATAGTGAGGAGCAGCCCGACACCTCCCGTAGGAACATCCGGCGAGGTAGATCTCGCCTGTGTGGAAGGTCGAGTGCTCGGCGGTGTGTGAAGGGTGTGTGTTCGCGCGTGGGAGGTGTTCTCTCCGGGTTGATATCTCGCCGGAGGAAGAGGGGGTGGTGCGAGTGGTGTACTCGCCGGTGACGTGCTCGAGGAAGAGTGGAGTGGAAGTGAGCTCGCGTTGGTGGTCTCTCTTCCAACAATTGTGGTGTATGTGAAGTTCATATTCCTGTTTTTTTAAATTAATTATAGTGAAAGCTTGTAAGGTGAATGTGACATAACAACAACAACAACACTCAAGCCTTTATCCCACCATAGTTGGGTCGGCTATATGGATCCTTTGTCTCCATTGTGCCCTATCTTTAATCATAGCCTCACTAATGCCTAAGTACATCATATCTTTCCTTATAGTTTCATTCCAAGTCTTTTTTGGTCTACCCCTCCCCCGTTTAACATGTCTTGTGACTAAACTCTTACAACGCCTAACAGGTGCCTTTAATGGTCTTCTATGTACATGTTCGAACCATCTTAAACGACCTTCTCGCATCTTCTCTACAATTGTCGACACTCCTGTCTTATCCCTGATACATTCATTCCTAATTTTATCCAGTCTCGTGTGACCACACATCCACCTAAGCATTCTCATCTCCGCAACTCCCATTGTTTGCTCATGTACACCATTCACTGCCCAACACTCAGAACCGTAGAGCATTGCTGGCCTAATTGCAGTACGGTAAAACTTGTCTTTAAGTTTTAATGGTGCTTTACGATCACATAAGATCCTAGACATGCCTCTGCACTTCAACCAACCCGCTTGGATTCTATGTATCAATTCTTTATCTACACCTCTATCTTTTTAAATTATCGATCCTAGATATTTAAAGCACTGACTGCAAGCAATATCTTGGTCACCCAATTTAATGATGGAGTCATCCAAACTTCTTGCACTACTAAATTTAAGCTCTATATACTCCGTCTTTGCATGTCCTGCTCAACCTAAAACCCTTCTTTTCTAAAGTGTCTCTCCAAGATTCAAGTTTCGTGTTTACACCCTCACACGTATCATCGACCAAAACAATATCATCTGCAAATAATAAACACCAAGGTAATGCCTGTTAGATATGTTTGGTGAGCTCATCTAAGATAAGGGTAAAGAGATAAGGGCTTAAAGCTGACCCTTGATGTAAGCCAACCGCGATAGGGAATTTCTGTGTTAATCCTCAAGATGTCCTCACCCTGGTCACTGAATTTGTATACATATTTTTTATTATGCCAATGTATGATACATTTATACATTTCTTTTCTAAGACTCTCCACCAAACCTCTTTTGGAACCCTATCATAAGCCTTCTCCATATTGATAAACAACATATGCAAATCTTTTTGTCTTTCCCGATAGTTGTCAATGAGACTCCTCAAGAGATGTAAGATGAATGTAACATATATGTATTAAATGTGAAAATATTTTTGGTTTTTTTGTAAATTTTCTCTTTAATATTGATTTTTAGAAAATTAACCAAAACATATATAAAGTTTTCTGAAAGTAGAAAAAGAATGATAATTAAAGCAGTGAAATAATTTTCAGTAGATAAAATTTAAAGAAAATAAGAATTTTTATGAAAATATAGCTACCGCCAGTGGCAAGACTAGCGTCGGGGGGTATCAGATAGATTATTACTTTTTCATAGAGAACACATATTTTTCGTGATTTTTTGCTTCTAATTATTTTTATTATGATTTGTCATTATATGGGTTATCACATGCAGTAAGAAAATCAACAAAATAATAAAAAATTTACAGATTTTAAATTTTAGCCTATGACATTTAATAATTTATTTAAATCCAATTTTTGAGTAATGAGTTGGTGCAAATGATTTAATTAATCATCATAATATTACATAAGAATTTCAGCACCCAGTTTTAGTGAGAATATGAGAGAATCATAGACAATGGATTTTATAAGTATCATAAAATTTGATTTATTACACATTAAGCTTACGCAATGACACTTCTAATGATATTTGTTTTAAGACATTTGTTTTCATTACATATGATATGAAAATAAGAAGTATCATTCAATTTGTTTTCATTACTTATCATTCAATTTGATTTATTACACATTAAGCTTATGCATTGATTTATTAATCACTTTCTTTGGTCACATTAGAAGTATCATTCAATTTGATTTATTCACGACATGAACAAAACAATGATTTAAGAAACACTCATACACATGTTTTAGTAATGACACTTCTAATGATATGATTTTTATTCAAATTCATTCAACTTGATTTATCATAAATTAAGCTTATGCAATGTGAGTGAGTCATATGACATCATATATCTAATGTGACCAAAGAAAACATGTTGGCTCAACAAAAGACAAAACAAACAAATATGCACAAAAACAAAAACAAAAACAAAATGTTTTTATTGCCTAGGGAGCAAAAGTAGGTTTGATAAAATATTAACCTTTGTAATGAAAGCAAACAATAGCATGACATGCATCTCCCTAGACAATCAATAGTCTCATGGAACATGAAGACGTGATTTGTGAACCCATATAGATCCAAATGTTTTGAATAGTGAAGCTTGGGAACCCAAAATTGGTGAGATGTGCAAGGTTTAGATTTTTCTTTACAACAAGATGATATATGTCCAAATTTGGAACATAAGGAACACTTGATGTAAGGTGTATTTATATGACTAACTATTATACTAGGTGTGCGTTTTATTAGATTTTTAATACTAGTAGAGGCCTTACACAACTTTGTTCATAAACTAGAAATAAAAGATTTTTAATTACTTAAATTTTTTTGAATAAATAATTTTAATGATTCTAGTTTATTCGTTATAGTATTATTTCTATTTATTAATTTTTCACTATGCTCTTTTGAAATGAGAAGTTTTTTTTTAAACCTTGAAACTTTCTTTAACTGAGTTACAATCAATACAAAGTGTACCAATTTCAAATAAGTTTTGCTTTTAATATTTTATTTTCTAAACGTAATTTAGAATTACTATTTTTCAACTTATTAATCTTACATTTAGCAATTTCAAGCATACGAAATGTAATAAGAAGGGAGTTTGTTTTACTTATGATGCTCTTGGATGAGGAGTGATTTGAACATAAAGTTCCCTTGACATCTTCTTCTTGGCATTCCTTTTTTATTGATGAGTTGCAAACTTCCCTTCCGCTTGATATGTTGTCATCTTCCATTTCACTTGATGTGCACTCCATTGATCCATTAAAAGAGGAGCTTTCTTGAATACTTATGCAAGCTTGCATATTCTCCAATTCTTGTAATTATTCCATACCTGTAGAAGGAGAATCATAAGTTTCTTCAAGAAATTTTCAAACTTCATAAGCAGTGGGAAAAATATAAATGAGTTTGAAAATATTTTGATCAAGTGCACAAAATAAACTATTCATAGATTTAGCGTTTAAAGAACATTCATTCCTATTTAATGTACTTGGGGGCTTTCTAATGGTGTTATTCCACACTTCGACATCTAAAGATTTAAGAAATTTGTTCGTTATGATTTTCCACCATTTGTAATTTATACGCGTAACTAAAGGTGGTGCTAATGATTTTTCATTTATAGAGAATTCTGTCCCCTCTAGTAGATGCGAGATCATGAAGCACCATTATTCTTGGTGATGAAATCATTTTGGAATAACCTAGCTCTGATACCACTTGTTAGATCTATTGGCGCCCTTAGAGGAGGGGGGGGGGGGGGGGTGAATGAGGGTTTTATAAAATTTAAGTTTTATTAAAAATATTTTTCTTTAAGACCTTGAGAGAAAATATTCTGTAAAGCATTTTAGATTATAGGAAATAAAATCATCGTAATAAGACAAAGAAGAACACGATTTTATTTCTTAAGAAAATGTTTACAAAATGTCGATTTCAATAACTCTTGAAATCAAGGCATAAATGAAAACCCCTTTTTGTTTTCTATACAGAGCCTTCTCCCAAGGACCAGTTGGCTTTAGTCTATCTCTCCCTAGATAAGACCTCAAACCGCCACTAGATCTAAACTTAGACTTAATCGCCAACACCCGAGGTGAATTCCTCCCTAAGCCTCCCAAGACCTAGTCGTTAACACAAGTGGAGAATTCCACTACCGATCAAAAGATTATCAAAGAGTAAAAGAGAAATACAAGTTGAACAATTATAATCTTAGAAATAAAAACTCCACATGCCGAAGAACTCTGTAGGAGATGATGGAGGCACGCTAAAGAAGTCGTCATAGTTGATGCGTGCATCGTTCACACAGAATGAGTGTAGATGGATTCCTACTTCAAGTTCCTCTCTCGATGGAGTTAGGAGTGCTTCTAGACTTCTGGGTTGAGGGCTCTCACGAAAGGATCAGAGTTGTATCTTTGATGTATGAGAGAGCAATCCCAAAGGAAGAGCGGATCTAGTCTTTAAATAGATCTAGAGAGTTACCGCCTGATGATAGAGCTACCGCCCCATGGTATCCCATATGGTAAGAATGAGGCACACAGGTCACGGTAGAAATCGCAAGCACGCTCCTCCAATTTTGGCATTCAACCATACCGCGCCGATGTAGTGGCTAGCGCGCCGCATAAGCTTAATTGTTATACGCTGCTCCATCGGATTTCCTTCTCCATTTGGCTCCACATTTTAGTGTTGATTGATGGCCTTTCCATATGCTACTGAAGGGTGTTAGAGTTAGCGCGTCGCTGTAGGAACTTGCTAAAGATGGCCATGCTCCCGTCAGTCCTTGCGTTGAAATGCATCTATCAGCTATCCTTCTATATCTAGGACCTACCGCCAACAATAGGTGTTACTGCCCAACGGTAGCTCACAATTCAGAGCTTCAACTTCATTTTGCAGTGCATTTCTTGATCGCACTAATATGAATATTGTACTTGTAGTTCCTGCACACTATAAACCCACGACAAACATGATCAAATACAGGTTGAGATTTGTTGTTCTCAAACCAAGAGAGGCGGAACGCATGTCCCAACAAATAGACAATATTTCAGTTCACCATGTTATCTCATCCTTAACTTATATCTATTGAATTCACCATTTACTTACTCAGATTAGATTATATAAGCCAATTTTATTATAAAAATCTTATAATAATAAATATTGATGATGAATGCTAACCCTTATTAAGTCGTATTATCTCAACTGTTTAAGATTTTATGGGTAGAAGATAAGGATCAATTATGTCTTATTTTAGGTTGTAATGGGGCCTACGTGATTTTGTAGAGATATAACAATGGTAACAAACTTGAATCACATAATAACCTTATAAGTTTGAGGAAGTTCTTTTTAAGTAAGGGATTACATCCACGCACTAAAGAATAACACCCCCAGACTTATTTTCTTAAGTGTGATGCGTTCATTTTACAATAAATAAAAATAAAGATAAAGATAAGATACACGATGAGGAGGGGAGCGGGGATGTCATGGTCAAGAATGAGAAAATCCACCTGCCAACGGAGGGAATTCCTCATCAAAGTGATCACAAAGGTAAGGAAGATAATAATGCATCAAAGTATTGTCCGATGATAGGTTTCCTAATATCTCATTCTAGTTGCGCAAAATGTCATGTTTGTTGTATTGCACTAACTCCAAAATCTCCTGCATCTTAACATGATTGCTTATAACAATGAATAAGTTTGTAGAGTCTATCTCCTCCCAAGATGAAAGTTGTCTCCACTAATCATCCCACTACGCTGCATCGTATGCGCCACTCATCTGTGAAAAGGGCTGACCGCGATCAAAATAATTCTAGGGTGGGGGCGGTGGATTAGCCTGTTATGGAGGAGTAACTCTCGGTCCAGTAGGAGCATATCCCTCAATATAATTTTTGGGGCCGTGGAGTCCCAGACGAACCTGAAAATGTGTAGAGCACGGAGAGAAACAAGGGTGATGGGAATCTAATCGAGGAATCCTAAAGACCTCGCTAAGCATGCAACTTAAGGGACAACACAAATCACCCTGACCCTAACGTGCTTTGCTTGATGAAGAATATATTATAACAGAAGGTGTCCAATATCGAGCGCGTAGTGCTTATTTATGTTGAATAAGTAAATGACATACTTTGTCCCCACAACTCCAGAACTCTTTGTTCTCCTACTGAGGGTATGGCTAAGCAGTGGACGTGTAATATGCATGGCATGGGAATGTATAGAAGAGGCCTTACTCCTGAATCCCCAATATTCGGTTGTAGTTACACCGAACATAATGGCCATGGAGAGTTGAGCGTAGTCTGCAGCGCGGACAAAAGAACCATCATACAGACATATCAGAACACAAAAATGTGTGACAATTACTATGTAGAACTAACATAGTAGTTAGAAGGAATATGAGTTGTCTGACCTGGCTGCCCCGATAACTCGAGTTTGGACGAGTGTGCATAATAATTCAATTGTTAGCTTGCAGTAACCTAACTCATCAATGATAAAGAATCTATCTGAACCACTATGTACAATCAGACGTCACACCTCCTAAGCTATATATAAGCTGTCTAAAACATCCCAATTGATCTTTGGACAGTCCTGGAATCTCATACTTTGGAGGTGCTTAGATCTTGTCCCATGGATTGGATCAGTAAACTATATGAGTGTCTCTATAGCATATCCTCCCAGAACAAGATAACTGTCTTCAATGTTACGGGAAGTAGATCTAGCGTGTCTGGATTGGGACATGGTATCGACCTAAAAAATGATATGGGCATGGATTGCAAATTTGCCAAAGTAATATTAGATGATATGCATTGAAATGAACGACATTTGAAGATTTCGACGTTGTTGTGACAAGTTCAGCGCTGCTTGAATATTTCGACGCTGCTTTAAGAAGTAGTCGCAACTTTGAGTTCAAAAATACTTAAGAGCTTTTTCTGACATTGCTTCGGTTACCCTCGACGTTGCGTCGAATATCTTTCGACGCTACTTTGAATAGCCTTTGTCTGCTTCTTATTCCGTCATTATAGATACTAAATTCTTATGACATAAATTACCCTTCTATACAACATGTGTAATATCATAATTAATCACTCTTAAAACTATATATCAAATCAAGAGGTGGGTTTTCCCAATAATCTCCCCCTATTTGATATACCATTTTTACTAGAATTTTGACCGATTTTTAAAGGAAGAAGAGAATAAGGCAATCAATACATTTATCAGATTTTGCACAGATAAGATGCATTTCCCAGATCAACTTCTACACATATATATAAGATACATTTCTCGGATCAACCATTGCATAGATAAGAGATGAAATTAATGCAATAGAAAAGAAAGTAATAAGTTTGAGCATAATCCAGTTATGAGGAACTTTTATATTCGGTAGGAAAATTTCTTTAGTGAATATTTTTCTTCACTTACATGTAATAGTAAACTCTAAACCCTAAACCCTAAACTGATAGGCTTTAGACGAGTCCTAATTGTCTTTTAGACAGAGTGAGATGAAAGGGAGAGAGAAGAGGATTTCAGAGAGAGACTGTGCTCTGTCCAGTTCATGTTTGAGGTTTGTGTATAACCCCGTATTCGCCGAGTGGGTCCCCCAGACTCAAGGAGGCCAGAAGGAGAGGCGAGTAAGGTAAACAAGCATTCGCGTATGCCTAGAGGAGCACTCACCCGGAAAGCCAAGGTAGTATTCGCCCACGAGGAAGACCTGATGCGAGAGCAGACAGGCGGAGGAAGGTCGGAACCCCATTCGCGCAGGGGATCCGAAAGTGGTGACCGGTACCTCCCCGGACCACTCGCCCAGGCCTGGCGAGTGGTGCCCTCATGGACCACTCGCCCAGTAGAATGTAGAGATAAAATTACCTGGATACCCTTTGTGGGCCGCCAATAGCCCTCCAGAACAACGGAGTTAGGCTGTTAGCAGACCAATTTGGGGTGTGATTAGTAAAACCAGAAGGCGGATTCAGGCTATTTGCAGACCAGCCTAG
Source organism: Dactylorhiza incarnata (assembly GCA_033032865.1). NCBI lineage: Eukaryota > Viridiplantae > Streptophyta > Magnoliopsida > Asparagales > Orchidaceae > Dactylorhiza > Dactylorhiza incarnata. The sequence continues at coordinate 5,758,671 of JAWHQI010000120.1, read as the reverse complement.
AGAATCTATAAATAGACCCTTAAGGGCACCTTGGAGGGGACAGATACTTTTGAGCTCTCTCCTCCAGGCTAGTTTCGGAGTTGGCTGCTAGTGCTCTCCAAGGTGCCCGGTTGAGTATTGGATTGGGAGGGGAAGCTCTCTAAGATCTTCCGGGTGTGTGTCGGGACCTCCTCGCTACAACATTGGGTTTGTTCCAGATTTTTCATCCACAATCAAGAGAGTTTAGTGAGGGAGAAGTAAGCACGGGCTACACCCCCGTGTGGGTCCGAACTCAGAGATCGGTTGACGGTTTCAACATTTTTGGTGCGGTGAGTGTGGACCGTAGCCAGTGCAAGAAAATCTCAAACTGAGCTTGATGGCAGGAAATGGAAGAGACAATTCCGACCCAGGTCACTCGCAGCCGCTGGAAGCAATGGATTTGCTGGAGATGTTCGAGAATTTCAAGAGGGAGGTCATGCAGACCATGCAGGTGGCTCTCGCCAGGAGGGGCGAGTGCGAGACACCTGTGGTTCCGGTGGTTCCGCCCCAGCAGATTGGCGAGAATGCTCCGGGACAGTGGCTTGGGAAGGAGGTAGCGACGGAGGCAAGCGCGCGAGATCTCTCTGGGCGGCAGCTGTTCAGCTGCCCAGCGAGTGCGGAGGTGTGCGAGCTGACTCCGCGTGAGAGGACCACTCGCCGAGTAGGGGAAGGGAGCCCCTTCTGTGAGCTGATCCTCTCAGCCCCAGTTCCAGAGGGGCTCGGAGGGCCGGAGATGTCTTACTACACCGGCAAAGATGACCCAGTCCTGCACCTGCAGTGGTTCGAGGACATGGTCTCGATCCTTCAAATGTCAGATGCCTTCCAGTGTCGGCTCTTTGCCACCACTCTGAAGGAGAAGGCGAGGGATTGGTCCCACCAGCTCCCCGTGGGTTCCATCTACGCCTTCGAGGACCTGCGTTGGAGCTTCAGGCTGCGTTTCTCAAGATTAAGCAAGGAGCTGGGGAGTCATTGGCCCATTACATGGACAGGTTCCAAGAAGAGGTCCTACAAGTCCAGGAGGTGCCAGGGTTTACCCTCCAGCTAGCCTTCATAGTGGGGCTGCGGGAGGGGTTCTTCAAAATGGACCTGAAGCGAAAGGCCCCTCTATCCTTTGAGGAGATGATGGAGCGGGCGGCGGAAGAGATCGAGGGATAGGCTGCCAACCCCAAGTTTGCAAAGAGGTTGGCGAGGGTGAGCGAGCCAGAGGTGAGGCAGCAGGAGGGAAGAAGAAGGGATGAACCCAGAGGTCAGGGGTTTCGGGGGCAGCAACGAGATTGGGGGTATCAGGAGCCCAATAACCGGCTGGCTTGGAGGCCCAGGAGGGACCAGCGAGAGGTCAGGAAAGAGATCACCAGCGAAGAGGGGAGGGGAGGGCCAATCATCTGGGATGGAGGCAAGGCCCCAGACCACCTCATGATCCCCCTCGGGAGCAAGCCATGGCAGTGGGCCGAGGAAGAGGAGGAAGAGGAGGCAGGGTGGCGTTGCCCTATTGTGACTTCCATCAGGAGGAAGGTCACGCGACGGCCACCTGCCCGGAGTTTTTGGAGATGAGGGGAAGAGGTCAACAGCAGCAGCGACCAGTGAGAATTGAAGAAGCGCTACCCGAAGAGGAAGAAGATAGATGCGAAGACAGGACGGACGTAGGAGCCAGGGGAGGGATCAGAGTGATCCATGGTGGGGTGGGAATAGAAGCGACTCGCAAGAGAAACTTCCAGACGATGTTTGGGAGGAGCGTCGCGTCGACCTCCCCCCCCCCCCTTCGGAGAAGCTTACCTTCTCGTCAAAGGATATGCCAGACTTCGAAGACCCGTTCTTTGACGCCTTGGTGATCCAGACGGCGATCAAAAACTTCACGGTCTCCCGAATCATGGTCGACAATGGGAGCTCCGTGAATGTGATCTTCTAGAAATCCTTTAACGCGCTGGAGGTGGAAGCAAAGAGGGTGCAAGCCTCAGATGGACCCTTGTTTTGGTTTTCAGGGGAGAGGAAGGAGGTCGAGGGAGGAGTCAGCCTCCAGGTAACGTTGGGAGGGGTCCCCCGGAACTTCTGGTTCGTCATTGTTGACGCTCCGAGCAGCTACAATGTCATATTCGGACACCCTCTCATCGGCACCTTCTGGTGCGTTCCCTCGTCCTTCCATCAGTGCTTGAAGTTCCGCACTGGAGGAGTCCAGGTCCGGATCTGGGGGGATGCAAAGGTGGCTAGGCAGTGTTATGTGACTGCCGTCAACACCATCTCCTGGATTGCGGAACCTGAAAGGGTGGATAGAGCGATCAGAGGGTCGGAGGGGCCAGAAGGAGAGGAGAAGGAAGGAGAGAAGAAGGAAGGAGAGGAGAAAGAAGGAGAAGGAGAGAACAACACCCGAGGAGAAGAGATGGAAGTGGCTCAGGAGGAGCATGCCGAACCAATGGAGGAGGATGCAGTAGAAGGGGAGACCCTGGCCGAAGAAAGGGAGGCAAGGGGCAGATGGGAAGAGCCAGCATGGCTGTAGGCAGCGAAAGAAGCGGTCGAGATGGAGGTCACCACCCAGGAAGGGAGGGTGGAGAAGGTACGGATCAGCGGGGTCCTTGGCCCAGAGGACATGAGAAGGATGCTGGAGTGCATCCAGAGGAGCGTGGACATCTTCGCATGGAGCGTGACAGACATGCCAGGCATTGATGCAGACGTGGCCTGCCACCGACTCAACCTCGAGCCAGGGGCCCGCCCCATCTGACCTAAGAGGAGGGCCATTGCCGACAAGCTGGAGGGGCCGATCCGCGAGGAGGTGGAGAAGCTCCTCAAAGCAGGTTTTGTATCGGAGATCCAGTATCCAAGCTGGGTCTCCAATGTCGTCATGGTAAAAAAAGGAGATGGCCGCTGGAGTATGTGTATCGATTTTTCTCTGTTAAACAAAGACTGCCCAAGGATTGTTATCCCTTGCCTTGAATCGACGCGCTGGTTGACTCAGCCATCAGTTTTTCTGTAATGTCTTTCTTAGATGCTTTTTCAGGTTATCATCAGATTAGGATGCACCCTCCGGACGTCAAAGACGTCTCCTTCATCACAAAAGAGGGGTGCTATAGCTATAAGATGATGTCGTTCAGATTAAAGAACACAGGGGCGACGTACCAAAGAATGATGGATCGGGTCTTCCGGGAGCAAAGAGGAAGAAACTTGGATGTTTACGTAGATGACCTCATGGTGAAGAGTAAGAGCATGAGCTCTCACCTCCAGGACCTCAAGGAGATCTTCACCACTCTGCGCAAGTACAAGATGCGGCTGAACCCCCTGAAGTGCGTATTTGGGGCCAGCAAGGGGAATTTTCTGGGTTACCGTCTTACCCCAGCAGGGGTGGAGCCTTACCCGGACAAAGTTAAAGCCATAATGGAGTTAGAATCGCCGCAAAATGCTAAGGAAGTTCAACACCTGACTGGGAAGCTCGCGGGGTTGAGTAGGTTTCTCTCCCGGGCTGGAAAGAAATGCTCCCCTTCTTCAAGGTGTTGCGAGGCAATCATAAGTTCGAATGGACGGTGGAATGCGAGGAGGCCTTCCAGGCCCTGAAGAGCCAACTCACCAAAGCTCCGCTGCTCCAAGGTCCTAAGGAGGGGGAGGACCTAGCCATGTATCTCGGAGTCTGGGCCGAAGCCGCGAGCTCTGTATTGGTCCTGGAAGAGGGCAAGAAGCAGCTGCCCATCAATTACGTAAGCAGGGTTTTGAAGAAAGCAGAGCTCTGATACCCGATTTTGGAGAAGCTAGCTTTCGCTCTGGTCATCTCGGCCAGGAATCTCAGGCCATACTTCCAGGACCATTCGATCCAAGTAGTGACTGACCATACCCTTCGCAAAATCTTCAAAGGGGTAGAGCACTCGGGGAGGCTCGCGAAATGGTCGGTGGAGTTAAGTGAATTTGACATCACTTTCGTCCCTCGGTTGTTGATGAAGGCTCGGGTTGTGGCAGATTTCATGGCAGACTATGTGATCGAGATGGAAGAGGAGAAAGCCCTTCATCACGTCCCCTGGAAGTTGTTGGTCGACGGGGCCTCTGGCGAGAATTCTTTAGGAGGAGGGGTGATATTGGAAAGCCCTCATGGAGTGAAAATTGAGCAGGCGCTAGTGAAACATTTCCCCATCACCCACAACCAGGCGGAGTATGAAGCAATGATCGCCGACCTACGCCTAGCCCAGGAGTTGGGGGTTCACAATGTGGAGGTCCTCACTGATTCAATGGTAATAGCCTCACAAATCAAGGGAGAGTTCGAGGCAAGGGAGCCCACACTCATGAGGTATCTGGCCAAGTAAGGGGTCTCATCGAAGCATTCAAAACCTTTTCAATCAGGCACATACCAAGGGAAGAAAGTGTCCTGGCAAATCGACTGGCCAAGTCCGGCCCTCGGGCTGGAGGGACCTTGACGGATCTGTTCCGCCCTTTGATTATGGAAGGGGAGCTCATGGACATAGAACATCGGCCCTTGAGGAAGGACCCTTTCGTGACCTTCCTAGCAACGGGCAAATTCCCGGAAGAGGTTTCGGAGCAAAGGTGCTTTCGGTACAAGTCCGCCTACTACGTGCTTCATGAAGGGGACTTGTATCGGAAGACCCTCTCGGGACTTTTGGCGCGGTGTATTTCTAAGGAAGAGGTTCCGAGGGTTCTGGAGGAGATTCACTCCGGCGAGTGTGGTAGCCATTCGGGGAGCAGGACATTGGAAGCAAGGGTGATGAGGCAGGGGTACTTCTGGCCGACTCTGGGCAAGGACGCAGCGGAGTTCACCAAGAAGTGCCGAAAGTGCCAGCTATTTGCTCTGCTTCAACTTTTGCCGGCTCAGAGGCTGAGGAGCATCACGGCACCATGGCCCTTCGCCATATGGGGAATGGATCTGGTAGGACCTTTCCCTCAAGCCAGTGGGCAAAGAAGATTTCTCTTGGTCATGATTGACTACTTCTCAAAGTGGTTGGAGGTCAAAGCTCTAGACAAGATCACCTCCCAGGTAATCCGCAACTTCGTATGGGGGGAGATCGTCTGCCGACATGGGATACCGTAGGCCATCGTCAAGGATAATGGTCCGTAGTTCGCTACTGAGGAATTCATCAACTTCTGCAGCCAGCTGGAGATAGAACTCAGGTTCGCGTCCGTCCATCATCCCAGGAGCAACGGGCAGGTGGAGGCAGCGAATAAGGTCATAGTAAACCTGCTCAAGAAGAAGGTGGAGAACTTGAAGGGGAATTGGGTGGAGCAGCTCCCCTCGGTCCTATGGGCTTTAAGGACTACCCCCAACACCGTCACTGGTGAGACCCCCTTCATGCTCTCTCACGGTTGCGAGGCCGTCATTCCCGTGGAATTTGAAGTCAAGTCGCCGCGGGCGAGGGCCGCCTCAGATGGCGATGAAGAATGGAGAATAGGAAATGAAGAAGAGCCGCGACTCTCTTTGGATCTGATCGAGGAGGTCCGAGATCTTGCCGCCATTTGTCAAGAGGAGGTCAACCAGAGGATGGCCAAATGCTTCGACATGCGCATCCGGATCAAGCAATTCAAAAAGGGCGACCTCGTGTTGAAAAAGGTTGACGCGACCGGAAGGTCGGCCGCGGTAGGAAAGCTCAATCCCAATTGGGAGGGCCCCTATGTCGTGGAAGAAGCCTTAAAGTTAGGAGGATATCGCCTCCAGAATGTGGAGGGCGAGTCCATTAGTCATACATGGAGTGGTGATGATTTGAAGCGATTTATCCTTAAAATTCATATAATGAAAAGACTTATTGTTTGAAAAATTCTCGTTTCTAAAATATGCGATGAAATGGCTTACTAAGTAGGGTCCAAAAGGTTTCAAAGGTTGGCCCCGAGTAGTCCAGGCTCTCACCTAGCTGGCAGAGCCGTAGGCTCACTCGGTGGCAGGTTCTAAAGGCTTCAAAGGTTGGCCCCGAGCAGACCCGCTGTCTAGGCTCTCACCTAGCTGGCAGGGCCGTAGGCTCACTCGGTGGCAGCTTTTAAAGGCTTCAAAGGTTGGCCCCGAGCAGACCCACTGTCCAGGCTCTCACCTAGATGGCAGGGTCGTAGGCTCACTCGGTGGTAGGTTCTAAAGGCTTCAAAGGTTGTCCCCGAGCAGACCCGCTGTCCAGGCTCTCACCTAGCAGGCAAGGCCATAGGCTCACTCGGTGGCAGGTTCTAAAGGCTTCAAAGGTTGGCCCCGAGTAGACCCGTTGTCCAGGCTCTCACTTAGCTGGCAGGGTTGTAGGCTCACTCAGTGGCAGGTTCTAAAGGCTTCAAAGGTTGGGCCGAGCAGACCCGCTGTCCAGGCTCTCACCTAGCTGGCAGGGTCGTAGGCTCACTCGGTGGCAGGTTCTAAAGGATTCAAAGGTTGGCCCCGAGCAGACCCACTGTCCAGGCTCTCACCCAGCTGGCAGGGCCGTAGGCTCACTCGGTGGCAGGTTCTAAAGGCTTCAAAGGTTGGCCCCGAACAGACCCACTGTCCAGGCTCTCACCTAGCTGGCAGGGCCGTAGGCTCACTCCGTAGCAAGTTCTAAGGACTTCAATGGTTGGCCCCAAGCAGACCCGCTGTCTAGGCTCTCACCTAGCTGGCAGGGTCGTAGGCTCACTCAGTGGCAGGTTCTAAAGGCTTCAAAGGTTGGCCCCGAGCAGACCCACTGTCTAGTCTCTCAATTAGCTGGCAGGGTCATAGGCTCACTCTGTGGCAGGTTCTAAAGGCTTCAAAGTCTGGCCCCGAGCAGACCACTGTGCAAGCTCTCACCTAGCTGGCAGGGCCGTAGGCTCACTCGGTGGTAGGTTCTAAAGGCTTCAAAGGTTGGCCCCGAGAAGACCCGTTGTCTAGGCTCTCACCTAGCTGGCAGGGCCGTAGGCTCACTCGGTGGCAGGTTCTAAAGGCTTCAAAGGTTGGCCCCGAGCAGACCTGCTGTGCAGGCTCTCACCTAGCTGGCAGGGTCGTAGGCTCACTCGGTGGTAGGTTCTAAAGGCTTCAAAGGTTGGCCCCGAGCAGACCCGTTGTCCAGGCTCTCACCTAGCTGGCAGGGTCGTAGGATCACTCGGTGGCAGGTTCTAAAGCCTTCAAAGGTTGGCCCCGAGCAGACCCGCTGTCCAGGCTCTCACATAGCTGGCAGGGCCGTAGGCTCACTCGGTGGCAGTTTCTAAAGGTTCCAAAGGTTGGCAAGGTGAGAAAGAAAAGTCCAAGGTGGAAAGTTAGGATGGGACAAGTCTAAGCATGAGATTGGTGAATGGTGCCAATCACAGGGAACACTCGCCAGCGAATGCTAAAGATCAATAACGGCACTCGACCGGCGAGTACGCGGAGGAGTGCTGGCCGACCTATGTGTCGTGAGAAGTCACCAGGACTTGATTAGTTCATAACGCGGCGACATCCCCAACGGAAATCAAACGAGGCGCCCAAGTCTCAGCATGACAGGAGTGAATGCGAAAAGGTTGTAACCACCGTCCTCCTGCGCGTCGGGAATTTCTCGGCGAGAACGCTTGGGGCTGACGCTGCCTAGTATGCGGGCGAAAGCTACCCACAAGCTAAACGATCCATTTTACATTAATTCATGCGATGCGACCGCCCCTGGCGAGTGACCTAGGGAGGCGAGTGGAACGATCCACAATCGGACAACATCGACAAAGCAGGCTAGGTTCCCTTTTATAATTCGCCTAGCGGCCGTGGAAATCATGCAACAATGTAGCGTCCTGAGAGCCTAGCGAGATGCAAAAACATAATAAAGAAGCAATAACTAACAAAAGCTAGCATTAACAAAAAAAGGGGGTCTCGCCCCAAATATGTCCTACAAAACAAATTCTCAAGGGTCCTTAGGGATACCGCCGGATGAGCTGCCGCCTTCGTCCGAAACCAAGAGGATGACCTCGTCATCTAGGGCGGGAATCGGCACGAAGATATCAAGCATGACTTGATGTGCTGAGAGTGTCTCGGCGCACTCCTTCAAATATCCGGCGTCACGAAGCACTTGCAGCATATGCACCGCAGCATCTTGCATGCTCTCCTACATCAGTTCCTCAAACTCATAGTTAGATTAAGAATGCCTCTTACTCCCTTCCCCGGGGACGAAGCGACGATGTATCGCAAGCGCTGAACCTCGGCCTTGGACACCCGAACCTCATCCTCGGGACTGGCCACTCGCACATGAAGCATCTCGGCGCTGGTGGTGTCCTGCGAAATGGAGGATGGTAAGAAGGGGGCAAAGTGAGGCATCGACATAAGCACCCACGGAGAATCACGTACTTCCCAAACAGGGCGCTTCGCGAGGAGGGTCTCGGCGGCCTCCAATTTGCGCTTCTGCTCCAAGATCTCGGCAGAAGCGATGGACTGTGTCGTTTCCACGTCTCTAAGGCTCCGCGCGAGGTTGACGCTGCAGCGCGAGGACATGTGCGCAAGTTCAAAGGCCCGCAAAAAGGCTCGCGAGGTATCATGAGCTAGCACTTGAGTCTTCTCGGCATCAAAGACCTCTGTGTCATCTCGGCCGTAAAGAACATAGCCGATGGCGTGGGCCTCGCCGCTGGCCATCTCGGTCTCGATCCAGGATGAATGGAGGGTGGAGAGCAAAACCCTATTAGCATTCCGGTAGCATTGAACAAGTGGGGCTCCCACGGCGTCCACGAACTTCTCGCTGTTGTTTATGGGGGTGTCTACTTTATCACCTAGAGGGGGGGGGGGGGGGTGAATAGGTTTTTCAAATTTATTTCTTCCCCTTTATGATGTTGTTGGTTTCTGATTAATGGATCTATAAAATAAAGAGCAAAACATAGAAAACACATAACGATCTATAGAGGTTCCTCAAGACCGGGTGTCTTGAGTAGTCCTCTCTCCCTCTGCGCCTACCTAGCAGGGTGCTAGGCTCGGCAAACGCCTCCAAAAACATCAGGCCCTCAAGGCTTACACCACGGACCCGCAAGTCCCAGCAGCCTAGGCCCGCAAGCCCCTACTGCCCCCGAGCCCTCAAGCTCGACACTCAGGCCCTCAAGCCCTACCACACGGACCCGCAAGTCCCAACAGCCTAGGCCGCTGGGGGCTTTATCCTTCGTGGATGAGGGGGATTTCGATTTTTTGTACGAAGTGGCGGGAAGGGGAGCATCCGGCTTCCGTTTCTGACCGCCGGACTTGGAGGATGCTAAGTCCTCTAGGCAGAGTTCGGCGGCGGCCCGCGCAGAGGACAGGGAAGGTCCCAGTGCCTCCCCCATCGGATGCGGGGGGGGGGGGGGGGGGGGGTGGAGCGGGAAGTCGCGCGCACCTGCTCCGAGAGAGGTTTACTCAGCAAAAAAGCGAGAAGAAAAGGTGAGTTAGCACACAGAAACCGCCCAAACTTACCCTCGCCCTGTGGAATAGGCGGAAGCGAGTTTACATTCTTCCAGAGATAGACGATGTCCATCCTGTGCTCCAGGATGATCTGATGGAGTTTGGCCTCGTGAGCCCCCAGCGGCGGGGGCTTGAAGGATATTACCGCGGTTCCCGCAGATGAAGACAATGCGGCGAATCCAGTCATGGTTCTTGTTCATGAGATCGGCCACCTTGAGCGGATTCTGGCCCAAGAAAATGGTCATCCCGTTCTTCGCACGGAAGGTAAAAAGCTTGCGGAAGATGGGTAGACTGAACTCTATCCCTTCTTCGCGCAAGTAGCAGGCGAACCCTACCAGCATGGCGATAGAGTTCTGGTTAAGCTGAGCGGGAACAACTCCGAAGTAGCGGAGCGTCTGACGAAGCTTCGGCCAAATTGGGAGGCGAAATCCCACCTCGAAATGTTCCAGCGGGATCGCGAGGGTGCCCGGGGAGAAAGTGTTGATGCGGTCTTCCAGCCCAGGGCGGGTCGCGGAAAACCCCGACGGAATGTAGTCCGTGACTGTGGTCATATAAGCCTCCTCGGTAAGATCGCAAGGATCGAAATCCTACTGGGCGAATGCATTGGCGCATTTACCCCTACTGTCTGGTTCACCTCCCATCTCGTGAGAACTAAGAAGAGTCGAGGTCGCACAGATGAGAGAAGTGCGAGTGCTAGCGTAAAGAGAGAGAAGGAAAGTTGAGATGAAAAGTAATAAATGAAGTTGGTAGGGCCATCTATTTATAGAAAAGTGGAGAAATTAAGGGGTTTCCTGGGTAGCGGGTGTGCGGATAGTGACCGCGCCTCTCCGATGCCTCGGAATCCGAGCCGAGACTTCTCGCCCGTTAAAGGCGAATGTGAGACGAATGGTCGTCCGGCGGAATGCAAGATAACAAAGACTGATTAGTTATACAGATGGCGAGCGAGATGACAACATTCGGCAAAAGCAGGAAAACCATAAGAAATTACAGCGGAATAAGAAAGAAAAGAACCATTCAAAGAACACAATTAGAGAATTATTACAGAACCAAAGAGTTTAGCAATGTCTTGTCGAAATGCTAGTGGTGGAGACAAGGGAGAGAGGGTCGGTAGGCTAGTGCTTGATCCAATGCCATCGACCCCGACATCGCGTCCCTGCCACCGGGGGCATTCGCGGGTAGTAATAAGCGTTGATGGCAGTGATCTCTCGGTTGACCAAATGCAGGTGGTCCCTGGCTAGCGTAGCATACCTCCCGGGAGAAAGCTCTCCGCCCTCGTCACCCAGGCACTCCACCTCGGCGAGAAGGCGCGCATAGTCTCGGCAAAGAGATTTTAGCTCGCGTGTTGTATCCACACGCTGCCCATCCAGCTAACCTGCGAGGTCCCGCTGCATGAAGATGATCTTGCCAAGGACCTCTTTCATTCGCTCCTTCATGGCTTGGGCGTCGGAAGGGTCACAGAGGAAATCTGAAAGTTCTCCAGGGGAAGGAGGCGGCGAGATCACCCCTTCTCCCCCTCATAGTAGGACCCCATGGGGGAGGCCTCCCGGTGACCTACGAAAGAAAAATTATTGGTCTCGGCAGATAAGACGATCTCGTCAGAGCGAGTGAGGTCACTAACTTGGTACGGGCTCATTATGCTTAGGAGGGCACAGTGTTGAAGGCTGCCCATCGAACAGGCTGGCAGAAGGGTGGAGAGATTTTCCTTTTCCGGGACGGAAGGGTTCCGGGTCGACTGCAGGAACGGTGCCTTGGTCAGTGGTGGGACGAGTGCGGCCAAGGTCCCGGCCAGGCGAGCCATCATGATCATTCGCGAAAGTAGGAGTTCCTTAGCGGAGAGGAGAACGGCGAGGAGTAGAAGGTTGTCCCGTGGTACCAGGATCAAGGGCTGTGAGAAGCAGCGATCAGAAGCGGGCAATGTGGAGAATGTCTACGCTATTCGCAGCTTACCAGTTTGATGCAGGGTCTCGTCCAGGGTGGTCGAAGGAATGAGGTTCTGGATCATCGGAGGTCTCGACGTCTCGCGTCTACAGGCGGGAGCATTGCAATTTTCACCGGGACGGTCCCGCGGTCTTCCTCAGGAGCCGACGCCTCCTGCGAATGGTCAGGTCCCTCAGGAGGGTGTTGTCTTAAGAACTAACGAAGAAATCGAGAGAAATGTGAGTACCTGCATCTGGACGTCGGGGGGGGGGGGGGGTGTCAGATGGGGAGATTCTGAGGCAGATCCACTCTCCACCCAGTCCCGCCGAACTGCCATAGCTCTCATGGAGCGGAAGGGAGCATTAAGGTCCTTCTTCGAGGAAAGCCAGGGGGTGAACGTGGCAGCTTTAGGGAATTTTTCTCCTGGGCCACGACCAAGCAGTCCAACATCTCTTATCAGATCGCCTTCGGGGATGCCTTCATGGAAGTCTCTTCAGAGAGGCGAAAGTTCAGAGCGGAGGAGAAAATTTGATCGGAGGAAAGAAGGCTTTCCGAGGGAAGGGATCATGCCAGAGGTATATATATAGCACGGTGGTGGGAACCATGGATATATTCTGTCTAGGTCAGCAAGCACTCATCGAATACTGGGTTGGACTGTTCTTTCCGAGCGTAAAACTTGCTCGAAAAGAGCTGGGATTGTTTACAACCTCGTATTCGCTGAGTGGTGTAACATCCCCCAAACAACTAGACCACTAGAGTGGTTTTGTGATGACTAGGTCATGACAAAACCCTAGGAAGCTTGAAGAGATCACTTGGCCTTAGGCTTGAAGGGGAAGAGCACCTTGGTCTGCAAATAGCAATTCCCAGTTAACAAGCATATGGTTGGACTTTAGGGCCTCACCTTGACCCTTTGACCCCACCATGACACACCTAACCCTTTGGAGGGTCCCTTAGAGCATTTAGGACCCATTGGGGTCAACCAAAGGGGCCAAATTGATCAAAGTCAACCCTAGCCTCAAATAAGTCAAACCACCATATTTAGGGTCAATTAGGGTTCAATTGGACCAATTGACTTTCCCTAAGTTCCATTGGTCACTAAGGGAGGCCAATGGGTCAACATTGACCCATTGGGCCTAATTAATTTTACCAATTTGACCAAAGTCAACACTTGGTCAACCTTGCCCAAAAAGAGGGGAAAAGGCTAACTCAAGCCCAATCCACTTGGGCTAGGACTAATTGGAGTAACCCATTAGCTTAGGAGGCTGATAATCACCAGGAGTTACCACTCAATTTCTGTAAATGGTGATTAGGAGAGAGAAATCTCATTTTCTCCAAGAATGGAGGACAGAGAAAGAGAGGGATTAATGGCATTCATGGCTTAGGGAGATCAATAGCCACCATTTCCTCCTCTAATGTCCCCATTCAGTTTCCCCAATCAATTTGGAGGAGTTTAATGGCCATTCCCGGCCACATAGAGGGGGTAATTTGAGGAGTTTTCACTTGATCGAAAATGGCCATTCATGGCAATTAGGAGTTACACCCTCCCTCTCCCCTGATTGAACCTTATAACTCCTTCAGAGGACAGGGAGGATCAGTTTCCCCACCTTACCTGAAGAATTCGAGCCCCCAAGATAGGAGATTGCAAAGGTGCCAAAACTTCAAGGTCGGCCATGGCCAACAGAAAATCGGCAAGGAGTCACCCCTCCACACAGGTCCGATCCGCCTCTTCTCCCTTAGTGCTAGATCTTTTCATAATTTGGGGCTTGATCCGAGCTCAATTGGGCACGGATCGTGCTTCCGAAATGGCTCGGTTTGAGCTCTCTTTCCCCTCCTCAAAACCCGTTTCCGACCACCTCCGGCCGGCCAACCCCCCTATCGCCGGCCACCACCTCAACGGAGGTGGTGGTGGCATTGGCTGGCCGGGAAGAGACACAGGTGGCCGGGAAATCATCCCGCAAAGAAGCCCAAGACGGGCTGTCGCGCGCCGTCCGTCCAACGGGGACGATGACTAAGAACCGTCAGATTTGCCGTGATCAGCAAGATTTACGTGATTATGTTATATTCTTATTTAATTAATTCGTCGATCTGAGTAGAAGAAATTCACGGAACTAATAATTGAGTTCGTCGAACGAAACCCGGAGTTTGTCGAACAGAATTCATTCGTCGAACACACTCTGGTGTTCGTCGAGCTGATTGTTGAGTTCGTCAAACCGACCCCGGAGTTCGTCGAACGGAATTGATCCACCGAAAAAATAGTTGAGTTCGTCGAACCGACCCCGGAGTTCGTCGAACGGAATTAATTTGTCGAACGGAATTAATTCAACGAACTAATCTGGAGTAAATGATTAGGTTATAACCTTATTTCATTAATTCGTCGTACGACATTCGTCGAACGCAGAACATAGTTCGTCGATCGCAGAGCATAATTCGTCGAACGCACTGAAGCACGACGTTCGTCGAACGCAGAACATAGTTCGTCGATCGCAGAGCATAATTCGTCGAACACACTGAAGCAAGGCGTTCGTCAAACGCATAATAGAATTCGTCGAACGCAGACTGGATTTCGTCGAACGCAGAGACTTGTATTTTATAATAGTTATTTTCTTATTACTGGCTGTAGTTAGAAATAATTATAGAAAATACTTAGGGCCCTCTACAGAAAAAGTGGTCAACACAAAAGTTGTAGCCCTTGGAGTCTAGTTTATTGTAAAATTGTTTTCACCCCAAAAGGAGGTATGTAGCTCCCTGTATGTCCATTTTGGTGGGACTGGTCCCTAGTGTAGGACAACCACCATTTCTCGAATAACTTTTGATAGGGTTATGAGATTGACTTAAAAATTGAAACCTAGACTATTTACACCTACCCACACATCATACCCAAAGGTGGGAATTTTAGGAGAATATTTTTCTAAGGTTTTTGTAATAATTTAATAAATCAAATATTAATTAACCCTTGGGTCAAATGACCTCCAATGCCCTCCAAATTTTTGTGGGTACTTCTTAGGGTTATCACATGACCCTGGTAAAAATCTCAGCCCAATTGGGACTGATTTGGTTAGGTAATTTGTCAACCCAAGTTAGGTCAAATAGGGTCAAAGTTAGGGCATGGTGTTTATCTTGGGATATTGTGGTCAAATCTCCTCACCATGAGGTGAAACCTTGGCCACTGGTTTAGGATCACCTAAAACACCTTCCTGAGTAAGATGGGGTGGTGTAGAGGTGGATATGCCCTAGAACCCTAGACTTACCCCTTGGGGTGCATATAGAACTTTGTGAAGGACATGTAGACAAATCCTATAGAATTGTCATGGAACCTAGGAGATATGTTCATGGGATGTATTTATGCCCTAGGGAATTTTGAGAGAATTTTAGGAGAATTTATTCCCCCTAAATTAGGTCATAACCTCTTTAGGTAAACTTCTTGGAAGAGATATTTACATGCACAAATGATCCTGGATGAAGATGAAATCTTGGTAGTGCCTTTATAATCATATTATAGACCTTTGGTATTTTTTGTAAAATTTATTAGATGATTTAACCAGTACTTCATTTACAAGGCACCTATTTTGTCATAATATTAAGGAATATAATTAAGGATCCAAAACTCTCTGAAAAAATGTGCAACTTGGTGATAGGACATTTCAGAGCACTAGGAAGCTCTGTGAATTTTTATAGAATTTTTGGAAATTGTTATCAGTAGGCTACTTCACAACATGTGCAAATTAGGAATTATTTGGAATAATTATTTCAATAAGGAAATGATACCCATAAATTGTGAAACTCTGTAATTAAGCTTTTCTGGACATAATAGAGGTCTAGTAAATTTTCTCTTATTTTGACATAAGTATTCTTGGTAGTTTCTTCATAAATCTTCAAGTTTGGATAAAAGTTAAATATTAAAAATAGAGGACATTTCCTTACTGTAAATTATGATATTCATTATTTACTGTTATTTTGCCATGGTAGATTTATCTGAATTTTATGAGGATCATATATTGAGAATACCTTACACTTCATGTTCGTATTCATACTTGGCAAATATTGGAGAAATTTACGTAAATGTTAAAATGTTGAGGAAAAATATGATTCTCTGGATTTAGTTTTAAAACATCCTGATAGACCTCCAGTAAATATCTTGAGTCAGATGGATGAATATTTGGAGTACCTCTACTTATAAGCTTCATATAGTTAGTTGGTCTGCGTATAGTAAAAATGTGAAATTTGGATAATTAGGAGTCTACCGAGTGGAAGTGGCATGTAGTTGGTGTACATGGTCAGGTTGAAGAGATTGAAGGTCACCAAAAGGAGTTTAGGTGATGAGAGTGTGCTTGGGAGTTAAGGGTAAAGTTGTACTCAGGATTGACGAAAGATCGTTTTTCCCTTAGCCTGTCATAAAATGCTTAGGGGTAATTCAAGTGAAACTATAAGGAGGGTATACTTATGGATAGTCACCAATAACATTAAGTACCTTGAGAAAGGGAGATTTGGGGTTTTATCCCATTGTGGTTCCTAGTACCGTAGCGAGCCCCTTACAGGGTAATCCTCGGGAAGTCCAAGGTTAACCATAAATTGTAGGGATAAATTTTTGTACAAGATTAACTTAATAATACGCACACCCACACCCCGTAGTTACGGGAGGTTAGTTGGCTTGGTTGTACGAGCGGTAGGCTCGGTGGCTGAAGCAGCGGACTAGTTAGTCCAGTGAGCTTGTGACTCAGTAATGCTTGTTGGTGCGGACGGGTTGGTCCGGCGAGCCGGTGGCTCAGAAGGTTATGATGACGGACAGGTTAGCCCGGGGAATTTATGGCTCGGGATATAGTAGAACATCTTTGCATGTGCATGAAGGTGGTGGGTCTTCGGTATTGGACGGTCGTTCACACCGACGTCAATACATTGACTCAGCGAGTGTGGAATTTGCACTTAGCCATAAAAGTCTGGTGGTCCAGCCAGTAAGAGTACGCAGATGCTCTGCGGTTTTGCGTTGAGGTGTACGATAGGTCTTGGTTAGGTAGTGTGAATACCAACCTAAAGGTGGGCGAGGGCCAACCCACCGCTTCCATTTGCCACTACGGGAGTATCCTGGGAGTCTTGCTAGCTCCAAAAAGGGGGAACTAAAGGTCTGTGCGCATAGAGTCGAAGTGTGTGAGTTGCACTTGTATGAACATAGCATAAGCTACATAACTCTGCATGTCATGACATAAACATTGCATTTCAACCCCTACCCCTATCGTATAAGTCGGTTATGGGACTTCTTATACGATAGGCCTTGCTAAATGACCTCTTGTTCTATAGGTTTGTATGGGCATTTTTTATAAATCAATGATTACTTTTCTATTATAGACATGTCTTTACTTACCGCACTTTACTTATTCTTTATCTGCTCTTACTATGCTCTTTTACTGCTTCAATTATATATATACATGTGTAGTGTAGAAATATTCCTTGTACCCCTGTCACCTGCTATTGTTTACACCCCTTGTTGTCCTCCTCTTTATCCTTCCCACACGGTGCCTAGGAGTCACCGGGGAGCGGTGGGGGATTGGCTTAGTCTTTTTGACTAACGGTCGGTGGCCCTTATCATTTTAGGAGACCATGGAGATGGAGCAGCACTAGAGGCCGGTGCAGATGGAGGCGGGGCAGTCTAGCACAGGAGCACCAGTGTCGGGATCCGTGAGTGTTACTACTAGCTGATTTGCTTCCGCGGTTGTTTATGTAGTGAGGATCTGATGTATCAGGCAGGAGCCCTTGTTATTTGTGTCTTTTATTTCAGTTATGTTTATGTGGACATCTCCTTATGATGGTTTATTTATATGTGATGTGGACTTGGCTTCTCTAAAGTTTGTTTAAGCTTAACTTTTCTGTGATCGATAAGGCCGGCAGGATCGGCGTTTTGTAGTGGCGACCTTCCCGAGTGAGGGTGTCACCGCAAAACGACGGTTCTGGGCATAAGACCCCAGGTTTGAAAAAGAAAAAAAATGGGGTCTTACAAGTGGGTCCCCCATACTCAAGGAGGTCAGAAGGAGAGGCGAGTAAGGTAAACAAGCATTCGCGTATGCCCAGAGGAGCACTCGACCGGAAAGCCAAGGTAGTATTCGCCCACGAGGAAGACCTGATGCGAGAGCAGATAGGCGGAGGAAGGTCGGAACCCCATTCGCACAGGGGATCCGGAAGTGGCGAGCAGTACCTCACCAGACCACTCGCCCAGGCTTGGCGAGTGGTGCCCTCATGGACCACTCACCCAGTAGAATCTAGAGATAAAATTACCTGGAAACCCTTTGTGGGCTGCCAATAGCCCTCCAGAACAGCGGAGTTAGGCTGTTAACAGACCAATTTTGGGTGCGATTAGTAAAACCAGAAGGCGGATTCAGGCTATTTGCATACCAGCCTAGAGAATCTATAAATAGACCATTAAGGGCACCTTGGAGGGGACAGATCCTCTTGAGCTCTCTCCTCCAGGCTAGTTTCGGAGTTGGCTGCTAGTGCTCTCCAAGGTGCCCGGTTGAGCATTGGATTGGGAGGGGAAGCTCTCTAAGATCTTCCGGGTGTGTGGCGGGACCTCCTCGCTACAGCCTTGGGTCTGTTCCAGATTTTTCATCCACAATCAAGAGAGTTTAGTGAGGGAGAAGTAAGCACGAGCTACACCCCCCTGTGGGTCCGAACTCAGAGACCGGTTGACGGTTTCAACAGTTTGGACATTACAGTCCCAGTTGCCTCCCGCTCCCCTAGATTGATGCCACCTTCTCCACACATCTTCAGAGTGGTTGCCCCTATGTCTGTAGCAATCTCTTATTGAACTACGGGATCCTAAAAGGGAGTCGAGGAGAGAGCTTGGGAGATGCTTCTCAATCCTCGATATCTCCTCCCCCTGGGCGAGAGATAGTCATTGCAAGAGGTTGTGTTGTATCAACCTCATGCATGAGACTGGCTACTAGTGACCATATGTGGCATTGCACATTTTATGGTTCACGCTAGAATACACCATTCTCCCCCTTCTTAATTCTATAGTAGATAGATATCAAGACCATCCTAGGAGGTGACAGGTCAAAGGAGTTGGAGATGTTGCTTGAAGAAGACAAAGTGCTTCAAGAACTGGAGAAAGTGAAGGAGAAGAGAAGAAACGAGATAGACAAAGATGAGAATGAAATGCTCATTTGGAGAAGCCTTTAAATAGGCAAGAAATATGGATCGTCTAACTTATAATGACTATTCAGTTCTTTTGACCCAAATGAATGCGAGAAATAAAGGCGCGATTGCTAACTTTTTGAGCTGTCAAGAGACGTGATGATCTCTTGGTACCGAGGAGATGAAAAGTTTTCTTGTCATTTAATGCATGCAGTTCCAACGCAAGCAATTAACCTCTAGACTCAGGATCTAGACCACCACTAGTTAAGAAGTGCGTCGACATGTGTATTTAATTTTTGAGATTTATGCCCTAAGATCTTCTTTAATGGTTTATTCCAGCAATCAAGTATTTTTTAGATAAGTCTCTATCCACAGCTGGTTTGTGGAGAGGATGAGTTTTTACCTGCAATAAGGATAAACAATAGAAGGATCCCATTTTATCTTAGGTCCTGAATTTTAAGTATAATAGTTAATGTGAGAATGGAGAGTTCTTATACAACTTCTAGGGTGAGAAATTGCTGATAAATTGTACCAGTAGTCTTTCATAAAGTGCCCTACCTTATGACAACAATGACACTCATACTTATTATATTTAGTTTTTCTTTTCAAATGAATGCTAGGAGAGAGAGGATGAGAAATTCTCGAATTCATTTTATCAAATCTGCTATATTGAAAGGAAGCTGTCTGTAAGCAAAGATTAGGTTGAATATTATTCAACACATAAGAACTGCGTCGAGTAACATTCAACTGAACATGATAGTTTTGTTGAATAGTATTTGGCGCGACTGTAGGGTTGCGTCGATTTGTTTTTGACGTGACATAGCGCAATGATTATTATTTGATGCATATTTGGAGTTGCATCGAGTAGTATTCAACACATACTTTGAATACTTAAGATTTTTATTAATCTTTATCTTTTCTGGAATTAATTTTTCTGGAGCTTTTCTAAGAATTCCTTCCTGTGAGAAAGAGATTGGAAGATTTTCATTATTATGATTACTACTGCTAGATTTTGATGTTGGAGGAACATCTTCTGAAGACATTGGGAATTTTCCTTTGACAAATATCACTGGGCTCTTCCAAGTAGGAATATTTGAAGGTCCCTTTGGCATGGCAGGATCAATTCCTAATCCTAGATTCTTAAACCTTATTTTATGGTTTTCAGAGATGTCTTTCAGTTTGTTGCTTTTACCATTTAAGGAATTTTCAAATTCCTTTGCTTTGGCAAGTTGATTGTCTAATTCAGCAACTTCTATTTTTAGGGAATTAATTTCCTTTTCAAGTTTAGAGTTTTGTACTTTAAGAGCCCAATTTTCAAATTCAGTGGCATCATTCATCATTGTTTGTTTTAAGGATGTCAGCTCTTCTTTGAGATCTTTGATTTGCTTCACTGCCTTGAGATGATCATGGTGAAGGACTTCAAAGTCTCTTCTTGATTCAGATGAAATGCAATTAAATGAGTTAGAGTAGTGTACCTCTTCTACCTGATTACCTTCTTCAAGGTCTGAGTCTTTGAGAGTCATGTTGTTGATCTCAAATTACTTAGCCACTTCCTCATCATCTGAGCTGGAGGAGCTTTCTTCACTTTAGCTCCATGTTTCAGCAATGAAGTCTATGTCTTTATTGGTTCTATCCCTTGTGTCCTCAGTGCACTCAGTGGAGCCATCTACTAATCTGGTGAGACATTCCCAGATTTCTCTTGCTGAAAGACAGTCAGTTACTTTCTGAAATTTGTCATTAGACATTATTGATATCAGAATGTTCATGGCCTCAGTATCACATGATTTGGCATTTTTATCATCTTTTGACCATTCAGCTTTGGCACCTATCACAGTTTGCCCATGATCATTTGTCCTTACGGGGGATACAAAACCTGTTGAAAGATAAGGGTTGTCTAATCACATAGAGGGGGGTGATGAATAGGTGTTTTAAGAGTTTTATGCTTTCTTCTAATTTTCTTATTTTAAGCACAACAAAGCAATAAACAAGTACAATCCACAACACAGTACACCAAGATGTATAGTGGTTTCCCAATTATGGGTAAATCCACTTTCCCTCTTCACCTATCTAGCAGAGTGCTAGCTTTGGCTAACTTATCCAAATTTCTCAGATCAAAAGATCTTACACTCAGAGTCCTTGACTCCTACAACTTATGAACAATAGTCCCCTACCTCAGACCTCTAACACAAGGTCCTACAACTCAGATATTCAATCACAAGATCCCACACTCAAGCCAAAAGCAGCTCTACCTCAATCTCCCCAATAAGAGATCTACACTCAGATCTTTTCAAAGACCCTACCTCAGATCACAATGATCTTACAACTCAGATTCCACTGGAATCCTACACCACACTCATATCTAAATAAGATCCTACAATTTCAAAGAAGTTGTAAAGATTTTGACTCAAATAATAACACTTGAGTCTTCAATTGAAGCACTGTGAAGGCTTCTTCTTCCTTGATCAGCACATGAATATATCTGCTTGGAATGAGTTAGGCTGAATCAAGAAGAATTTTTTCTGAGAGAAATATTCTTCAAAAAGAATGTTGTTCTGTTGAGCCTTGGAAGAATTATCTCTCGGGTTTGCAGTTACTGAAGACTTGCCGGAATTCTAAAGCTTGAGTACTTGTAAAATTCTTGCACAAAAATCTCTGTAAGTGTATGTGTGTGTGCTTTCTTGTGTACTTGTTCAATTTTCACATCCCTTTATATATAAGACTGGATCGGAAGAGGCTTTGCTTTTGGAAAAGGTATTCTTAAATGACTAGAGATTTTCCTTAAGAAAAGTTCTTCAAATGACAACAATATGAAATCAGTGAGTATTATCCATTTCCTCTTAAAGCACATTGATTATTGCAGCAGAAAGTGGAATTCAAATCAATTTGAATAACTACACAATTTGCGGCTTGATCTCAGCAGAAAGCCATTAGAGCATGCTTCAGGTCGACAAAATATTCTAAGTAAAATCCCAATTAATGTAGTCGATAAAGTCCTTCGGCACTTATAGATATGATGTTGTCGACAACCTGCACCTTAAGAACACAACTTGATGCAGTCCATACTTAAGCAGTCAATCCAGAGAAACTCATTCTATCACATTCTGGACGGTGCAGTCAATAAATTAAGTAGTCTTACAGTCGATGCAGTAGACAAATTACTTAACTGACCAGTCGATGCAGTCGATAAATTTCCGAGCTTTACAGTCTTTCCTCATGATAATGACATGTCTAATTTAGGATTAGATCATAAGTCAACATGAGTTTTGCACTTTGAGGGATTACAAGGGCAAGACCCTATTTGGATGACCATAAACCTAACACTATATTAGCCAAGCATTTTTGTTGTACCTATCACATCAAAACTTACACAAGCATTAACTACAAGATGTTTATTGTCATCTTGAGGTCTTCTTCAAATCGGGAATCTTGTGGACAATATTCTCAACAATCTCTTCTTATTTGAAGAAGTCAGAACCTCATATGGCAATAGATATATAGACATAAAATGATAATAAGTCATAAATACTTAGAAGGAAAAAACATCCCAGATTATATAAACATGTCCAGAAATCATAGTGTTCTAAATTAAGATAAATAAATATAAATCCAACAAAAATTCTAGGCAATCCAAAAGTCTTCCAGCTGTAACACCCTAAAACTTGGTGTGCTTTGAGCTATAGGCTAAATTCGGCTAAAGGCTATAGGCTAATTCGGCTAAAGGCTTGAAAATTCGGCTATAGGCTAAATTCGGCTAAAGGCTATAGGCTAATTCGGCTATATGATATAGACAAATTTCCCCTGTTTTATAGTCGAATCTATTTTAGCAGCTTTACTGAAATTCATCGAACGCCGTTCGACATTCGTCGAACGCAGTTTTGCTGCCATTTGTCGAGCGCAGCTTTACTGAAATTCGTCGAACACAGTTCGACATTCGTCGAACGCAACATTTCAGCCATTCGTCGAACGCAGTTTTGCTGCCATTTGTCGAGCGCAACTTTACTGAAATTCGTCGAACGAAGTTCGATGTTCGTCGAACGCAGACAGAATCCGCGATTTGCGAAATAGCAGACCCGTGACTCTCTTTTTGCGGCCGTCAGATCCAGATCTTTAAATCCAAAGGTTGGGATTTATTTCTGGGTTATTTTAGGGTTTGTCCAGAGGGCTATTTATAGGCTCCCTTTAACTCATAACCCTTATCTTCTTCAAGCGTGAAAAGACGGAAGCCGAGAGAAAAACAACGACAGAGAGGAAGAAGAAGGAGTCGTCTTCTGCCACTGCCGGAGCTTCGGAGCTCCGATTCGCGAGCCGTTTTCAGATCTGGAAAGTGTAGGCCGTTGCGAAACTTTCTATCCGAGTGAAATCTCAGACCTATGGCAAAGAAGAAAACTCCAAGGGTAACGATCCTTCCTCCCGGTCTTAGGACGTGTTTTGTCCTCTCCTTCCTTTTTCTATGCTTGCATAAGGAATCCCTTTCACCAAATGGGTGAAGTGTAGGATTTCCTCCAGTTCTTCGGAACTCCGGGTCGATTGTGTCCGTCCCCGGCATATTGCATTTAGAAATCCGATAGTCGTGTGGATTTAGGCATTTTGTGTGAAGCCTATTCGTGGCCGTGAGCCCGGATCGGTGATGCTTGGATTGCGACGTTGCGTTTAGGTTAAGCCTAGAATGCGTGTCGTAGAATGTCTCCGTGAGAATTTTAATTATATTGCGGGACTTGAATTTTAGGTGCCTTTTGAGAGCCTAACGAAAGCCCCTTTCTTGGGCGGTTGAATGCAAACCTTCGCCACTAGAATTGAAGAGAAGTGGTCTTGTACCTCCTTCTTGGTTGTTATTTGCGAAGTTTAAGTCCGCGTGAAAGGATTAGATACATAGTTTAATTATGTGGGCACTTGATGTGCTAAACCCTTACGGGCCGAGGTGAAGCCGTACCCGCGTCGTGCGATAGATCGCGATGGTTAGAGCACGGGCAAAGCTGAACCGAACCCGTTTCCATGCAGATCGGTGAGAGGTCCCTACCTCATGTAAGCCGTATGATCATGGGAGAGGTCGTGGAAGGTGTCTTACCTAGACCGACCAAAAGCTCTTTTTTCCCCACCTAAGGCTATGTCCTTAGGGTGGAGTGTTTGTGATGAAATGATGTTATGTTAGCCTCATGCGGTTGCTTAGGCGGTTTTGGGGAACCTTCGGGTGAACCCAACCAACATCATGTGCATACCTAGGTTCCCCTTTTCTTGATGCTCAACCTAGAAGATTAATTGTGCTTGAAGCCTCACCTTGTGTAGTGTAGTTTGCACTTTCTTTATATTATTACATGTTGCATGTACGGCTTGCTTGCAGGTTAGCAGTGACACGCCCCTGAGCCGGCTAGATGGCCGGGGGGGGGGGGGGTGGGATCGTTACGCAGTTTGTGGTCAGCTCATAGCTGACCCTCGTTTACCTCTTATTGGATGTTGGTTGCAGGTGCAGGTGAGCCCAGCGGGAAATAGCGGGCGGTGGCCCTTTTGCTGTGTTGGCCCTTGAAGGACAGTATCTTTTCTGCTTTAAATGTATTGCCGGCCTGCGTGCCGATGAATGTTTTGAATGTCTATACATTTGTTAAATGTAAGGCCTTAAGGCCGTAACTCTCTTTGTTTCATTCCTGGGATAGTGGACAATTCTAAAGATGTTTAATCCAAATGCTTCCGCTTACGCTGTTTATTCTCTCGTGTAGTTGTTGTTCTTTTCTGTTTATCACCTTATAATGCCTAGCTAGTGTGTATAGTATGGCGTGGGGTCCCGGCCTGACCTACTGTTATATTATTTGTACTGGCAGGGTGTTACACCAGCACTCTCCATCAGCTTTCCTCTTCTGCCTTTGAAAGTAACCCAGGGGATTAGGGATATATCTTGGAGGAGGAGGTGGTCCATTTGGATGATTCCTCCTGTAAATCCTCCTCCTTACCTCCTTCTTTTCAAGCTTTTCCCACTCTGCTGAATTATAATATCTGGAAGTGTTGATCCCTAACTTTCCAAAATTCTCCCATGTGTATAAGATGATGTTCTTGGACTCAGGGCTCCACACTTCATAACCAGGTAAGCTCTATATTTCTAACCTCCTTCTTTCTTGGAGCTCGTGGAGCAAGAATTCATTAAAGGAAACCATATTACATGATATATACATTTCTGAAAATTACTTTCGGAAAGAATTCATTTATTTGCCAATTTCACTAATAATTCATTTCTGAAAATTACTAATCACAATGAGTACATACACAGTACAAGGCCAAACCATATTACATGATATATACATTCATACTATAGCAATTATAGTCTAGTTAAACAAACTATGATCCAAGTGTTTGACATATATACAGACAATCATAGCATAAGGAAGCCACTACAAAAGTAAATACTACTATGAAATAACTAAAAGCCTTCCGTCCACATCATTTATTTAGCGCTGTTGCGATTTATCCTTCCTTGACCCTAAAAATGAGTGAGAAGGAAACCGTTAGTCTTTCACAAAGACTAAGCGAAACTATACCGTTTTAATCTGCTATAAATGCAAACAAGAGAGGTTAAATATATAACAATATGCAATTTATGTTAGCAATTATTTGATAAACAGGAAAACTAAACATGTATATAACTTGATATATGTCTATGAACAGTAAAAACAGTGGTGAAAATTATAAATAATATAGCATGTTATATATGTTTCTATGACAATTTCAGTGCTTAAGAAATATTAAGGGCATTTCAATCCATATTCAGTATACAATGTCAGTGTTTGGGCCCGACCCCTTAGGGTCATCAATGTCCTAACCAGTGCGTACAACACGCGTTTATGCCTTTCGGCCGACTGGTTTGGCAATACTATAAGATTTCATTCATGTGCATGCTATTCAAATATGCCCTTAACATTCCCTCATGTCGACATGTGTACATAAAATAAGTTGTTTTATGTTTATAATCCCCTCAGATTATTTCTTTCGCCTGTTTGCCTTAAATAAGACCATACATATTAGCGAGAATTTCAATCAGTGATAAACAAAGTTCTTTATGATGTCACATGCCACAATAATATCCTTTCTTTCTTTTAAACACAATGCCAGTAACTGAAAATACTTGAAATAAGCATAAACTAAAAAGATAAGTCTCACCGTTTCTTTGTTCTTTTCCATGTCACGCCCCATGTCACCGTCACCTCTACCGGTGGATGCCATCCTCCGCAATATCTGTTAAGGGATCATATCATTAAAGGACATTTTTATCAGGGTTGCATCACAGTTATAGCGTCGACGTTGACCTCTAGGGGTGACCTATACTTACCCAGACTTGAACAAGGAAAAACAAGCATACTAAGGAGATTGCATAAGGAGTGGACTGCATAGGAATAACCAAACAACCCTCCCTTAATGGACTGCAGCATTTCAGTTAGACAGCAACAGTACAATTTCTGAATCAATCAACAAAATATCCAACAGGACAGGAGAACAAGCAGCCGGCCAACAAAAACTGAGTGGAAACACATATCAATGATAGAAAACACAAATTCCCCTCAAGATAAAAGAGCCAATCAGCACAATAGTTCACCCAATTTCATCAAGTCAACATAACAACAGTCCCCCCTCCCAACAACTACAAAAGTCTTCCCATAAAGACTTCCTATAGCAGTTACTGTAAAACAAATCCCTAAATCCAGGCATGTACCAAATCAAGCCACAACTGGAACAATCACAGGAATAAGAAAATATGTGTAATAGCAGTTACTTGGTAGCTATCCCCCCAACAACGGATAGTTTCTTCTCCCTAAAACAGTGATCAAACTGAAGCAAGAAACCCTCACCATCAACATATACTATTTCCTCCCAGGAACCCAACATCAACAAAAAAAATCCCAAAACTACTTCCAAGGCTTCTCCATGTTTCTCCCAAGAATCCAACAATAGAAGACAGAACTGAATAGGGAAGAAGAGAGAAAGGACTTACAGTGCTTTAGAACCAAACATCTGAATCCCTGCTTCAGCAAGACCAACCAACCAACCAAAATCCAAATCAACACAGCCGTAATCCACCGATTTCAGAACTAGCCGCAGATTTTGTTTTACAACTTCTATACACGAATACGAGAAGAGGAGGAGACTATATATTGAGATCGGAGCGGTGCCCTAACGCGACACCGTCGAGGGAGAGGGAGGAAATGAAAAGACGAGCGATATTTGGTCGGTTTAGAGGCGAAAGGAAATAAAATCCACCGCCTAAAATCATGCCAGCTTGTTTCCTATTCGCAGCCCATACAACCTCTAGCCCTCTATACAAATGCCCACATGCAGCCTTATTGGCACCCCATTTCCAGTTATACTCAAACCCTTATTAGCACACCACATTAACTAGGAGGCAACCATTTCATTTCATTATTTTATGTTATCATCATATGGGATATTTAAGTGCCAAACATTATAAAATAAAAGTTGATTAAATAAAAGACTTACGAGAAATGTTGTGTGTCACACAACGGAACTCGTTCCATTCCAATCCGAGGTCGTTTAGAGAAAACGACCATTTTGAGTATCGTAGCGCGTCATGATGACGCCGTTTTGGTATAATGACCATACATTCTCCGAATTGACTTCCGTCAGTTGCGTTAGACTCGTATAGTCAATACAAGTGCAACAGAACTCGTTCCATTCCAATCCGAGGTCGTTTATAGAAAACGACCATTTTGAGTATCGTAGCGCGTCACGACGCCGCCGTTTTGGTATAGTGACCATATATACTCCGAATTGACTCCCGTTAGTTGCGTTAGGCCTGTATAATCACTACGAGTGCAACGGAACTCGTTCCATTCCAATCCAAGGACGTTTAGAGAAAACGACCATTTTGAGTATCGTATCGCGTCATGACGACGCCGTTTTTGTATAGTGACCATACATACTCTGAATTGACTTCCATTAGTTGTGTTAGGCTCGTATAATCAATATGAGTGCAACGGAACTCTTTCTATTCCAATCCAAGCTCATTTAGAGAAAATGATGATTTTGAGTATCGTAGCGCGTCACGACGACGTCGTTTTGGTATAGTGACCATACGTACTCCGAATTGACTTCTGTCAGTTGTGTTAGACTCGTACAGTCAATACGAGTGCAATAAGACTTGTTTTATTTCAATTAGAGGCCATATGGGAAATATGGCCGTTTTAGGTATCGTAGGCCGCCATGACACATTTTTAAAAAAAATATTAAACAAACAAACTCGGAATCGATCACGGTCAGTTTCATTGGACTCCTAAAGTCAAAACAAGACCAACAAAATTCGTTATAACCAATTCCGACGTCGGAAAGTTAAACTATGGTCAAATCAAGCTTAATGACACACCGAAAAGCCTGCACGCACCCATGATGATTTAATACTCCAGCATTGACCAACCACCCGATGATTTGGACCCACTTGGACTTTGACCGACATGAGGGACCCACCCTAGGGTTGACTTTGGTCAAACCCTCAAAAATATTTATTTTTGGAATTATTTTCCATAAAGATGCTTCACCTCCCCATCACCAAGTCACTTGGGCCCCACCTCCCATACCCCACATAGATTCCAAGGAGGCCTTGATACATGCCCAAGAAGCTAGGGTCTCTTCCCCCTCCTTCCAAAAGAAAATCCAAAGCCACTGCCCAAGATAGACCTTGGGTGGGTTTGGTTTCCTTTTAGGCACCTAAGAGGGTGTGCCACCACCCCCTCATGGGGTGGCCAGCTGTCCAAGATAGTTGGAGGAGGAGAAGGGTCTCCTCCTCACACCCCCTTAGTCCCACATCGAGGAAAAAGGAAGGGAGGCCCTCCTCCCTTCCTATACAAGCAACCCCCTCCCCCTCTATTGAGTACACACCACCCTCACCATAGCCCCCCCCCCCCCCCTGCCGGAGCTGCCTCGCTAGAAAACCCCACCCATGCCCACCACCCTCGCCGCCTCATATGGCCAACCTACACAGGAGCTCCCGAACACCTCCACTACAGGTGGAATCCCTTCTCCTCCCCCTTCCACACTCCCCCATTGTGCTGCATGCACGCCTCCACCATCGGAGCACCGCCAGCATCGCCCGAGCCAAGCTCCAGGCTCGGTTGGTTAATGCACAAATCTCGCACACCGCTATGGGCGGTAGCTAGACTGCGGCACAAAACGGCAGTGTACCGATCGTTCAAGTAATATAAAACGAGGAGTGAATCCCCGAATATCGAATCTCAAAGGAACACAGTAAGGTGGAGTTAACTATCGAGGAAGGACTTGAGATCGAAGTCCTCTAGGTCGGATGGGTGCGAAAGGGGGTGATTTGGTTTGTGGAAATAAAAGAAAATAACTAAACTACTCCTATGCAATGCCGCTATGCAATGCTTCGCTTGGCGGGATGGAAACTAGGCAGGCCTTGAGCGCGCTGCTTTGCAAGGGCGGATGGACGAGTAGGCAAGAGAAATCGAACTGTGCAGGCCTTGAGCGCGCTGCTTCGTTAGGCGAATGGATTACACGGGCCGCTATGCCATGCTTCGCTAGGCGGATGGACGAGTAGGCATACAGAATGAGGGTCGCAAGCACCTCGTCACAAAGCTCACACCTAGCAATTGCTAGTGCAACCAACCCAAATCGCTCACACCATAATCACCACAAGAGCTCACCTCAAGCACTCATACACAAATAATATCATTGCATAACAATGAAATTAAAATCAAATCAAGTGCAGAGTACAAACATCATC
The DNA here is from genome assembly GCA_033032865.1 of Dactylorhiza incarnata. Classification (NCBI taxonomy): domain Eukaryota; kingdom Viridiplantae; phylum Streptophyta; class Magnoliopsida; order Asparagales; family Orchidaceae; genus Dactylorhiza; species Dactylorhiza incarnata. Next base: position 5,729,602 of record JAWHQI010000120.1, on the reverse strand, counting down.
ATAAAATAGAAGATTACACTACAAGCAACAATAACCTAAGAAGAGAAAAATGCAAGAGATACGACCGAATCTGGAGGCTTGCTGTAGATTCTCGGTAGGAATCGTCGGGTTGTCAATCCGCGTCCTAGCTCGGTCCCAGCTATCGTCCGGGGTAGAGGAGGGCAGTCACTTCCTCCCAATGGACCGGTCTTCTCCGGTAAACTACAATCCGGCCACGTCCGCTGCGAAGAACTCCTAGCTTGGCGATGAAGATGAGTGTAGAATCCTCTCCTTGAAGCGCTTGGATGATGTGAGGTGGCCTTGGGCAAAAGGTGGAGGAAGAAGGGAAGAAAACGGAGCTGTCGCCCCTTCCGGCGGAAGAAATCGCGGAACAAAATCGGGTGCTGAAAACCTAAAAATCGCAGTTTAAATAGAGAAGTTGCAGAATTTTGTTCATGCACGACCAAATGCACGACCGTGCGTAAAAACACACGACCAAATTTAGAATGCTGTTTTGGGCCGCAAATGAACGCGCACGATCGACCAGATCGTGCGTGAAGGATAAACGCACGACCGTGCGATCTGGAAAATTGTAAAATGACATAAATTCTTAGATAAAAGAGGGAAACTCGTGCGATTTTGCTCACGCACGATCAAAACTGACCGTGCGCGAACAAAATGCACGAGCCGGGGCAGATCACCATTTATAAGTACTGTAGGAATCGCACGGTCGCTGAAATCGTGCGTCAAGGAATCGCACGACCGTGCGATTTCTCTAGGTTACAATTCCCATAGAATGAAGATCTGTCCACTTGCAATATAAACCAACAAGCTGGGGAACATACCACCAGCACACAGAAATATATAATAACAACAAAATAAAGACATGGGGAGCATCATGTGCTTACCCCCAGTAGAATAGTGCGAAATTGCACACCACAATGGGCCAAAATGTGCACTTCGTGTGAGAAGAGTGAACAAGTGAAATATAAGCAATAATGAACTAGAAGTGAAGTGCAAGTGTGTGAAAACAAGCCCAGATGAGTCCAAAAATGTGTATATAATTGAGACTCATCAGCGGTGTCCATGAGGAGCGAGCCCCACCCAACGTCGATGGTGGCGCTGGGAGAGTAGAACTCCACCAGGGGACCCAACCCCCGGCGGCGGAAGGCGACAGTGCCGCCGGAAATAGCATCTCCGGCGGCATCTGTACGCCTCCTATTTTAGATTTATGTTCTGTGACTGCGGCAGGCGGCGCCATGCCGGTGGGCCACCACCGGAGGGAGGCCCGACCCCCGATGAGCCGGCCCAGGATAGTAGGGTGGCCATCAGGGAGGGAGGGGCGGCGCGGCACCAGTTAGAACGACACATGCAGGTCGCGCCACCTTCCCCTCATTTTGGAGAAATCCGGCGATGACCGGCGGCGGGCGGCTGCTGGCCGGCGGTGGCAGAGGCTGCCACCCTCTACACCGCCGGGGATCAGCAGCTGTCGTCCGATCTCCACGATGAGATCGGACGGCGGCAGGAACCTTAATTCCTGCCTGCCTTAACATCCGTGCCCCCACAGGGGATCGGCTCCAGATCCGCTGTAGGGGACAGATCTCCAGCGTGCGAGTGGTTAGCCCAATCCCTGTGCTATGATTCGGCTAACCGCACCCCAACCCCACCCCCTCCTCTTCCCGATTTTTCTGAGAAAAATCTAGACTCAAAGGGGAAGATTTTTGAACGTGAAATTTGTTACCCACTAGGATGGCTATCTCCACTAAATTTTTGGGAATTTTCTGAATTGATTTGGGTATTTTATAGGCTTAATTAAACTTTTTTTGGCAAAAATAAATATCCCAAAGGCTTGGGAAATTTTGGAAAAATTTCTAGACCCCTAATAGGACCTCTTGGTTGTACCATCAAAATTTAAGGTTTTTATAAATTGATTTGGTTTTTTTTAGGTCTAAGCAAGACTGCTTTGGCCAAAATAAATCCCCTAAAGAGGTTGGAAAATTGTGTAGGCTCATAATAGACTATTTTGGGTGTACTATCAAATTATGGGGACAGTTGGATGGAAATTGTGTGATGGCCAAGTTTTCAGAGTAGAACGGTCGCACTTTAGATTATCAAATTCTCCAGGGTTGGGAGAAGAGATCGTAGCACGCAATCGCGTTATAATCATTGGAGGATATTACAAATAAACGATGACCCGATGAATGAAAATGAAAAATCAAGCTCGAAGCAATGTAGGGTTTTTAAAATTTATCGAGCTGCGTTTAGAATAATTCTCGGGCATTGGAAGTCGCCTCTTTTCGGAGAAATTAAAGAACTTATAATAATGTTCCTCAAATCTGCTTAATTAAGCCATGTTTAAAAGGTGCAATTAAAACATATGGTCGGACTGCAATAAAGGGACGGAATTTGGAAGAAACTCCTATGAACGGAGGCAAAACAGAACTTTCCTCCTATGAACGGAGGTGGAAACAAAGCCTCCTAAATATGGAGTGAAGGACTACTAACCCTTTTATTCTATTGAAATTTCTTTTACTCAAGTCTCGTACTGGTCCAGCTCCTTTCGGCACTTCAGTTTCTTTTCAGTACTTTAATTTCTTTTTAGTACAACTCCAGTCTCGTACTGGTCCGATTATTTCAGTTCCTTACTTTTGTTCATTCATTCAGTACTTTTTACAGTTCAACATTTCATTTTTGCAGCTTATTTTGCAGCACTTTTACCGCACTCAATCACGACGATCTACCATATCTACAGTTCTAGCCGGGGTCCTACTCTGACGAGTGGCTGATTTTTAGTAGAGCGTTTGGTGTGGATAACTGCGAGTTGAGTATTTCCTCCAAGGTTATCCCCAAATAATGTGCCCTCGCGCCCGTTGTGCCTCCCGACCAAAAGTTGAGCAGCCGGGTCGTTTCAAGAAGGTCGTGGCAGACCTGAAGTGTATCTTTACTTTTTAATTAACTGTTTGTGAAATGCTTGAGTTAAAAGTGGTGGGTCGGTCACGCCCGCAGACCGTTCGTACTGGTTCAGGAGAGTGTTGACAACTCATGGCGACAGGGAGATGTGTACCGTGGGAGATCACCATTTTATACTCGTTGATTTGCCTCCACTAGTCGGCCTAAATTTTAGAATCTTTGGATGTTGCTCACATCCAAGGAGTACAATAGGTTGTACAGTAGGGCCTGGTGTTAGAAATTTTAATTATAAACATTCATTTCATAAATGTTTATTGGAGCCTTGTATGGTGTTTGGTGTTTGGCTCCTCATTATAGATGAAAAAGCTCCAAAACCAAATTGGAGGGAACCCAAATAATTTGGAGGGAAACCTTTCATAAATGAAAGGATGAACCCATTAGTCCCACCATGCTCTTTTGTTTTCTAGCTAGAGGGTATATATATGTTTTCACTCATTCTTATTTATTCAAAAGAACATAAGGAGAAACTATGAACCACACGCGCGCGCGCACGCACCGCACCGGACCGGACCGGACCGGATCCGGATTTGGGGAATAATTGAATTGAATTGTATTTTTTGTACAAAATAGTTTTAGAGTTTTATTCAGAGTAACGTTGAATAGAAGTCGACTTGCGTCGAGTGAAACTCGAAGTTGCGTCGACTGCCAGAGCTGCGCCGACCAGATCTCGAACCTGCGTCGACTGGCATTCAAAGCTGCGTCGATAGGGTAGTCTCCAGTCGAAACTGCGTCGAATTGATCCTTCCAATTATAACCATCAATACTTATTATGGTTTTAATACTGCCGTTTTCAAGATCCTCCTTTTCCGGAGATTTTCTGTCTTTATATATTGTCGTTCTTCTCAGAAAGAACGATTGCTCTCACATGCTCTTCTGCTCTCTCTGTTTTAACGATCTTATACGTGATTCCTCTTCTTTACATTTGCTTCATCAAGTGGTTGTTCGGGTGCTCTGTGCTTCTTTGGTGTCCGCGCACATCGGAGTTTCGGGATCTAGCCGGGTGTTGTACCTTGGAGGAGTGAGCATCGGTTGAAAGCCCTGCCGGAGGGTGGTGCAACTTCTTTAGGGCAGTGACCACACGCCTTACCCAGGCTCGATTCTGAACTATAAATTACTCTATTTTATTTCTCATTCTATTCATGCAATTTTATTAATATTGCTATTCATATATATATATATATATATATATCTGCTGTTTCTGTTAAAGTTTTTAAAAAATGAAAATATATCACTTTGTATATTAATATAGGAATATAGAAGAAAAAATTCCAACACCTGGGTGGTGTGGTGCGACCACACCCAAAAGTGGCAGGAATGGCCACTGCCACCAACGGCTACATCAGTGAGGCCCGCGGGGTTCGCTACCCTGCTGGAAGGGAAGCGGTCAACTGTGTCAGCACAGGGTTGTGTAAGCGTATTTTGAACACCCGCGATGTGTTTGCAAATTGCGGTTACTAGTGTTATTACTGCTACTAGTTGAGATATTTTTATAGCCGACTGGCGGGAGCCACTCGAATATTCCCTAAAAAGTCTTACCCGCTCGCCAAATAAGCGGGTTGGACTTTCTTTACTAGCTTGAGGCAAGCTCGTAAAGAGCAGGGATTGTTTACAACCCTCATATTTATCGAACGAGCCCACCATGATCTGGAAAAGTTAGTATTTTCGAGCATTAACCATAAGAAAAGAGGGAAGATGGGAATTCGAAGTAAAGATGGTGGATGAACAAACTGGTCCACGCGCCTTCCCCTTAAATGCAGATGGAGATGAGTGGACTTCAGTCCACTTGCCCGATACAAAGGGGGTGCCAGGCGCCAAGGGGGCGAGCGTACGGAGTCCACTCGCCCGACGACCAAGGAGCGAGTGAACGGAGCCCACTCGCCCGGCGAGTCGCGAGTGGACTCCCGTCCACTCACCCGCACCCAAGGGAGTCCACTCGCCTAGCACCCAATGTGCGAGTGGCATGTGGACACCCGTCTACTCGCCCGGTGTCTGATAACTTCCTAAAAAGAAGTTATCTAGCCTTTTATTTTGACTTATTATTTTACTATAAATGGAATAAATGATCTAAATGAATATAAAATATTAATAAATTCATGTTTATTTCAATTATGGATCATTTGATTAAAATTATATGTTTTCTTATTAGAAATGCCGAAGAAATCGACTCTGAGAAGAAAAGCTGGACTTAAATATTTTGGCCTGCACTGTTATAACATTTCTAGACAGATTTCAAATTTAAAATTCCGAATTGCTCCATTTTCAAATATGGAAGGATGCGTCTCTTGGGCTGGTGCTGCTCGTTTTTAGGCAGGAAATAACCTCCAGCAAGGAGGGATACGAAAATTGGAGAGCGGAGGAGTTTTGGAGAGAAAGGAAAACTAGGATTTGCAAAAATCCTAGTGATGAAGAAGAAGACCGGACCGGATCTTCAATGGCATAGGATTAATCACATCTTTGAGTGGAATTTCCTGCATCATTTCACTCTCTTAAGCATGTCTAGTAAGATCTTTCTTGTTTGGTTTCATCCCTCCATCATGAACTAATCTCATAGATCTTGTGTTGTTAGCACTTTATTTGTTATGATGTTTTGATTTTAAACTTCTTATGGATGTTTGAAATATTATATTTATTGAATTTATGATTTTACTCTTGGAATGTTTGGCGTAAGTTCATCTTTAATTTGCTTGGCAAGATTCGAGAGAGGAGTCAGGCTAGATGATTACTTTATTTTATGCGGCAAGATTCGAGAGAGGAGTCGCGTAAATCTTTAACCAAAGTTCTGTTTTTATACTACACTGCGAGATTCGAGAGAGGAGCGGTGAAAGTTTATCATGAATTTAAATATAGCATAAAGGTAGAAAGAGATTTCACCTTTTGCTAGCAACTTTGATTTGTATGCTTTATTTTAATCTCTTCCATCTAAGTTAGAGATAACTATATGATTTAGAGTATTGGATTTCAGAGATCGAGAGATAATGACATCCGCTTTTAAATCATTGTAAGATAATTAATCAAGCATTTCATAAGATTACATTATAGAAATCATCACCATAAGCAAAGGAAAACAATACACAAGATTATTTCCCAAACTGATATTTCTCCAATTAAGTTGATAAAAGTATTCATAAGTAATTCTTGTTTAGTTTTGTTGTTATTGTTAATTGTTCATTATTAAAAACCCACTTTGATTATTCCGCTTGAATTTAAAGAAAAGGTAGAGCTAGTATTTATGAGCACTAAATTAATCACTTCTCCGAGGGAACAATCTTTTCTCACTTTATATTACTTGATTCGACACATGCACTTGCGTTAAAACGTAAATCTATTTTGGGCGTATCAGTGCCCGAGGGGCGAGTGGACAGAGACCACTCGCCCGGCGAGTGGGCGAGTGGACTCTCGGCACTCGCCCGACGCCCAAGATGGCCCGACGAGTGGGCGAGTGGACTTCGGTCCACTCGCCCGGCGCCCAGGGGTGATTGGACGAGGTCAACTCGCCCAGTGCAAGGGGGGATGTGCAGACCTCGGTCCACTCGCCTAGTGCCAGGTGATTTTGAATTTGGATCGCGGTTCATATTTTCAAGCAGCGGAAGTCGGTTATTGGCAGACCATTTTGACTATCCGCAGACCATTTTCAGGAAAGCTATAAAAAGACCCCATGGGCACCTTGAAGATGATTCAGATTCAGGGTATTGAGAAAGTGAGAGAGAGAGAGAGTTTTGCCTTCCAAGGTGCCCAGCTCAGTTTTGGTTTGGGAGGGGAAGATCTTTGAGGTCTTTCGGGTTAGTGGCGGGACCTCCTCGTTGCAACTCGCGAGGTCTATTTTAGCTAAGTCCACAACATTAAGAGAATTTCTTTGACTCTAAGTGACTGGTCTTGCGCTCTCACTTAAGATTAGTAAGGGCAAGCTAACTACCCGTTTCGAATAGCTTGATCTCGACTTTCGGGTTTCAACAGAAATATAGAATTAAAAATATTACAAGACATTTAAACATAACAATAAAAATATAAATTGTTCTCAAACATAACATGAAAAAGTAGGTTTTTCTAGTGCGTTCTGTCCACATCTTCCAATCAATTTTGTTCACCTATGCGATAAATTTATTTGATATTAATCATGCCTTTGAATATTATCTCGTACTGCAGACATATGATCAACTCCACCAGCATCAAACATATCAGTCTCAATATCATCCTCTGTTATAGGGTCATCATCCTCTGGGAGTATGAATGATTCATCAACATCACAAGCATTAAATTCGTGGTCTCATCGAGATGGATGTCTATGAATGAAGTTATGAAATGGCATGGTCGCTAGCACAATTGAACGTTGTTTCTTGAAATTGTACTGAGACATTTTTAAAGAATGTGCCACTTTCTTCCAAACACCAAACATCTGCTCTATCACACTTCGAATAGATGAATGTGCCTTACTAAAATGCTCATGTCTGCCTTGGACGGGACGAATCCCCCATGCATAATCTGCCAAATGATATCTTATTTCTGGATATGGTTTTAAATAGTCTGTCTTTAATGGATATCCAACATCCACTAAATTATATTTACTTATAATTAGTTGATATGTTAAACATAATAATAGGGTAGTGAATGATTATAACATATATGATCATTTATTCAACAATTTACCTTGAAGGGGATGCAGAAAATGTAGTCAATCGTCTGTCAATGTGCGTGCGAAGATGTGACTATCATGAGTGTGTCCTTCCTATCCAGCGAGTGCAAATGTGAAGTACATATTAAAGTCGCAAACATCCATCACATTTTTTATTGTGGTACCATGACGTCTAATATATCTAACTTGATCTTCAACGGGTATCCTCGCATCTACATGTGTACCGTCATTTGCACCAATGCAGCCCTTAAAGAATGACATGTAACAGACATCATACCTTATTTATGCAGGTAAATCTCTACAATGATGATCAATTGGTTTAATAACATCAATTGATGGTAGCAATAATGATTTAAGACCTTTCAAAAAATATCTACATATAGTTTCAGTCGAGTGTTAGAATCGCTCTTTTGTTAATCTCACAGAGCCTCCATGTGATAAGATATACAATGTAATTCCCATGACTTCTCATGAGGTTGTGCATTGTGATCCTTGTAGCTCATTATCTTGTTCTAGCTTTCGAAGTAAATCAATAAATATACATTTTGACATTCTAAATGTGTCATGAATCCTATCTAGGTGCCCTTCAAGCAACTCTTTCAACCATTTATTACCTGTTTGAGTAGATGTCATGCATGGTCTTGTCTCGCGTATGTAATTATTAATCTCAGCAATTAATTAAAAAATTTATATTGCAATATTTAACATATTGCACAAGTTCTGGAGAAAGACAGATAGATTCTCTAGAATCTTCACTGGAAGAGTCATGTGCTTCCATTACCTAAGCTGTCAAAGAAGTATAAGACGAGGTCAGCACACATCTCTAGAATACTGTAGATCAATTCCAATGTCTCTTTGATTGTGATGGTGGCTTCACTGCAAGTGCATATCCGCGCAACTCACTCATGTAGGAAATAGATAAAACTGAGCAACCAAAACAAAAAACCAACAACAGAAACTAGCATCAAGCATACAAGATGATATAAGAAAGGGGTATAACCATAACACTATATATATATAAGAAAGGGGCAAAACCATTGTTGGAACATAGTTTTCCGCATCCCTTTGATTTGAGAATAACAAATCCTACTTGTATTTGATCTTGTTTGCCATTGTGTTTTTAGCATGCAGGTTTGGACAGATATGACACCAGGTTGTTGCAACAATGGTCTAGCACTAACCACAAGATGAAGAATTGAAAGTTGTTTAATGTCAGGCGTTAAGCTTAACGCTGGGCGTTAGCGCTAGACGAAAATGACGTTCGGCAAAATTGTGTTCGACGAAAGAAGAAGCTCGTTCGACGAAATGCATACCACGACGTTCGACGAAATTGTGTTCGACGAAAGAAGAAGCCCGTTCGATGAAATGCATACCATGACGCTTGACGAAATGCATACCACGACATTCGACGAAATGCATACCACGCCGTTCGACGAAAATGGCGTTCGACGAAATAAATTGTTGTTCAATGATTTGAGCTGCTGTTCGACGAAATGGCGTGCCAGCTGATTAAAGAAAGAATCTCAACTCCAGGCGTTAGTCTTAATGCTGGGCGCTATCCGGTCGACAAATTTGGCAAGGAGAAAGCAGTCGTGATTGCAGGAGGAACTTTAGGAATGATTTGCCGAACGCCCCGCGTTAGCCTTAACGCCGGCGTTAGTATTGCCTAAAACAAAACATTTCCTAAAGTGCAGAATCTCCTTCCTCTTCTGAAGATCCGAGACATCAATATGTTGTTATACATGGTCAACGCGCGGCGTTAGCACTTAACGCCGACGTTAGCTCAAAGTCTATATATTGGAGGATTTCATCTTCTCTAATAACTGATTGCCAAGAGTCCTATTCCAGCACTTCAGAAACTTTGTGAGGGCCGTATTTCCAGACAAACTCATCTCCAACTCATATTTCAAAAGGAGGAATCATAGGAGGCTTGGATCAACACGCTAACTCAACGCGAAGAACGCACGCTTGGACTTCAATGATCTTCAACGATTCTTCAGCGTCTCCTTCAGATTACCTCATAGGGAGTTTTATATTTGTATTTTGTCCTTTATTTCATCTTTGTAATCGGTTCGTGAATTCGCCGCGTGTTGGCGACTAGGTCTGGGTAGGACTTAGAGAGGAATTCACCTCGTGTTGGCGACTAGGTCTAGGGAGTAGATCTAGGGGGTGCTCGAGGCCTTTCTGGTGATAGATTGGCTAAAGCGGCTTGAGGCCGTATCTGGGGAGAGATCGGCTAAAGCCAACCGGTTCGTGGGGATACGAGTCGGTATAGAAAATGAAAATAGTCTTTCATTATTCGCCTCGATTTCTAGCGTCATAGAATTCAGATTTTGTAATCAATTTTATAAATGATAATCATGCCTTTTCATGTTGAATAAAATTGATTTCATTATTCCAATCTCTTTACTCTTAATTTAACTTACTTCAATATAAAATATCAAAAGTTTTTTATTAAAGTTTAATTTTTTTAAAACCCTTATTCACCCCCCCCCCCCCTCTAAGGGCGCCTCAAGATCCAACAAGTGGTACCAGAGCTAGGTTATTCCAAATCGGTTTAACAACCGGGAATAATGGCGTCTCTTGATCATGATCTCGCTTCTACTAGTGGGGAAAATTTTAATATAACTGAAAAAGTATTGGCACCACCTTTATTTATAGGCAAAAATTATAAAGGGTGGAAAACATTAATGAAAAATTTTCTTAAGCCCTTAGATGAAAAAGTTTGGAATATTACTATTGAAAAGCCACCTATCGTACTAACTAGAAACGAAATTGTTTTAAATGCAAAATCTATGAATAGTATATTTTGTGCGTTAGACCAAAATATTTTCAAATTTATTTATACGTACCAACCGCATATGAGATTTGGAATTTTCTTGAAAGAACTTATGATTCTCCTTCTACAGGTATGGAACAATCGCAAGAACCGGAGAATATGCAAGCTTGCACAAGTCTTCAAGAAAGATCCTCCCATGATGGATCTATGGAGTGCCCATCAAGTGGAAGAGAAGAACAAATCTTATCTTTGGAAGTGGAATGCCAAAAAGATGTCGAAGAAACTATATGTTCAAATCGTGCCTCTCCCGAAAGCAGTGTAAGGAAATCAAATCCCATTTTCTGTACTTCTATTTCTACATTACAATTGCTTCAAACTACAAAGCGCAAAATTAAGAAATTAAAAAATGCTAATAAACATTTGCGCTTAGAAAATAAAATTTAAAGGCAAAAATTAATGAAGAATCAAATTCTAATTTATCTAGTTCTACCCATGGCTCCTTAGTTAAAAACATTACACCTTGTGTAGAATATAATGAATTAAAAGAAAAAACACAAGAAACTTGAAAATGAACTTCTTTTTATAAAAGAACAAAATGAAAGATTATGTTTAGAAAATTCATCTTTGAAAAATGATTGTGCTAAGTGTAAAGACTATAAAATTGAAATTAAAGAGATGGATGAAACATTTGATGAATATAGAAATATCTATCAAAATCATATTGATTCAATTATTTCCACTCTTAAAAATAGCACAATCGCTTATAATAAAGCTAGACATAACTTAAATATCAAGAATGATGAATTAAAATCAAAAATCAACTTGCTTATGAAAATTGTAAATACAAATTCACATTATCAAACTATATCTAAAAATAAGTTGAATATGAATATGAACATCTCAACTAAGTTTAATAATGGGAGTAAGGAACATAAATGATTTATAAATCAAAATCAAAATCACCATTATTTACAAAATTATGTTTCTCCCAACCTAAAATTAAATGCAAACAAATTTCCTTCAAATTATAAATTCAAAAATCATTTTGATCCAAATATTCAAGTAAATGATTATGGAAATTTGAAAACTAAAAATAATGTTTGTCCAAGGTTTGAATGGAGGCCCAAAGTTAAAGATGAAACACTAACACCACTAAAAATGGCCCATTCATCACTATCTCCCCAAAAGCAAACGCGATGTATTTGGGTACCCAAAGGAACTGTCACACCCAGTCCTCTTTGGATACCTAAATCTCTCATTCAATAGTATCATATCATTTGCATGAAGTAGAAATCAATTAAAAATGAAATATCAATTCTCTACTTCATGATGTGCTTTATTTCCTTTTTTTGCTTCTATTTCTTTGAGCCATCATGATAAGATCACTTTATATAACATGTGATATGACTTTCACATATGAAACCAAAATTCATAAATAAATCAAATTGAATAAAGTTGAATAAAAAGTCATATTATTTTTCAAGTGATCTACTTATCCTTTTTACTTTTATCCTTCTAAATCCATTTCCTAAAAGTCTTATAAAATTTGAAAAACTAAATTTGTCATATGATATTATTAAGACTAAATGAAATAAGTGTCAAAATGGATTCAAAAAGTGTTTTTAGGGGTATTAGGCTAAAATTATAAAATGCGCAAGTTTTGCTTAGCTATGTAATATATTTGCGTCATTTTTGATTACCCCTAGTATGTTTAATCATAATCATGTCAAACCGGAATTGAAAAATTGCATGAATATTATTTCACTTATTTATGACTATTTCACTCATGCACATGTTGTGCAAAACTCAAGAATTAAGGTTTAATGAATATGGAGCTTTAATGAATATGAAACCCATGTACTAAAATTTTAACTTCCACAACTTTTTGGGATTTCTTCTCATCTCTTCACTTCATTAGACAGGTCTTACATTGCACAAACAGAATTAAGAAAAATCGGAAGCAAAATCGAAGAAAATCTAGGCTATATGATTAAAATAAGCACTCTCTGTGAGCTAACGCGGGCGCTAGGGCCTAACGCCGGCGCTAGCTCAAGTATCTGATTTTCTGTAATTTTTAAATTCTGAAAAATCACTAAAAATATATGTTTTTGTTTAATATTCAAAAATCAAAGAGAAAATTTATAAAACCTTTCAAAAATAACAAAAAAAAACTAGTTTCTCATTGTATTAACTATTCACCTTACAACGTTTCAATTTAATAATTTGAAAGGGTTGAATATGAATTTTCTTTAATAATACCTCATGTATATTATCATGAATAATTAATTACGAGTACTTAATCACTATGAATTAATATTAATGATCATATATAATAATCATGCAAAATCATATGATCTTTTAAGTCAAACATCAAATATAACTACAAAAGATCTTATTCCTTCCAAACATATTGTCTGTGATCATAATTATTATATGAATCCATTATGTTTTGCATGTATCACATTTATTTTTAGACCATAGAATCAACTCTATATCTATATGAATAAATCAATTAAAATCATCACTTTATTCTATGTCTAAAATTTGAATCACTATTATTAAATACATGCAACATTATATCAATTAACCTTATGGGATAACACTACAATCAAACTCATCATATCTAACATTATCAACTAATAAATATTATCATCCATGCTAGATATCTTATTATTGCCATAATGAATCAATCTTAAAGAAGAACAATTGAAAGTTAAAACTCATAATAAACTATGTTGTTTTAATATCAAATATACTGAGAAATTAATCATGCATAAAAGCCATAGTTTATAAATTGATTCCATAGAACAAAATTCTTAGGATGTCCATGATTATTCACCCACATTATGTGTCTCACAATAGCGAGGGCGTAGGATTGTATGCATTAGAAGACCTAACCTCTATGTCATGTCTTATCCTTAACCGGGGAGGGTTCCAGTGGGGCCTTGCGAGGCACTGGGGGGAAAGAGTGCTAGGTTGAGCGTTCTCTAGTGTGTGCATATGGGATTAACACCCCATCCTACGGCATGTGTGCATCTCCTCATGCCCATCCGTCACTTAGTACAAGGCTAGTGTGTAGGCATATAGTTAGGGTATTATTATCTAAGACATTCATATATCGTATATTTTGCATGCACTCTTTATGACTATATTATTCATGCATTCTTGTCTTGATCGAACATGCTTATTTTGTGTTTTGCATATGTTATCATTTTTGAGCTCTAATGATCTTGTAAAACACAAATATATGAAAACCAAATAAAAATATAAAAACCATTTTTGAACAAATAAAACATGCTTGAATAGCCTTCTAACCATTTCCAACGTCTCTGAAATTTCTACCCTAAGAAGGTCTATATATACTATCTATGCCAAAAGAAAAATTTTCAAAAATTCTCAAAAATCGAATACTGTTTTGGCGTTAACTAGTTAACGCCAAGCGTTAGCCTTTTTCTCCAGATGAAAATTCTGCGTTCACTAGTCTCTTTCTGGTATTTTTCCAATGTTTTTCTTAGTTTATTGTGTCTGATTTCAAATTATTTTGTTATTAATTTTGTTGTTTTCTTCCAAAATACAAAAAAAAATCAAATAATTCAAAATGCTCAAAAATATGTTTTTGTTATTTGTTTTGCTTTAACTCTTTACAAAATTATAGTTTGACTATAAAATTTCACAAGAGCCAACATCTTAGTTATTTTTGTTTCAAAAGGTCAAAATTATTTTTGGCATACACTTAAAGATAGCCTTCAATGTTTAATTTTAATTTCAAATTTCCTAAACATTGTTTTATCTTCATGCCTTGACCTTAATCTGATTATGTGCAATGAAATAGTCTATAGATAATTGTGTATGATTGCCTAGCATGCCTCTAAGTATGAGTAATGTTTTATGTTTACCAATGATTCATACACTCACTACTTTGATAATCTACATGTGTTCATAATCTTAGTCTTGCATGATTGTGTAGTGTAATAATTTTAACACCTTGAGTAGTATGTCTCAATTACCTAAACCATCTTTTAAAAATAAATTTTTTGCACACATAGAAGTGTTACTCCAAAATTTTAAATGTTTGCAACAACAAGTGAATTCGGAGACCTTCGGCCCAAAATAAAAATCTGAAATAAAAAGCCAAAGATAACTCCACCAAGCACTACTCACCCTCCTGATAAGTCTTAAAGAGCATTGTGAGGTTGAGCACCTTGGAAAGAATTGTAAAGTGTCTTGTGCAAACATATTTCTTTTTATCACTTCTATTTGTACACCGGATCACTAAAAATAAAATTTTATAAAAAAAATGCTTATGTGATCCCCCAAGCAATACTCCGCTCCCTGATAAGTCTTAATGAGCATTGTGTGGGCGAAGCACCTTGGTAGTTGTACGTACGTATGTTATGTGCTTTGAAACTTTATTCTAGATATGATGTGTGAAAGTAATTATATGATTACAATCTTAATGTTGTTACTATTTCACTACATATGTCATGTGTTTTGATTATTTCACTTATATTCTTTTATCAAACCACCTAATATACACATCATTGATTTTCATAAAGCTTCTACTCATGATAATTGGATCCTAATGCAAACATTACATAATTCTCTAAAAACTCAAGTAAAAGCACTAGATTGCAATGCATGATTTCTACAATATTTTCTTTACTTGAAATACGAATTGGTTACATTGTAGTTATTATCTTTTTGAATATGTTAATTCATGCTTGCCTATTTTGTTATGAAAATTTTCAAAGTTAAAATGCTCAAACGTGAAAAGTCTAGACATATTGTTGGAATGGTCAAACTATAACAAAAGTACTACTCTTATTTTTTTTCGCATTTCTCTATCTAATCATGTATCCTTATATCATGTGTTCTCATGCTTATTTCTACATTTTGTTTTCACTTCTGCTTTGTAAAACACTATTGCATCTTTTTCAACAAGTAATATTCTTCTTTAAAAATTAATTTGCAAAGCAAGTGATTACATTCCTGTGGTATCATCTTTGAATAATGTTCTTTCACGCTTAACATATATTTTTCCGCTGTGCCACTCTCTCACTTAGCTCGATCATGACCTATTTTATGTTTACACAAAACTCTTATTCCTCTCTTAGTTATGTCCTAACTTTTGTCTTCTTTATTCTACTTTTGTTTCACTCCACCCTCTTTTGCTAATAACAAAAGGGGGAAAATAAAATGCTAAATCATATTGATTAATGGAGTAGGATTCACTAGATTAAGGAGGAGCATGTTTCTAGTTTATGAGAGTATACACTAAGGGGGAGCATCTTTGTAGGGGGAGCACAATGTTCAATAAACTATAATTCCTATCATTATCTTATAATTGTCGAGTGTCATATATCTTTATAAAAACACAAATTCTTTATCTATGAATCTGATTTATCTATAATTGGATTTGTTATTATCAAAAGTGGGAGATTATTGGAACATGGTTTTCTGCATCCCTTTGATTTAAGAATAACAAATCCTATTGTATTTGATCTTGTTTGCCATTGTGTTTTTAGCATGCAGGTTTGGATAGATATGACACCAGGTTGCTGCAACAATGGTCTGACACTAACCACAAGCTGAAGGATTGAAAGCTGTTTAACGTCAGGCGTTAAGCTTAACGCTGGGCGTTAGCGCTAGACGAAAATGGTGTTCGACGAAATTGTGTTCGACGAAAGAAGAAGCCCGTTCGACGAAATGCATACCACGACGCTCGACGAAATGCATACCACGACGTTCGACGAAATGCATACCACGACGTTCGACGAAATTGTGTTCGACGAAAGAAGAAGCCCGTTCGATGAAATGCATACCACAGCGTTCGACGAAATGCATACCACATCGTTCGACGAAATGCATACCACGTCGTTCGACGAAAATTGCATTCGACGAAATAAATTGTCGTTCGACGAATTGAGCTGTTATTCGACGAAATGACGTGCCAGCTGATTAAAGAAAGAATCTCAATGCCAGGCATTAGTCTTAACGCTGGGCGCTATCCGGTCGACGAATTTGGCAAGGAGAAAGCAGCCGTGATTGTAGGAGGAACTTTAGGAATGATTTGCCCAACGCCCTGCGTTAGCCTTAATGCCGGCGTTAGTATTCCCTAAAACAAAACATTTCCTAAAGTGCAGAATCTCCTTCCTCTTCTGAAGATCCGAGCCATCAATATGTTGCTATACATGGTCAACGCGCGACGTTAGCACTTAACGCCGGCGTTAGCTCAAAGTCTATATATTGGAGGATTTCGTCTTCTCCAATAACAGATTGCCAAGAGCCCTATTCCAGCACTTCAGAAACTTTGTGAGGGCCGTATTTCCAGACAAACACATCTCCCACTCATATTTCAAAAGGAGGAATCAAAGGAGGCTTGGATCAACACGCTAACTCTACGCAAAGAACACATGCTTGGACTTCAATGATCTTCAGCGATTCTTCGACGCCTCCTTCAGATTACCTCATAGGGAGTTTTGTATTTGTTTTTTGTATTTTGTCCTTTATTTCATCTTTGTAATCGGTTTGTGAATTCTCCGCGTGTTGGCGACTAGGTCTGGGTAGGACTTAGGGAGGAATTTGCCTCGTGTTGGCGACTAGGTCTAGGGAGTAGATCTAGGGGGTGCTCGAGGCCTTTCTGGTGATAGATTGGCTAGAGCGGCTTGATGCTGTATCTGGGGAGAGATCGGTTAAAGCCAACCGGTTCGTGGGGATACGAGTCGGTATAGAAAATGAAAAGAGTCTTTCATTATTCGCCTCGATTTCTAGCGTCATAGAATTCAAATTTTGTACTCAATTTTATAAATGATAATCATGCCTTTTCATGTTGAATAAAATTGATTTCATTATTCCAATCTCTTTACTCTTGATTTAACTTACTTCAACATAAAATATCAAAAGTTTTCTATTAAAGTTTAAAGTTTTTAAAACCCTTATTCACCCCCCCCCCCCTTCTAAGGGCGCCTCAAGATCCAACAACCATAACACTATACCATCAGATCATGTTGCTTATCACCCTCTAAAAAAAGAGTATCATTCTTCCTAGTTTGTTTTTGTAGGTACTCTCATAAGATTCAATGGCTCCACCAAAGGTGAACTCAGGGTTCGATGTTGACATCAACTCATTTAATGATGTGGCAAAAAACTTCAAAGGAATTTTGGGTCAATTTCAAACTGCATGACTCACAAAAATGATTTCTACAAGATGCAAGATATATGATGTCAAATTGACAGAATTGAAAGACATGATTCATATTGGAGAGGATGGGTCTCTCTATGGGAGAATTTCTGACATTATTATTCATATTACTGAGGAGATGTTGAGTCTCACCTTCGATTTGCCAGTAGGTGATGACTCAACTGAAATGACGGCAGAAGAAATTCAACAAGCACTGCAAATCATGAATTTCAACAAAGAAAAAGCAATAAATCTAAAGAAGAATGATTTTTTAGAAGAATGCAGGTTCTTGTCAGACATAGTAGGCAAGGTTCTACTATGTAAAATTTATGCGCGCGATGTGATTCTCAAACAGCAACTACAAATCATGGGAGTGTTGGTTATCAACAAAATAATTCACTGTGGGAGGTGCCTCTTGAAACTGATTGATCACAAATATGCCCACAAAGAAAATGCATACATGAGGATCATGAGTCAAGTACTATATCATCATTATCCATTTGTGTGCAGATCCAAAGTAGTGCTCATTCCTCCAGGTAAAAGAATAAATATAGGGATCTTCTCCAAGTGGGCCAGACAAATTCTGAAACATGTTCAAGTTCCACCATCTCCTCATTCATCTCCAACTGCTCAAGAATGGGAAATAATAATACTAGATACCATAGTTGAACATCAGCACA
Source organism: Dactylorhiza incarnata (assembly GCA_033032865.1). Taxonomy (NCBI): domain Eukaryota; kingdom Viridiplantae; phylum Streptophyta; class Magnoliopsida; order Asparagales; family Orchidaceae; genus Dactylorhiza; species Dactylorhiza incarnata. The sequence goes on along the minus strand of JAWHQI010000120.1, from coordinate 5,711,384 downwards.
AGAACAGGAAATAATCATACCAGATACCATAGATGAACATCCAGCACAAGAAACGGAAGTGTTGGGAAAAACTCCTTGTTAACTTAACAAATTATCTAAAGTGATTTTAACTCTTAGGTTTTAATTACCCATTGTATAGTGAGGGTAATTTGGTCATTAGATGTCTTAGGATATCACACACAACTTGGAGTGTAAAGACCAGAGCAAGACAAGCATAAATTGGGTTAAGTTAACAATTGCGTCTAATGGTATTCGACGCAACTTCGACTTCATATCAACATAAATCAGACTAGAATTCCAAGCAACTCAATCTTTTTGTCGAAGAAGATCAATTCGGCGCTATGTCGAAAGGATATCGACGTAGATAAAGGAGCATGTCGAAGTTGTCTTTGAAGTCGACGCAACTTTGACCTCAACTCAACGCATAAGGAAGAACCTATCGAAGCCATCTGATGTCGATCCAATGTCAACTACAATTCGATGCAGATGATGAAGTTCAGAGTCAAGTCTTCAACTCGACGGCTACATCGATAAGTAATCGACGTAACGTCGATACCTGAGTTCAACCAGAGCTTGAAGGAATTCGAAGCTACTTCTACAAGAACTCAAAGGTGCGTCGATAAGAGAAAAAGAGAAATCGACAAAACGTCGAATACAGTCTGAAAAGAAAACCTTTTCAGCTGTCATTTTGGGACTCTCTCTCATGGCCCACAGTACTGAAGACCATTCTACAATGGCTCATTTATGTCCTAGAATAGAAAGGAGCAGTAAAGAAGATAACAAAAGCTTTCTTGGAAAGGATCAAGACAGTTGGAGACGAGTCGTGAACAAATGAGGAAAGGAAGAGAAATTGTCCAGGACAATACCTTTTCAGCACACTCTAAAAGAGGAAAGGAATTCAAATTAAAGGATGCATAATAAATAAGAAGATTAGAAAGAAGAAATCAGAGCATTGAAGACATATTCTGAATCTTGTCGATTAGGGTTCTTCTTCTTCTCCTTCCTCCTTGAACCCTAAAAGACAGTGAATAACAAGAACTGCTCTCTCTCAGTATAGTGAAAAACAGAAGGCTGCTCTTCATCAAATATCATACAACAGACAGATTTCAATAGAAGAAAGAGATAGGATCTGAAGCTCATAACCTCTGCAAATCATCTCTATCAAAAGCAGAGGTTCATTTTTAGCAGATCTAAAAAAGAGAAAACTAAAGCAGAAGGCTTCTTCAGAATTCTGATAGCAGAATTCTTATCACTACTTCTTCCTCCTTTCCTTCACCTTTTTTCTCAACTGTAAATGAGTTTTAAGAATCCCTCTTCTAAATGATTCAGTGGTTCAAGATCTCCTTATCAAAAGATATGTGGTTCAAGATCTCCTTATCAAAAGATCTGTGGTTCAAGATCTCCTTATCAAAAGATCATTGGTTTTAAGAGTCTCCTTATCAAAAGACTGAGGCACAGGTGGTGCATTCCTACCAGGTGGTAGAGGAGAGGAGTACCCACATTTTGGGGAACCTCTATAAAATTCCTTGTGTCTGTGCTGTGCTTTTCTGTGCTGTCTCATTTACTTTCTCAGCATTTACTTTCAGCAATCTTTATTTTATTTATTCTGCCTGTGGTTTTGGTTTGAGTGCATAACACCTTATAAGTTTTATATTCTGTACAGTTAAGATAGAAAATTTATTTAAATCTTAATTCACCCCCCTCCCCCTCTAGAGGATTCTCAGAGGCACACTGTGCACTTTCAATTGGTATCAGAGGGAGGTTGATCATTAGAAGGTTAACACCTTGATCAAAAAGACATCCTACTCTTATTTTTTTATTACATCAAAAATTAATTTATAAAGAAAATGAGTTCTAAGGATTATGCCTTAATAAGACTTTCAGTGTGTAACTTGTATAATTTTACACTCTGGAAGGACAGAATAAAACTTTACATGAACTCTATTGATAAAGACATCTTTGATGTTATTATTTCAGGTCCACCAACTCCATAAAAGAAGGATGGAAGTGGAACTTCAACACAGGAACCTGTGCCCAGGGCTGAGGGGATTGAAACAGAGAAAAAGCAGAAGGCATGTGATGCCAAGACTATGAACATTCTAGTTTCAACAATGTCAGATGACATCTTCCAGAAAGTTGCTGACTGTCAATCAACAAAAGAAATATGGGTCTCTCTCACCAGAATGGTGGAAGGAAGTGATGATGAAAGAAAGGACAAGAAGTCTCTTTTCATATTCCAGTATGAAAACTTTCAGAAGAAAGCTGAAGAAACAGTTGCTGATATAATGACAGATTCAGCATTATCATTAATGAGCTCAGAGGCTTGGACAAGGAGATTTCTTTGACTGAAATTAATGATAAAATCCTTATGTGCTCCCCAAGCTCATGAGATTCAAGGATCTGGTCCATCAGAAAGTCCAGATGCCATAGAGAAATCTTTACTGAGGCTTTGCTAGGAAATCAAAAGTCATATGAGGTGTTGTTGAAGAGCGGGGCTGAAATTGAGGCTAAGGAGACAGTCTCAACTCCTCTTCACATGAGTCTAGCTTTGAAGGATAGCGAAGGAGATCCCTCCACTCCTGAAGATGAGATGTTCAGTCTCCTGGCAAGGAGATTTAAAAAATGGGTCAAGACTGAAGACTCAAGGAGAAGAGAAAGGGGCTCAAGGCCCAGATATGATAAAACTCCAAAGAAGGAGATTATTTGCTTCACTTGCAACAAACCAGGGCACATAGCTCCTGAGTGCCCACAATAACAAAGGGATAGAAGCAACAACAAGGATGAGAAGAAGAAGAAGAAGTCTTTCAAAGGGAAAGATAAGAAGAAAGCCAAGGGTTTCATTGCTGAAACCTGGAGTGACTCTGAAGCAGAGTTAAGCTCCTCATCATATGAAAGTGATGATGAAGCAGAAGCAGAAGCAAAAGCAGCTTGCATGATGGCACTGTGGATGTCATCAGATGATGAAGAAGAACAGGTATCCCTGTTTGATGATTTTGATTTTAGTTCTGATGATTTTAAAATCTGCTTCAAAGATTTATGTAATGACTTTATTAAAATTCAAAAAGAATTAGAAGCAAATAGGGAAGAATTAGAAAACTTTAAGAAGTATGATCTATATGTAAGAAATCAAGACCTAGTATAAGAAATGGATAATAAAGAATCTGAATTAATTGAAATTAGAAAAGAAAATCTAAAGTTAAAGGAAGAGCTAGCAAAGGCAAAAGCCTTTGAGGACTCACTTAATGGGAGGAGTCAAAAGCTCAGAGACATCACAGAAAATCTCTCCATGAGATTTAATCACCTAGGGCTAGGAGCAGAGCCATCCACTAACACAGAAATCCATAGGAAACCTGCCTGGAAAAATCCAGTTAGCTTCATTAGGCCTAGTGACTATGAACCTTGTGAGGGTAGTGCAAAAATTAAGGACCAGGAAGCTAATAAACCAAAGAAAATAACTAGAAGTAGTAAAATAAATCTTAACAAAGAAATGAAATCTCAAGGTAAGAATAATGTAGGAAGATTAAACAGCCAAAAGTCTAAACCTAAAAATACAATAATAAGACACTCTACTGATCTCCTATATCTAGATTCATTCTATGCACATTTTTTATACCAAGATAATAAGCATAGGTTTGGGAAACCAATTCCTTATCATCCAAAAGGGTATCATGAAAGACCCTTCTATTCTTTCATTGAACCTTACAATGGTAAAAGCAAAAGGCCCAAGGTAACCTGAGTTTCTTCTAATGTTTGAATTGATTGTGCAAGTTTAGGTAGGATCCCACTCAAGAGAGAATGGAGTGGGATGAAAGATGTAGGTCATACAGAAGGAACTAAATTTAATCAAGGGAGTGATTTCTTCTTTAAATCTTCCATGTTGTCCTTACAGTTCATAAAATCAATATCATAAACTCTACTTTCAATAAATATAATTGCTGGGAAAAACAGCAAGAATTTTCTATTGAAATAGATCTGCTCATTCATAGGTGTGTCGAATAGAAGTCGACATACCATCGACTCCTATTCGATTCCAGTGTCAAGAAGCACTCAGAGTGGATAATTCAAATAGAATTCGACGCAGCGTCAAGTTCATATCAACGCATACATCGACTTAATGGTCGCTGATCATAGCCAAGGTTGCGTCGATTGGAAATTGACGTAACATCGACTTGACTACGTCGAATTAATGATTGCTGAATAATCTCGTAGTTGCGTTGAATATCAATCGACGCAGTGTCGATATAACAGCGCGCACAGAGTTGCTTCTAGAAGCAATCTCGACATATGTTTGCGCGCCGAATACTAATTATTATCGAGGGTGCTTTGAATTAAACCCTAAGTTGCGACGAATCATCTTCTTTTAAGCAATCTCTGTGCTCTCTTCCTCTCTTCTTCTCCAGCTTTCTTGCACCCAGTCTCTCTCTCCCTCTCTCTTGTTTTTCTCCTTTCTGTGTAGGTACCTACAATCCAATGGCTCCACCAAAGATCAATTCTGGTTTCGACATGGATGTGGATTCATTCAATGCTACTGCTGAAGGTTTCAAGGCTATTCTAGGCTTTTTCAGTCGGCTAGTTTAACAAATCTTATCTCTACTAGGTGTAAGATTCTAGATGTAGAACTTACAGAATTTAAGGATAGTGTTTCTGTAGCAGATGATGGGTCCCTTCAAGGGATAATTTCTGGACATGATATCAGTATATCTGCTGAAATTCTCTCCCAAACATTTGGTCTACCCACTGGGAGTGACCCAGATGAATTGACAGGGGAAGTAATCAGCAAGGTTTTGCAAGTCATACAGTTCAGGAAGGAGAAGCCGATAAATCTCAAGAAGATTGATGTGGCGGAAGAGTATAGGTTCCTAGCTGATATTGTTGGCAAAGTTCTGTTATGCAAGATATCAGCCCATGATGCCATTCCCAGGCAGCAACTACAAATCATTGGAATCCTAGTTCTGCAAAAGAAGATAAATTGGGGAAGGTGTCTCCTAAAGCTGATTGCGCATAAATATTTTAATAAGGAAAATGCCTTCATGAGGATAATGAGTCATGTTCTGCTTCACCACTATCCAAGTGTGTGTAAGTCAAAAGGAGTGTCTATTCCTCCCGGAAAAAGAATCAATATAGGAATTTTCTCAAAATCGACCAGACAGATCTTGAAGCCTCGTCAAGCTTCAGCTTCACCTCCTCCCTCTCCAAGGGATAATATCCCTCCTCCTCCATCTCCAACTCCACAGGACACTGTTCCATATCTCCCTCAAGATGTTATTTCAGCACAATCTTCTCCTCAACAACAACAACAACAGCAAAACCTCCAATCCATTCCATCTACTACAGTCCCACAACCAACACCTCAATCATCCCACATTCCACTTCAACCACAACAACAATCACTATAGTCCCATAGCCAACACATTCCACTTTCAAACATTCGGTCTACTCCACCACCACCACCACCATCAATCCATATCTCCCCAGAAACCTATCAGGCACTCTCTCCTATCCAAGAAGACTTCCCACTTCACCTCCTTCATCTATCACACATATTCCTCCAATTGACCTTGAGCAGGTCATCTCTAAGGCAGTTGGCTTGGCCTCCACTACTTTTTGCTGATCTATTAGCCGCACAAGCCAAAAAGTTTGACAGAAAATACTCCCAAATGGAGGCTGAACTGCTAGATTCTAAAAGATCTCTACAGGAGCTCAAAGTCTTCATATCTTCCTCCCTAGTAATAAAGGAGTTCTTAACCTCTCTTGCTAGCAAGGTTAAGAAGGGGGGGAATATTCAAGGGGAGGAAGAGCCAGTCCTAGAGTTAAGTGGTATCAATAAAGAGAATGATGATGTAGCTCCTGATAAAGTGACCATCTTCCAAGGTCTAAGAATCCAGGGAGAGCCAGCTTCAGAGCATCAAGAGGAGCATGGAAAAGAAAAAGAGCCAGATAATCAAGTGGAAACTGCTGCAGATATTCAGGGGGAGCTCCCATCTACTCAGGGGGAGCCAGTCACAGATGTTCAAAGGAATCTAGTAGAAGAAATGACTGATGTTGGTACAGCAGTAGATCAGGGGGAGCATCAGGATGAAAATTTGTTGGATAAGGTGGCAAAGATTGCCAAGGAAGCTGTTGATATTGCTGAGTTGAATACAAAAAATTAGGAGGGGCTTCCCAAAGACAATGTTGCTGAAGAAACAGCAATATCCCCTGAAGATGATGAGCCTCTGCAGATTTCCCCAAGGAAGATTCCAAAAGTTTTCTCAAGAAAAAGAAAAACTCCCAAGAAGGATCAATGACTTCAGGTATCTCTGCTTATATCTTCTGAAGAAAGTCAAACAGAATGCGATTTGGTGAACAATATGACTTATTTGACAATGTCTGAAATGTTCTGTGATTTCATTATATTATACTTGTTCTATCTATGTTGTCTTATATGTTGCTGATTATATAAAAGATTGTGTAAAATCACTTTAACTAAGACAATAAAATTTGTTAAGATAAATAGGGGGAGATTGTTGGGAAAAACTCCTTGGATTTAACTTAACAAATTATCTAAAGTGATTTTAACTCTTAGGTTTTAATTACTCATTGTATAGTGAGGGTAATTTGGAGTGTAAAGACCAGAGCAAGACAAGCACAAATTGGGTTAAGTTAACAATTGAGTCGAATGATATTCGACGCAACTTCAACTTCATATCGACATAACTTTGACTAAAAGTCCAAGCAATTCAATCTTTCTGTCGAAGAAGATCAAGTCGGTGCTACGTCGAAAGGATATCGACGTAGATAAAGGAGCATGTCGAAGATGTCTTTGAAGTCGACGCAGCTTTGACCTCAACTCAATTCAGAAGGAAGAACCTATCGAAGCCATCTGATGTCGATGCAATGTAACTACAATTCGACGCAGATGATGAAGTTCGGAGTCAAGTCTTCAACTCGACTGCTACGTCGATAAGTAATCGACGTAACATCGATACCTGAGTTCAACCAGAGCTTGAAGGAATTCGAAGCTGCTTCTAAAAGAACTCGAAGGTGCGTCGATAAGAGAAAAAGAGAAATCGACACAACGTCAAATACAGTCTGAAAGGAAACATTTTCAGGTGTCATTTTGGGACTCTCTCTCATATCCCACAGTACTGAAGACCATTCTACAATGGCTCATTTATGACCTAGAATAGAAAGGAGCAATAAAGAAGACAACAAAAGCTTTCTTGGAAAGGATCAAGACAGTTGGCAGACGAGTCGTGAACAAATGAGGAAAGAAAGAGAAATTGTTCAGGCCAATACCTTTTCAACACACTCTAAAAGAGGAAAGGAATTCAAATTAAAGGATGCATAATAAATAAGAAGATTAGAAAGAAGAAATCACAGCATTGAAGACATATTCTGAATCTTGTTGATTAGGGTTCTTCTTCTCCTTCCTCCTTGAACCCTAAAAGACAGTGAATAACAAGAACTGCTCTCTCTCAATACAGTGAGAAACAGAAGGCTGCTCTTCATCAAATATCATACAGCAGCCAAATTTTAATAGAAGAAAGAAATAGGATCTGAAGCTCATAAACTCTGCAAATCATCTCTATCAAAAGCAGGGGTTCATCTTTAGCAGATCCAGAAAAGAGAAAACTGAAGCAGAATGCTTTATCAGAATTCTGATAGCAGAATTCTTCTCACTACTTTTTCCTCCTTTCCTTCACCTTTTTTCTCAACTGTAAAAGAGTTTTAAGAATCTCTCTTCCAAAGGATTCAGTGGTTCAAGATCTCATTATCAAAAGATCAGTGGTTCAAGATCTCCTTATCAAAAGATATGTGGTTCAAGATCTCCTCATCAAAATATCTTTGGTTCTAAGAGTCTCCTTATCAAAAGACTCAGGCACAGGTGGTGCATTCCTACCAGGTGGTAGAAGAGAGGAGCACCCACATTTTGGGGAACCTCTATAAAATTCTTTGTGTCTGTGCTGTGCTTTTCTGTGATGTCCCATTTACTTTCAGCAATCTTTATTTTATTTATTCTGCATGTGGTTTTGGTTTGAGTGCATAACACCTTAGTAAGTTTTATTGTCTGTACAATTAAGATAGAAAAATTATTTAAATCTCTATTCACCCCCCCCCCCCCCCCCTCTAGAGGATTCTCAGAGGCACACTGTGCACTTTCAGGAAGCAATCATACCAGATACTATAGCTGAACATCTAACACAGATCTCTTTCCTACAACTACAATCTACCACAACCCCAGAACATAATCTCATAGTCATCCCTTCTGCGCCTCTAGCACAAGATCATCCTCAATCAATTCCTCATATTGACATATCAACACTTCCCAATGATACACCTTCCACCTTTCATATTATACATCATTTTGATATTGATCAAGCAATATCTAAAGCAGTGGAGTTGGCCACTGAGACTTTTTCTATCTTGCTGCAGATTCAGTCAAGGAGGTTTCAAAGGAAATATTCTCAGATGGAAACTGAACTGAAAGAAACAAAGGAATCAATTCAGGAAATCAATACATTGATATCCTCCTCCAAGATAACAAAATCTTTCTTAACCTCACTTGTCAGTAAGGTTCAGAAGGGGGAGACTGTTCAAGAGGAGGAAGTGCCTGCTCAAGAATGGGAGACTGCTCAAGAAAAGGAAGTGCCTACTCAAGAAGGATAAATTGTTCAAGAGGGGGAGATTACTACAGATCAGGAAAGGCCTGCACAAATCTAGGGGGAGTTGCTTGCATCAATCCAGGGGGAACTCCTCGCAGCTGATGAATAGATCATAAAAGATGTCACTATAATTGCTCATGATGTTGTCCATATTGATGAAGATCTTGCATCAATTCAAGGGGAGCTTCATAAAGATGTTGACAAAACAACTAAAGAGGAGAAAGAGAAGAATGATGTCAGGACTGCTGAGAAGGAGGAGGAGCCTCTCATATTTCCAGGAAGAAATGTGTCAACACATGTCTTCTCAAGAAAAAAATCTTCTCCCAAAGATCAGTAAAACTCAGGTGAGAAGAAAATGAACAATTACTCTTATAATTCTTCAGTGCACATATTTGAGATACAGTTATTGTAGACAATCATATATATTACAATTGCAAGTTTTCCATACCATTCTAGTTTATGTTGTCATTCTGTGAAGATATGATTTTATGTACTCTCCTTTATTTTTCAATATAATTGAAATCACTTAAAAAGCTGATAAAATTTGTTAAGATAAATAGATGGGGATTGTTAGGAAAAACATCATCTTGATTTATCTTACAAATTATGTATAAGTGATTTCGTTCTCTAGGATTTATTACTCATGTTAGATAGTGAGGGTAATATGGTCTTTAGATATCATAGGATGTCACACTCACATTAGAGTGTCAAAAACTAGTCAAGAAGAAGTCAAAAATAAGTTGAGTTAAACTTGCGTTGAATAGAAGTCGACGAAGCTTCGATTGAAAGTCGAAGTAACATCGAATAGAAGTAAGGATAACTCAGACTAGGAGTCGATGCATCAATTGAAGTCAACCCAACATTGAATTATATTCTATGCAGAAGCCAGAGTTAGTCGACACACCATTTGAAGTCGACGCAACTTCGAATTATATTCGACGCAGAAGTCAGAATCAATGTCTATGTCTTCATCTCGAAGGATAAGTCGATAAGGAATCAACGCAACGTCAATAAGGAATCGACGCAACGTTGATAGCAAAGTTCACTTCAAAGCTGAGGAAGATTTCGATGCTGCTTCTAATAGAACTCAGAGGTGCGTCGATAAGAATGCAAAATTATTCGACGCAACGTCGAATACATACACAATTTTGGAATACTTCCTGGAATAGATTCTGATGCTTATTCAGAAGATATATTTGGAAGTTATTTGAATTATAATGGGTCGTTCATGTATAAGAAGAGAAAGAAGGATTTCAGAGATTCAATAATGCTGAAATTGGAAATTATACAAAGGATTCTGACAGGTAGAGAACTCAAATAGAAAGAAAGCAATAATACCTCTTGGACATTCCAACCAGAGAAAGATCAGAAGAGGAAAGTCATTTATCTCCATTCGACAGAAGAATAAGTTATATAGAATTCAAAAGAAAGGAGATAACAACAATTATAATTGTTCTTCCCCAGGTTTCTCTACAACAGAACACGACAGATCTCTGTACTGGATATTCAACATAAGGCTTCTTCTTCCTCCTCCTCTCTCTCTATGAAAGAAGCATACAGAATATACAGAGATCAACAACTGGATCAGGGCTATTATAATCCTTGCATCTTCCTCAAGCAAGGATTCATTCACTGAAGAAGGATCCAGAAAACACTTAGTGTAAGACCCCATTTTTTTGCATAAAACTGGGTCTTATGCCCAGAACCACCGCTTTGCGGCGACACCCTCACTCGGGAAGGTCGCCACTATAAAACACCGATCCTGCCGGCCATATCGATCATAATAGAAGAAAAGTATACAATTGATTAACTAGAAATCAAGTCCACATCACATGAATATAATATCTCAAAATAGAAGAGGCCCGCATGGAATAACTGAATAAAAGATACGGTAATAATAAAGGGCTCATGCCCTGTACATCAATTTCTCACTACAATTTTACTCGCGAAAGCATAATCTACTAAAGCTAAAAGACACTCACGGATCCTGTCATCGGTGCTCCCGTGCTAGACTGTCCCGCCTCCATCTGCACCGGCCTCTGGTGCTGCAGCGTCTCCTCGGTCCCCTAAAATGATAAGGTCCACCGACTGTCAGTCAAACTTGACTCAGCCAATCCTCCACCCCTCCCTCGGTGACTCCTAGGCACCGTGCGGGAAGGATGAAGCGGAGGACATCAAGGGGTAAAATCAAAAGCAGGTGACAGTGAGTCTAACTACGGAAGGGTCTATCAGTAAGCAATATATAGTACAATAAGTAAAGCAGTAGCAAGTAAAACAGTAGCAAGTAAGAAGTAGTAATAGTAAAGCAATAGTAAAGAAAGGCACTAAGGAAAACAGTAATAAGAATAAGTAACCTTAATTTATAGGAATGCCCACACAAACCTATAGACCAATGGGTCGTTTAGCAGGGCCTATCGTATAAAAAGTCCCATAACCAATTTATAAGATAGGGGTAAGGGTTGAAATGCAATGTTTATGCTATGTCATACAAAGTATGAAGTTTAATGTTATGTTCATACATGTGCAACTCACACACTACGACTCTATGTACACAGACCTTTAGTTCCCCCTTTTTGGAGCTAGCAAAACTCCCAGGATACTTCCGTAGTGGCAAATGGAAGCGGTGGGTTGGGCCTCGCCCACCTCTAGGTTGGTATCTACACTACCTAACCTAGACCTATTGTACGCCTCAATGCTAAGAACACAACAACGGAGCTCCTGCGTACTCTTACTGGCTAGTCCACCAAATTTTTCTTTGGTAAAGTGCAATCCACACTTACCGAGCCAAAGTATCGATGTCGGTGCGATGACCTTCGACACTAATGACCCACCACCTTAAGCACATACAATATGTCCTACTATATCCTGAGCCATAAGCTACCTTGGCTAACCTGCCCGTCATCATAACCCTCCGAGCCAATGGCTCGCCGGACCAACCCGTCCGTACCAACAAGCACTACTGAGTCACAAGCTCAGCGGACTAGCTAGTCCACTGCTATAACCACTGAGCCTACCGCTCGTAAAACCAAACAAACTAACCTCCCATAACCACAGGGTGTAGGTGTGTGCATTATTAAGTTAACCTTAAACTATCATTTATTCCTACACTTTAGGGTTAACCATGGACTTCCCGAGGACTACCCTATAAGGGGCTTGCTACGGTACTAGGAACTATAATATGATGACACCCCAAAGCTCCCTTTCTAAGGCACTTAATATAATTAGTGACTACCCACAAGTATACCCTCCTTATCATTACACTTGGATTACCCTACTTATTTTATGACCTCCTAAGGGGAAAGACGATCTTTTGTCGGTCCCGAACACAACATTACCGCTTAGCTTAGTGGGTACACCCACATATAGACTCCTAATGGTGACCTCACATCCTCTCTAACAGACTAGGTACACCATCTACCTTCCATTCCCAACCAATGGTCCATAAATTACTCAAGTTTTACAGTTTTACTATACGTAGACCAAATGAGTTACATGAGTTACATAATGGAAGGTACCCCATATATTCATCCAACTGCCTCAAGATTATTACTGGGAGTCTATCTTGATATTCTAAGACTAAATTCAGAGGATCATATTTTCCTTATTTAATTAACATTTATTATAATTTTCCTCAACATTGACCAAGTATGACATTGAACATGAAGTATAAAATCTTCTTATGATATGACCTCCACAAAATTATGAAAAAATCTATGAAGTCAAAATAACAGTAAATACATAATATCAAAATTTCTGCAATAAGGGGTTGGCCTCTAATTATAATATTGAATAATTACCCCAAATTAGAATTTAAAGAAGGAACCACCAAAAATACTTGTCTAAAAATTATGGGAAAATTACCAGACCTTCATACTAATCAGAAAAGTCTACTGGCCAAATTTCAAAATTTATCAAGACTAATTAATCATATAAGTAAATATTCCAAGTAAACTCATACTAGGGAAAATTGTGAAGGAACCTACTGATGAATAATTCCAAAAATTATACAAAAATTCACAGAGCTCTCAAATGCCCTAAAATGTCTTACCACCAAGTTTCATAATTTTCCAGAGAGTATTTGGCCCTTAATTATTTAATATATTCTTAAGACCAAATAAATGACTTGTGAATGAAGTGCTAGTTAAATTAATTCAATAATTACACAAAAATTACAAGAGATCTATTACATGATTATGAGGGCACCACCAAACTTTCATCACCATCCAAGATTATTTGAGCATATAAATTTCTCTTATAAAAAGGTTCCCTAAAAAGGTTATAACCTAAATCAGAGAGGATAAGTGATCCTAAAATTCTCTTAAAATTTCCTAGGGAATATTTACACCCCATGAACTTATCTATCAAGTTTCATGACCATCCAAGGACATATGCATTTATGTCCTTCACAAGGCTTAAAGAGCAACCCCAAGGTTTAAACTAGGGTCCTAGGGCATGCCCACCCCACATCACGCCAAATTAATCATGGGGGTGTCTTATGTGATCCTAAACAAGTGGCCAAAGTTTCACATCACTTGGATGAGATTTGACCACCTAATTCCATCATGTGCACTTTTGATCTAGTTTGACCAAACTTGGGTTAACTAATTGCCCAACCAAATCAGTCCCAATTGGGCTGAAATTTTTACCAGGGTCATATAATAATCCTAAGAAGCATCCACCAAACTTTAGAGGGGATTGGAGGTCATTAGACCATATAATTAAATAATATTTTAATTATTAAATTATTACAAAAACCTTAGAAAACAGTTTTCTAAAAATTTCCATCTTTGGATAGGTTAAGGGTGTAGCTACATATAACCTATGTTTCAATTTTCATGTCAATATCATTTCCCTATCAAAAGATATTCAAGAAATGGTGGCTGTCCTATCCTAGGGACCAGTCCCGCCAAAATGGCTCTACAGGAAGCTATAGTACTCCTTTTGGGCTGAAACAAATTTTAAAATAAAGTTCACACCAAGGGCTACAACTTTGATGTTGGCCACTTTTTCATCAGAGGGGCCTAAGTATTTTTAATAATTAAAAGAAAACACTGCATAATATGTGATAGTTTTATACAAATCATTTCATTCATCCAGCACAAATCTTAAAGCAGGGATGGACGGCATCGAGCCGTCTTCTTCCTTCAGCCAAGGGCTGAGATGAACCCATTATGGGCTCTCTTCCTCCCCATTTTCCCGGCCACCTGAGCGACGCCCCGGCCGACCAATGCCACCACCACCTTCGTTGAGGTGGTGGTCGGCGATTAGGGGTGGTTGCCCGGCCGGTGGTGGCCAGAACATGGAGTTATAGCGGGGGAAAAGCCATGAAAACGTGGCCTTTCTGGAGTTTGATTTGAGCCCGATTTGGCTCAAATAAAGCCCCGAGTTAGATAGAAATCTAGCACTAGGGGAGGGGAAGCGGATCAGACCTGATTCGTGACCTGGTATCGCGTAATCCGGCGGTTTGCCATGGCCGGGATCAAAGATTTTGGAGCCATGCCTCTTTTGGTCTTCAGTGCACGATGCCTCTTGAAATGTTGGTGGTTTTCTTCCTCTCACTGCTCTGAAGGTGTTAAAGAGGCTAATTGAGGCAAGGGGGGAGTTTCTTGAATTGCCATTAATGGCCATGAAGGAGGATTTCAGTTTCATATGGGGGGAAATGAATTGGGCATCAATGTGGTCGGGAGAAGGCTGGAAACTTCTCCACTCCCCAAGAGGAGATGAATGGTGTCATTATGGGAGGAGATGGGAGGTTTCCTCTTCCTCTCAATTAACTCCCCCTTCTCTCTCTCTCTCTTTCAAATTGGGTTTTCTCTCTCCTGATCGATTCTCTTGAAATTGAATGGCCTATTCAGTAACACCCAATCCCATTAGGTGGTGGACTACCTTAATTGGGTCTAGCCCAAGGGAATTGGGCTTGGTTAGGTCAACTTAGGTCATTTTGACCTAAATTTGAGGTAGAGTTGACTTTGGTCAATTTGACCATTTGGGTTGACCCCAATGGGTAGTTAGTCACCCATTGGCCTCTATTAAGGGTTAGGAAGGTCTAGGTATGATCAATTTGGCAAGGTGAGGGTTAATTGACCCTTAATAGACCACTTTGGCCAAAATAGGGTTATAGTTGACTTTGGTAAAATTGGCCAAATTGGAGGCCCCATGATGGGGCTTTTTGGTCCATTGGGTCCCTAGTATCCTTATAAGGGTAGGGACATGGTCACTTTGGCATGGTGGAGGCCAATTGGCCCTAATTAAGATACTTTGACCAATTTAGGGTTAGGGTTGACTTTGGTCAATTTGGCCTCTTTGGTTGACCCCAATGGGTCCCTGGTGCTCTAAGGGGACCCCTAATGTGTTTGGGATGTTATGGTGGGGTCAAAGGATCAAGGTGATGCCCTAAAGTCCAACCCTAGGGCTGGTATTTGGAAATTACTATTTGTAGACCACTTGGGTTTTCTCCTTCTTACCTAAGTTCACATGATCTTAAGCTCTTCCTATGGTTTTGTCATGACCTAGTCATGACAAAACCAACTTGGGGGTCTAGTTGTTTGGAGGATGTTACACTTAGTGCCTACAATCCTCATTGATTGCTGCAAGAGGATTAATTCTAAGAAGAACAATCTTCATCATCTTCTTCTTCTCCTTATTACTTTATTTTCTCACTTTATGTAAACTGAGTGAAGAGTCCTAAGAATTTCTCTTCAAAGGATTCAGTTTCTGGTTCAAGATCTCATCAACAAAAGATCTAGATTGGTTCAAGATCTTCTTATCAAAAGATCTAGTTTTTTTTTCAAGATCTCCTAATCAAATGATATAGTCTTTGTTCTAAGAGTCTCCTCAATAAAAGACTCAGATCCTGGTTCTAAGAGTCTCCTTATCAAAAGACTCAGACACTGTGATAGTGTATTCCTACCAAGGTGGTAGAAGAGTGGAGTACCCATATTTTGGGAAACAACTATAACTCTTGTCTCATCTGTGTTGTGTTAATTTTCTATGTTGTCCAATTTTTAGTTTTATTATTCTGTGTTTATTTTATTCTGGTTGGAATTTTGGATGCTCGGTAATTAGAACTGTTATTATTTTGTGCATATTTTATTGAAAAAAATTAAAACTCTATTCACCCCCCCCCCCCCCCCCCCCTCTAGAGAATACTTGGGGAGTCACTGTGCACTTTCAATAAAGGTAAAGAGATAAGAGCTTAAAGCTGAACCTTGATGTAAGCCAACAGTGATAGGGAATTCTTGTGTTAATCCTCCAAATGTCATCACCTACATTATCTCTAAGAAATTTTTCTTTTCTCGACATTATCTCTGATGAAATGGTGTCTAATTTCAATGTGCTTAGTCCTGCCATGTAATACATGGTTGGATGCAATAGAGATTGCACTTGAGCTATCACGGTAGATAGTCGATTTGCTAAAGTTATAACCATAATCAAGCAACTGATTTTACATCCATAGAATTGTGAACAACAACTCTCAGTTGAGATGTATTCTTCCTCAGTTGTAGATGTATATAAATAGTTATTTGTTCCTTAGTAAACCATGATATTAGTCTAGCCCCAAGAAATTGGCAAGTCCCTGAGGTGATTTTCCTATCCAGCTTACAACCTGGATAGTTTGTATCTGAGTAACCAGTTAGTTCAAAACCAGATTCTACAGGATACTTATGAAGGGGTGATCCTTTAGAATAACAAACTCTAGAGAAGATGGTACTGTCTCATTTTGTTGAATGACAAGAGCCACTTTTGGACCATCTTCTGTTGACCTTGAAGGTTGAGTCCTAGAAGCATAATGAGAGTTTTCAATCTTTGACATGTTTTCTTCATAATCACTGTCTTCTTCTTTGTGAGTGATGGATATAGGAGCCAATTGTGATTAAGTAGGAAAATTGGTAGAGCATAAAGCATCTTCACTCATTATCAATTGATCTCTCTTCTTAACAACTTATGCATGCATATCAGAACTAAGAGAAGAGTTTTTCCCTTCAAGAAATATGATAGTTTTATCAAAAGTAACATACATAGATTCTTCTATTTTAAGGTTCTTTTATTAAAGCATTTATAGGATTTGTTTGATATAAAGTATATTAAGAAGATACTGTGATCAACCGTCTTGTTCAATTTGGCAAGATGATTTTTGCCATTATTTAGAATGTAACGAATGCTTCCAAATATTTTAAAATAGGAAATGTTTGGAGCTTTTCCATTCATCAATTCATAAGGGGGTCTTTTCCTTAGACTTACGAATTAAGCTTTTGTTAAAAACATAGCAAGTTGTGTTGACTCCCTCTACCCAAAAATACATAGGTAACTTAGCCTTAGAGTAATGTTCTACATGATTCTATTATGGCTCTATTCTTTCTCTCAGCAACTCCATTTTATTATGGAGTTCTATTAACAAAGAAGTTATGTTTGATCCCTTCACATTCATAAAATTCACTCATCCTATGAGACTCAAACTCAGTGTCATGATCACTTCTGATCAAAACACCTAAAGTATTAAGTTCATTTTGAATTTGTTTAAGAAAATTTGTGAGGGTCTTGAAAGTATTAAACTTAGCTCTCAGAAAGAACACTCAAGTGAATCTAGAAAAGTCATTCACAATGACTAGAGAATAAGACTTTCCTCCTAAATTGTTGACAGAAATTTGTCCAAATAAGTCCATGTGGATTAATTATAAAATCCTTAGTGAATCACTTTTGTATGAATTTTTACAGGATGCTCTTGTTTGCTTTCATAATTAGCAAGTTGTACAAGGTTTTTCATTAGCATATTTACCTCCTGGCAACCCTCTTGCTAAGTTGTTTTTGGAAAGCATGGACATAGTTTTGAGGTTAAGATGTCCAAGCTTTTTATGCGACAATTAAGAATTAGTTATTTCGGAATTAAAAGGGTATATCTCAAATTGATTAGAAAGAAAATTAACAAGATATACATTAACTTTTATAATACTTGTTAGAGAAATATTAGCTGAATGATTGCATGATTTGGCATTTGTCATGTGTGATTAGGATGTGTTTCAATCCTTCAACATAAGCTACTTTGGGGAAGGTGATGGCACTAGCTTGAATCACCCTATAGCCTTCGGTTTTTCCACAATTAGAGCCACTAAACATCACCTTTGGGCCTATTTTATATTTAAAATCATCCAGCAAGCATTTTCTCCAGCTATATGTCTAGAGCATCCATTGTCTAGGTACCCCAGCTTGTTTGTTGCAAATCTAGACAAGTCCTGCAAGACAATTATTTGTTAAAGGGAACCCAGTTTACCTTGGGTCCATAGTTCTTATTGAATGTAGTAATGAAAATATAAGTTGGTATGTTCCTGGAGGTCAACCTAGAATAAGAGGTTGTTGGTTGATTGTACCAACAATTCTTCATGAAATGTCAGACCTTATGGAAGCAATAACATTCAAACATATTATATTTGCCTTTTTTATTAATCTGAATGTTGGAAGGAGTTGGCATAAAATATCTTTGTGAAATGCCAAAATTTCTGATATGTTTATTAGAAACCTTCATATAATGGTTAGAATGTCAAATAATAGTCGATGTACACTCAGTCATACGTCGATTTATATTCAACATAAATTCATATGTACGTCAATTTCCATTCGGCGTACGTCGATAAGAGTTCGGCGTACGTCGGTAAGAGTTCGGCGTACGTCGGTAAGAGTTCGGCGTACGTCGGTAAGAGTTCGGCGTACGTCAGTAAGAGTTCGGCGTACGTCGGTAAGAGTTCGGCGTACGTCGGTAAGAGTTCGGCGTACGTCGGTGTGAGTTCGGCGTACGTCGGTAAGAGTTCGGCGTACGTCGGTAAGAGTTCGACGTACGTCGATAAGAGTTCGACGTACGTCGATAAGAGTTCGACGCACGTTGAATCCTTTTCAGAAAACTTTGCTGAATTCTTCTGATGTGTATTGGTGGATCCCCCAAAATTCCTCATTGATCTAGGAGAATTGGGGTTTCCAAAACATATTTCTTCTTATTTTTCTTCTTCTTACGAGGACCTTTCCTTTTATCATTCTTTGAGGTGGAAGGACTATCTATTACAGATGTAATAGGTTCTTTTCCCTTTGCACTAATAAAGGTAATGTGATTCTTCCATGCAGGTGTATTGTAAGAATCCTTCTCATTAGAGATCTCAGCACCTAAACCCAAGTTGTTAAATCTCACAGTGAGATTTTCAGAATTGGATTTCAGTTGCTGACTTATTCCATTTAGACTGTCCTCAAATATTTTAGCTTTATCAACCTTTTCATTTATGTTTATGTTTTCTGTTCTCAGAGATTCTATTCCTTCTCTGATCTTTTCATTATCTATCTTTAATTGATAAATTTCATCTTGAGAAGTGCTTACTTCGTCTAACTTTTCTTTGAAGCTTAAGCTTTCTTCTCTAAGAGCTTTAATTTATTTTTCTGCATCAAGTTGATCTTGGCAGAATTCTTTAAATGCAATCTTAAATTCCTCAGAAGAGAAATCAAAATTATTTAAGCAACAATACCTCCATTAAACCCATCAATTCTTCATTAATAACTAATCCTTCAACATCAGAGGCTTTGATAGCAATAGATTTCTCCTTAGATGGAGTTTTCTCCTTTGCCTCATTATCTACTCTAGTCTTTAGGAGCATTTCATAAAAAAATATCTTTCTGAGGAGAGCATCAATAGTTATCTCCTTGTTGCATCTGGACTTCCAAATAGCCCGGATTATTGAATCCTAAGATCTTGGGAAACACATGAGAAAGTTATTAGTAATCTCAATGACTAGGATTTCTTTGTCAAGCCCTTTTAGCTCACTTACAATGATGATGAATCTTTGGTACATTTCAGCAACATTTTCTTCTTGAAATTCTCATATTGAGAAATCAATAGCAATTGTCATATTGAGAAATCAAGCCCTTTTAGCTCACTTACAATCCCTTTTAGCTCATCTTGAATCTTCTAGATGGAGTTTTCTCCTTCCCATCTTGAAATTCTCATACTGAGCTTTCTTGAATCTTCTTGAAATTCTCATATTGAGAAATTCTCAATGATGATGAATCTTTTGTCCTTTCTTTCATCAGAACTATCTTCAACAATTCTGGTAAGAGTATCTCATATTTCTTTTGTTGATTGACATTCAGTCACTTTTGGAATATGTCATCAGTCAATGTGGACATCAAGATGTTCATGGCTTTAGCATTATTGGATCTAGCTTTTCTTTCAGTTTCATTCCAATCAGCCTTAGGCTTAGGGACAATAAGCCCATTAGCATCTTTACTCGTGAGAATCATTGGACCTGTAATAACAGAGTCAAATATATCTTTATATAGAAAGTTTATATATAATTTTATTCTAGACTTTTATAGAGAAAATTTATCTAGATTACACATTGGTGTTCTAGAGATTGCATAGTCTCTAAATTGTGTAGAACTCATCATTATGTAAATAATCTCACAAGTAATCCTCAATCCATAGATCTTGTAATCAAGGTGTTAACCTTTTTATGATTAACTTTCCTCTTATACAAATTGAAAGTGAAGGAAAGGTATTGAGAATTACTCTAGAGGGGGTAAATAGAGTTTTAAAAATATTTTCTACAATCAATCACAGAACATGCCACAGTTAATCAAAGTTAAGTAATAAAAATAAAAAACACAGAGAGGTAAAAAAAACTATAGAGCAATGCTACCAGAAGACACGTTGGTAGGATTCTACTAATTAGTGTTGAGTCTTTTGTCATGGAGACTATTAGAACCAATATAACTGAATCTTTTGCTAAAAAGTTTCACAAAACCATCGAGCTTTTTGATAAGGAGACTCTTAGAACCAAAGCTGAATCTTTTAAAAAGGGATTTTAAAAACTCTTTTCTGGTTGGTATAAGTAGATTTTCCACAATGTATATCCTTTCTTCAATAAGCTCTGAATGGATCTTGATATGTGTATGCACTATGTGGATTCTTGATGATCAGCAACAACTCCTCTTGATTGAGAGTAGGATTCAATAGAGAATTGATGAATCTTGAATAAAGAGAAGAAGTGCCCTAAGAGAGATAGAGAGCAGAAGCCCGAAGAGAGGTCGAGAGAGGTCGAGAGAGGTCGAGAGAGGTCGAGAGAGATCGAGAGAGAGGTCGAGAGAGAGGGAGAGAGAGAGAGAGAGAGAGAGAGAGAGAGAGAGAGAGAGAGAGAGAGAGAGAGAGAGAGAGAGAGAGAGAGAGAGAGAAATGATTTGTGTGCTCCCCGTGCTTCTTGGGAAATAGAGAATTGTCCATTTGAAAGCATGACATATATAAGAAAACTGCTGCAAATAGAATCCTTCTTGATATGAGTCAATCACGTTAATGCCTTTCTTGAAAAGAATCATTAACGACTAGAATCGAATCTTAATCATAACCATAATTTGCTCATGAACCATCTTTAGAGGAGATAGAGAGAAATCGACATAAGGTTACTTAACCGTCGAATACTACTCAATGTCCGATGAAATATTGATAAGAGTGAATTTAATATAAGTTGAATAGTCGAGCTCTGAGCATACTTGCTTTAACCGGAGAATTTGACGAAAGGAAGTAGTCGAGCTTTCGACACGCGTCAATTACTTCTCGACGCATGCAATTAACTTAAGTCAACTGAGCTTCTTGAAAACATTGAAGTCTTTGACAGTCTGGATCCCTAATCACTTAGACAACATAGACATAAACATATTGTCTTTCTTTACAAACTTAGGCAATTCCTAGATCGCTTGGATAATATGTTATATCAAATTAAAAGATTTTTCCCAACAGTTACTCCAACCTATAAAAAAAATGAAACAATAACTACGCTATCTAAACACCGGGGATATAATTTCGTAGAGACATCGACCCTTTCTTGTATGGGGGTAAGAATAATGATGGCAATTTGTCAATGAAGAAATTTTCAAGCTGGTGAAGCTAAAATTTGTCGTATCAATTAACAACAATGTATACAATAATATATTTGTCTATCTTATCTTTTAACTTTATACTTCCCATATTTACATGTTAAATAACAATGTCCCTTTCTCTCCCAATTTTCCTCTCTCCTCTCTGTTGAATTTTGCATGACAACTACGCCAATCTAGTAAAACATGACAGATTTTCGGTCAATCAGGCTCAGCCGTCGTGCTCGGATTAACCGTACAAATCAAACTGGTTCAAGCTGGTTCATCTGGTTTGATCCTGATCCAACATGTTAACCTTATCAATGCCGTTAGTCTTCCTCTTCTCCAATCCTAATATAAGTATAACTTGGGTCAGCTCTGCTACTTCCAAATGCCTGCAACACTGTAAAGAGAGCTTACTAGTACATACAAAAATCAAAGTTGATGTAGTTCAAAGATTCAAATTCCGTAAAACTCCTTTACGAAAATATCAAAAGTGAAAATGTGCGCCTCATTGGAAAGAAAAATGAGACAAATTCGTTCAATGTAATGAAGCGGCTTGATCCAACAATTGCTAATGAAAAAAATGCTCACTGCTCACCTAAATTGAAGAGGTAGCACTCTTTCTGCAACCACACCAGATGTCAGCTCCACTCATCTTTCTCGCCATTGTTTGAGATGAATCAGATGAAGTTGTAGAAGCTAAGGTAGTCACTAGAGTTCAGTTGAAGCTCGACATCTCTTTCAAGTACTCCTCCAAGGAGGTTTCTGAGGTTGCGCGGCCAAAGGAATGGGCTCTGCTGCTGAGAGAAAGATCGTCGTCCTCGTGAATTCCAAGCAGGGCTAAGTTGATGTGGGATTGGATGTTTGAATATTTTGTTGCTGACTCATAGTCAATGTCATCAGGTGCCATTGAAGCACCTAACTCTACGTTTGCCCACTTAACAGCTTCATCATCTCCCTTAAGAAGTTTCATGATCTGTAAATTTGTGTTTATAGCATGCATTGAACAGTTCTTAAGAATGAAAAGTTTGGGTCTTACTTATTAACTTACACGAGCTATATTGGGTCGATGTCTAGGAGCTGGCCTGATGCAAAGGAAAGCAGCAAGACACATCCTTTCCATTTCATCCGTGTTAAAATTTTCACCCAAGCTTGAATCCAGCACTTGCTCGAGTTTCCAATCTCTCAGATTAGGCTTTGCCTGTAATCAAGATTATATCAATCAATCAAATATTATTTTATTTTTTGTGTTTATGGTACCGAACCAGTTGGCTATGAAACTATTTCAAATTATTTCGATTTTTCATGGGAAAAGTGTTGGTTTTTTAATGAATAATTTGGTAAGGATAAAAACATGATTGAAGTGGATAATTTATAATTCTCAATAAATTTAACAATTGAGCCAGATTTAGGTCTGAAATAAAATTTCTATGAATAAGAACATAGTAATGCATCCATGGAGATAAGTTTTTCACAGTTGAGCTCGTCGGATTAAGATTTTTGAAATTTCTAGTTTTCTAGAAATTGGAGAGGTATAGAAGGGAACTTTTAACATATTTAACAGAGAATTGGGAGTAGAAGAAAAAAAAATTTACTTGATAAAATTATGAAGTGGATAATTTTGGTGTTAGTTTAGCACACTTCTTTATCAATTAATGGTAGCTGATGAGGCCAAAGAACATATAAAATACATAAGACAACATGAGATTTCTAATGTGAGAGTGGCTATCTAACAATCCCTAGGAACACGAGGATATCGGGGATTGGTGAGAGGGATGCAGGCCAAGCCTACTTTAATACAATATTAGAATCAAAACATTCAAACCAAAATTAATCGGTGTTGGGTAAAGAGGTCCAAGAACATATCAAGAAGACAATGCAACATTAGATTTGTGAAATTTTCTAGATCGATGGAACACTGAGACAAGCACACCAAGGATGAACAAAAAAACACTTATTTATTGCTTGACAAGTTGTTTACAACAATTACAAATGAAGCAGGCTGAATACAAGTCACATACAACTTGATTCACAACAGCCGAGAATAAGAAATAACAACAGGTCGCAGAACAGAGTCCGCTTCTCCACAGCTCGTTAACGCTCGGCGTTGTCGCTAACGCCGGCGTTGACTCAGACCGCACGAGCTCGCTGCGAGCACACCCTCTTGACGAGACCGCAGATGCAGACCGCCACCTCACACAAGTCGCTAACGCCCCGCGTTGTCGCTAACGCCGGCGTTGACTCGCGATCTTGCACAGCTCGCAACTCCTGCTCCAGGTCGCCCAGAACTCACTCCGAGTTCACTCACACTTAAGACCGCCCGGTCAGACCGCCCAAGCTCTCCTCCGAACTCACTCCAAGTTCGCTCTTACTTGAGATCGCCAATAGAGACCGCACAAATCGTCTCTTGTCTCTGATATACTCTGTGGGGGGATTGCCCCCCCCCCCCCCTATTTATAGAATCCGGAGCCGCCACCAAAAGGCGGGGCTAACGCCGGCGTTGACTCTAACGCCGGGCGTTAGCTCACTTCACAAATTCTAACACTCCCCCTTGAAGTGAGCTCCGTCAACCACTCCGAGCAGCGAGCGAAGCCTCCTGAACGGCCCCGCAGATAGGGGCTTTGTGAAGATATCCGCTATGTTGTCTTCGCTCCGCACATGCTCCACCGCAATCAAGCCACCCAACACTTTCTCTCTGATGAAGTGATGCTCGATCTCTATATGCTTTGTTCTCGCGTGACAGACTGGATTGGTTACCAGTTTCAGGGCGCTCTCGTTGTCACCGGAAGAACAGTTGGTCCGCTGACCTTCTCGTCCACGTCTTCCACCAGCCTCCTCAGCCAGACACACTCCTGGGCTGCTAAGCACGATGCCTTGTACTCAGCCTCTGTGGTGGATAAGGAGAAAGAATCATGCTTCTTGCTACACCACGAGATAGCAGCAGCTCCACATAGAAACACATGACCTGAAGTCGACTTGCGATCATCAGCGTCACCACCGTAGTCTGCATCTGTGTACCCATGCAGCTTGAAGTCAGACTTCTCTCCATAGGACAACCCCATCTCAAGGGTCACCTTCACGTACTTCAGAATTCCTTTAGCTGCCTCCAGATGAGGCTTCCGCGGCTCCTGCATATACCGACTAACTCGGCCGACAGCAAAAGCTATGTCCGGCCTCGTGATAGTCAGGTAGATTAAACTCCCCATCAGTGCCCGGAAGATCTTCAGATCAGAAAGAATCCTCCCTTCTTCCTTCCGAAGCTTCAGCCCAACCTCCAGTGGAACAGAGCTGCTCTTCCCCTCCTTCATGCCGAATCTTTCGACGATCTTCTCAGCGTAAGCCCTCTGGGAAACGAACAGTCCACCACTTCTCTTCTCTACCTGAAGTCCGAGGAAATGATGCAGTTCACCAAGATCCTTCATCTCAAAACGGATAGATAACTGCTGTCTCAGCGTCGCGACCTCTTCACTGTTGTTTCCGGTCACGATCATGTCGTCGACGTACAGCAGCACCAACACATGAAGATCTCCACTCTTCTTCACGAACATGCTAGAGTCCGAGTCTGAGGCATTATAACCACAGAACTGCAGGTACTCTGCAATCTTCCCATACCAGGCTCTCGGCGCCTGTTTCAACCCGTAGAGGGCCTTCTTCAGCTTGCACATATGATGTGGGTGTGACTTGGACACGTATCCAAGTGGTTGCACCATGAATATGTCCTTGTCAATCTCTCCGTACAAAAACGCGTTCTTCACATCAAGCTGCCACAGCCTCCACCCTCGGCACGCCGCAAGAGCTATGACCGTCCTCACCGACGTCATCTTCCCCACAGGACTAAATGTCTCCTCATAGTCCTCACCATAGGATTGCGAGAAACCTCGAGCGACAAGCCTAGCCTTGTACCGCTCTACTCCTCCGTCAACTTTCTTCTTCACCTTGTACACTCACTTGCAGGTGACAGACTTGATGCCCTCCACCATGGGAACAAGGTCCCATGTCTCATTTTTCTTCAAGGCCTGCATCTCCTCATCCATGGCCACGTCCCACTCCTTAGTGCCAACAACATCTTCAAAGCGGGCAGGTTCCCTCTCGTCGAGTGGTCCTGCGAAGAAGCAAGAGACCAAACTCACGAAGTTCCCCTCCTTATAGCGAGAAGGCGGGACGATGGTCTGCTTCGACCTTCTCAAGGCTTGGCCACTATCTACCGCTCCGGTAGACACCTCCTCTACAACTCTTCTCTCATCATCTCTTGGAGCACTGCTCCCCCTGCTTCTCGAACTCGAAGCTCCCCCTGAGCCAGATGGCGATGGGGCACTGGGAGATAGCTCCAACTCCACAGTAGAGTCCTCAGTGACCCTCTCTTCACACCTACTAGAACCTCCACTCTCCGGCAGCACCACAGTAGAGACTCCCTGATACGAGATCAGTTCGTCAAACACCACGTCGTGCGAGACGACGAACTTGTAAGTCTGCGGATTCATGCACTTCCACCCCTTCTTCCGCTCGTCGTAGCCGATGAAGACACACTTTCTTGCTTTCGGCTCCAACTTAGTTCTCTCAGCCTCCGGAACATGCACGAAGCAGGTAGAGCCAAACACCCTCATGTAACTCACATTTGGCTTCTCCCTGAACATGAGTTGGTGTGGAGACACCATCATGTTAGGACTCAGAGGTAGCCGGTTGATCACATAGGTGGCACACGTCATTCCCTCCGCCCACAAGGCCTTGGGAATCCCCTTGGCATGCAGCCAACTCCTGGTAGTCTCCACCAGATGGCGGATCTTCCTCTCTGCGACCCCATTTTGCTGAGGGGTGTGGGCGCAGGAGAGCTCTCGCCGAATGTCGTTTTTCCTGCAGAAAGAAGCAAACGAGTTAGAGGTAAACTCCCCCCCATTATCACTTCGCAGCTTCTTCACCCTCAGGTTCAGCCTCCCCTCCACAAGTTCCTTCCACTCTTGGAACTTCTCAAACACCTCTGCCTTCTCTCTCAAGAAGTAAACCCACGTGTAGCGGGTATAGTCATCCACCAGAACCAGCGCATACTTATTTACTCCATAAGTCAGGGTGGCGCACGGCCCCATCACATCAGCGTGTACGCACTCAAGAGGTGTCTTACACCTTGTCTTCGACTTGTCAAATGGAAGTCGATGTGACTTACCATATTGACAGCCATCGCATACATGGCCGTCGCCGCAAGAAAAGAGATTAGGCAGACCGCTCACCAGACCCTTTGCAGCCATCATCTTCAACTTGTCCATCCCCACATGACCTAGCCTCTCATGCCAGATCGCAGAGCTATCATTCGTCTTCAGCTTGTCCACATAGGCATTTGCAGACAGGACATACAAATCCTTCACCCTTCTCCCGGTGAGTATGATGTCAGCATCAGCAGACGACAAGTTCTTCAGAAACTTCACCTCCTTCGGTCCAAACAGCACGTGGTATTCTGCATCCACTGCATTTGCAACCGAGAAGAGATTTTTCTTCATGCCCGGCACATGATACACGCTCTTCAGTATTACAGGCTTCTCTTCACTTCCCAGGGACACCATCCCTTCTTGCTCCACAGGATGCACCGTATCATCCGCAGTGATGATAGAATCCGATCCTCCGTATGCCTTCAAGGAGGCAAACTTAGACACGTCTCCAGTGAGATGGTGCCCGCAACCGGAATCCACTATCCAGTCGTTCTCAAAGTTCACGGAGGCTAAGACATCAACAGACGTTGCCGTCATCTCAGCCAGGAAGCAGTTGTCTCCGCCTTCACCACCTTGGTGACCTCCACCTCTCGCTCCAGTGGCCTCATTCCTTCTCAGCAACATGACCGGCCTTCAGATTAGACCGGCAGTCCTTTGTCATGTGCTCGTACTTCTTACAGGCAAAACAAAGAGATCTCCCCCTCTCATCACGAGCAGGGAGGAACTTCCCCTTATCACTTTGAGAGGACGTTGAGGGTCTATCTCCGAAATTCTTCTTCTTCTTGTCCCAGGTCTTCTTCTTGCCTGAGAACAACACCTCACTATCTCCCCCTGAGATAGACACTCCCGTCATCTGCTTCGGCAGGCTCTCCTGTGACGATAGCAGGTTCTCCAGCTCTAGTAAGGAGGGCTGAGTAGCCCATCCTTGCACAGAAGTAACAAACGGAACATACTCCTTCCGCAAGCCTCTGAGTATATGCCTCTTCAACTTTGCCTCTGAGATCGGCTCATCAGGATCCAAAGCCGAGATCTCCGCACACAGATTCTTCACCTTCAGGAAGAAGGTGAATATCGACAACTCTCCTTGAGTGGACTTCGCCAACTCATTCTCCAGGAACTGTAGTCGCGCTACATTCTTCTTGTTAAACAACCCATCAAGGGCTCTCCAGATCTCTGACGCTGACTTGCACCCCATGTGTGGTCAAACAAGTCAGGAGCAATAGCTCTCTTCAAGGTGAACTCCGCTTTGGCGTTTGTCTTCCTCCAAGCTCTCACAGCTGGACCATTGTCTCCGGCAGCTACAACTTCCTCTTCCTCCAACGACCTCCCATAGGTCCTCTCCAAGCAGGTAACACTCCATACAAGACTTCCACTTCTTGTAATTCGTCTGAGTGAGTAACTCAATACCAAGACCTCTCGCATAGCCTCCTCCGCCATCCATCTTGGTTGTTCAGTGCTTGTTCCAACCTAGCTCTGATACCATGTGAAATTTTCTAGATCGATGGAACACTGAGACAAGCACACCAAGGATGAACAAAAAAATACTTCCTTATTGCTTGACAAGTTGTTTACAACAATTACAAATGAAGCAGGCTGAATACAAGTCGCATACAACTTGATTCACAACAGCCGAGAATAAGAAATAACAACAGGTCGCAGAACAGAGTCCGCTTCTCCACAGCTCGTTAACGCCCGGCGTTGACTCAGACCGCACGAGCTCGCTGCGAGCATACCCTCTTGACGAGACCGCAGATGCAGACCGCCACCTCACACAAGTCGCTAACGCCCCGCGTTGTCGCTAACACCGGTGTTGACTCGCAATCTTGCACAGCTCGCAACTCCTGCTCCAGGTCGCCCAGAACTCACTCCGAGTTCACTCACACTTGAGACCACCCGGTCAGACCGCCCAAGCTCTCCTCCGAACTCACTCCAAGTTCGCTCTTACTTGAGATCGCCAATAGAGACCGCACAAATCGCCTCTTGTCTCTGATATACTCTGTGGGGGGATTGCCCCCCTATTTATAGAATCCGGAGCCGCCACCAAAAGGCGGAGCTAACGCTGGCGTTGACTCTAACGCCGGGCGTTAGCTCACTTCACAAATTCTAACAAGATTCTCAACTTGGAATTATCCAACAAACTTGTTTTCTCTTAAGTTTGTCTTGATTCTCTTTTGTAAGCATTAGGGTATGCTCGATTCTCTCATCTCCTACATAGACATAGGCTTATATTACCAAACCACATTGATCTAGTCTTTCCCGGTGCACTTGGACTTTATTTAAGATTAACTCTCAAGGGAGATTTGGGTAATTAATAGTTAACTTTGTGTACATCATACTTCACTCCTTAACACGTGCTTCCGCATTCAGATAGGTGTAAATGCCATAAAAAGTATAGTTGAACACTTTAATTACCCACAGGACCAGGCTCTCCTCGCCTTTGGGACAATCAGAACAGACTGGCTTCCTTCCTGAGAGAAGCTCAAGAAGAACAACCCCAAAAGCATAAACATCTACCTTCTCATCTATTTTACCATAGGTGAAGCATTCCGGTGCGAGGTACCTACCAAGTGATACCAATGATTGCTTTAGACAAAGGAGAGCATATTCGAGATAGACTAAGGCTCTATTTAAGAGGTCTATTGTGTTTGACCAGTGGCGGTGTGAAACTGCGGTAGTAAACGCAATCGTGACATTTTACGCACGTTTCAAACTTTCGTGGCATAGTTTCTGGCCCAAACACCATTTCTTTGGAGTCGGGGCATTCGCTACCGCTAAAGCTAAACCACATATGGGTTACCATGGAAGTGTTTTGGCCCAAACAACAGGTTTGGGGAAACAGCATTCGCGGCTGCAGCGATCTTAGCACCACTGCGTTCACAACCATTGCGTTCACAACATCCACTGTTCTCCCAAAGTTCTCTCAAATAGAGCCCAAAACAAACAATGCAACCACTTCACATACCCAAATGTTCCTTCCAAATCAGTACATGTCGTGTTTTGTATGGACGATGAAGCTAATTGCGCTAGTCCGAAATCAGATAGCTAAAGCATGCAAACAAAAGGATTTAGCTCTTAAGAATGTGACAAGAATTCAGAAGAAAATTCCCTTCAATGAATATAGCATCAAAGTACCCGTGGTTCAAAGTCATCAGATAAGAGGATATTTGAGGATTTCACATCCCTATGGATGATTACTGGCTCTGTACTGCTGTTGTCATGTAAATATTCCAATGCTTCTGCCACCCCAACTGCAATCTTATACCTTCTATCCCAGCAAAGACCTAAGAACATGGACTAAGAAATAAGAATTGAATACTAAAATAAATTCAAATTTTAAACTGCACAGACTGATTTTAATAAGAGTGCCAATGGATACCATGAAGATTGTCTTCTAAGCTACCCCTTGACAAGAAATCATATATCAGCATAAGATAGTCATTCTCAAAGCAAAATCCAGTAAGGGAGATGATGTTCTTATGGAGCAAGTTTGACATAATCTCAATTTCTGTGATGAAATTCTTAAGCAAATCATCTGAGGGTTGCAATATCTTCACAGCAAGTTCTGTATTATCAGTGAGGCGTCCTTTATAAACCCTGCTGTTGCCTCCTTTTCCAATGATATTCTCTACAGTGATTTGAGACTTCATATCAGAATCAAACGTATATATCAAGTGGCACATAAGAAAGAACCAAGTAAACAGAAAGTCAACCAGAAGAGAAGTTAGATGTTGCCTGCTCAAGTTCCTTCAAGCT
Organism: Dactylorhiza incarnata; assembly: GCA_033032865.1. NCBI lineage: Eukaryota > Viridiplantae > Streptophyta > Magnoliopsida > Asparagales > Orchidaceae > Dactylorhiza > Dactylorhiza incarnata. The sequence continues at coordinate 5,680,903 of JAWHQI010000120.1, read as the reverse complement.
GAACAGCCTGCAGATAGATGAATACTTCTCCTGAAGAGACAACAACTCCTTGGAAATTACAGGAGATATAGATTCAACCACTCCATTGCAATCAAATTTGGAAACTGAATGCTGAGTAGGATGTTTCATAGTCAATTGAACCACAGAAGCATCCTTTTTGTTTTCATGAGAAGACGACTTCTTTCGGCTCAGAAAAACCCAGTGAAGAAGAGGCCATCCACGTCTTCTATGAGCAGATTCCCTAATATGCTCATGATCCTTCATTGAAACTGCATTATAAGACCCCTCCCCAGATTCAGAGAGGGTGTGAGAATTCCCATCGGAGGAAGGAGAGCGCAGGGGCTCAAAAACAGAATCCTGAGCTGGAAAATTCTCATTCTTTACCAAATAGAATCTGGAAGACAAATTAGCAGCATAGCTGTAGAGCCGGTCACAACTCAATCTGGCTACTGATCCAGAAGGCAAGCAACGGAAGGAACGCCTTGCAGGTTCATCTGCAGCCTTTCCAGTTCGGCCAATATTGATCTTGCAAGACCTCACAAACTCACTTCCAAAGAATACTTCATCCTCTTTACTGTTTCCTGCAACCAAACTGAAACTTTGAATTCCTTTCAGAAGTAAAATGGAGAATTAACAACAGCAGTTCAGAGAGAAATCAACCTGCAGCTTCTTTCTGATAAATTATATTTCCATTGTTCACACCCAGCACCAAGCAACCGCCAGAAACTTTCTTCGCGCAGTATTTCGCAACAGTGACAGAATAGTAACTGCGAATTTGGGCAAGAGTAGGTTTAATAGACCAATCGATAAAGGGAAATGGACCAAAAAGAGAAATTTGGAAGATAAAAGATTACTTTAGCCCTTGGGTGTTCTTGGAAATCCCAACTATGAGTTTGGAGGCAGAAACCGAGCTCGCTTCCTGAGCCAAAACCCTCCGAATAGAAGATCCCCGGCTTATCTTTAGCTTGAGATCGATCTAAACAAACATCAAGAACGAGAAACATTCTAGTTCATGAAAAAGAAAGCAAATATCTCCTATATAGAATACAGTGAAACGGCAACCAACCTGCTTTAGGTTACAGAAACCCTCGTATGTAGCCAGCAAGGCATTGAGTTCCTTCTCGACGGAGATAAAAGAAGAAGATTCGACATACGAATTTCGGTTATCGATCGAATCGCCGGCGGAGGATCGAATAACATGTAGCGCGATGACGCGATCACCACATTGCGCGACATTAACAAGAGCCCACGTCAATAGCTCCCTGATTCCGGCGTCCAACTTTATTCCGACCACCACCGTCCTCCCTTCGTCGCCCTCCGCCTCTTTGTCTACTCTCGCAGCTTCATCTGTTAGAAACTTCATCACCTCCCAGTTTCACCTTCCTCCCCTGTTCTACTTCTCTTCGTCCAGTTCAGACCTCCAGGAGAGAAGGTCTCCCTTTGAGGACTCCCTTCTCGTTATCAATGGCGTTCATTATCTCCTCCCAATTAGCCGGCCAGCTTTTTGCTCGTTCGAATGCTGTCATATGCCTTGTTTATAACGTATCGTTTTTTTAAGCCTAAGTCGCATCATTAGATACAAAAATTATTAATGATAAATAATAAATGATAATTTCCGCTCTTCACCGTAAACGCAGTGCCAAACGCTAATTTTTCAAGGACGGTTGAGGAAGATGCCGATGTTTTCCGCTTCATTATCAATGTTAGCCAATCCTCCTGGGCAACCCGCAATTCGCAAGCGGTGCCTGATTTTTCTTCCTCAGTTGTAGCACGGGCGTGCGATCGAAGCCCTCTTCTCCCGTCGATCGCCGGCTCCGTGATCTTCTTCAACGCCGCTCCTCCCTCTTCTATGACGCTTCTCCACCCTCTTCTCTGACGACATCTCTCCTCCTACGACGATGCAGCTTTTCGCACTGGAGGACTTTGACTGTCGGATAAAAAAGTTATGATTGTTGGAAGTTCAGATGTTTGTCAATAGATGGAGGACTCTGAGACCCCCTCGAAAAGATATTATGGGTCAAAATCCGACGGTCAGATCAAAAATAATGGTTGTTAGAAGTTCGGTTGTTCGTCAATGGATGGATGACTCTGAGGCCTTCTCGAAAAGGTATTATGGGCCAAAATTCGATAGTCAGATCAAAAGTTATGATTGTTTGAAGTTGAGATGTTCGCCAATGGATGAAGGACTCTCAGACCTTCTCGAAAAAGTATCATAGGTCAAAATTCGACGATCGGATCTTAAGTTATGACTACTGGAAGTCGAATGTTCGTCAAAGGATGGAGGACGTTGGGACCTTCTCGAAAAGGTATCATGGGCCAAAATTCGATGAGCTGATCAAAAGTATTGGTTGTTGGAAGTTCAGATATTCGCAAATGGATGGAAGACAATGAGACCTTCTCGAAAAGTATTATGGGCCAATATACGACGATCAGATCAATAGTTAAGGTTGTTGGAAGTTTGGATGTTCGTCAATGGATGGAGGACTCTCGGACCCTCTCGAAAAATATTATGGGACATTATCTGAAGGCATGATCAAAAACTATGGTTGTTAGAAGTTTGGATTTCGTCAATGGATGGAGGACTCTGAGACCTTCTCGAAAACGTATTATGGGCCAAAATTCGATTATTTGATCAAAAGTTATGGCTATTGAAAATTTGGATGTTCGCCAAAAGATGGAGGACTCTGAGACTTTTTCAAAAAGGTATTATGGTCTAAAATCCACTGAGCTGGTCAAAAAGTATGGTTGCTAGAAGTTCGGATGTTCGCCAATGGATAGAGGATTTTGAGACCTTCGCGAAAAGGTATTATGGGTCAAAATACGACGGTCGATTCAAAAGTAATTGTTGTTGGAAGTTTGAATGTTCGTCAATGGATGGAGGACTCCGAGACCTTCTCTAAAAGGTATTATGTGCCAAAATTCAATGGTCAGATCAAAATTTATGTCTATTGGAAGTTCGGATGTTCGTCAATGGATGGAGTACTCTGATACCTTCTCGAAAAGATATTATGAGCCAAAATACAATGGTCGGATCAAAAGTTATGACTGTTAAAAGTTCGAATGTTCGCCAATGGATAGAGAACTCTTTGACCTTTTCAAAAAAGTAATATGGGCAAAATTCTGACGGTCGGATCAAAAGTTATGACTTTTTGAAGTTTGAATAATCGTCAATGGATATAGGACTTTGAGACCTTCTTGAAAAAGTATTATGGGTCAAAATCTGACAGTTTGATCAAAAGTTATGGTTGTTGGAAGGTGAGATGTTCGTCAATGGATTGAGGACTCTGAGACCTTCTCAAAAAGTTATTATGGGCCAAAATTCGACGGTCGAATCAAGAGTTATGGATGTTGGAAGTTCAGATGTTCGTCAATGGATGAAGAATTGTGAGACCTTATCAAAATGGTATCTCTTTCAGCATTAACTTCTCGCGGTCAATGAGTTGTGAAGACATAATCATAGGTAACTTAGAGTCTTTTTTAGAAAAACATATTCTAATTATTCAGGAAGTTTCTTCAACTTCAAAGTAGGTGGATCTTTAATGGATATTTTAGGAAGAATATTAGATGTTAAATTATATAAACTTGGTAGTGTAAAGTTTCGAATCATAGTTGGTGTTAAATCAAAATTTATGGTTATTAGATGTTCGGATGTTCGTTAATGGATGGAGAACTCTGAGACCTTCTCAAAAAGGTATTATGGATCAAAAGTTATGGGTGTTGGCAGTTCGAATGTTCGCCAATGGATGGAGGATAGTAAGACCTTCTTGAAAAGTGTTATGGGTCTAAATTTAATGGTCAGATCAAAAGTTATAGTTGTTGGAAGTTCTGATGTTCGACAATGGATGTAGGACCCTTAGAATTTCTTGAAAAGGTATTATGGGTCAAAATTCATCGATCAGATCAAAAGTTATGGCTATTGGAAGTTCGGATGTTCGACAATGGATGGAGGACTATGAGACCTTCTCAAAACGATATTATGGGACAAAATTCGACGGCCAGATCAAAAGTTATAGCTGTTAAAAGTTCGGATATTCGCCAATGAATGGAGGACTCTGAGACCTTTTAGAAAAGGTATTCTTGGTCAAAAGTCCGATAGTCGAATCAAAAGTTATGATTTTTGGAAGTTCGGATATTCGCCGATGGATATAGGACTCTCTTACACCTTCTCAAAAAGGCGTTATGGGCCAAAATCTGATGGTAAGAACAAAGGTTGTGGTAGTTGAAGTTTGGATGCTCGTCAATGGATAAAGTGCTCTGAGACCTTCATGAAAAGGTATTGTGTGTCAAAATCCGACGGTCGGATCAAAAGTGTTGGTTGTTTGAAGTTTGGATGGTCGCCAATGTATGGAAGACTCTAAGAAATTCTCGAAAACACGTTTTAATTAGCATAAAATACATTTTAATTATTAAAAAACTAAATAATTATTATTAAAAAATTCTTCTTACAAACAGAAAAACTTAATTTTTTTTAAACACTTAAATAAATTTTTCAACCCGTCTACGATTTTTTTATTTTATTTCCTTCAGCTTCATTTCCGCTATAAATATTTCAATACAGGAGGAAACCCACATCCTACTCCTTTCATACACTTCTATCAGCTCCCTCCCCGCCCAACTTCCCCCTCCACACGTCGCAGGCCTTCTCCCCCATTCATGCAACCTGCAACCTCCAATCACAGCGTAGTCAGTCTCTCTTTCTTTCTCTTTCACACACACTCTCTCTACCAACACGGTGACACCCAACCAACACTTAACCTGTTTGAAGATCGAGCTTTACTTTCTCCAACCTCGATGTACGAATTCTTCTTTCAGTGGAGGAAAAAACGAAGACTCTCACGCTCAGATTTTTCAGTAGGAGAAAGAAGATGATCAAAAAGACACTCACTGAAAGTTTTTTAAATACAAGCAGTCATTCATACATATTCAAAGGCCACTAAAACTAACAGTTACATAACTACAAACCCTGATATTAAAAACAGTTCAAAACTGTTAATAATAAAAATAGAAAGTTTTAAGGCCCTTGTCAGATGCTCCTAGGCTAGTACTGTGTTGCACTTTGAGACTCACTTCACTCAAGAGACTTCGTCATGCCCTGGTAAGCCCATGGTGGATCCCATGGACCTTAAGGAAAGTCACTTTTCTCCCAGTGACTAGGCAAGTCTACCTAAGGCTGACTTGGTCAACCTTAGATCTGTCTTGAGATTTTGAGTGCCCTAGTGACTAATTTATGGATCCAAGTCATGTAGTGACTTGTGATTCACCCTTCCTAGCTCATAATTACCTAAGAGCCCCTTAGGGTAGTTTAATCAAATCAAGGGCAACCCCTAGGATTGATTTGACCAACTTGAATTTGAATTAATGTTTAGAATTTCCCTAGCTAAACAATCTTCTAAGCTTTTACTAGGCTCATTTGAACCTCATGTTGACTTAGACTTGACTCACCAACCACCTCACTCCTCACTTAGCCCTGCCATGTCAACAAAAGATAAAGATTTGACCAGAAAAAAATCAAAACCTGGCACCAAGGAGACTTGACCGATCTTTCCTTCTCTTCCCTTGCCTTGATAGGTGGGCCCTGGCCTCACCATTAATGAGGAGTCTTCCCTCTTCAATGGGGAGCTGGTTGGGAACACCAAGAGGTGCTTTGGATGCCCAACCGGACACCGACACCTCCGTAAATGAGGTCCAAGGGGAATGAACCCCTTCAACCCTATTTTACCCCTCAAAGCATTTTTTTGGTCCTTACCATCATTGTGACCCAGAACAAAATGAGAGAGACCACTGGAGATCGCCTACGACGACTAGAGAAGCAAGAGAAGGATTTTCACCATCGCACTGCCACCATGTCCCCGAACCTCCGTTAAGCACCCTCAGTTCTCCTATGGTAACCCTTTAAGCTCTCTCTATGTCTAGATCTAGTAGATGTTTAGTGCTCCTCACTCTGGCCACCAGAGTGGTGTTTCCTGGACACCTTATCCTCGGGCCACCGCCAAGAGAGTGATTGCACTGCATACCAATTATGGATTCAGTGGAGGGCATCCCTTAGACAGGAAATGACTCTTAGTCCTCCCTGGAGGTTCTTGAGGTGGTTGTCATTGCCAGAGAAGATGATCTCCAACGACAACAACACAATTTTAGGTTATTCTTAGTTTTTTCGGTGACTACCGGTGGTGGCCGGCCACCAGACTGCCACCCAGATGACAGCCTTCCTCCGACGAGTCGATTGGTGGTGGAGCCCCATCCTAGGGTCACTGGAGAGGAGTAGTAACCATTTTGAAATGCTCTATGTGACGGTTTTGCCGACGAAACATGCAGACCGTTAGATCTGCGTAGAAGGCTAAATCTGAGATGTCTAGATCCTCGACAATAATTGTCTTTCCTCACATCATATCTAACAGTTCGATTCGTTGTGAGCATGGTAAGAGTTTGGGTGAAGAACAATCAGGCCCGTTAGATCAACGTTTAGATTTGCGCTAGCCACTATTCGCACACCATCATATGAAATTAATTCACTACTTGCGTGACACAAATGTGGTTTAATACCAGTCTCATTAAACTAAGAAATTGAGGACCTTTAGATCAGTTTCTTAACTTGTGGTCAACATGGAAGTTATAGAGGACAGAGAGCTTTTCTCAAAATGTGGTGTCCCCGCTCCTCTCAAAATGTGGTGTCCCCGCTCCTGGTGACACTTATAGCTTTCAGAATCTCTGTTCAAAATGAGGGTATTCCAAACTTTGGTATTTTAAATAAGTTATATATTTCTCTGGAAATTGATTATCATGACCCCAAATTTGGCTTGTGAGTTATTCATGTACATATGAAACCTTTGTTGAAGACTTGAATTTTTCAGTGAAATTTTGTCCTAGATTTTTGTAATTATTTTGGCATATTATAATGATTAAATAAATGAAATTAAGTGAGCCTCCACTGAATATTAGAAACCAAATTTTGGTGGTTTCTTGGGACTGTCATGAGGCCTCTGTGACCAAAAGCTAGTGTCATTTGGATTTCAGAATATCTATTTATCACTTAATCAAGTTGTGACCCTATTTGTCACATCAAATATAGGCAAAATAAATTTTCTAAATCATTCCCAATTTATGAAGGATTAAAATGTGAGATGTTTATCGAGACTTAGTTAGCTTATAAACTTTTTATGATTCAAAATTGAGGACATTTGGATGAAGCATTTGCAAGATTTAATTTTGAAATTCATAGTGAATTTGTGTCACGCCTAACTTAGGGAAACAATATAATATGAATATTTCACACACCTTAATGTTTTGCCTTCTGATTTTCAGTATGAGGGTTCTCTGGAAATTAGAGAACAACCACCCATATTTTGGTAAATTTTCAATAACATTGGACCTAAGTTTTAATTGTTATTATCTCTTAATAAAGTTGTCATGTTTATGAAATATTTTGCAAATCACCAATCATCTTGATTTCAAATATTGATGGTTGTTTTGTTATCACATGTTAGACCTGTGTATGAAATTTTATGTAATTTGAAGATGGGATTCTCCTATTATGATTTTCTAATGGTTATGAGCTAAATCTTATTTTAAAGTTATCATGTTCTTATGGCTCGGTGCAATCCTCCTTTACGTTTACTGGTTTTTGAAGTATTATATTCATTTATTTTCAGTAGGCTCACCTCAAGCACTCTAGGAATCACTTGGGTGTGTTGTTCTTAGTTGGTGGACACTTCTTTCTTTTGAGGTTATACCTCAGAGAGGTTAATCAAGCTTGTAAGAAAATCTCGGTGGTTCGTAGTTTGGCTTAGACTAGTTGTTTTGCATTGAAGGGTTTTTGGTCTCTTTCGTTATGTTTGGTTGTCACTGTCATGATTAAGACCGGTAAGTTCTTTTGGAGGGTCAATCCGACTTCACTAAATAGATCACACTAATGGGGAGTTTGTGTTCGGACTAATAATTTGTAGGTGGAGAGACTTGAAGGATACCTTAATATATAGTCCTAGGGTAGTGCACCTCAGTAGGCCCTGTTGGACATGTGTGTCACATCCCTTTGTTTGAGAATAACAAATCACATATTGTATTTGATATTGCTTGTAGTGTGTTTATAGTGTGCAGGAACTATAGGTGCAATACTCCACAGGTAGAAAGCAGCTTGGAACAAACTTTTGAAAGGACCAGCGCTACCGCCAGCACTACCGCCAACGCTATCACTATCGGCAGGCGCTATCTCGAGTTCGTGCACAACGACGGTTTCGCAACCGCTACCGCTATCGCCAGCGCTATCTCCCGCTGCCGCCAGCGCTATCGCTACCGCCAGGCGCTATCTCCAGTTCGTGCACAGCGCCACGCCGCCGACGGTTGCACAACCGCTCTACACGAACGCTACCGCAGGCACTAGCCACTACCGCAGGCGCTAGATCCAAGTTCTATAAATTGGAGCTTTGCTTCTCGTTTTGGCTGTCCATCCCAGAGAGGTTGCTTGTGCCACAAAGTCCAGTGCTGTTATGCTGCCGAAGATGGATCTCCCACAAAAAGCTTAAGGGGAATTTTGGAGGAGAACTATGTCACGCTACATCCGAAGGACGATCGCTTCTACCTCGCTTATGCTACAACGATCCTTCATCCTCGACTCCAGAGATCTCATATAGGGAGTTATTATTATTATTTTTCATTATTTCCATTCCATACTTTTGTAACCGTTTAGAGAATTCTCCTTGTGTTGGCGACTAGGTCTGGGTAGGACTTAGGGGGAAATTCGCCTTGTGTTGGCGACTAGTTCTAGGTGATTAGATCTAGGGGGGCTCGATGCCATATCCGGGGAAGGATTGGCTAGAGCGGCTTGAGGCCTTATCCGGGGAAGGATAGGCTAAAGCCAACCGGTTTGTGGGGATACAAGTCGGTATAGAAAAGAAAAAGAAATTTACTTTTGTACGCCTCCGATTTCTAGCGATATTGAAATCAATTTTTGTAAACACCCTTTTATATAAATACAATCATGTCTTTATTTGTGTTTACTTGATTTCTCTCCTTTGGCGTTATCTTGGTTACAAAGCTTTCAATTCAAATCACTTTGTCTAAATTGTTTATCTTAATCTATTTTATCATATAACAATTTAGTACTTGTTTCTAAATCCTAAACTTGCAAATTATGATATTTTCTTCCTTTAGCTAAATTGTTATTTTGTGTTCTAATATTACTTTAAACAATTTAGTAATTTTCATAAAATTATAAAAAGATTTTTATTCCCTTATTCACCCCCCCCCCCCCTCTAAGGGCGCCATAAGATCCAACAAGTGGTATCAGAGCGAGTTTTTTCCAAACGGTTTAAAAACCAGGAATAATGGCGTCTCATGATCTCGCTTCTACTAATAGGGGAAATTTTCTTATAAATGAAAAATCTTTAGCACCACCTTTATTTGAAGGGAAAAATTATAATGGGTGGAAATTTCTAATGGAAAAATTTCTTAAATCTTTGGATATTGAAGTATGAAATATTACAATTAAAATGCCCCCAAGTATTTTAAATAAAAATGAAATATTTTTAAATGCCAAATCTATGAATAGTTTATATTGTGCATTAGATCAAAATATTTTCAAACTTATTTATACACTTCCTACTGCTTATGAAGTTTGGAAATTTCTTGAGAATACTTAGAGTCTTCCTTCTACAGATGATGAACACGAGGAATTTCTTATGGATCCAAGAGAAGAAATTGATGAGGACTTATGCTTGGAGGAAGAAGAATACAACATCACAATATTGGACTCATTTGTTGGCAACACATCAAGCAAAAGAGAAGACGGAAACAATTGCAAGGTAAGAAAATCAAAAACTTCTCTTTTTGTAATGAATTCTATTTCTACATCTCGTATGCTTAAAATTGCTAAACGTAAAATTTTAAAATTAAAAATTGCTAATTCCAAATTACGTTTAGAAAATAAATTTTTAAAAGCAAACGATAACGTAGAATCAAATATTGATGTGTTAAATTCTCTTTCATGCTCTTTAGTTGAAATTCCTATTCCTTATCTTAATTGCAATTTATTAAAAGAAAAATTCAAGGAAATTGAAAAAGGGCTCTTAATTTCTAAAAGGCATAATGAAAAATTGTTAATTGAAAATGATGTTTTATCTTGTAAGTTAATACAATTAAAATCTTTTGTTGAAAAATTTCAAATATCATCTAATGAATCTCATCATAAGATTTTGAATAACAAGGATAAATTAACTTACAAAATCATTTCTAAAAAGGATCATTTTCATACACCAACTCAAAAGGAGTTAAGTTTCAAAAAGAATTATGACCCTCACAAAATTCTTAAGAGTCACTATTATAAGTCTCAATATATTTTCAATCATGACTCAAACTTAAAAACTCCTTTTCATGAAAATCAAAATATAAAATATTATCCTTTATATTATAAGAGTATGTCTATAAGAAAGAGTGGAAATGAAAATCATCAAAATAATGATCAATCATCTAAAACATATTGTAATCCACTCTTTCAACAATCACTTCTAAAGAAAGACAATCACGCTTATAAAATTTTAAACAATCCATATAATAAAAATCATTATGATTATCAACATCAAGCTATTTTGAAAAATAATTTAAATAAACATAAACCTCCAATGAATTATTTTTCAAACAATTCACATAATCATTATATGGATTTAAGTAATAAACAACCAAAGTATGAATGGAGACCCATAAAGAAAAATGGCATATCAACATTAATTAAAAAGGCTCATTCATCATTATCTTCTCAAAAGCCATCACGCCATATTTGGGTGCCCAAAGGAACCATTACACATGGTCAACTTTGGATACCTAAATCTCTTATCATTTAGTATCTTTCGTTTGCATGAAGTAGAAATAATTAAAAATGAAATATCAATACTCTACTTCATGATGTGCTTTATTTCTTTTTCTTTTGTTTGTTTTTGTATTTATTAATCCAAAATGCTTATGGTCCCTCTATATTTTTATGAAATATGACTTTCACATATTAAGTCTAATGTTTATCAAATCAAATTGAATTAAAATTGAACATAAAGTCATATGATTTTAAAAGAGACCTACCTATCATTTTTTTTAATTGTTATATATATCCTTTTAAATCCCTTACCCTTAATTGTCTTGAATTATCATTAGAAATTGAATATTGAAATTATTATCAAGACTAGTGAAACTATTTTAAAGATTGGATTTAAATGGTTTATTTAAGGGCTTAAACTAAAAATTAAAATGCGCAACAGTTTGATTATTTTCTATGTTATTTGCTGCATATGATAGCCCTTATAATGAAGAACATTATCTAGAAAAATTGAAAACAAAAATTCATCTAAATGCATGTTTAATCTTTCAAAAATGCGAATTTACGATCAAAACCTCAAACATCCATATCTTTTGATCCGCTCGCCTGATTTTCACGTTTAATATATTTTCGGAAAGAGCACAAAAAATTTCCATCCAACGGCAAACTAGGCTTGCTCATTTGAATTTTTTGGTGTTGTCAACTTGCCCAATTTCAACTCCGTTTTAAAAGCTATCTTAGTTTGCTTGATTTGGAAATTTCTGTGTTTATGGATTTTTCATCACATGCTATCCTTAGTATAATTATTTCATATATTAATTTAAATATTATGTGTGTGATGTGTGTCACCAATGTTTGCATGTAATTTAGACCTTAGAATCGTCTTGTATCATTAAGATCAAATCAAAAGTTTAATCATTTCATTATAGGTCTAAAGAAAATTAATTAGTAAACTTCTCATATTACATGCAACATTATCTTCATTAAATAATATGTAATAACATTGCATTCAAACTCATCATCCTAGCATCACTTCTTGGTTTATGCTTAAATTTATATGCTAGGTATAACATTTACAATGTTATTAAAATATCATGATAACTATGTGATTTGAAATTATATAGAATATTAAAATTCCAACAACCACATAGTTTATGGAGTAATCATTAGAATATTTGTGAATATTGTTTCATGAATCATAAATTATCATGCAAAACCAAAGATCAATAAATTTAATTATTGAAAGCAATCTTATAAAATTCAAAAAAAAAACTTTATATATATGATCTTTGTCTTTTATATGATTGGATGATCATCATTTTTTTCTAGACTTACAAATCAATCACGTTCTTTCACAAGAAAATCACTATATCACTATATCATAAGTCTAGAAGGATTAGAATTCTCATACATCATGATGATCGAACATATATTCTATGCAAAAATTCTCATTAATCATAAATCATAATTCATGTTCTATCAAGACTTGTCTCAAATCGATAATAGGAATTATGAATCTTATGATAAAAATTATGAATAATTTTTTTTTACATTATTTGATGTATTGATTTACTTTGCTAGTGATTGCATGTATCTCACATTTATATAGATTCTAGAATCAACTTTGGAATAATAAAGATACATCAAACTTTATCATCACTACATTTTAGATCTATAATTTGAAACTCCATTTTGGAATACATGCAATATTAGTATAAATCTTATGACATGACATTTAACCCAAAACTCATCATATTAGCATTGTCACTTATTGAATATTAGTAATTGTGCTAGTTATCACATATCGTCATCTCATAAAAGTAAAAATAAAAACTATGCGGATTTATATAACTCATCACATTAAACAAAACCCATAGTTTTTATATCAACCCATAGATTTAAAAGCATAGGTTGTCCAAAAGATTATTTCACCTATGACTTCATATCTCACAACAGCGGGGGCGTAGGATTGGATACATTTGAGACCTAACCTATAAGACATGTCTTGTCCTTAACCGGGGAGGGTTCTAGTGAGGCCTTGCGAGGCACTGGGGAGAAAGAGTGCTAGGTTGAGTGTTCTCTAGTGTGTGCATATGGGACTAACACCCCAACCTACGGCATGCGTGCAGCTCCTCATGCCCATCCGTCACTTAGTACGGGGCTAGGGTGTAGACATTAAGTCGGGGTAGTCTTTAATCTTAGGACATACTTATATTACTCTTTGCATGATCGTTTTATTTACTTATCACTTTAATCATGCATATTTTGGGTTGTTTAATAAAAAAATGTCCTCTTGTGTCTTCATAGTGCATATCTTCATTTTTAAATGGTTTTGTAAAACACAAGAATTTGAAAAGCCAAAGTTTCATGCAAATTTGATCCACCTAGAGATCTCCAAAAATTCTGAAATTTCAGCATGGAACTACTTTAAGGACACTTAATCAATATCAATAATCAAAAATTTAAAATTCCTAAAAAATCGTGTACTGTTTGCCGCGCTAGCACCGGCGCTAGCGTGAGTGTGTGATTTTTATGAATTTTAAAATTTCTAAAAATCCATAAAAATATGTTGGTTCATATTTTCTACTTATTTGTTGTGTTTCTGACTTTTGTTATTTTTGTTTTATTTATATTATGAAAAATCAACTACAAAAGATCAAAATTAAAAATATACAAAAATATGTTTTTGTGATTTATGTTTTTTTCTTCATATTATGAAAAATCTACTACAAAAATTCAAAACTCAAAACTTACAAAAATATGTTTTCGTGATTTTTCTATTTTTACTTGATTTAAAAAATGATAAAACCAAAAAAAAACTGTATGATCTTTATTGCCAATATCAAGCATGTATGAATTCTTATTTAGAATTATTTACACTGTTAAACCTTATTTCTTCAAATTACTATGAACATTGTTTTGCTTATCATGTTTTGATATATCTATTTAAAGTGCATCAATTGTATTGAAAAATGTGTAGAACCAAGCTTAGCATGCCTCTAAGTATGAGTAAATATTTTATGATTGATAATGATACATTTCACTCACTTATTTTGGTAATCAACATGTGTGTCTAAATCTAAAAATGCTTGCTTGTGTATTGTATTTGTACAATGAATTAAAACTTGCATAAGTTTATTGCCTACATTACATTTGAATTGCACTTATGAAATTTAGAAAAGTGGTTAAGTTAAAAATTTGGTTTGCAAAACAAGTGTATTCGGAGAATGTTGTCTCACAAATATGAACAAAAAAATTATATATATGTAGACAAATATAACTCCACCAAGCACTACTTGAACCTCCTGATAAGTCTTCATAAGCATTGTGAGGTTGAGCACCTTGGAAAGAATAGTAAAGTTACTTGTGCAAACCTTGGTTATTACACCACTTTGTTAAAAACTATGTGCATTAAAAGTGTGTGAAAGTAATTTACTTGTGTTTTATTGTGCACTTTACATTGCATATGTCTTGTATTTTGTGATTTAAATCAATTGTTAACATTGCCCAAAATACACTTATGTGCACATCATTATCTTTCATAACACTTCTTCTCATGAGTATTGGATTCTAATGCTTTATCTATACTACTATTTATATAAAAATGCACTAGATAACCTAGCATGATCTCTACAATGTTTTGGTATTTCTTGAACTTAGAATTAAGTAACATTGTAGTATAATCTCTCTTTGATATGTTCATATCATGCTTGGTATTTTTATAAAAAAAACTTTGAGATTTCAAAAAGATTAAAACATCTTTCAAATTTGAACTAAAACTCATATTTCTACTTATGCTTTTCATGCTTACAAAAAGATGTTTATTATAATCTTCCGCTTGCTTACAACTCTTATCTATATTTGAAATCTCGTATATATGCTATGCTTAAACTCTTTATCATTATTTATATTTCAAAAAGCTCGATCATGATATATTAATGCCTCCTTACTACCCTCACCCCACCTTCTTTTGATAATACCAAAAGGGGGAGATTAATTGAAGAAATATATATATGAGAAATATAGATAAATAAGGGGAGACTAATTCATGAAATCTAAATCTATCATTTAGGGGGAGTAACACATAAATTGCATTTATGTAGGGGGAGCATTAAGATAGGGGGAGTATGAACATTATCATGCATATCATTTACTATAGTAGCACTTTTATCTTGCTTATCTTATCTATAAACACTATTGCTGATTTCTTGCTTATAGGATTTGTTATTATCAAAAGGGGGAGATTGTTGGACATGTGTGTCACATCCCTTTGTTTGAGAATAACAAATCACATATTGTATTTGATATTGCTTGTAGTGTGTTTATAGTGTGCTGGAACTATAGGTGCAATACTCCACAGGTAGAAAGCAGCTTGGAACAAACTTTTGAAAGGATCAGCGCTACCGCCGGCGCTATCGCTACCGCCAGCGCTATCACTACCGCCAGGCGCTGTCTCGAGTTCGTGCACAGCGACGGTTTCGCAACCGCTACCGCTACCGTCAGCGCTATCTCCCGCTACCGCCAGGCGCTATCTCCAGTTCGTGCACAGCGCCACGCCGCCGACGGTTGCGCAACCGCTCCACACGAACGCTACCGCAGGCGCTAGCTCCAAGTTCTATAAACTGGAGCTTTGCTTCTCGTTTTGGCTGTCCATCCCAGAGAGGTTGCTTGTGCCACAAAGTCCAGTGTTGTTATGCTGCCGAAGATGGATCTCCCACAAAAAGCATAAGGGGAATTTTGGAGGAGGACTACGTCATGCTACATCCGAAGGACGATCGCTTCTACCTCGCTTATGCTACAACGATCCTTCATCCTCGACTCCAGAGATCTCATATAGGGAGTTATTATTATTATTTTTCATTATTTCCATTCCATACTTTTGTAACCGTTTAGAGAATTCGCCTTGTGTTGGCGACTAGGTCTGGGTAGGACTTAGGGGGAAATTCGCCTTGTGTTGGCGACTAGTTCTAGGTGATTAGATCTAGGGGGCTCGAGGCCATATCCGGGGAAGGATTGGCTAGAGCGGCTTGAGGCCTTATCCGGGGAAGGATAGGCTAAAGCCAACCGGTTTGTGGGGATACAAGTCGGTATAGAAAAGGAAAAGAAATTTACTTTTGTACGCCTCCGATTTCTAGCGATATTGAAATCAATTTTTGTAAACACCTTTTTATATAAATACAATCATGTCTCTATTTGTGTTTGCTTGATTTCTCTCCTTTGGCGTTATCTTGGTTACAAAGCTTTCAATTCAAATCACTTTGTCTAAATTGTTTATCTTAATCTATTTTATCATATAACAATTTAGTACTTGTTTCTAAATCCTAAACTTGCAAATTATGATATTTTCTTCCTTTAGCTAAATTGTTATTTTGTGTTCTAATATTACTTTACACAATTTAGTAATTTCCATAAAATTATAAAAAGATTTTTATTCCCTTATTCACCCCCCCCCCCTCTAAGGGCGCCATAAGATCCAACAGGCCCCACCTTTCAGATTACATTTAGAAGTTCATCGTTGTATAATTCGTCGAGATCAGAAATGTCTAAGGAAACGACTAATCACAGACCTCGCCAGTAGAGTACTGAACATCCTCAAGGAGACGAGTATGGGTGATTCCCCCTTGCAACTCGCGAGTACGGGTAAGCACGGGCGAGTATCCCTCGCAACTCGCGAGTATGGGCGAACATGGGTGAGCATGGGCGAGTTTGGGCGAGTTCCCATTGCAACTCGCGAGTATGGTCAAGTAACCCCCCCCCCCCCCCCCCCGCTCCCCCCCCCCCAGGATTTATTTATAAATAGACCCCCAGGGGTACCGGGAATAACACTTTGGAAGAGGGTGAACCCCCCCCCCCCCCCCCCTAAGCGAGATACTCGTCAAGTCTGTGCCTTCCTCATGCCTAGCCTTGCCTTTGGTTTTGGAGGGAAAGCTCTTCTAGACTTCCGAGTATGTGGTGGGACCTCCCTGCTGAAGCGCCTGAGGTGTGCTTGTACAAATTTCTCTATCTCATATTCTAGCCATTAGAGTTGTGGCGTTCGATCGCGGGATCAGTAACCTTAAGCTACACTTAGGTCCGAACATTTGGAGTCGGAATTTTCCTGGCTTCAATACTTTGGTGCGGTGAGCGTGGACCTAGTCAGAGGAGGAAAGTCTGGCGAGATGATGTCATGGCTCAAGATGACGAGCTAGAGTACAAAAATGGCAACTCATGGGTATGGCGAGATCTTGCGAGCTGGACGAGCTCCTTCCTTACTCGCCCATAGGTGAGTTCATGCAAGCGAGTTCTAGAGACGAGTTCAGATTAGCGACTTCAATACTTGGCATAGTCAAGCTCCTTCCTTACTCACCCATAGGTGAGTTCATGCAAGCGAGTTCCAGATACAAGTTCAGATTAGAGACTTAAATACTCGGTGAAAGCAAACTCCTTCCTTACTTGCCCATAGGAGAGCTTCTTTGTTACTCGCACATAGGTGACTTCTTGCAGGCGACATCAAATTTGGCGACTTTACATGGAGAGCTTCCTTGTTACTCGCATATAGGCGACTTCATGCCGGTGAGCAACATCAAATTCGGCGACTTCATAGAGGCGAGCTTCTTTGTTACTCGACATAGACGAGTTTATGCAGGCGAGCAACGTTAAGTTCTGCGGCTTCAAATAGGCGAGATTCTTTTTTACTCGCCCATAGGCGAGTTCCTGCATGTGTTCTACTTGCAAATTGACGAGTTCCAAATGGTGGCCTCATTTGGCAAGTTCCAGATGGCGACCTCATTTGGGGAGTTCCTGATTACAAGTTTAAGGCCTGGAAAGCTCAAAATTGGGAAAGCCCATAATTATCTCCTTTTTCAATAGCAGTGCTTTTCATACATCTACATGCTTACATGTGCTTTGGTAAAGCCCGTGAGTACATTTATATGACTAATAAGCAGGGGTATTCATGATGAGTTCACCGCCATGAGAAAGCATATAAATTATTATTCAAGCTTCTACTCGTGATGATCTTCATGCTTATGAGTTGTTCTCTTATATTCCACGAGTTTCTTACTTGCGATGATTTCCTTCAAGCAACTTACATTCCACGAGAATGCTTACTCGTGACGTCTTCAAGCTGTTCCTTAAGCTCCTTAGTCGCGATGATTTCCTTCAGCAACTTGCATTCCATGAGGGGTTTACTCATGAGGTATTCCAGTTGGTATCCCGCGATGTTATGTTTGCGATGATCTCCTTCTATTAGCTATGTTCCATGAGTGGTCTTACTCACGAGGTATTCTAGTTAGTATCCTGCGATGCTATGTTCGTGATGATCTCCTTCCGTTAGCTATGTTCCATGAGTGGTCTTACTGATGAGGTATTCAAGTTGGTATCTTGCGATGTTAGGTATCCTGCTATGCTATGTTCGCAATGATCTTCTTCCAGCACCTTATATTTCATTAGTGGTCTTACTCATAAAGTCTTCAAGTTGGTAATCTGCGATGTTATGTTCGTGAGGATCTCTTTCCCTCAGCTTATGTTTCACGAGAGTTCTTACTCGTAATGCCTTCAAGTTGATATCACGCGAACACAACAAGTTATGTTATCTATAAATACATATTTCAACTAATTAGTAAGCTTACATCTACGTCTTCTGTTAAAATGAATGAAGCTCGAGGTCATATCGAGGTGAAGCCCACCTTCGCAAGTGGTTCAGAATGTGAACCTCCGACTAAACTCGTTTAACCCTCAAGCTAGGTGATGGGACGGCGACTCGGGATAATAGTGCATCCTCCTAAGACTAAGCATTTGCATTGACGACCAAGATCAGCTCCCTCCTTGCATGTTGTCTGACGATCCCTCGAGCTCACTCCTCATCCACTTGAAGAGTTACTAGAAGAGATTCAGAAGTCTTACTCTAGCTTATCTTATAGGAGATGAATTCTCTCTCAGTTATGATCCATCCATCTTCGTGAAGTGGTCGAGGAATTGGACCAACGACGCACCTCTATTGACCCTCAGGTTGGGTGATGGGACGGTGACTCGGGATAATAGTGCATCCTCCTAAGACTAAGCCTCTACTTTGATGGCCGAGATCAGCTCCCCCCCAACCCCCCCATGCATGTTGGTCGGCGATCCCTCGAGTTCACTTCTCATCCACCTGTGGTCCTTGGAGGGGAGCCCAGAGTCGTATTCTAAGCTACCTTTAAGGAGCTTCTATGCTAAAGTAGAAAGTAAATGAAGAATTCATCTTTTACGCTTTATATGCCTTATAAGAATTGGTGTGACTAACCTTTTTAGACTCTTTAGTGAAATGGAGTAGGCAAATGGTAGGATGGAGGCCTCGAGTGTGTGTCCAGTAGGACCCCCCGAGTGTCATTTCCCTATCCAGGATCCTTTGTCATCTCAGCAAATTGTAAAATGAAGGCCTCGAGTGTGCGCATCCGACAGGACCCCTCGAGTGTCATTTCCCTATCCCAGATCATTCGTCGTCATAGCAAGTGGTAGAATAGAAGCCTCGAGAGTGTGCGTCCCGCGGACCACCTGAGTGTCATTCCCCCCCCCCCCCGGGTCTCTCCACCTCCAGTTGAGCTTGGCTCCTGCTAGGTGTGCTTCCTCTCCACCTCGAGTTGAGCTTGACACCTACTAGGTGTCGACATCCTCTCCACCTCCAATTGAGCTTGGCTCCTGCTAGGTGTCGACTCCTCTCCAACTCTAGTTGAGCGTGGCTCCTTCTAGGTGTCGACTTCTCTCCACCTCCAGTTGAGTTTGGCTCCTGCTATATGTCAACTCCTCTCCACCTCCAGCTGAGCTAGGCTCCTGCTAGGTGTCGACTCCTCTCCACGTCCATTTGAGCTTGGATCCTGCTAGGTGTCGGCTTGCTCTCCATCTCTAGTTGAGCTTGTCTCCTGCTAGGTGTCGACTTGCTCTCCATCTTCAGTTGAGCTTGGCTCCTGCTAGGTGTCGACTTCCTCTCCACCTCCAGTTGAGCTTGGCTCATACTAGATGTCGACTCCTCTCCACCTCCAATTGAGCTTGCTCCTAATAGGTTCCGACTCCTCTCCACCTCTAGTTGAGCTTTGCTCAAGCTAAGTGTTGACTTCTTCTCCACCTCTACTTGAGCTTGACTCATGCTATGTGTCGTCTCATCTCCACCTCCAGTTGAGCTTAGCTCCTACTAGGTGTCGACTTTTCTCAACCTCCGGTTGAGCTTGGCTCCTACTAGGTGTCGACTCTTCTCCTCTTCTAGTTGAGCTTCACTCCTAAGAAGGACCTCACGCGACACATCCTCTAGTTCACATCTCTCCGAACTACGAGTTTAACATTGTTTTCTTGAGCTCGTATCAAGCTCGAAAAAATGTGGATTGTGTATAACCTGTAATTCGTCGTGATCAGAAATGCCTAAGGAAATGACTATTCGCAGAACTCGCCAGTAGAGTACTAAACATCCTCAAGGAGGTGAGTATGGGCGAGTACCTCTTGCAACTCACGAGTATGGGTGAGCATGGGCAAGTACCCCGTGCAACTCACGAGTATGGGTGATCATGGGCGATTATGGACGAGTACCCCCTACAACTCGCGAGTATGGTCAAGTAACTCCCCTCCCCTAGGATTTGTCTATAAATAGGCCCCTAGGGTACCATGAATGGCACTTTGGAAGAGGTTGACCCCCTCCCCCAAGCGAGATACTCGCCAAGTTCGTGTCTTCCTCGCACCTAGCTTAGCCTTTGGTTTTGGAGGGGAAGCTCTTCTAGACTTCCGGGTACGTGGCGGGAACTCCCTACTGAAGTGCCTGGGGTGTGCTTGTAGACATTTCTCTCTCTCTCTCTCTCTCTCTCTCTCTCTCTCTCTCTCTCTCTCTCTCTCTCTCCCTCCTATTCTAGCCATTAGAGTTGTGGCGTTCGACCGCGGGATCAGTAACCTTAGGCTACACTTAGGTCCGAACATTTGGAGCCGAGATTTTCCTGGTTACAACAATCGCAGTGTGTGAGCATGATTGTATCCATGCACTCCATACTAGTACATGCAAGAGCCGTACTTTAGTGCCAAGGATATGTTGTGTTTCAGTTTCCTAGAAGCAATTGTGACCGTACCGCTGTCGTCGTCCTGCCACAATGACAAGGCCCGTAGGATCGCTAGCTACTTAATTAAGTCATCTATGTCTACATAAGCTTCCTAGAATATTTAGTGAAAATAATGGTTATCATGCATATTTAGCATTGCTTCATCATGTTAGATTTGATCATTTTCTTATAAATTTATATGAGCACTTTTATATGATTAGTTACATTTTTGCGTATATAATATTATAGCTTCTAGATCATTATCTTATAAACTTGTAAGGACGTCATTATGACTAATGATTATATGGTCACCATCTCAGGAGCAACGGGAGGAGCCCCTTCCGGAGAGGCAACAACGATTCCACCCTTACAGAGGTAGAAAAAGTGCAGTTAGATCGACTCCCGCACCACCTTGTGTCCCAGCTTCGTCTTCCAGTTCTGAATAGGAGGTTTAGAAGTTATCGTTGTTGACTGAGTTTACTTGTTGTTTGTGCATGTCTTAGCCCCCCTTCTTTTCTACATTTCCTTTTGGACTATGATGTATTGTTGGTGTGACTCTGGCTATTCTAGTAGACTTCAACTTATTTTGCTTCCGCTACTTTATACTCTAGAGGGGGATGTGATGATGTTAGCCTTGCATGACGATCATCATGTGGTAGATGCTAACTCATCAGTCGGCACTATCTCAGGACGGTTGCTCTGGACATAAGATTTTTCTCGACCGTGCCTCTTGCATATTTCATTG
Source organism: Dactylorhiza incarnata (assembly GCA_033032865.1). NCBI lineage: Eukaryota > Viridiplantae > Streptophyta > Magnoliopsida > Asparagales > Orchidaceae > Dactylorhiza > Dactylorhiza incarnata. The sequence continues at coordinate 5,659,329 of JAWHQI010000120.1, read as the reverse complement.
ATATAGTTTTTTAGATTGAAATTAAAACATTAAAATAAATATATAAAAATTATGCTTATTTTAAATTATTTTAACATTTATAGTTGAAATTAATTAATAGAAATGTAATGATGCCTACAAACGGGAAGGTCGAAATTCCTGAGCCGAGAGTTTGATCTCATCTCCCTGTTAAATACTTGCTATTTCTTTATTAATAATGAATATTGTTTTATAATATTTTGAATATTACAAGACGGCCTTCACTAACCTTAGCTGATCTATGACCATTTGTCACCACTTAAGCATGCATATTGTTTGTCGCAAATTTTGACTTCAATTTATTAAGTTATTTTCTTATTCAGAAAAAACAGAAACTGACGCCATATGGCGCATGCCTCTTAAAATCAACATATTTTTAATTATGATCGCGGCCGCCGGCGAAACTCGTCTTGATCACGGCCCGCGTCCAGTGACATTCCCGTGAGCAGCAGCCCTGTAGGCAACGAAGCCCCCGCTCCCGCTCTCGCTTTCGCCTGGACTTTTGTTGTCGACCAGCGCATTAATTTCCACCGGCGAGCATTCCTTCCATTGTCGCCGGAGAATGTCTCTCCAGCCTCCGGCGAGTTCCTCTTGTACCGCTGGTGAACCAAGCTATGCGACATCCTCTCCGTCGAGGTATGACCGAGTCAATCTCTTCTTTTTTTCCTTTGATTCTGAGTTCACCCTCCATTCAGATTTCTTCCCGTTTTGATTTCTTCTTAGATTTATTTCTTCTCGTTTTGTGTTCAAGGAGTGTGATGTAATGTTGAGAGTCTCGTTGTCACATTGAGGGTTCTTTTCTTCATATTTTCAAATTTATTCCTATTCTTAGATTTTCTCCTATTACTTTGTGGTAGAATCATGGAGACGCCTTTGTTTGGATCTTCGATCGCTGGAGCTTCAGTAACACAACCTCTGAATGATGGTATTGAATATTTGATCCCTTGCCCGTAGTTGTTTAAATACAGTTCACTTTTTAAACCGAATAAAGTAGAAATAATAATTTTTGTTTGTAGATATCAAACAGTTGTGCTATGAAGATTCAAATCTCTCTACTCGAGTTGATGTTGACAATCATTTTATCACATCACATATTTTTCCAAGTAAGGGTGAGTCGATGTGTTGGGCAAGAGAAATTGTGAAACCTTTGGGATTTGTCATTACTGTGCAAAGTACAGACAAATTAACTAGTTGGCCTAAACCTAGAATTCTACATGGATGTGACAGAGCTGGGTATTATCGTGAAAACCAACGGAACAAAGGATGGGTGAGACAAAATAAAAGAAAATCAACCTCAAAAAGGTGTGGTTGCATGTTCTCTCTTAAAGGTCAAAAAAGTGCACATTCGAATGAGTGGAGTTTGGAAGTCATGTGTGGATTTCACAACCATGAGATGGTTCATTTAGAAGCTCATTCGTATGCGGGAAGATTAGAACCAAATGAGCAGGCTATTGTCCATAAGATGTTGGCCGTCGGAGGAGTTTGGAGGTGGCTGGGGCTTATAGTTGCAAATGAACCGTGTTATTCATTTAGGGTAAAACCCAGTGGCTATTTATAGCCTATTACATTTCATATTACAACACTCCTCCTCAAGATTGGCGAAATATATTCACTAAGCCCATCTTGTCACAACCCCTGATCATATCTTCTGAATTGAGTCCCTTCGTCAAGCAATCTGCTACCTGACCCTTGGTCGAGACGTGGCTCAACTCCAGTAGCCCACTATCAAGTTTTTCCTTTATGAAAAATCTATCAATCTCTATATGCTTCGTTCGATCGTGTTGGACTGGATTATTTGCAATACTAATAGCTGACTGACTATCACACCACAGTTTCATCTTATCTCTGTGATCCAACTTCAACTCAACAAGCATCCCTTTCAGCCACAGAAGCTCAGCCACCCCTAATGCCATGGCTCTATACTCTGCTTCTGCTGTTGATCTAGCCACTACTGACTGTTTCTTGCTTCTCCAGGATACCAAGTTACCTCCCACAAATATGCAATAGCCTGAAGTGGACCTCCTGTCGCCCGCACAGCTTGCCCAGTCAGAGACGCAGTAGCCCTCAATCTTCATGTGCTCGTTCCTTCTGAATATCAACCCCTTACCAGGGGCATTCTTCAAGTACCGCAGAATCTGGTACACTGCATCCATATGACCCTTCCTCGGGTCATGCATGTAGCGGCTCACCACGCTCACAGCAAATGAGATGTCTGGGCGAGTGTGGTTCAAGTAAATCAACCTCCCAACTAGCCTTTGATACAACTCACGATCCACCGGTTCCCCAGACTCAGCACCCAATTTACACTTCTGATCGATTGGTGTTGCAGCAGGTTTGCACCCCAACATCCCAGTTTCTGTGAGGAGATCCAAAGCGTATTTCCTTTGGGAAAGGACTATCCCTTCTGCTTCGTAAGCAATCTCAATTCCTAGAAAATACCTAAGAGGACCCAGATCCTTCACCTCAAACTCTTTGCCCAGAGCCCCCTTGAGGCGGCCAATCTCCCGCTCATCATCCCATGTGATGATCATGTCATCCACATACACCGCAAGCATGGTGATGTGACCTTCTTTCTGCCTGAAAACACTGTGTGATCGACATTTATCTGCTAATATCCCATTCCAATCATCGCCTTCCTGAACCTATCGAACCACGCGCGGGGTGACTGCTTCAGCCCATAGAGGGACTTCTTCAACCTGCAGACTCTGCCTTCTGTCTTGGTTGTGCCAAACCCTGGTGGTATCTCCATGTACACCTCCTCTGCTAGATCTCCATGAAGAAAAGCGTTCTTCACATCTAGTTGGTGCAACGTCCATCCACCATTCACCGCCAAGCTGATCAGAGTCCTGACGGTGCTCATCTTTGCGACGAGTGCAAATGTCTCATCATAATCGATGCCATAGGTCTGGCTGTACCCCTTGGTAGCTAATCGAGCCTTGTAGCGCTCGACTTGTCCCTCTGGGTTCTGCTTCACAGTGAACACCCATTTGCACTCGACGATCTTCTTATTCTTTGGCAGTTGTGCTAGCTCCCAAGTCTTGTTCTTCTCAAGAGCCCTCATCTCCTCTTTCATTGCTGTCTTCCACTTCGGATCATCTTTGGCAACCTGCCAATTGTTAGGTACAATAATACTATCCAACGATGCAATGAATGCTCCGTGAGAAGAGGAGATATGATCATAAGAGACAAAAGATGCAAGGTCCCAACCGTATCTATTAGGAGGATTTCCCGCATTGTTACGGGTAGTCTTCCGTAAGATGACAGTTGGAAAAGGAGAGTGAGTGGGAAGGATATTACCTGAGGCTTGCGGTGATGTAGGCGCTCCAGGAGTAAGGACAGACGTAGCCAATGGACTGGGAGGTAGACTGGGCACAGGCACAGGAGCTGGTACGGTTGGTAGCTTCCCCCTCCTACTGTATGTCAGTAGCTCCCCTTGAGCCGTAGGTCTAACACCTCGCCTCTCCTCCTCCAGCTGTTGTTTATCGCTCTCTTGCTCCTCCTCCACTGGTCCTCCCTGCCATACTCCCAGATCTGTCACCAACCTCTCCCTCTCTCGCCTCATATCTTCGCTGTCAGATGAATCTAGTGTGGGTGGGGCTCCCTCCCGTTGGTAGTACTGCTCCAACTCTCTAAAGTGAACATCCATGCTCACAAAGCTTCGTTTCTCCACTGGACTCCAACACACGAACCCCTTCTGAGTACGAGAGTAGCCCACAAAGATACATTTGACTGCCCTCGCATCAAGCTTACCAACACCTGGCCTGTTGTCCTTAACGAATCACACACACCCAAAAATCTTCAACGAAAGGATCCCCCCGTCATGTCCCTGCAATGTTGATCAGTTGTGCCGCTGTCAACACCGCATATCCCCACAGATTCTGAGGAACCTTCATGTTAAGCATCATACTTCTTGCCACCTCCATAAGGTGTCTGTTCTTCCTTTCCGCCACTCCATTCTGTGCCGGTGTGTATGCGCACGTGGTCTGGTGCAATATCCCATGAGCTGATAAGTACTCTTCCATTGTCCTATTAGTGTATTCTGTCCCATTATCTGACCTTAATACTTTGATCACCTTAGTGTATTGCGTCTGAACAAGCTTATGGAAATCTCGGAAGCAGGTAAATACCTCACTCTTATTTTTCATCAAATATAACCAAGTAACACGAGAGGCACAATCAATAAAGGTGACAAAATACTTAAATCCATTTAAAAAACTTACAGCACAAGGCCCCCATACATCGGAATGAACTACATCAAAAACAGAAGAGCTTCTCTGGCCCGTACTAACATACGAACTCCTAGTAAGCTTGCCTAGATCGCAAGCATCACATACCAATTTAGTTTTATTTGCTTTTTTAAACATAGCAGGAAATAACCTAGCTAGAGTGACAAATGAAGGGTGCCCCAGCCGCCTATGATGGAGTACCAGCGAATCCTCTGCACTCATGTTTTGTCCTCTAACTTCTGCCCTCTCTACCACAGATATAAGAGCTGCGTCCAATCCTCCCTGATCCAGATACCACAGCCCGTCATGCCAAGTCCCAGTCCCAAGTATCCGCCTCGTCCCTTTCTCCTGGAAATTCACCTTGGGAATATCAAAAGAAACAACACATCTCAGTTGAATAATAATAGAACTAATGGATAAGAGATTGATTGGAAAAGAAGGAGCATGCAAAACATTGGATAGTCTTACTGAACCTGAACAATTAACAGTACCCTTACCGACCACTGGTTGGAACGTACCATCCGTCGTCTGGATGCTATCTGTAGTAGCTAGACGAGTGTAGGAGGAGAACTCGTCGACGTCTCCTGTCACGTGACGTGAAGCTCCTGAGTCAATGATCCAATATGATGCCCTGGAGGGAGATATGGAAGCGAGAGCAAGAGATCCATCAGTTGGGTGTGCATACATGGCGACCCCCCCCCCCCCACCCCAACTCCATCTCTGCTCCCCTCGCCCATTTGTTTCCTCTTGATGCCCTCCATCATGCTCAGAAGGGTCTGTTCCTCCTCTGTATAGATAATGCCGACTTCCTCTGCACTATCCGTCATGCCCAGATTGGCGCGATTGCCACCTCGGCCACCACGAGCCCTACCACGTCCACGACCACGTCCCCGTCCACCACCCGACTCTCTCTCCTTGGGCGGCTTGGGGCAGGCTAGCCTCAGATGGCCTACCTCCCCACAATTGTAGCACTGTCGGGTTTCTTCCCTTTGTCCTATAACAACATGGCTCGCAACTGCTAGTGCTGACTTCACAGTAGTGGACCCTCCTGCCCCTGCCTGAAGTTTGAGGCGTGTCTCTTCCTGGATTATGGCAGAGATGGCCTCAGTAAGCATAGGAATCTTCGTACCAGATAAAAGCATGGCCCTCCTCTGATCAAACTTGTCGTCTAATCCCTTCAGGAATTTCATCGTCCTCTCCTCCACGATGATCTTGGAAGCCCGACACTGCAAGTCGCTGCAACACATACCTCCGGAGGTGTGATCATAATCCACCTATAGGCGTTCCAACTCAGACGCGTACTCCTGCACCGTCCTTTCTTCTTGAACGGTGTCATCAATTTCTCCCTTCACCTGGAAGACCCGCAGAGTGTTCCCCACACCATCATATGTACTCTTCAGCTTGTCCTACACCTCCATCACCGTCTCCAGGCCATCTACCGTGGCGGCAATCGATGGGACAACCGAGCTGAGAAGCCACATAAACATTGTCATGTGGGCCGACTCCCACTCATCTCCTCCAGTCACTGGTTTCTTCAATGCCCCTGTCAGGAAGCCCCCAACCTGTTTCGCTGCAAGAGTTTTCTTCACACGACGTGACCAACTCAGGTAGGTGGTCGGTCCATCAAGCTTCAGATCGATCGGTGGAAGCTCCAATTTCACCGGGCGGTGCGACGAACCCAACACCCTCAACAGTGTGGCCAACTCATCCGGGCCCAACTTCTTGAAGGCATCCTCCATTGTTCCTTTTTAACATCGACATCCAAGATCAGCTTGCTCACTGATCACCACATCCCGTACCTCCTGTGACCCTAGATCCGATCACGACCTCCTATGGCCGGAGCATGCCGGACTTGCTGCGAAGATGCTGCACCCCCGACCACTAGAGGCAGCCACTACATGCGGCAGGGCGGATGTTCGCTGCAGCCTTCCTGGCCGCAGCCAACGGAAGTGGCAGCTGGGGTCGTCGCTGGTCTGGTCGCTGGAGAAGGAGGCTGGGGTCGTCGCTGGTCTGGTCGCTGGAGAAGGACACTGGGGTCGCCGCTGGTCTGGTCGCTGGAGAAGGACGCTGGGGTCGCCGCTAGTCCTTGCCGACGCGCGGAGACGGAGGGATACGCTGGTCTGGTCGCTGCTGGAAGAACTCGCCGACGCGCTGAGATGGAAGGAGACGCGGAAAGAAGAACTCGTAGGCGCGCGAAGCTGTAGAGGCGACGAACCGGCTTTGATACCAAGTTGCAAATGAACCGTGTTATTCATTTAGGGTAAAACCCAATGGCTATTTATAGCCTATTACATTTCATATTACAACACTTATCTTCGTCGTCGGGGCTAGGGCATCGGCGAGCTTGTCGCGATCCGGCGGATTGCCGGTTGATTTAGAGGCAAGAAAACTCTTACTCCTCCTCCTTCCCCTTCATCTCTTTCCTGGATTATTATGAAGTAGATTCCTCTAACTTTGTTAGCAAAATTCCTGGAAATTTATAAGTGGTAGATCCTCTACTTTGTTAGCAAAATTCCTGGAACTTTATAAGTGGCAGATCCTCTAATTTTGTTGGCAAAATTCCTGGATTATTATGTGGTAGATCCCTCTAATTCGGTTGGCAAAATATCTGGATTATTATGTGGTTAATCCTCTAATTTTGTTATTAAAATTTCTGGATTTATACATATGGCAGATCTTCTAGTTTTTATGTTAACAAAATTTCTGGATTCATATATAGTTGGCTAACCGATTTCCTGGCTGGGGTTATCAAAAGTTTTGGCTTACGTTAACAAAATTTCTGGATATATATATATGCAAAAAACAGGACTTCTGGTTTATGCTATCAAGGATTTCGGGTATATGCCAATAAAATTTTGGGTTTATCCTGGTTATACGCTGGGTTTATTTTGGCTAGTTCTGGATCATAATATATCTTATAACTTAGATTAAATCAGATTAAGTGAATAGGCTGAAAATAATATATATATATATATATATAATATATTAAGAAATATATATATATATATATAATAGGCTGAAATATACATATATTTAATAAGCTAAAAATACATATATTTAATAGGCAGAAAATAAAGAGAAGAATTAATACTATATATATTCTTTGCGAATGTCGAACGACGCTCTGCTTTCGTCGAACGGCGCTCAGCTTTCGTCGGACGGCGCTCGACGAACAAATTACATTATAGCAGCGCTCGACAAAATATCAAGGAAGCAACGGTCGACAAATTCCTCAGAACAGCGGTCGACGAATTCCAACCAGAACAGCGGTCGACGAATTCTCACTTCAGCGGTCGACAAAATCATTCAAGCTCAGCGGTCGACGAATCCTTCCGTTCGACAAATCCAAGCCTGCGTTCGACAAATATTCAGCAGATGTTCAGAAACAGTAAATCACATGTTCAGGTCGACGAATCAAATGATGAGCTCGACGAACGTGGACCTCAGCTTGACGAAATTTATGCAGTATTATATTTCTTATTCTAATATGCTGTCAGACTTTATTAAAGTAATATTTATATATTTCTATATATATAGATTGCTGATTTAACCTTACAGCGTGGAGGCATTAAATGCTATAGTCGTTGCATCAAGCAAAAGAAGGAAAGAGGACAGCTCGAGGATCTGCTAAATAAGAGATATTATATTCTTTCCTCTTCTGTCGGCAAGAATTCAAATCAGCCAGGAAAGAGAACAATAGCTATATAAGCAACAGATTATTTTATTACAGCAGAATATATTACAACAGATTTTATATAAGATATAACCAATTGTTCTCTCTCGACAGATTACATATATATCATATATTGCTGTACTGATTTTAGATAGACAGAATACATACAACTGCTGTACAGGAATTAGAGAAGAAGAGAAACAGATGAGCAAAAAGAAGAAGCAAATCTTCTATTATTTATCTTCTTTTTGCTAACTCCTTCTTGCAGATCACATTCATCCTGAGACACCAATCATAATCATTTGCTCGGGATCATTACTGCATAAGAAGAAAGGAGTTTTTTCAATCAAGAGAAGAGGCCTCCACAAACTGTCAACAATTATATCAGACAGGGGGAGCTCTTCAACATCATCATCAAGATCCAAACACAACATCTCATCAGGATCATCAAGAGTCTTCTCAACAAAAAGAGAAGAACAAAACATCTTTTCCCTTTCTCCTTCCCATCTTGTAAAAGGTTAAAACTCCCTTCAAAAGTTTACTCCCGATGACAGGCCACCTTAGCAAAAACCTGCAGCTTGGTTTATAAGCACCTTATCAAAAGCTTATAGGTGAATTGGGCACCTGATCAAAACTCTCATTGGTGTGTGGACACCTAATCAAAATCACCTTGGTGTGAGGGCACCTTATCAACAACCTCCTAGTGGATTCCTACCAGTGGGTAGAAGAGTAGATGCACCCGGGTTTTGGGGAATTACTATATTTCCTTGTGTCATCTGGTTGTGTGGTTTGCTTTGTTTTATGTATTTATTTCTGTTTTGCTGTGATTACTTATGCTTATTTACTGTTTAATTTTATCAACCAGCAAACTCATATATTTATATATAGCATTACTTTGAAGTGAAAGTAAATCAAACAAGAGTTTTAACAGATAATAAGAACTAAACTCTCCTTTCAGTTGGTATCAAAGCAGGTTGATTTAATCAATCACCCTCATCAGAGGATGTCAATTGTCTCTTTCAATTGGTATCAGAGGGAGGTTGATTTTATTTTTTCAATTTCTTGCACCTGATACTCAATTGAACCCCTTTCAATTGGTATCAGAGGAAGTTGATTTTGCACACAGGCTAACACCTGAAATCACAAAGATCACTTAGTTCTTATTTTGTTTTAAAAAAAAAAGGTTTTTCCAAATGACACTAGCAGATTTTACTTGTTCAGATCCACCTTTATGTAATTTGGATAGATTTGATTTATGGCAAGTTAGAATCAGATTATTCATAAATGTCATAGATGAAAATATTTATAAATCTGTTTTGACAGGAATTTCATCATCAACCTCTTCAACAGATGATCAAGAAAAGTTGATCAGTGTTGATGCCATAGCCATGGAGATATTGGCTAAATCAATGTCCAAAGACATTTTTCTTAAAGTGGCTGATTGCACTTCAGCAAAGGGCATTTGGAACTCCCTCTCAAGGATGGTAAATGAATCCATTCCTAGTTCTTCCACTAACATCATTTTTGATGCAGAACCATCTCCCACTCTAAGTGAAGAAGAAGAAAAGGAAGAACAAAAAGCCAAAGCTTTTTGCATGTTGGCAATTTATGGCTCAAACTACATATCTGATGCTGAATCTGATTCAGAAAAGGTAAAAGAGGTAATATCAAATCCCAACTCTACCTCTGAAGATTTCAAATCTGATTTTAAATCTGTTTTTAATTCATTATGTACAGATTTAATAAATTCTGAAAACAGAATCAGTAAAGAGCTAATAATAAACAAATTGATTTCTGATAAAATTAAAGAAGATTTAAAATCATCATCAGAACATATTATCTGTTTAGAAAATAAGTTCATTAAAGCTAATAAATTTGAACAACCTGTTAAGAAGAAAATTCTTTATGTTGAGCAAAACCAATTTAAAAATTCAAATTTATATTTCAATGAAATAAAAAGGCCAAAATATCTATCTATTAGGCAAATCTTTAAACTTTTTAATATTTTAACTCAGATTATAATTAAACAGCAGTTTTAAGATTTTTTGAATTTTTCTATTTTAAAAGCAATGTCAGATAACTTCACTCTCTTACAGATTTTTTCTCCAAAATCATGTTGAGCATTCTACTCAAGTAGCATAGATCAGAAATGACCAGAGCTCTAAGTGTGAGTCTCTTCTGATTAAGAGGATTCTATAGAAAGAAGCTATCAGACTTTGTCTTTTTAATTTTTAAAATTCTTAGAATCCAATAAACAGCTAGTAATTCATATCATTAAATTCCTATTTAAATAAAATCTAGGAAATCAAAAATTGCTTTGTTTCAAAAAGAAATTTAGAAATAATCTCTAAACCTTAAGCTTTAAAGACCTTTTATGCTTAGGTATCCTAAAACAAATAGGGGGAGATTGTTAGAACCTAGTCTTTATTTGGATTAGGATCCCAACTTTAATAGGGGGAGATTGTTGGAACCTTAGGTTTGATTTGAGTTAAGATCCACCTTTAATGTCTAAAATTTATATCATAATATATCTTACAACTTAGATTAAATCAGATTAAGTTAATAGACTGAAAATAATATATATATATATATATATATAATATACTAAGGAATATATATATATAATAGGCTGAAATATACATATATTTAATAAGCTAAAAATACATATATTTAATAGGCAGAAAATAAAGAGAAGAATTAATATTATACATATTCTCTGCGAATGTCGAACGACGCTCTGCTTTCGTCGAACGGCGCTCAGCTTTCGTCGGACGGCGCTCGACGAACAAATTACATTATAGCAGCACTCGACAAAATATAAAGGAAGCAGCGGTCGACAAATTCCTCAGAACAGCGGTCGACGAATTCCAACCAGAACAGCGGTCGACGAATTCTCACTTCAGCGGTCGACGAAATCATTCAAGCTCAGCGGTCGACGAATCCTTCCGTTCGACAAATCCAAGCCTGCGTTCGACAAATATTCAGCAGATGTTCAGAAACAGTAAATTACATGTTCAGGTCGACGAATCAAATGATGAGCTCGACGAACGTGGACCTCAGCTCGACGAAATTTATGCAGTATTATATTTCTTATTCCAATATGTTGTCAGACTTTATTAAAGTAATATTTATATATTTCTATATATATATTGCTGATTTAACCTTACAGCGTGCAAGCATTAAATGCTATAGCCGTTGCAGCAAGCAAAAGAAGGAAAGAGGACAGCTCGAGGATCTGCTAAATAAAAGAGATATTATATTCTTTCCTCTTCTGTCGGCAAGAATTCAAATCAGCCGGGAAAGAGAACAATAGTTATATAAGCAGCAGATTATTTTATTACAGCAGAATATATTACAGCAGATTTTATATAAGATATAACCAGTTGTTCTCTCTCGACAGATTACATATATATCATATATTGCTGTACTGATTTTAGATAGACAGAATACATTACAACTGCTGTACAGGAATTAAAGAAGAAGAGAAACAGAGGAGCAAAAAAAAGAAGCAGATCTTCTATTATTTATCTTCTTTTTGTTAACTCCTTCTTGCAGATCACATTCATCCTGAGACACTAATCACAATCATTTGCTCAGGATCATTACTGCATAAGAAGAAAGGAGTTTGTTCAATCAAGAGAAGAGGCCTCCACAAACTGTCAACAATTATATCAGACAGGGGGAGCTCTTCAACATCATCATCAAGATCCAAACACAACATCTCATCAGGATCATCAAGAGTCTTCTCAGCAAAAAGAGAAGAACAAAATATCTTTTCCCTTTCTCCTTCCCATCTTGTAAAGGGTTAAAACTCCCTTCAAAAGTTTACTCCCGGTGACAGGCCACCTTAGCAAAAACCTGGAGCTTGGTTTATAAGCACCTTATCAAAAGCATATAGGTGAATTGGGCACCTGATCAAAACTCCCATTGGTGTGTGGACACCTTATCAAAATCACCTTGGTGTGAGGGCACCTTATCAACAACCTCCTAGTGGATTCCTATCTGTGGGTAGAAGAGTAGATGTACCCGGGTTTTGGGGAACTACCATATTTCCTTGTGTCATCTGGTTGTGTGGTTTGCTTTGTTTTATGTATTTATTTCTGTTTTGCTGTGATTACTTATGCTTATTTACTGTTTAATTTTATCAATCAGCAAACTCATATATTTATATATAGCATTACTTTGAAGTGAAAGTAAAATCAAACAAGAGTTTTAACAGATAATAAGAACTAAACTCTCCTTTCAATTGGTATCAAAACAGGTTGATTTTATCAATCACCCTCATCAGAGGATATCAATTGTCCCTTTCAATTGGTATCAGAGGGAGGTTGATTTTATTTTTTCAATTTCTTGCACCTGATACTCAATTGAACCCCTTTCAATTGGTATCAGAGGAAGTTGATTTTGCACACAGGCTAACACATGAAATCACAAAGATCACTTAGTTCTTATTTTGTTTTAAAAAAAAGGTTTTTTCAAATGGCACTAGCAGATTTTAGTTGTTCAGATCCACCTTTATGTAATTTGGATAGATTTGATTTATGGCAAGTTAGAATCAGATTATTCATGAATGTCATAGATGAAAATATTTATAAATCTGTTTTGACAGGAATTTCATCATCAACCTCTTCAACAGATGATCAAGAAAAGTTGATCAGTGCTGATGTCATAGCCATGGAGATATTGGTTAAATCAATGTCCAAAGACATTTTTCTTAAAGTGGCTGATTGCACTTCAGCAAAGGGAATTTGGAACTCCCTCTCAAGGATGGTAAATGAATCCATTCCTAGTTCTTCCACTAACATCATTTTTGATGCAGAACCATCTCCCACTCTAAGTGAAGAAGAAGAAAAGGAAGAACAAAAAGCCAAAGCTTTTTGCATGTTGGCAATTTATGGCTCAAACTACATATCTGATGCTGAATCTGATTCAGAAAAGGTAAAAGAGGTAATATCAAATCCCAACTCTACCTCTGAAGATTTCAAATCTGATTTTAAATCTGTTTTTAATTCATTATGTACAGATTTAATAAATTCTAAAAAAGAATCAGTAAAGAGCTAATAATAAACAAATTGATTTCTGATAAAATTAAAGAAGATTTAAAATCATCATCAGAACATATTATCTGTTTAAAAAATAAGTTCATTAAAGCTAATAAATTTGAACAACCTTTTAAGAAGAAAATTCTTTCTGTTGAGCAAAACCAATTTAAAAATTCAAATTTATATTTCAATGAAATAAAAAGGCCAAAATATCTATCTATTAGGCAAATCTTTAAACTTTTTAATATTTTAACTCAGATTATAATTAAACAGCAGTTTTAAGATTTTTTTGAATTTTTCTATTTTAAAAGCAATGTCAGATAACTTCACTCTCTTACAGATTTTTTCTCCAAAATCATGTTGAGCATTCTACTCAAGTAGCATAGATCAGAAATGATCAGAGCTCTGAGTGTGAGTCTCTTCTGATTAAGAGGATTCTATAGAAAGAAGCTATCAGACTTTGTCTTTTTGATTTTTAAAATTCTTAGAATCCAATAAACAGCTAGTAATTCATATCATTAAATTCCTATTTAAATAAAATCTAGGAAATTGGAAATTGCTTTGTTTCAAAAAGAAATTTAGAAATAATCTCTAAACCTTAAGCATTAAAGACCTTTTATGCTTAGGTATTCTAAACCAAATAGGGGGAGATTATTAGAACCTAGTCATTATTTGGATTAGGATCCCAACTCAAATAGGGGGAGATTGTTGGAACCTTAGGTTTGATTTGAGTTAGGATCCACCTTTAATGTCTAAAGTTTATATCATAATATATCTTATAACTTAGATTAAATCAGATTAAGTTAATAGGCTGAAAATAATATATATATATATAATTACTAAGAAATATATATATATATATAATAGGCTGAAATATACATATATTTAATAAGCTAAAAATACATATATTTAATAGGCAGAAAATAAAGAGAAGAATTAATATTATACATATTCTCTGCGAATGTCGAACGACGCTCTGCTTTCGTCGAACGGCGCTCAGCTTTCGTCGGACGGCGCTCGACGAACAAATTACTTTATAGCAGCACTCGATAAAATATCAAGGAAGCAGCGGTCGACAAATTCCTCAGAACAGCGGTCGACGAATTCCAACCAGAACAGCGGTCGACGAATTCTCACTTCAGCGGTCAACGAAATCATTCAAGCTCAGCGGTCGATGAATCCTTCCGTTCGACAAATCCAAGCCTGCGTTCGACAAATATTCAGCAGATGTTTAGAAACAGTAAATCACATGTTCAGGTCGACGAATCAAATGATGAGCTCGACGAACGTGGACCTCAGCTCGATGAAATTTATGCAGTATTATATTTCTTATTCTAATATGCTGTCAGACTTTATTAAAGTAATATTTATATATTTCTCTCTATATATATTGCTGATTTAACCTTACAGCGTGCAAGCATTAAATGCTATAGCCGTTGCAGCAAGCAAAAGAAGGAAAGAGGACAGCTCGAGGATCTGCTAAATAAAAGAGATATTATATTCTTTCCTCTTCTGTCGGCAAGAATTCAAATCAGCCAGGAAAGAGAACAATAGCTATATAAGCAGCAGATTATTTTATTACAGCAGAATATATTACAGCAGATTTTATATAAGATATAACAAGTTGTTCTCTCTCGACAGATTACATATATATCATATATTGTTGTACTGATTTTAGATAGACAGAATACATTACAACTGCTGTACAGGAATTAGAGAAGAAGAGAAACAGAGGAGAAAAAAGAAGAAGCAGATCTTCTATTATTTATCTTCTTTTTGCTAACTCCTTCTTGCAGATCACATTCATCCTGAGACACCAATCTAGGTGGTTAAAGAGCTTCTGGCCCATCTAGGTGAACACCTTCCGCGACCTCTCCCATGGTCGTACGACGTCCAAGAGGTGCTACCTCGCGCCGATTAGCATGGAAATAGGGTTCGGCTCAGCTTTGCCTGTGCTCTCGCCGTCGTGTCGCTCGCACGACGCGGGTACGGCTTCGCCTAATCCCATAAGGTTTTAGCACATGCAAGTGCTACACAAAACATAAGTTATGCACCTAATCCATTCATGAGGACCTAGGCTTCACAAATAACAATCGGGAAGGAGGTACAAGACCACTCCTCATCGAAATCTAGTTGTGAAAGTTTGCATTCAACCACTCTCAAGCATGGGGCTTTTGTTAGGAGCTCCAACAGCCATCTAATCTCAGGTCCCGCAATACGATAGCAAATCACACGTAGACATTCTCCGGCACGCATTCTAGGCTTAACCTAAATGCAACGTCGCAATCCAAGCATCACCGATCCGGGCTCACAGCCACGAATAGGCTTCACACACAATGCCTAAATCCGTTCGACTACCGGATTTCTACATGCAAAAATGCCGGGGACGGACACAATCAACCCGGAATTCCGAAGAACTAGAGAAAATCCAACACTTCACCCATTTGGTGAAAGGGAGTCCTCATGCAAGCATAGAAAAAGGAATGAGAGGACAAAGAACACGTCCTAAGACCGGGAGGGAGAATCGTTACCCTTGGAAGCCTTGGCGCCATCAATCCGAGATTCCAATCGGAGGGAAAGAACCGCACCGGGCTGCACTTTCCAGATCTGGAAACGTCTCGCGAATCGGAGCTCCGGAGCTCCGTCAATGGCGGAATCTCCTTCTTTTTCCTCCTTGCCCCCTCTTCTTTCTCTAGCTTAGGAGAGAGGAAAGCTATGGAAATATAAGGGATTAACCCCTCTCCAAAGCCCTAAGACCTCCCAGCAACAGCTCACAGCCGTTGGATCAAATTCCAAAGATTTTGATCGGTCGGATCGTCTTCTCCGCTTTACTTTACGAAGCAGAATAAATAGGGCGCACGATCATTGGCGCACGACCAGTGGTCGTGCGCGAAGAGGAGAAATGGTTGTGCGCACAGCTTTGGACAGTGAGCATTCTGACAGCTCTTTTTGCCTCGACAAGAGCGCACGATCACTGGCTCACGACCAGTGGTCGTGCACGAAGAGGAAATATGGTCGTGTGCACTGCTTTGACTGAGAAATTTCAGCCTACTACGAGCGCAGCACTACCACTCCGCCTACCTCGCTGAACTACGATTTTTGGGGTGTTACAACTCCACCTCTCTTAAAAGAATTTCGTCCCGAAATTTCGAAAACAGTATTAGCAGAAATTGCAGTTATAATTACCTGAGAGAAATAGCTCGGGGTACTCCGCAAGCATCGACTGCTCTCTTTCCCAATAGAGTTCCTCTCGTCCGCAATTATTCCAACGGACTTTCACCATCCGAATGGACTTGTTCCGCAACTGCTTCACTTCAGTGTCTTCAATGCAAATGAGTTTGACTTTCGTCGATAGCCCACCATCTACCGACACTTCGCTGACCGCGGCAACAAGATTTGACTCCTTTACAGCCTTCCGCAACACAGAGATATGGAATACATCGTGCAACCCGCTCAGCTCCGAAGATAGAGCAAGCCGGTAGGCAGCTTCACCAATGCGCTCCAAGATCTCGAACGGTCCTAAGTACCTCGTATAAGACCCCCCCCCCCCCTCCCCAAACTGAACCTGGTTCAGGGAGGGGGGATCTTACTGCCCAAGGATGACCACTTAGCGCTTTCCGGGTGGCAACGTCCCACCCTTTTCAAGCACCGAGCGGTCTCCTTGTCAGGCACAAGAATCATAACATCACATCAGAACGCATAGCGGAAGCAATCGAAAGACAGAAAAACAAGCTCACAGCTTATATTCACATATTGGAACAGGGCCGAAGCCTAATGTTTACAACTACTGCCTCGAGGGATACATCGACGAAACAAAAGATCCTAGTCTAGTCCAATAATCTAGGACTCACGTCGCGGAAGATAGGGGCGAGGCTGGGGTAATCGAACGGGCCATCTCCAAGGCTGGTATATCATCCTGTGGTGTGGGGGCTCCTTGCTGTCCCATCTCCTGTGATTGGTTATAAGAAATAATCGTTAGTCACAGAGCTAAGTAGAAAATACATCCCCTCCCCGGATCCATATCCAGGGGGCGGCTAAAGGACAGAAAAAAATAGCCGAAGCAAGGAAAAGGGTTAGCAGCAGGTAAACATATATATATATCTACATATATATATAGATAGGGCCTTCCGCCCTAATATCCGTAATCGCGCCGTATGGTAAATATGCAACACTATTTCGCGCATACACACACCCAGGTATTCAAACCTGTACGCACACAAAAAGACCCTGTGTCGACACAGTTTAGACCGCTTTTCTTCAAGCAGGGGAGCTAACCCCGCGGGACCCACCGGTGTGGCCGTCGGTGACAGTGGCCAGTCTTGCCACTTCTGAATGTAGTCGTACCGTATCACTCAGGCCCTCCTGTACAACTTGGTGTACCAACTGGATTTGAGCGACATCCGGCGAACCGATTTGTAGGCCGACCAGCGGAGGTAAAACTGCAGGTTCGGAGTGGTGATAACCCGTTGTGCACATCTCCCTGTCGCCATGAGTCGTCAACCCACCCGCACCGGTACGAACGATCTACGAGCGTGACCAACCCGCCACTTCCAATCAATCTTCACCCGCTTAATTATAAAACAAGCGCTTAAAGTACGTGGCAGATTACTCGACCGGTCCCACAACCTCTGACCGGGAGGCTTAGCGGTATGAGGGCTCCTTGCTTGGGGCTAACCTGGGAGGAGGGACTCGACTCCGGGTTCTCCCCAACTAAGGCCTCGCAGAAGGGAGGATAAGCACCGCATTATGGCCACGACAGCGCTGCATTTAGCAAGTAAATTAGGCCGGAAGCAGGGGCCATAATACTAAGCAGAGAAGTAGGCCGAAAGCAGAGGCCATAATAGTAAGCAGAAAAGTAGGCCGAAAGCAGAGGCCATAATAGTAAGCAGAAAGGTAGGCCGAAAGCAGAGGCCATAATAGTAAGTAGAAAAGTAGGCCGAAAGCAGAGGCCATAATAGTAAGCAGAAAGGTAGGCCGAAAGCAGAGGCCATAATGACAGGACCAGTGCGAGACTGGATTTAAATGAAAGTACAGAATATAAATGCGGGGGACCAGTGCGAGACTGGATTTAAGGGAAAGTACTGAATGTAAATGCGGGGGACCAGTGCGAGACTGGATTTAAAGGAAAGTACAGAATGTAAATGCGGGGGACCAGTGCGAGACTGGATTTAAACGAAAGTACAGAAAGCAGTAAGCATATAAAAAGGGTTAGTAGTCCAATCACTCCATAAGAGGAGGCTTCATTCGTCGACTCCGTTCGTAGGAGGAGATCCTGCTCTTCTCCCCGTTCATAGGGGTTCTACTCCATTTCTGGAGTTTATTTACGTTTCATAAGGTTTCTGCACTCATTCTTTTGTCTCGAGTTCGTTCCTTTATTATTTTCGCGGCGGTATTGAGTTCCAGCGCCGCGATTTCATTCCGATTTTGCGTTGATATTCCGAACTTAGTCGATTCTTTAGATCGATACGCGTAATCTTTATTAAGCGTTTAAAAATATGCGCCGAGGGGACGCCGATTCATTTTGATGAATTTCGCTCCTTTTCGGGCGTTTATTTTCGCTTGTAAAAGCTTTTGGAGGACCAAAATAAGAGGTCACACCTCCCAACTTTAGTAGTAGTTGAAAAATACCTTTTATTAGAACCCATAATTTTTGGGGATTTTTACGAACTCATTCGGGCATTTTATTCCTTAAAATGAACTTTATAAAGGGATTTAAAAATAGTAGATCATCTCCTAAAAAATCCCAAAAAACTACAGGGGGTGCCCCTTAGGGTGAGACACACTTTTCATTTAGGAAGCTTTTTCTGAAATGGCCCCATTTTTCCTTAGAAAAATGGGGAAGGGCAGGGGGTTTTTGGTGTGCGGATAGGGGCAGGGAAGAGGCGCAGGGGTTTTGCACCCTGCGCCCTCCCGCGGCCCCCACAGCGGATCTGCGGCGGATCCGCTGTGGGGGGGCACATATGTTGAGGCGGGGGGAAATAAGGTGGCGGGAGCCGCACGATTTCCTGGGGGAAAATCGTGGGCTCCCGATTTACCATCGGGAGGCGGCCGCTGCCGCCGCCGGGCAGCGGCCGGCTGGGGCTGGCGCCGCCCCCGGTCGGTGCGCCGTGGGCCGGCGACTCCTCCGGTGGTGGTCCGGCGACTCCTCCGGGGGCCGGCGACTCCTCTGATGATTTGCATTGTAGTATTTTGTCGGCCGATCTTGGGCAATGAGCAATCGCTCCCGAATAGCCCGAATCGATGTATTTGCCTCATGCACATCCTTGCGTTTCAACAACTTAGTGTCGCCCGTTTCAGCCCAAGATACCGGTGTGCGACATTTCCTACCATAAAGAGCCTCGAAAGGGGTCATCTTTATACTTGCTTGGTAGATGTTGTTGTAAGCAAACTCAATCAAATAGAGATGGTCCTCCCATCTCTTTCCGAAGTCCAGGGCGCATATGTAACACCTCCCCTGTAATGACCATATAATATGGGTCCGGCCGGGACCCCACAGCATATAACCGCCACAACTTTAGTATTAAAAGATGATATTAACTACCCAACTCAAAACTCAGATAACACGCAGCGGAAACAAACATAAAACACAGAGATTGTCCACACTACATAGGAGTCCAATTGGCCTTAAGGCCTTACAAAATCACAGTCCAAAACCAAACATTCAACACGACAGGACATCCCAACAAAAGTAAAAAAATGGTAGTTTTACCTAAACTACCTCGGCATGCAAGCCGGTCAAAACAAAATGCAATAATAAAAGTGCATGGAAATAAAGATAAGCACTTCATGAGGCTTTAGGCCTTTTTGGCTGGCGCGCTGGGTCCAGCCTGCGATTCTTGCCCTGCATCCAAATCACAAAGAGCGGTAAACGAGGGCCAGCTATGGCTGACCACAAACGGTGTAACAACATCCCTCCTCCCGGCCGTCCTAGCGGACCCCGGGGAACTACTTCACCCTGCAAGTCAGCACTTCGTATGCAAATTTACATAAAGAAAAGCAACATAAATACTGGCATGAGTGTCACAAACATCATCCACGTTTCTATGTTGAGCAGATAATAAAAGGGGCCTACCAATGCAAAATGAATGCAACCCGGGTTTCACCCAAGGCACCCTAAAGCGTATGAATCTAGCACATCATCATACATCATCCATACCATCCAAACCAAAAGGGTATTCATCACTACGCCAACGGGCACCACCGGGCCCATGGCCAAGAACTCCACATGTTCTTGCCACCACAAACATCAACCACAGGGTATTCATCACTACCCCAACGGGCACCACCGGGCCCATGGCCAAGAACTCCACATGTTCTTGCCACCATCATAGGGTACTCATCAGTTCCCCCAAAGGGCATCGTAGCCCATGGCCAAGAACTCCACCTGTTCTTGCCACCATCAATCACAACCATTCTCATAAATGTCACTATAATCAATACAGAAGGGGGGATTTGTCTCGCCGGGACACCCTCCACACATGACTTGCAATATCACGGGCTGGCCAGCCGACATTGAGACAATTCCGCGCCTTCACAATACAAACGGGCATCACGGCCATAACTCACGCACAATATTTCCCCGCCCACAAACCAACATTTGTTCTCATACGAAAATACAAGGGCATCAGAACGACGTTTTCGTCGTAATCGGATTTCTAGCAAAATCCCTAAAATGCGCGTCAAACAACATCACCGAATCGGACCAACGGTCGCAAATCCGGCTTCACCCACAATGCCTAATCCGCTAACGGAGCGGATCTCTAGTGCAAATCATGTCGGGGATGGACTCAATCAACCCGATGGTTCCTTTTGAACCAAGGCGACCCGGATCCCTCTCACTCGACGGATCCGGTGCCAAAATGCAGAAATTAAAGGGATGTCATGCACGCATCCTAAAGACCGGGAGGAGAAATGTCGTTACCTTTCGAGATCTCCTCCTAGCCATGAGAAGCTTGCAAACAAACGGTAGAGAAGAAGCGCCTCGACGCCCTCTTCGCGTTGCCGGTCTCGGATCGGCGAACGGAGCTCCGAAGCTCCGGCAATGGCGGATTCCCCTTCTTCTTCCTCCTTGCCTCCTCCTCCTTTCTCCAACCTAAGAGAGAGAAAGTCTTGGAAATAATGAGGGTGTAACTCCTCTACCAAGCCCTAAAACCCCCCAGCCATCCATCGCAGCCGTTGGATCAAATCCCAACATTTTTGGACGGCTGGATCATCTTCCCCGTCACTTTTCGCGGAGCAGAATAAACAGTGCGCACGAGCAGCGGCGCACGATCAGTGATCGTGCGCGGCCAACATCCCCTGATCGTGCACACTACACGATCAGCCGACCTTCAACCCTTGTGAATTAACGCACGATCAGGCGCACGACCACTGGTCGTGCGCGAAGGAGGCCAGTGAGCGTGCGCGAAGAACCTGCTATGGAATTTTCAGCCTATTCCGAGCGCGACGCTACCACTCCGCCTACCTCACTGGACTACGATTTTTTGGGTGTTACAACTCCACCCCCCTTAAAAGAATTTCGTCCTCGAAATTTCAGAATTTAAATAGGAAAATCATAAAGCATACCTGGAGCAAAAAGTTCCGGGAAATCCTCCCGCATCGCTTGCTCACGCTCCCAAGAGAATTCATCTCGCCCGCAGTTGTCCCATCGCACCTTTACAAGTTTGACTTCCTTGTTGCGCAACTGTCGGACTTCCGAATCCTCCACGCAAACCGGACGAACCCTCGTCCCCAAATCCTCCATCACCGGCACCGTCGCCGCTTCGACTACGACGCTCGGCTCCACCAGAGCTTTCCTCAACATAGAGACGTGGAAAACATCAGGTAATCCACTCAGCTCTGCGGATAATGCCAAATGATAGGCTGCTTCGCCTATACGTTCCGTAACCTTGAACGGACCCAGATACCGCGGACTCAACTTCTTGAGTCGCCGCACCCGCGAAACACCCTTGAACGGCTTGATCTTCAGGTAGACCATGTCACCCACTGCAAACTCCACATTTCTGTGGTGCGCGTTGAAATACTTCGCTTGACGATCCTGATCAACCTTCATGCGCTCCTGAATCGTCCGTACGATCTCGCAAGCATCTTCCACCACTTGCTTTCCCAACAGCTTAGTGTCTCCCACCTCTGCCAAGACATCGGCGTTCGACACTTCCTTCCATACAAAGCTTCATAGGGCGCCATTTTGATACTCGCCTGGAAGATATTGTTATAGGCAAACTCCACCATGAAGAGGTGGTCTTCCCAACCTTTACCAAAGTTGAGAGCACACATTCTCAACATGTCCTCTATCGTACGGTTCGTTCGCTCCGTCTGACCATCGGTCTGCGGATGGAACGCGGTACTAAACTTGAGCTTTATGCCTAAGCTCTTCTGAACTAGCCTCCAGTCCTTCGAAGTGAAACGCCCATCGCGATCACTAACGATGCTCTTCGGAATCCCGTGCAACCGCACAATGTTTCGAACATAAAGCTCCACGAGCTCCTCCACGCCATCACCCTTCCGATTCGGAAATGAAGTGAGCCACCTTCATCAAGCGATCCACTATCACCCAAATCGCATCGTTACCCTGCTGCGATAGAGGCAAACCATGTACAAAATCCATGGAGATGTCATCGAACTTCCATTCGGGAATAGGGAGAGGCTTCAAGAACCCACCAGGCCTTTGGCACTTAGCCTTCACCAAGGCACAAGTCTGACATCGGCTCACGTACTTGGCTACATCCCGCTTCATCCCAGGCCACCAAAACGATTTCTTCATATCCGCGTACATCTTTGTACTTCCTGGATGAACGGAGTACTTCGTAAAGTGAGCCCCAACATCAACTCCTCACGGAGCTTGCCAAAACGCGGAACACAAACCCTTCCGTCTCTTTTCACGATCTCACCAACCATCTCCAAAGCATTGCCTTCGCTTTGCTGAGCCTCCAACACCAACTGTTGGCACTCCTCGTCCGCACTGGTCGCCTCTCGGATTCGATCTGTTATATCACACTGCATTTCAATCCAGTTAAAACGAGCCGCCACAATTTTAGCACAAAAATTACCGCCGCCAACTCCAGATCGTGGACGGGATAATTCCTCTCATGAGTCTTTAACTGCCTTGACCCATACGCTATCACCTTGCCGTGCTGCACCAGCACGCAACCCAACCCGCAATCTGACGCGTCTCTAAAGATCTGAAATCCTTCCGTCCCACTAGGAAGACTAAGAATTGGAGCAGACATCAACCTTTCCTTCAAATTCTCAAATGCACGGGCACACTCCGGTGTCCATACGAACCTTTGGTCCTTGCGAGTGAGAGTGGTGAGGGGCAACGGCATCCGCGAAAAGTTCTCCATGAACCTTCTATAATAACCGGCTAGTCCAAGGAAACTCCGGACTTCCGCCACGGTTCTCAATACAGGCCAATCCCTAATGGCTTCAATCTTCGCTGGATCTACCTCCACCCCATCTCCACTAATTACGTGACCCAAGAAAGCCACCTTCTCGATCCAAAACTCGCATTTTGAGAACTTAGCATAAAGCTGATTATCCCTTAGAGTCTGCAATACCAGCCTCAAGTGAGACTCATGCTCTGCCTCTGTTTTTGAGTACACCAAAATGTCATCAATAAACACCACCACGAACGAATCTAAGAACGGGCGGAAAACCCTGTTCATCAAATTCATGAACACAGATGGCGCGTTCGTCAGTCCTAACGACATCACCGAAAACTCATAATGGCCATATCGAGTCCCAAACGTTGTCTTAGCGATATCCTCTTCTCGAATCTTCAACTGGTAGTACCCCGACTTCAAGTCTAACTTGGAGTACACCACCGACCCTACTAACTGGTCGAATAAATCATCGATTCGCGGAATCGGATATTTATTCTTAACGGTCAATTTATTCAGTTCACGGTAGTCGATACACAACCGCATACTTCCGTCTTTCTTCTTCACAAACAATACCGGCGCGCTCCACGGCGAAGAGCTGGGCCTAATGTACCCTTGCTCTAACAACTCCTGCAACTGAACCTTTAACTCGGCCAGTTCCTTCGGTGTCATCCTAAACGGAGGACGCGACACCGGCCTCGCACCCGGTACCAACTCGATCGAAAAATCGATCTCACGCTGAGGGGGTGCTCCCGGAAGCTCCTCGGGGAATACGTCCTCAAATTCTTCCACCACCGGAACTTCTCCAAAATAACATCGAATTCGGCTAGTGGCAGAATCGCTGCTACCAACACGAAATCACAATCGCCAATTTGCATCACAATGCGTCCCTTCCTCATGGTAGTCATGAAAGACACATTCGGCATACGCACACTCAGCTCCACTTCTGCCTCTACGGACTCATCACCAATCTTCCGGATAAAACTTTCCGCAAGAAAAGAGTGTGACGCCCTCGTGTCGAACAACACTCGAGAGGGGTAGCCCGAAACTAGCACGAAACCTAACCACGTGCAAAAATAAACATAAAAGGCCGCAACCTACATTATAGTAACAAAAGAAAACTTAAACTTTTCGTACCTGTCACCACGTCGGGTTGACGTATCGCTTCCTGTTGCCCAAGATTATAGGCTCTAGGCTGCACTGGAGGGAACCGCGAAGCACTCGACTCCGCCGCTTTCCCCTTCTCTGCAACACCGGGACCCGAACGCACCGATTGTTCCTGTCTCGGCTCTGGCTCAGCTCCGCCCTCGGTACAAAACCGACTAATGTGACCCACCTTGCCACACTGGTAACAAGTCAACGGACCTTTGAATCGAAAATCTCCCGAGGGTGCGCCACTCCTCTCCCCAGTCCTATTAGGATGGGGTTTCTTCTTGTATCGGTTTCCCTCAGACTTCCACTGAGATTGGGACTGAGAAGGCTTTCCTTCTCCCTGCTTTGCCGCAACACCCTTTCGCCGTTGGGTTCGCTCCAAGTCGCTCTCCAGTGTGCGAGCGGCTTCGACCAATTCATTGAATCCCGCATTCTTCAAGGCTATGAGCGGTTGCCTTAAATTTTCTCTCAACCCTTGATAGAAGAGATTATCCCTCTCTTCATCATCTGCCATGGTCGTTCCCGCATAACGACCCAAACGAGTGAACTCTTGCAGATATTCATCCACTGTCTTCTCCCGCTGCACCAAATGCAGAAACTGCCGATGCAGTGCTAACCTTGTCAAAGCCGGAATATAACGCTTTAGGAAAGCGTTCCCGAACTCCTCCATGGACGGAACACGCCCAACAAAATAGCGACCGTTATGGTTCACCCACCACAACTTCGCATCGCCCTCTAACATGAAACTCGCAAAGTGAGACTGCCTCTCAGCTGGGGTCTCAGCTGCCTTCAAGAGCTCCTGGATTCTCGAAAGCCAATCCTCGGCATCCGTTGGAGTGCCCACTCCCTTGAATGTCGGAGGGTGGAAACTCAAGAAGTATTTCATGAATCGATCACCCATCGGAATAGCTCTCTCCGCTATTGGCTCTGCTTGCCTCACTTCGACATCCGGTGTAGCCGGCGTAGCCGGCGTAGCCGCCGGAGTAACAGGAGTCGCAACTTGCACCACCGGTGTCGGAACCCGTGGCATCGCTCCAACTTGGGCCGCTACCATTGCTTCCGCTAGCATGCGACAGAAATCAGCCGGGGACATGCCCACATTCACGAGGCCCGGAGCAGTCGCAATGCTTCCCGAAGGCTCCTCTTGCCTCCTCGACGTCCCCGCATCGTCGCCAACATCCTAGCATAAGCAAGGAAGAAGACTTATAAAGATCTAATCGCAAGACTCAAACGCAGGGATACTCATGATCCCGCAAAGTACTCCTATGTGGACAATCTCTTACGCGATCCAAATACACTAGACCTCGCAAGAATACTCAAACCTGGCTCTGATACCAAATTGTAACACCTCCCCTGTAATGACCATATAATGTGGGTCCGGCCGGGACCCCACAACATATAACCGCCACAGCTTTAGTATTAAAAGATGATATTAACTACCCAACTCAAAACTCAGATAACACGCAACGGAAACAAACATAAACACAGAGATTGTCCACACTACATAGGAGTCCAATTGGCCTTAAGGCCTTACAAAATCACAGTCCAAAACCAAACATTCAACACGACAGGACATCCCAACAAAAGGAAAAAAAATAGTAGTTTTACCTAAACTACCTCGGCATGCAAGCCGGTCAAAACAAAATGCAATAATAAAAGTGCATGGAAATAAAGATAAGCACTTCATGAGGCTTTAGGCCTTTTTGGCTGGCGCGCTGGGTCCAGCCTGCGATTCTTGCCCTGCATCCAAATCACAAAGAGCGGTAAGCGAGGGTCAGCTATGGCTGACCACAAACGATGTAACAACATCCCTCCTCCCGGCCGTCCTAGCGGACCCCGGGGAACTACTTCACCCTGCAAGTCAGCACTTCGTATGCAAATGTACATAAAGAAAAGCAACATAAATACTGGCATGAGTGTCACAAACGTCATCCACGTTTCTATGTTGAGCAGATAATAAAAGGGGCCTACCAATGCAAAATGAATGCAACCCGGGTTTCACCCAAGGCACCCTAAAGCGTATGAATCTAGCACATCATCATACATCATCCATACCATCCAAACCAAAAGGGTATTCATCACTACCCCAACGGGCACCACCGGGCCCATGGCCAAGAACTCCACATGTTCTTGCCACCACAAACATCAACCACAGGGTATTCATCACTACCCCAACGGGCACCACCGGGCCCATGGCCAAGAACTCCACATGTTCTTGCCAACATCATAGGGTTCTCATCAGTTCCCCCAAAGGGCATCGTAACCCATGGCCAAGAACTCCACCTGTTCTTGCCACCATCAATCACAACCATTCTCATAAATGTCACTATAATCAATACAGAAGGGGGGATTTGTCTCGCCGGGACACCCTCCACACATGACTTGCAATATCACGGGCTGTCCAGCCGACATCGAGACAATTCCGCGCCTTCACAATACAAATGGGCATCACGACCATAACTCACGCACAATATTTCCCCGCCCACAAACCAACATTCGTTCTCATACGAAAATACAAGGGCATCAGAACGACGTTTTCGTTGTAATCGGATTTCTAGCAAAATCCCTAAAATGCGCGTCAAACAACATCACCGAATCGGACCAACGGTCGCAAATCCGGCTTCACCCATAATGCCTAATCCGCTAACGGAGCGGATCTCTAGTGCAAATCATGTCGGGGACGGACTCAATCAACCCGATGGTTCCTTTTGAACCAAGGTGACCCGGATCCCTCTCACTCGACGGATTCGGTGCCAAAATGCAGAAATTAAAGGGATGCCATGCACGCATCCTAAAGACCGGGAGGAGAAGTGTCGTTACCTTTCGAGATCTCCTCCTAGCCATGAGAAGCTTGCAAAAAAACGGTGGAGAAGAAGCGCCTTGACGCCCTCTACGCGTTGCCGGTCTCGGATCGGCGAACAGAGCTCCGAAGCTCCGGCAATGGCGGATTCCCCTTCTTCTTCCTCCTTGCCTCCTCCTCCTTTCTCCAACCTAAGAGAGAGAAAGTCTTGGAAATAATGAGGGTGTAACTCCTCTACCAAGCCCTAAAACCCCCCAGCCATCCATCGCAGCCGTTGGATCAAATCCCAACATTTTTAGACGGCCGAATCATCTTCCCCGTCACTTTTTGCGGAGCAGAATAAACAGTGCGCACGAGCAGCGGCGCACGGTCAGTGATCGTGCACGGCCAACATCCCCTGATCGTGCGCACTACACGATCAGTCGACCTTCAACCCTTGTGAATTAACGCACGATCAGGCGCACGACCACTGGTCGTGCGCGAAGGAGGCCAGTGAGCGTGCGCGAAGAACCTGCTATGGAATGTTCAGCCTATTCCGAGCGCGATGCTACCACTCCGCCTACCTCGCTGGACTACGATTTTTGGGGTGTTACAGCATATCCTCAGCATGTCCTTCATCGTCCTATTGGTCCTTTCGGTCTGTCCATCCGTTTGCGGGTGGAAGGCCGTGCTAAACTTTAGCTTGGTACCCAATAATTGATGAATCGGCCTCCAATCATTTGATGTGAACCACCCATCGCGATCACTGACGATTCTACGGGGAATCCCGTGCAACCGTACGATGTTATCAACGTACAACTTTGCCAGCTTCTCCACAGAATCATCCTTCCGGTTCGGAATAAAGTGTGATACCTTCGTCAATCGGTCCACGATCACCCAGACGGCGTCGTTTCCATGTTGCGATCTCGGCAATCCGTGCACGAAATCCATCGAAATATCATCGAACTTCCATTCCGGAATCGGCAATGACTTCAGAAACCCACCGGGACGTTGACATTCCGCCTTCACCAACGCGCAAGTATGACACTTGGCCACGTAGAGGGCAATGTCTTTCTTCATACCCGGCCACCAAAAGAGTTTCTTCATAACCATGTACATTTTCGTGCTCCCAGGGTGGATCGAGTACTTGGTATGATGAGCCTCGTACATCAACTCCACCCGTAATGTACCAACATTTGGGACGCACAATCTGCCATTCTTCCGCATAAGGCCATCTTCGAAAGAGAAATCAGCGTTTGACCCATCAACGGTCTCCGCTTTATAGCGTTTCATGCTCTCATCCAGCTCCAATGCTTGTCGAACTCGGTCGGCGAGGCCGTATTGAACCTCCAACCAGTTCAAGCATGCTGAAGGAAACGCTCTTCTATCGACGCAAAAGATCTCCATAACTTCTAGCTCGCGGATTAGACACTCATCGTACATCAAAATCCAATTTGCTTGAGCAGGAGCCTGACGACTCAACGCGTCCGCAACTACATTTCCCTTACTAGGAGTATATTTGATGTCGAAGGTGTAGTCCCCAAGGAATTCCATCCACCTCCTCTGATGCATATTCAACTCCCTTTGATCTAGCAAGTACTTGAGGCTCTTGTAGTCAGTAAAGATATCGATCTTCACGCCATACAAGTAATGCCTCCAAAGCTTGAGGGCGAAAACCACGGCCGCTAGCTCCAAATCATGGACCGGGTAGTTCCTTTCATGAACCTTCAGTTGTCGGGAGCCGTAGGAAATTACCTTTCCGAACTGCACTAGGACGCAACCCAAACCACTCCCCGAGGCATCACTATAAATTTCGTAGCCTTCCGTACCACATGGCGAGCATAGAATGGGCGCCGTGGTCAGACGGCTCTTCAGTTCTTCAAAAGCTCGAGCGCACTCGGGCGACCAGTCGAACTTGTGATCTTTCCTAATCAGTTTAGTGAGAGGGAGTGCGACCCTCGAGAAGTTCTCCACAAAGCGCCTATAATAGCCGGCAAGTCCTAAGAAACTTCAGACTTCCGCTACATTTTTCAACACAGGCCACGCTCGGATCGCTTCTATTTTCGACGGATCAACCGCAATTCCATCCCCACTAACAACACGACCCAGGAATGCTACTGACGATAGCCAACACTCGCACTTGGAGAACTTGGCATATAATTGACTCCTCCTCAGGGTGCTCAAAACTGCGTGCAGATGCTCTGCATGCTCCTCCTCTGACTGAGAGTATACCAAAATGTCGTCGATGAAGACGATCACAAATTGATCCAAATACTCTCGGAACGTTCTATTCATTAGGTCCATAAATACCGACGGTGCATTAGATAGACCGAACGGCATAACGGTGAACTCATAGTGCCCAAAGCGGGTACTGAACGCTGTCTTTGGAATATCACATTCCCTTACGAAGCTGATAATAGCCGGACCTTAAGTCAAGCTTAGAGTATACCGTCGACCCAACCGGTTGGTCGAATAAGTCGTCGATTCTCGGAATCGGATAACGGTTCTTCTCGGTCAGCTTGGTCCGCTACTACTAGGACAACACCAAAGCTGGGCTTAGGCCCCGAATCCTTCAACAAGGTGAAGAACATCTTCGCGCCTTTTCACAGCTTCTCCTATCCTCCCTCATTCAAGATCTATTGGGCAGCATTACCTCTAATCTATCCTTGACTAAGGTAAACGACACTCTGATTCATAACACGAAGTCCTTAGACAGATAAGAGAGCGATGCTCCCGCACCAACAGAGCTCTCGTCGAATAGTCGATAATTAGGACAAGGCCTAATTGCACACAAATGCAAGACATAAAATTTCGCTATCATCGGATACGGTGGCCACACTGCTATCTCTATCCGCACACGGGGTAGAAATCATATTAAAAGATGATCACCCATACCTGTGGCAACATCGCATTGTTGAATGACCTCTTGCTGGCCATAGGAGTAGACTCTCGGCTGGGTTAGAGAATGCTGGGAAGTCGAAGACTCCACCGCCTTGCCTTTTTCCATAAAAGCTGAACCCATCACACGAGCATAGTCCACTTCTCCGCTTTTTGCCTTTGGGGGACCACTTCGACACACTCGGGCTCTGTGTCTCACCTTTCCGCAAGTGAAATAAATTAAGGAACACCGTGCAGTCCTAGCTTCCACAGAGTTAAACTTTCTCTTAACTCTTTTGAACTCAGACTTGGACTGAGAGACCGGCGCATGAAACTCTGACTTCTTTACATTGAAGTCTTTCGCGTGCTGCATACTCTTCATATCCATTTCCAGAGATTTTGCTGCTTTCACTAAGACGTTGAATCCAAGTAACATTGGACCCACAAGCATTAGTCTTAGGTCATCTCGCAGACCATTGTAGAACTTGTTGACCTTGGTCTCCTCATCTTCCCACATAGACCTCTCATAGCGGCCCAGACTGATGAACTCATTCAGGTACTCGTCCACTGAGTGCGCTCCCTGCTCCAGGTGTAAACACTGGTTCTGTAGTGCCAAATGCTCTGTTGAGAGCATGTACCTCAGAAGGAAAGACTCATGGAATTTTTCCCATGAGATTTCGGTAAGTTGTCTCCCACCAAACTTGTGCACCAACTCTTCTTCCCACCAAAGTCTTGCTTTTCTTATAAGTAGGAAGGTGGTTAAGGCTACCAACCTCTCTTTGCTTATAAGCATTGACATTAAAGTCCTTTTTATTTCTGACAACCACTCCGCCGCTCTCTTTGGGGATTCGGTTCCCGAGAATGTTGGAGGGTTAAAGCTTAGGAAGTGCTTTAATTGCTGGTCACGTGCTCGTCCCACAACTACTTGCTCAACTCGATGTTCCACCCTCGGCTCTACCGCAGGTTCCACTGCAGCAACAGTTGCAGGGGCCACATCCGGAGTCGGAGTAGTAGGCTGTGCAAGCCGCCCAGACTGAGTGTTGATCATCGCGAAGACCGCTTCAGCGACTAACCTGATCATCTCAGCAGAAGGAGTGATCGTTGGTACCTCAACAAACGCAATACTTTCAGCAGTGTTACGGGGTTGAAACTGCCTCCAGTCCTAGTCACCTATAATCGTGGAAGACACAATTTAGTGACTGAAAACAAGGCGAACAACAATCATGGAACGCTCAGGTTCCGCAAACAAGTATGTTTTTCCATTCCTAAGTGGACATTCTTATTAGTTTTTAATATTTTGGGTGAGCGCACATCCCGTGCACACCACCCCTTAAAAGGAATTCGTCCCGAATTTGCTAAACTACGGATCGACGCCCTAAGTCCGATACCAAATTGTAACACCCTGCCAGTACAAATAATATAACAGTAGGTCCGGCCGGGACCCCACACTATACTAACCACACTAGCTAGGCGTTAAAAGGAGATATACAGAAAAGAACTACACCAGAGTATACTAAACATAAGCGGAAGCATAAAGATTTAACATTTCTTTTAGAATAGTCCACTATCACAGGAATGAAACAATAAAGTGTAGAGTTACGGCCTTAAGGCCTTACATTCCAAAACGTACAAAACTCCCTAAACATACTTCGGCACGCAGGCCGGCAATACATGAAAAGCAGAAGAGGCTGGCCTTCGAGGGCCAACACAGCAAAAGGGTCACCGCCCGCTATTTCCCGCTAGGCCCACCTGCACCTGCATAAGAAGATTCCACCAAGAGGTGGCAAACAAAGCAACGGTCAGCACAGCTGACCAAATTATAATGACCTCACCCCTTTCTCGGGGTGGCGGAGCTTCTTCCATGCGTACAAGTCGTACTAGCAACATGTACTAGTATAAGGAAGGTGCAAACTACACAAGGTGAGGTTTCAAACGCAATCAATCTTCTAGGTGTAGCATCAAATAAAGTTGATCCTAGGAATGCACATGAGGTTGGTTGGGTTCACCCGGAGGTTCCTCACAACCGCCTAAGCAACCGCACGAGGCTAACACATCATTATTTCAAAACATCACAAACGCGGGTACTCACGACCACACGCTCCATGCTCACATGGCATGAATCCAAGGTACTCTTTCGAGAGCACCAACTCCACTCTAAGTTCGGAAACCTTAGGTGGTTAAAGAGCTTCTGGCCCGTCTAGGTCAACACCTTCCGCGGCCTCTCCCATGGTCGTACAACATCCAAGAGGTGCTACCTCGGGCCGATTAGCATGGAAACAGGGTTCGGCTCAGCTTTGCCCGTGCTCTCGCCGTCGTGTCGCTCGCACGACGCGGGTACAGCTTCTCCTAATCCCGTAAGGTTTTAGCACATGCAAGTGATACACTAAACATAAGTTACGCACCTAATCCATTCATGAGGACCTAGGATTCACAAATAACAATCGGGAAGGAGGTACAAGACCACTCCTCATCGAAATCTAGTGGTGAAGGTTTGCATTCAACCACTCTCAAGCATGGGGCTTTTGTTAGGAGCTCCAACAGCCATCTAATCTTAGGTCCCGCAATACGATAGCAAATCACACGGAGACATTCTCTGGCACGCATTCTAGGCTTAACCTAAATGCAACGTCGCAATCCAAGCATCACCGATCCGGGCTCACGGCCACGAATAGGCTTAACACACAATGCCTAAATCCGTTCGACTACCGGATTTCTACATGCAAAAATGCCGGGGATGGACACAATCAACCCGGAGTTCCAAAGAACTAGAGGAAATCCTACACTTCACCCATTTGGTGAAAGGGAGTCCTCATGCAAGCATAGAAAAAGGAATGAGAGGACAAAGAACATGTCCTAAGACCGGGAGGGAGAATCGTTACCCTTGGAAGCCTTGGCGCCATCAATCTGAGATTCCAATTGGAGGGAAAGAACCGCACCGGGCTGCACTTTCCAGATCTGGAAACGTCTCGCGAATTGGAGCTCCGGAGCTCCGTCAATGGCGGAATCTCCTTCTTCTTCCTCCTTGCCCCTTCTTCTTTCTCTAGCTTAGGAGAGAGGAAAGCTATGGAAATATGAGGGATTAACCCCTCTCCAAAGCCCTAAGACCCCCCAGCAACAGCTCACATCCGTTGGATCAAATTCCAAAGATTTTGATCGGTCGGATCATCTTCTCCGCTTTACTTTACGGAGCAGAATAAACAGGGCGCACGATCACTGGCGCACGACCAGTGGTCGTGCGCGAAGAGGAGAAATGGTCGTGCGCACTGCTTTGGACAGTGAGCATTCCGACAGCTCTCTTTGCCTCGACAAGAGCGCGCGATCACTGGCTCACGACCAGTGGTCATGCGTGAAGAGGAAATATGGTCGTGCGCACTGCTTGGACTGATAAATTTCAGCCTACTTCGAGCGCAGCACTACCACTCTGCCTACCTCGCTGAACTACGATTTTTGGGGTGTTACATGGACACCTTATCAAAATCACCTTGGTGTGAGGGCACCTTATCAACAACCTCCTAGTGGATTCCTACCAGTGGGTAGAAGAGTAGATGTACTCGGGTTTTGGGGAACTACTATATTTCCTTATGTCATCTGGTTGTGTGGTTTGCTTGTTTGTTTTATTTCTGTATTTGTTGTGCTGTGTTTATCTTTGCTCTCTTAGTGTTTGTTTTAATTTCTCATACAGCACACCTATATATATATAATTTACTTTGAAAGAAAAACTTAAACAAGAGTTTTAACAAATATAATAACAACTAATCTCCTTTCACAATCCCCTATACCAAACATGAGACCCTCCTTGATCGTCAAACCAAGCATGTTGCTGATAAGTTCATGTTGGAAACGGGTTTTAGACTGGAGAGTGGGTGGATGTATGGGCCCTCACCACAGTGGTTTTAAACTGGAGAGTGGGTGGACGTAGGGGACCTCACCACAGTGGTTTTAGACTGGAGAGTGTGAAATTTTTCGAATCTTTATGGAGCGAGCAGGAGTTAGTCAACTTAGAGTTACAAGCCAAACAACCAGAAGCAAGTGGAGGCAAACAACTGATCTTTATTGAAAGCAACTTCAAATTACAAGGCAAGGCATGCTTGGCGAGACATGATTTCGCCAGCACAAACACCAAAGAGAAAATTACAAAGTTGAAGATAACACGAGACCGCGCGGTCTCCCTTGCGACCTCAGCAACCCGCTGCCGATCTCAGAACAACACCAACCCGCTGATCAGACCGCACCCTTCCTTTCCGAACTCCTGATTCTCCTGAACTCCAGCACCACAACTCCAAGCCGCAGACCGCCCGAACACTTTCAGAGGAAGAGGTGATTGATGCTGCCTGCACTATCCGCAGAAGCTGCACAAGAGAAGTTCAATCAGCAGACCACCCGGTCAGAAAAATAGAGACCGCAGGAAAAGAAGCGAACTCAGCTTACACTTGGTGTGTCGTATTTATTGCTGCCGATGGGTCCTATTTATAGGCGTGAGACCTGATCCAGTCACCACCCTATGAGATAGGATCACCACCCTCCAGACCGCGCGACCTGACCGGTCACACCGCGCGATCAGCAACAGTACTCCTGCTTCATTTTTGGTGAACCCGCCAGCTTCAACATCGACTATGAGAGACCGACACTCTCACAGCAGATCGCGACTCCAAAGGAGATCGCCAGACCGCCTGAAGCTGTTCACCCCCTATGTTCGCCAGAGACCGCGAACTCCTGTCCGCATGCCGGTCTCCACCTGAGACCGTGAACAGCGACCAGCTTACATACTAGTCTCCTCCTGAGACCGCAACCTGAGACCGCGCGACTAAGACCCTTAGTCCGCGAACACCACCAGAAAGCCCGGTCAACCACCAGACCGCATTCTGGAGAAAACCTGGATCAAGTTGTGCGGTCACACCAGACCGCCACAGCCTTGAAGAAGACAGCCCGCCACGCGGTCACGCACAGACCGCGCACACCTAAAGACGAATAACCCGCCACGCGGTCAGAGACAGACCGCGCGGCCTCCACCTTCAGCCGCCTTGGACCAGATACCAGCGATCAAGCCAGGAGACTGCAGCTAGGCTAAGACAAGCCAGACCGCAGAGGCAGACCGCCAAGTCGTGCGATCACACCAGACCGCCCGACCTCCTCCCAGACCGCCCAGGTCCAAAAGGCCTCTAACTTCCACTTCAACAATTTCAACACTCCCCCTTGAAGTGGGAAGTTGAAACCAGCCCCAGTAGGCTCCTTAGCCGTGTGAATGGCCCCTTTGCCAGCGCCTTTGTGAAGATGTCTGCGACATTGTCCGCACTCCGCACATGCTCGACTGAAAGAGACCCCTCCAGCACCTTCTCCCGTATGAAGTGATGCTCGATCTCGATATGCTTGGTCCTCGCGTGACAAACTGGATTAGTCACCAGTTTTAGAGCACTCTCGTTGTCACCGCGTAGCAGAGTCGGCTCTCGAACCTCCTTGTGGACGTCTCCCACCAACCTCCTAAGCCAGATGGCTTCCTGAGCTGCCAAGGCCGAAGCCTTGTATTCCGCTTCCGTGGTGGAGACCGACACGGAATCCTGCTTTTTGCTGCACCATGATATAGTTGTAGGGCCCGCCATGAAGACGAATCCAGACGTCGACTTCCGATCATCTGAATCTCCCCCGTAATCAGCATCCATGAACCCGTGTACCTCGAAGCCCGCATCCCTCCTGTACAGGAGACCCATGTCCGAGGTCGCCTTGACATACTTCAGAATGTTCTTGGCTGCTAGCAGATGAGGTACCCGTAGCTCCGCCATATATCGACTCACTCTGCCAACTGCATATGCAATATCCGGCCTCGTGATCGTCATATAGATCAGGCTCCCAACCAGAGCTCGGAACACCAACGAATCTTGCATAATCCTCCCCTCATCCTTCCGAAGCTTCATAGCCTTCTCCAGAGGTGTGGAAGTGCACTTCCCTTCCTTCATGCCGAATCGTTCCACGATCCGCTCCGCATATCCGGCCTGGGTCACCAGCACTCCACCTTCCTTCCTCTGCACCTCGAGTCCAAGGAAGTGGTGAAGCTCACCTAAGTCCTTCATCTCGAACCTGATAGACAGCTCGGCCCGAAGCTGCGCTACCTCCTCTTTCGAGTTCCCCGTCACGATCATATCGTCGACGTATAGCAGCACGATGACTTGAAGCTCCCCGCTCTTCTTGACGAACAAGCTTGAGTCTGAGTCTGAAGCACCAAATCCACAGAATAGGAGATATTCTGCAATCTTCCCGTACCACGCCCTCGGCGCTTGCTTCAACCCATACAGGGCCTTCTTCAACTTGTAGACATGCTCCGGAAAATCTTCAGACACAAAGCCTGGTGGCTGGACCATGAAGATATCCTTGTCAATCTCGCCGTAAAAGAAGGCGTTCTTGACGTCGAGCTGCCAAATCTCCCATCCACTGAATGCCGCCAAGGCAATGATGAAACGAACTGAAGTCATTTTAGCCACCGGACTGAATGTCTCGTCATAGTCTTCACCGTATTGCTGCGAGAACCCCCGAGCTACAAGGCGAGCCTTGTACCGCTCGATACTGTCGTCAGCTTTCTTCTTGAGCTTGTAGACCCACTTGCATGTCACAAGAGTGATGCCCTTGGGCTTGGGCACAAGAGACCAGGTCTCATTCTTCTCGAGAGCTGCCATCTCTTCTTGCATTGCAACGTCCCACTCCTTCACGCCTCTGGCCTTCTCAAAGCTCGACGGCTCCCTCTCATCCAAGGGACCAGCAAAGAAACATGAGACAAAGCTCACTGCGTTTCCTCCAGTATAGCGATCAGGGGCAACGATCGCTCGCTTCGACCTCCTCAGCTCCTTCCCCTGAACCGCATTATCTCCAGCTGCTTCTTCCCTAGCTCCCCTTCTAGACGTGCTAGGAGCATCGCTCCCCCTGCTCTCTGAACCAGATGCCTCCGTCTCAGAACTAGAAGGAGATGGACCACCTGGTGACACAGGTAGCTCCACCTGAAGATCCTCCACAGCTTTCTCTGGCTCCTCCACCCTGCTCTCTGGTAGCTCCACACCAGAAGACCCCTTGTAAAATGTCACCTCATCGAACACAACATCGTGAGATACAACAAATCTCCGCGTCTCCGGGTCCATGCACTTCCAACCTCTCTTCCGCTCATCGTATCCCACGAAGACTAGCTTCCTTGCTTTCGCATCTAGCTTCGTCCGAAGAGCATCTGGAACATGCACGTAGCAGGTGGATCCAAACACCCTAAGGTGTGCCACGCTTGGCTTCTCCTTGAACATCATCTCATGCGGAGTCAACATGTTGATGGGACTTGAAGGCATCCTGTTGATGACGTAGGCAGCACAAGACATTCCCTCCGCCCAGAAGGACTTTGGGATACTCTTGGCATGCAGCCAACACTTGCAGGTCTCCGTCAGATGACGGATCTTCCGTTCTGCAACTCCGTTCTGCTGTGGAGTATGTGCACAAGTGAGCTTCCTCCGGATGCCTGTCTTCCTGCAGAAAGTAGAGAACTCACTGGAGGTGAACTCCCCTCCGTTGTCAGTTCTTAGCTTCTTCACCCGCAGTCCTAGCCGACCCTCCACGAGCTCCTTGAACTCCACAAACTTGGCAAACGCCTCCACCTTCTCCTTCAGGAAATATACCCAGACATATCTGGTGTGATCATCGATTAACACCAGCATATATCTGCTCCCTCCGAGGCTTGGGGTAGCAGTTGGTCCCATCAAGTCACCGTGGATGCACTCTAGCGGCACACTACTCCTTGTATGCGACTTGTCAAACGGTAGCTGATGAGACTTGCCGAACTGACATCCCGCGCAAACATGACCTTCACCGTAGGAAGATAGACTTGGCAGGCCCTTGACCAGACCTCTCACCGCCATAGCTTTCAGCTTGTCCATCCCTACGTGCCCCAACCTCTCATGCCATATAACGGCACCATCATTCGTCTTCATCTTGTCGACGTAGGAACTTGTTGATAAAACAAACAAGTCCTTTGCCCGTCTCCCTACATGGACGACCTCGGCCTTTACAGCCTCAAAGTTGCGTAGAAACTTCACTTCTGTTGGGCCGAACAGAACGTGATACCCAGTGTCTACAGCGTTGGTCACGGAGAAAAGGTTTTTCCTCATACCAGGCACGTGATAGACACTCTTCAAAGTAAGTGGCCCTCTATCACTGCCCAAGGAAACAACCCCCACCTTCTCTACTGGATGCACAGTATTATCAGCAGTAATGATTGCATTGTTACCTGTATAGGGCTGTGCAGAAGAAAGCTTTGTCTCATCTCCGGTGAGGTGATGACCACACCCCGAGTCCACGATCCAGTCCTCCAGATAGTTGATAGGAGCAGAAGCTCCAACAGAAGCCGAGAAGGCTCCTCCCCAACCTCCTTCAAAGTGTCTGGCCTCAGCTTCCTCCTTCTCCGCAGCATGCCCAGCTTGGGTGACCACCTTGCAATCCTTCCTGATGTGGCCATACTTGCCACACTTGAAGCATTTCGGACCTTCCCCCTTCTTCTTCCCGTCAGCCTTGGGAGCATACCCCCTTCCTGCTGCCCAGAAGTTGAAGGCCCATAGCCTCCTCCAGTGGTCTTCTTCTTCTTATCCCACTTCTTCTTCTTCCCTGAGAAGAGCACTTCGCCATCTCCCCCAGCCACCGACATCCCCGCATATGCCTTGCCAAACTTTCTTGCGATGCAAGCAAGTTCTCCAGCTCCAACAGAGACGGCTGATTTGCTCATCCCTGCACCGACGTCACAAAGGCAACATATTCCTTCCGCAAGCTGCGGATGATGTGCCTCTTCAGCTTCGCCTCAGAGATAGGCTCATCAGGATGCAATGCAGAGATTTCAGCGCACAAGTTCTTCATCTTCAGAAAGAAAGTGGAAATAGAAAGATCACCCTGAGCCGACCTTGCCAGCTCATTCTCCAAGAACTGTAGCCTTGCTACATTCTTCTTGTTAAACAGCCCATCCAGGGCTCTCCAGATCTCCGCAGCTGATCCACACCCCAAAATGTGATCAAACAGATCAGGTGAAATTGCTCTCTTCAGATTGAACTCTGCCTTCGCATTCGTCCTCCTCCAAGTTCTCACCTCAGCCCCATTATCTACTTCCGGGACAACTTCCTGCGTCTGATCTCCTCCAACTACCTCCCAGAGGTCCTCACCTAGAAGATAGCTCTGCATACACGACTTCCACTTCTTGAAGTTAGTCGATGAAAGCATCTCAATTCCAAGAACCCTCGCTTCTATTGCTCTACCACTGGTTCCTTCTTCATAAAGGCGATGGCTACTCTAAGTCACTCACTACTCAACCACTCCAACCTAGCTCTGATGCCATGTGAAATTTTTCGAATCTATATGGAGCGAGCAGGAGTTAGTCAACTTAGAGTTACAAGCCAAACAACCAGAAGCAAGTGGAGGCAAACAATTGATCTTTATTGAAAGCAACTTCAAATTACAAGGCAAGACATGCTTGGCGAGACATGATTTCGCCAGCACAAACACCAAAGAGAAAATTATAAAGTTGAAGATAACACGAGACCGCGCGGTCTCCCTTGCGACCTCAGCAACCCGCCAGATCGCAACCCGCTGCCGATCTCAGAACAACACCAACCCGCTGATCAGACCTCACCCTTCCTTTCCGAACTCCTGATTCTCCCGAACTCCGGCACCACAACTCCAAGCCGCAGACCGCCCGAACACTTTCAGAGAAAGAGGTGATCGCTGCTGTCTGCACTATCCGCAGAAGCTGCACAAGAGAAGTTCAATCAGCAGACCGCCCGGTCAGACAAATAGAGACCGCAGGAAAAGAAGCGAACTCAGCTTACACTTGGTGTGTCGTATTTATTGCTGCCGATGGGTCCTATTTATAGGCGTGAGACCTGATCCAGTCACCACCCTATGAGATAGGATCACCACCCTCCAGACCGCGCGACCTGACCGGTCACACCGCGCGATCAACAACAGTACTCCTGCTTCATTTTTGGGGAACCCGCCAACTTCAACATCGACTATGAGAGACCGACACTCTCACAGCAGATCGCGACTCCAAAGGAGATCGCCAGACCGCCCGAAGCTGTTCACCCCCTGTGTTCGCCAGAGACCGCGAACTCCTGTCCGCATGCTGGTCTCCACCTGAGACCGCGAACAGCGACCAGCTTGCATACTAGTCTCCTCCTGAGACCGCAACCTGAGACCGCGCGACTAAGACCCTTAGTCCGCGAACA
The DNA here is from genome assembly GCA_033032865.1 of Dactylorhiza incarnata. Classification (NCBI taxonomy): domain Eukaryota; kingdom Viridiplantae; phylum Streptophyta; class Magnoliopsida; order Asparagales; family Orchidaceae; genus Dactylorhiza; species Dactylorhiza incarnata. The sequence goes on along the minus strand of JAWHQI010000120.1, from coordinate 5,618,954 downwards.
CCACCAGAAAGCCCGGTCAACCACCAGACCGCATTCTGGAGAAAACCTGGATCAAGTTGTGCGGTCACACCAGACCGCCACAGCCTTGAAGAAGACAGCCCGCCACGCGGTCACGCACAGACCGCGCACACCTGAAGACGAATAACCCGCCACGCGGTCAGAGACAGACCGCGCGGCCTCCACCTTCAGCCGCCTTGGACCAGATACCAGCGATCAAGCCAGGAGACTGCAGCTAGGCTAAGACAAGCCAGACCGCAGAGGCAGACCGCCAAGTCGTGTGATCACACCAGACCGCCCGACCTCCTCCCAGACCGCCCAGGTCCAAAAGGCCTCTAACTTCCACTTCAACAATTTCAACAGAGAGTGGGTGGACATAGGGGCCCTCACCACAGTGGTTTTAGACTGGAGAGTGGGTGGACGTATGGGCCCTCACCACAGGGGTTTTAGACTGGAGAGTGGGTGGACGTATGGGCCCTCACCACGGTGATTTAAAACTGGAGTGTGGATGAATATTGAGGTACCCACCACGGTTCTTTTAGCTTGTTATGCAGCAGCTTGGTATGGCTTTCTTTTCTTTTGGTTATCAGATGCCCTGGTTTGGGGATGTTTTCTTTTTGTGGCTTGTGCACTTGCTCAAGGTGAAAGTGCACAATTAACCTCACTAGAATTCTCTAGAGGGGGGTGAATAGAGATTTAAAAATTATTTTGTGCAAAGTTAATATATATATGTGTATGATCACAGATTAGAGCTTCCTACACACCAACAAGAATTAAGCAAGAAAATAAAGTAAATGCAAGAAAATAAATAACAGCACAACACAAGAAAATATAGTGGTTCCCCAAACTTTGGGTAGTCCACTCTTCTACCCCCTTGGTAGGAATTCACTATCTTGCACTGAGTCTTTTGATAAGGAGACTCTTAGAACCACCCTGAGTCTTTTGACAAGGAGACTCTTAGAACCAACTGAGTCTTTTGACAAGGAGACTCTTAGAGCCAGTACACTGAATTTTTTGGAGAGAGGTTCTAAAAACTCTTTTACAATGTTTAAGTGAGAAAGAAAGAAAGGAGAAGAAATAAAAACAAGAAAGAATCTTCTTCCTAGCAAGAAGATTGGAAGCACAAGAAGCGAATTGAATCTTTCTTCTATAGAGAGAAGAAGATTTGCAGCCTTTCTCTCTTTGTGAGAGCTATCAGATTTTGCAGCAGTATGAATTCAGAAGCAGAAGAAGAAGAAGAAGTGCTTGAATGTTGTTGCAGAGCTTTTTCTCAATTTCTCTCTTTTCTCTTGGGAGCTTTTCCTCAATTTCAAATGTGTGTGGTAGTTCACTCTTGTTTATTTTCTACCGACCTCCTCTTTATTTATAGCTCTGTTAATTCAACATAATACTATAGGAGGATAATCAATTAGCAGTTAGAGAGAATAGAAAGAAAAAATGTTTCCATAATGTTTATTTCTGTAGAAGGAAAGAATGAATTCTGATTTCAAATAATATCCAAAATAGAGTTAATCAGATTAGCCAAGAATCAAATAGAAGGAAAGAATGATTCAGAACGGCTATAAAATATTAACATTATTCCATACAAATCAGATTTACTGAAAGAAGGAAAGAGATCTGGCGCATATTTAAGTCTGTCAAATAAATCGACGTGCGTCGATTGCCATTCGACGCAAGCGTCGAGTACATCCTGTCTGGACATCGAGAGGTGAATAAGGAAGGTGCGTCGACTAAGGTGCGTCGACTTCACTAGTTGCGTCGACTAGAAATCAGAGTAACGTCGACAACACATACGTCGAAATCTTCCTAGAGTTACTTCGACTTAATCTGAAAGAGACGTCGACTACATTTCGACGTTGCGTCGAACACTATTCGACGCATATTTACTTAGCCTTGTTTTTCATTCTTGGAATTCATATTTGACTCATTTTCAGGGGTTAAGAGAAATCATTTTCCCAACACAAGGAAAATTGCTAAATCCGTACGTATTTTATAGTTTTCTTTCCTTTCTTGCTGTTTTTTTGCACCCTTTGAGCTGAAGCATTCTTTTCTTATGAATACCTCAGGTTCAGGTTCGTAGCTGCCGCAGAAGTTAGAGCGGGGTCGTTCAGTTTCCCCTGTCGGGGCCCTTCCTCCCTTGTAGGTAAGGATGCAGTTATTTTTTGTTGTAGCCCTCTTTTGGATGTTTTCCTACTTTCCTGCAGGTTCGTGTCAGTTGTTGGCGCCTGTATGGCTTTATGCTCAGTTTACTTGCTTATGCTGCTACATGTGTTCCTTTTCTTTTCTTTTGGTGTTGATATGCCCGTACTCTCTGGGAAATGTGTTTTATTTTTGGGTTATGTGAGACTCTTATAGCGAATTAATTTCATAGCATGTCTTTGCTTTACTTACTATTATGTATCACCTATTTGCAAAAGTGTAGAAAATATTTCCTTATGATATACTAAATCTAGACTTATGTACGCCCTGGAGACATTTCTGGTCTTCAGCGCTCTTAGGATAAAAGGAACCTATTTTTTTGTTGCGTACGCATATTTTTTTCTATCGGTGGCTAAGAAGGCCACAGGGCCGAGGGACACGGACTCATAAACAAAGAAAGAAATGTCAAAAGTTAATTTTCAATTAAAATATCTTTCTTTTTCTCGCAAAATGTTCGTTAGAGTGCTTGCCTGAGCGTCTGTAGTTGTCCCCTGCAGGACGTGGCATCACGATGCATATTTTTCCCATTACCCTGATATCATAGCATACTTCGGGGAAAATACGGGTTGTGACAGATAATTCTCGAACACACAATATATTCCCGTATGAATAATTGTCGAAGGCACAATATATTCTCGTAGGAATAATTCTCGAATGCACGATATATTCCCGTAAAAGTAATTCTCGGAGCCACAATATATTCCTGTAGGAATAATTCTCGGAGCCACAATATATTCCCGTTGGAATAATTCTCGAAGGCAGGATATATTCCTGTAGGGATAATTCTTGAAGACGCAATATATTCCCGTAGGAATAATTCTCGAAGGCATAATATATTCCCGTAGGAATAATTCTCGAAGGCACAATATATTCCCATAGGAATAATTCTCGAAGGCACAATATATTCCCGTAAGAATAATTCTCGAAGGCACAATATATTCCTGTAGGGATAATTCTCGTAGCCACAATATATTCCCGTAGGAATAATTCTCGAAAGCACGATATATTCCCGTAGGGATAATTCTCGAAGACACAATATATTCCCGCATGAATAATTCTCGAAGGCACAATATATTCTCGTAGGAATAATTCTCGGAGGCACAATATATTCCTGCAGGATTAATTCTCAAAGGCACAATATATTCATGTTGGAATAATTCTAAGAGGCACGCTATATTCCTGTCAAATCTAAATTACAGTCAACACAAAAAATAAACACCAAAACCTCGATCTGTCCGCTCTGCTCCAAGAGCGGCGGCCAGTTCAGCATTATTTAGTGTTGACTCTGAATGAATGTCTCATCTTCACGTCAGCTCTAAATTACAGGCAATAAAGAAATAAAAACCAAAACATTGATCTGTCCGCTCAGCTTCAAGAGTGGCGTCCAGTTAGGCACTATTTAGGGTTGACCCTGAAGGAATGTCTCATCTTCACGTCAACACTAAATTATAGGTATTAATGAAATAAAAACCAAAACATTGATCTGTCTGCTCTGCTTCAAGAGCGGCAGCAAGTTCGACACTATTTAAGGTTGACCCTGGAGGAATGTCTCATCTTCACATCAACTCTAAATTATAGGCAATAAAGAAATAAAAACCAAAGCATCGATCTGTCTGCTCTACTTCAAGAGCGGCGACCAGTTCGACACTATTTAGAGTTGACCCTGAAGGAATGTTCCATCTTCATGTTAACTCAAAATTACAGACAATAAAGAAATAAAAACCAAAACATCGATCTGTCTGTTCCGCTTCAAGAGTGGCGGCCAGTTCGGCACTATTTAGGGTTGACCCTGAAGGAATGTCTCATATTCACGTCAACTCTAAATTACAGGCAATAAAAAAATAAAAACCAAAACATCGATTTGTCCGCTCTTCTTCAAGAGCGGCAACCAGTTCAGCACTATTTAGGGTTGACCCTGAAGGAATGTCTCATCTTCACGTCAACTCTAAATTACAGGTAATAAAAAAATAAAAACCAAAACATCGATCTGTCTGCTCTGCTTCAAGAGCGGCGGCCAGTTCGACACTATTTAGGGTTGACCCCGAAGGAATGTCTCATCTTCACGTCAGCTCTAAATTATAGGCAATAAAGAAATAAAAACCAAAACATCGATCTGTCTGCTCCGCTTCAAGAACGGTGGCCAGTTCAACACTATTTATGGTTGACCCTGAAGGAATGTCACATCTTCACGTCAACTCTAAATTACACGCAATAAAGAAATAAAAACTAAAACATCGATTTGTCCGCTCTTCAAGAGCGACGACCAGTTCGACACTATTTAGGGTTTACCCTAAAGGAATGTCTCATCTTCACGTCAACTCTAAATTACAGACAATAAAGAAATAAAACCAAAACATCGATCTATCCGCTCTGCTTCAAGAGCGGCGGCCAGATCACCACTATTTCGGGTTGACCCTGAAGGAATGTCTCATCTTTACGTCAACTCTAAATCATAGGAAATAATGAAATAAAATAACTGAAACACTGAAATAGGGTGTGTTGGGTATATTGCCCTCAATAGTACCTTGATTTGAAGAGGCATCACTCTCAATGCTAAGGACATATTGTATTTGATGAGCTATACTTGTGTAAGATATACAGGTGCAGGTGACTCAAAAGGAAGGGCCAAGCATGCCCTTAGATGTGGAGAAATCATCTTCCAAAAGATGAAGTTTTATCTCAGCCGAACCGCTGAGACGAGGGGGGCAAAACCACTGAGACGAGGAGCCATCTCAGCGTATCCGCTGAGAAGAAGGTGCCTCTGCTGAGAAGTTTATTATACGCTGAGAATCAGCATGGTCGTCGAACTGGGCTCGACATTCGTCAAACGCTGAACGTCGTTCGTCGACCGCTGAGACGAGGTCGAAGCAGAAACCGCTGAGACGAGATCAAAGCTGAAGCCGCTGAGAAGACACACTAGGCAAGATCGTCGAATGCTGAACGTCGTTCGACAAACGCTGAGAAGAGGAGCCGTCTCGGCGGATCCGCTGAGAAGACACACAAGGCAAGTTTGTCGAGCACTGAGCTGGCAAGATCGTCGATCGCAGGGGACAGCTGGTTCGTCGAACGTAGAGTGTTCCACGTTCGTCGAGCGCAGTCCTTCTCTACGGAAAAGTAGGGCGGCAGGATCTGCGGCTAGGACTAGTTGCAGGATAGCTGTGTGGGGTCCACCAGCTTCTCCCATACCTCTCAGCAGATCAGCTAAGAGCCGTTGAAGATCAGAGATGTATAAAAGGAAGTGTTAGGGCACATTTGAAACTAACTCCCCCGATCATCCATTGTGTGAAGAACAGATCAACTGTTACATTGACGGCTAAAGCTCTCGTCTTCTTCCTCCTGCTCACTGAACAAGAAGAAGAAGATAACAGAGAAAGAAAGTGAGCTCCTTTACAAGAAGGAGCAAGGTGATCTTCCATCACTCTGTCAAAGAGGAAGATCAAGTTAGTTGTTGTAATCAACATCTTCAGCAACAGGAAGCACAGTCAGTGCAGGATCTACAGGAGAGTACCTCTACTGTAAATTTCTAAATCATTTATCTGTATGGCATCTTTCCTGAGCTGTAAGACCATTTGGTCTGAGTTTGTAGGAACCCGAGGGTTCTGAGCTGTAGGGCTGAAGGCCTGAGTGTAGGATCTGGAGCAGATCTGAGGTAGGGCTTAACTGCCTGAGGTAGGACCAGGAGCTGGTCTGAGCTGTAGGAGGAGGAGTCCTCTGAGTGGTAGGACCTGGGAGAGGTCTGAGTTGTAGAACATTATTGTCTGAGCTGTAGGAGGTGTTATCCTCTGAGTTTGTAGGGCAGCTGTGCCTGAGGTAGGATCTGGTGATAGCTCTGAGTTGTACGGACTTGTGTCCTGAGGTAGGATCCTTCTTGATCTGAGAAGTTCTGAGGAACTTGTGCTGTAAGCTCTTTGAGCCGAGTTTGGAGAAGTTGGCCCTGTCTAACACACTGTTAGAAGGGTGGAGGGGGGAAAGTGGACTACCCATAGACACACTGTCTTTGGGGAACCACTATAAATTATTGTGTGTTTTCTGTATTTGCTGATTTGCTTGAACCAACTCTGAAAACAGCTAAAGCTAATCAAGTAAAATTTAAAAGACCTATTCACCCCCCCCCCCCCCCCTCTAGGTGACTTAGACTACAAACCTTATATTCTTTCAGGGTGCATAAATCAAAATGCTGGACTGAAAAACAGTAATTGAACAACTAAAAAGAAGTGCAGTAATTGAAATACTGAATTCAGAAGCACATAATAAGAAGCAGTTTAATTTCTTATAACTGCAGTGTTGGTGTTTCCAAGGTGATCTGGAAGTGATCAAGCATCTAGTCTCACTGCTAACGCGATATAAGCCTATAGGGTCACACACAAGAGTGTTTGGAGAAGTTGGAGGAAGAATTGTGTTGGCCTTACTCATATTGGATATGAGTGAAGGACCAATCCTTCGACTTATTGGAGTTGGGTCGAGTCAACTGAATGCTCCACAGGTATTGTGAATATTGTATGGAGCGTGTTGGCAAGTCTTCGAGACGATTACAAGTCTTCGAGACGATACGTCGAGAATGTCTCCACGGCTTTTACCTCAGTTCATCGAATGTATGAATCCATGTTGACTCGACGAATCCATGTTGACTCGACGAATTAAAAGTTGATTCGACGAATCCATGATTGACTCGACGAATTCGACAAACTCATTCACTCGACGAATTGAGATGTACTCGACGAGAATTGAAGGTTTACTTGACGAATTGATTGTTATTCGACGAATTTCTTCAGTGAAAGGTTCACTTGACGAATTCTGTTTTACTCGAGGAATTCAGTTTGTTACTCGACGAATTTCTTCAGTGAAAGGTTCACTTGACGAATTCTGTTTTACTCCAATATAAGTCGTGGGTGTGCGGATAGCCTCTCTTTCGCCTGGGTATAAATAGAACATGATTCTATAACCTAGTAAGCGATCTCCCTTTTTGCGAATCTGAGAGTGCGACGGAAGAGTTCTGAAGTGCGGCGGAAGAGTTCCGATCGGCCGTCCCCGCACCCCGACGCCGCTGTCGCCTCTCTCTGACGTCGGACCTAGCAGTTCGTGGGAGACGTAGAGGACTCTTTTTCTCCGACCTAGTTCTTGTGCGACAAGAAGCTAAGGTTCTCCTCTCGCTCGTGTGGACTCCCGTAGAGGCGCCGATCCATTTCGGTGCTTGAGACTCAACGACTGTTCTCCGGATTTCAGTTGTGGAGCACCTCAGTTGAGAATAGACTCAATCCCCTTCAGGTATTGCAATGTGTTGCTTTTCTTTTTCTTGATTCATGAAATCGCAAGATCCGAAACTCTTTTTGAGTTGTTCTTGTTTTTGTTTCTTCTGCTGCGCATATTTGATGTGCTATTATCATTCTGAATGGTATATAGAAAAACCCAACAATGGTATCAAAGAGAGGTTACTGATCTAATGCGTGTAAATCAGAAATTTAGAAGTGTTCTGAATGTCTGGATTTCCTCCTGGGTGTTTGGATTCCGATGAAGTGTTTTAAATTGGAACCCCGCCAGGAACTCGTGTGATTGCGTTACAATTTCATTGTTTTAGAAATTGTTTCTCCTTTGCAGTAACCGTCCCTCAAAATGGTTTGTGAAACCAAATGTCTTAGATTTTGAATCTGACATTGAGAGACGAGCTTGTCTACTGCATAAGTGGAGTTGTTATTCATTGGTCCAATGCATGTAAATCTGGATATTTAGAAGAGTTCTGAATGTTCAGATTTAGCCATTTCATCAAAGTGTTGATGATTTTATTTTGTGCACTGGGATGTATTTGGATTATGAATGTTGTTGTTTTTCTGTTTTGTGACTGTGCACCGTGATTAAGTGTTAATCACGATGAAATGTTCATCGATTGAATCATGAAATCCCTTATCCAATATTAAGTATTTGGATGCCTTCCGATGGATGACACTCTTCCTGCCTTGATCGATGAAGTGTGGGCTTGCCAAAGCAAGGTGCATTAATCTATCTTGGTAAGGGTGCGAGCAGATAATTATGATATCCCACTGTCGATATCGTGTCCAACTTAACTAGGTGACCTCAAAGGTTGAGTGCCTAGAGGCATATGGTTGGCATGCTCCATATGATGGATGCGAATAAAGAGTTATTCACTAATCATATAAGAGTTGCATAGTGATGCAATTGACAAGTATTGTCTACCTAAATAACCACATTATGAGAGGAACGCCAAAGCGGACTCATTGTGTTGGTGAAATACGTATCTTGTCCACTAAGAGAGTAGCTCGCATAAACTCTCCGAATTGATATTAAGGGTTATCAATTTGGATAAAATAGTGGGAGCTTTTAATAAAAGTCCTTATTAAAAAAAATGTATTTTGAAATATAGTACTAAAATCTATTTTGCAAAATTCCTTGTAGAATATCCATGGCAAGTGGATCTCACTCCACCTTGTCCCTAAGAGCCATCCTTGAGAATGATAAGCTCAATGGGACGAACTTCCTTGACTGGTACAGAAACCTGAGAATTGTTCTCAGGCAAGAGCGCAAGCTCTATGTCTTGGAAGGGAAAGCCCCTACAGAGCCGACTGGAAATGCTCCTCGAGCAGATAAAGATACTTACAAGAAGTATTAAGACGATACCCTGGATGTGGAATGTCTCATGCTTGATACCATGTCCTCTGAGCTTCAGAAGCAACATGAGAGCATGTGTGGTTATGAGATAATCGAGCACCTCAAGAAAATGTTCGAGGGGCAAGCTCGGCAAGAGAGGTTTGACATATCCATGGCATTGTTTCAGTGCAAGATGGGAGCTCGAGACTCAGTAGGGACTCACATACTCAAGATGATTGGGTATATAGAGAACCTTAAAAGACTGGGTTTTCCCTTGGGCCAAGAGTTGTCCACATATCTGATCCTGCAATCATTGTCGGACAGTTATGAGCAGTTCATCTTGAACTATAACATGAATGAAATAGACAAAATACTGCCCGAGCTCCTAGGCATGTTGAGAACTGCCGAAAATAATATGAAGAAGGTCAATCCTGCTAGACCCATACTGATGGTGCATAAAGGCAAGGGCAAGGCCAAGGGATTGAAGAATACAAAGACAGGATCTAAGTCTCATCTTGATCCCAAATCTTCTGCACTGAAAAGGAAAGGTCTGGCAAAGGAAGGAAAGTGTCACCACTGCGGTAAGGCAGGGCATTGGAGGCGGAATTGTCCCCTCTATATTGAGGATCTGTAAAAGAAGAAGGGAAGTATGACTTCCACTTCATGTATTTACGTTATAGAGATAAACATTTCTGCTCCTTCATCTTGGGTATTGGATACCGGATGCGGTCTCACATTTGTACAAATGTGCAGGAATAGAGAAGGAGAAGAATGTTGGGTAAAGGGGAGGTAGACCTGCGCGTCGGAAATGGAGCAAGAGTTGTTGTCGTTGCCGTTGGTGTCTATCGTCTTTCTTTTCCCACTGGGCTTGTAATAGAACTAGATAATTGTTATTCTGTTCCAACCATAACTAGAAACATTATATCCATTTCATGTCTTGACATGAAAGGTTTTTCGTTTATAATTAAGAACAATTGTTGTTCGATCTTTATGAATGATGTTTGTTATGGTGTAGCCCAATTGTTTAATGGTGTATATGTTTTGAACTTAGACCATCCGATCTATAATGTAGAAAATACTAAAAGACTAAAAATAAATGACTCGAATCCTACATATCTCTGGCATTGTCATTTAGGCCATATAAATGAGAAACGCATATCCAAGCTCCATAAAGATGGACTATTGGACTCATTTGATTATGAATCATTTGAGAGATACGAGTCATGTTTATTAGACAAGATGACGAAAGCTCCTTTCACTAGTTGTAGTGAGAGGGCTGATGATCTCTTGGGTATAATACATAGTGATGTATGCGGACCCATGAGTTCCATGGCTAGAGTTGGGTTCTACTACTTCGTTACATTTACTGATGATTTCAGTAGATATGGATATGTATATCTTATGAAGTGTAAATCTGAAACCTTTGAAAAGTTCAAAGAGTTTAAGAATGAAGTAGAGAAACAACTGGGAAAAAGGATAAAAGCACTCTGATCTGATCGAGGTGGCGAATATCTGAGTCATGAGTTTCGTGATCATCTGAAAGAGTGTGGTATTGTATCACAACTCACTCCACCTAGAACACCACAACATAATGGTGTTTCTGAGACGAGGAATCGTAGCATGTTAGACATGGTGCGATCGATGATGAGTCATGCAGATTTGCCCGTTTTCTTTTGGGGTTTTGCTCTAGAGACTGCTGCTTTCACACTAAATCGAGTTCCGACGAAGACAGTTCAAAAGACACCATATGAGATGTGGATTAGGAAGCGTCCTAGTATGTCATTCATTAATATTTGGGGTTATGAGGCATATGTATTACGTCAAATGCCTGACAAGATGGAACCCAAATCAGATAAGTGTTATCTTGTGTGATATCCTAAGGAAACCAATGGATATTACTTCTACCTGCGATCCAAGGGCAAAGTATTTGTCGGGAGGAGTGATGTTTTTCTGGAGAAAGAGTTTCTGTCAAGATAAAACATCAGGGTAGAACTTAAAGAAGTTCAAGAGCCATAAACAATGAATGAACTAGAATTGGAACCTGAGCAAGGACTACGAGAAGATGTAGCTGGAGAACCTGCTCAAGAAACACAAGACCTACGTAGATCTCGTAGACCAAGATTTGAGCCTGAGAGATATGGATTTCTCATGTCTCAAATAGGTAATGTGTTGCTTATGGATCATGATGATGAGCATGCAACCTACCAAGAAGCTATGAATGGACCCGACTCCGAGAAGTGGCTTGAGGTCATAGAATATGAAATGGACTCCATATATACAAACCAAGTTTGGACCTTGGTGGAACCACCTGAAGGGGTAAGACCCATAGGGTGCAAGTGAGTCTTCAAGAAGAAGACCGACATGGATAGGAATGTACAGACATTCAAAGGCTGGCTGGTGGTTAAAGGTTTCAGGAAAATTCACGGCGTTGACTATGTTGAGACATTTTCCCCTGTTGCCATGGTCAAGTCCATCAGAATTCTACTTGTTATTGATGCGTATTATGACTACGAGATCTGGCAAATGGATGTCAAAATGGCTTTCCTTAATGGAAACCTCCTTGAGGAAGTGTGTATGACACAACCCGAGGGTTTTGTATCTCCAAGTGAAGCCACTAAAATATGCAAGTTGAATCGATCCATTTATGGATTGAAACAAGCTTCTCGAAGTTGGAATCTGCGTTTTGATGAGAAAATCAAAGAGTTTGGTTTCATCAAGAACGAGGATGAGCTTTGTGTTTACAAGAGGATTAGTGGGAGCATTGTCGTTTTCCTAATATTATATGTGGATGACATACTACTGATCGAGAACGACATTCCGACCCTGCAAGCTGTTAAGAACAGGCTAGGGGACTGCTTTTCTATGAAGAACATGGGTGAAGCGACTTATATACTTGGTATTATGATCTATAGAGATAGATCGAAGAAGTTGCTGGGTTTGACCCAAAGTACATACATTGAGAAGGTGTTGAAATGGTTCAACATGCTTGAGTCCAAGAAGGGATTCTTACCCATGTCACATGGTGTGAGTCTCTCTAAGGACCAGTGTCCTAAATCTTTGGAAGGTAAGGACCGCATGAAGTTGATTGCATATGCTTCGACAATTAGATCAATCATGTATGCAATGTTGTGTACTCGACCTGATGTCTCATATGCTTTGAGCATGACGAGCAGGTATCAGTCTGATCCTGGTGATGGTCACTGGATAGCTATCAAGAATATCCTAAAGTACTTGAGAAGGACGAAGGATGTATTCTTGGTATTTGGTGGAGAGGAAGAGCTCGTTGTAAAGGGTTACACAGATGCCAGCTTCCAGACTGATAGGGACAATTCAAAGTCCCAATCAGGTTTTGTATTTTGCCTAAATGGAGGAGTTGTAAGCTGGAAGAGTTCCAAGCAAGAGACAGTTGCTGATTCTATGACTGATGCCGAGTATATCGCTGCTGCAAATGCGGCGAAGGAGGCTGTGTGGATTAGGAAATTCATCAGCGAGCTTGGTGTAGTTCCTAGCATTGTTGGTCCCGTAGTTCTCTACTGTGACAACAATGGTGCAATAGCCCAAGCTAAGGAACCTAGATCTCATCAGCGTTCCAAGCACATACTTCGGCGGTTCCATCTTATTTGAGAGATTGTCGATCGAGGAGATGTGAACATTTGTAGAGTACCGACTGAAGATAATATTGTGGATCCACTGACGAAGCCTTTTGCACAGAGAAAGCATGATGGTCATACTAGATCAATGGGTATTAGATACTTGAATGATCGTCTCTAGTGGGAGTTTTGTGGATTGTATTTGTCGGTTGTTGTTTATTCATGTGATGAATAGAGTACTTTATATTTCATTTTACATTTATGGCAAGTTCTTATTGTTATGTCAATAGTTTCTATTTGATAGATTAATTAGCATAAATAGCTGCCCTTAGAATGTTTGCTTCCATAGGAATTCAAGTGCGTGACTTGAATGTGAGGGCTTATGTTTAATTAGAAGCTTCAATCTTAAAAGGTCCCTGGTTGGAGTATCATCTTAGAAGTTGAAGGGCGATGATGGTACGTTAAAACTAGCATGTGCGTTGACTGATGACCGGTTCTCACCGGTCATGATATTGTGATATCAAGTCATCACATGGGTACTTGTTAGTGAACAAGTTGTACTGGACAGACCCACCTTGAGACTACTTTGTGGATTGCTATATGAACGTATCACGAGTAGGTCTCAACTGACAATAGTTTTTGTAGTTCTTTGACCTGAAGTCACAGCATTCATTAAGTGAGGAAGAACATACTTTAATGTCATCTAAAGTCTTCCTTGAGAAAGGTTGATGGTAAGGGTGGTTATTTTGTATGTTACGAATCATTTGGGTGTTTGTGTGCGGACAGATATGAGATTTATCCTCCTTTATGACAGGAGTTACATCCATGGGCCCCTTGATGGAATGAGACAGACAAATGCATAGCCATGCTTGGTTGAGTCAATATGTGATATTGACCTCACCAATTTCAAACAGTCTATTCTAGATCAGGAAACTAGGATTGAACAATTATGAGGGTGACACGGTTTATGCCTCTAGTTCTATCCGGATGTAAGGGACAAATGGAACTGACAGCACTGGTACATTGGTCAAGACAGGCTTGTTGAGTTATGAACTCTTGGCGCTAGGGTAGCCATGATGTATTGCTAGATGCCGCTCATTGTTTATGAGACTTTTTGTTTGATACGTTCAAGATCAAGTTGGTGACTGTTGGTGTTTCAAAGGTGATCTGGAAGTGATCAAGCATCTAGTCTCACTCCTAACGCGATATGAGCCTATAGGGTCACACACAAGAGTGTTTGGAGAAGTTGGAGGAAGAATTGTCTTGGTCTTACTCATATTGGATAAGAGTGAAGGACCAATCCTTCGACTTATTGGAGTTGGGTCGAGTCAACTGAATGCTCCACAGGTATTTTGAATATTGTATGGAGCGTGTTGGCAAGTCTTCGAGACGAGTTGTCGAGAATGTCTCCACGACTCTCACCTCAGTTCATCGAATGTATGAATCCATGTTGACTCGACGAATCCATGTTGACTCGACGAATTAAAAGTTGATTCGACGAATCCATGATTGACTCGACGAATCCGACAAACTCATTCACTCGGCGAATTGAGTTGTACTCGACGAGAATTGAAGGTTTACTAGACGAATTGATTGTTACTCGACGAATTTCTTCAATGAAATGTTCACTTGACGAATTCTGCTTTACTCGAGGAATTCAGTTTGTTACTCGACGAATTTCTTCAGTGAAAAGTTCACTCGACGAATTCTGTTTTACTCCAATGTAAGTCGTGGGCGTGCAGATAGCCTCTCTTTCGCCAGGGTATAAATAGAACATGATTCTATACCCTAGTAAGCAATCTTCCTTTTGGCGAATCTGAGAGTGCGACGGAAGAGTTCTGAAGTGCGACGGAAGAGTTTCGATCGGCCGTCCCCGCACCCCGACGCCGCTGCCGCCTCTCCCTGACGTCGGACCTAGCAGTTCATGGGAGACGTAGATGACTCTTCTTCTCCGACCTAGTTCTTGTGCGACAAGAAACTAAGGTTCTCCTCTCGCTCGTGTGGGCTCCCGTAGAGGCGCTGATCCATTTCGGTGCTTGGGACTCAACGACTATTCTCCGGATTTCAGTTGTGGAGCACCTCGGTTGAGTATTGACTCAATCCACTTCAGGTATTGCAATGTGTTGCTTTTCTTTTTCTTGATTCATGAAATCGCAAGATACATAACACTTTTTGGGATGTTCTTGTTTTTGTTTCTTCCGCTATGCATATTTGATGTGTTATTATCATTCTGAATGGTATATAGAAAAACCCAACATGCAGTTCCTTCTCCGTTCCTTGGAGGCATCTCTGTTCCAAGGAGGCATCAACGTTCCAATGAGCCATCTCCGTTCCAAGGAGGCATCTCCGTTCTAAGGAGCCATCTCTGTTCCAAGGAGGCATCTCCGTTCCAAGGAGCCATCTCCATTCCAAGGAGGCATCTCCATTCCAAGGAGGCATCTCCATTCCAAGGAGGCATCTCTATTCCAAGGATGCAACTCCGTTCCAAGGAGGCAAGATCATAATTATGCAGTGAGTTCTTAGTATTTTACCGTGTTAGAGTCCGTCGGTTTTATTGCATACGATTATTTCTTTTAGTTGCTCCGCTTTGGGAGAACCATCGGATTACAAGATTTCGATCGTGCCTTATCATAATACCAAACCTCTTTATTATAAACACCTGATTTAATCATTGAAATTCCAAATCTTTGTAAGAGGTTTAACACAAGCTCTTTTAACCTCAATTACTTACACCGGGGCGAATCAAGTTCCTGTTGTTGAAACCAGAGAACTGGTCTCGACGTTCGCAAGGGGGGTGCAGCTAACCCTTACTTGACCTGAGCGAGACCCTTGACCAGTCACTAAGAACCGAGGAACTTTACACTTGAAGAACACCTAAGTCCACAAACGGACCCCTTAAGCTGCAGCGTGGAGGTCCCACCACATACCCGGAAGCTCACATGGAACATCCCCTCCCAAGCCAATGCTGAGCCTGGGCACCTTGGAGGGCACTAAGGATCACCTCACCGTCCACCTTCAATGACAGGGGGAGGGGAGGGGTAGTGCTTGCTCACACGCGAGGGAGGGGGCGTACCAACCCTTCCCAAGGTGCCCATGAGGGTCTATTTATAGACTTTCCCAAAAACGGACTGCGAATAGCCAAAATCGGACTGCGGATAGCCAAAATCCTGCTATCCGCAGCCTGAACCTGATTGCGATCGGACAACACAGGAGGGGGGCGAGTGGGACTCGAGGTGCCCACTCCTCCCCTTGTCGGGGGTCGAGAGAGTAGAGGGGGGGCTATCCCCACTCGTTCCCCCAAAAGAGAGGGGACGGGCGAGTGGGGGGCTGCCCCCACTCGCCCCCTCTAAGGAGGGGACAGGCGAGTGGGGGGCTGCCCCCACTCGCCCCCTCTAAGGAGGGGACGGGCGAGTGGGGGGCTGCCCCCACTCGCCCCCCTAAGGAGGGGACGGGCGAGTGGGAGGTTTCCCCCACTCGCCCCCTCTAAGGAGGGGACGGGCGAGTGGGGGGTTGGCCCCACTCGCCCCCTCTAAGGAGGGGACGGGCGAGTGGGGGGCTTCCCCCACTTGCCCCCCTAAGGAGGGGACGGGCGAGTGGGGGGCTGCCCCCACTCGCCCAAAAGATGGCGCGAGTGGGGGAACTTCCCCCACTTGCCTTGCTATGTCATTTTCCCTCCCTCGGGTCGTTCCCTAGCTTTACTCGGTCTTGGTCGCCTCCGAGAGGTCGACCTACTTCTCTCGGTCACCTTAACTTCCGACTTGGTCTTGACGAATTACGGGTAAACCAACGACCCTACTCACGTCGGGTCACACCGGCTCGGAAAATATGAGGGTTGTACACAATCCCCGCTCTTTTTGAGCTTGTCTCAAGCTCGGAAAGAATGTCCAACCCACCTATTTGACGAGTAGGTGGGACCTGAGGGGGATCCACGAAGGGACCTGCCAACGGGATACCCCTGCCGAGTCCTTCGGCTGAACCGGACTTGAGGCGGAAGGCGAACCTTTCTCCACTACCCCTCCTGTGAGCTGAGCGCAACAGGAGGTGGAGAAAGCTCAACACCTTTAGGTCGAGCTAAACTCGACCGAAGGTGGAGGGAGACTCAACACCTCTAGTCGAGCTGAACTTGACATGAGGTGAGGAACGGACCTTTCTCCACTAGACACCCCTCCTGTGAGCCGAGCTCAACAGGAGGTGGAGAAAGCTCATCACCTTTAGGTCGAGCTAAACTCGACCGAAGGTGGAGGGACACTCAACACCTCTAGTCGAGCTGAACTTGACATGAGGTGAGGAACGGACTTTTCTCCACTAGACACCCCTCCTGTGAGTTGAGCGCAACAGGAGGTGGAGAAAGCTCAACACCATTAGGTCGAGCTAAACTCGACCGAAGGTGGAGGGAGACTCAACACCTCTAGTCGAGCTGAACTTGACATGAGGTGAGGAACGGACCTTTCTCCACTAGACACCCCTCCTGTGAGCCGAGCGCAACAGGAGGTGGAGAAAGCTCAACACCTTTAGGTCAAGCTAAACTCGACCGAAGGTGGAGGGAGACTCAACACCTCTAGTCGAGCTGAACTTGACATGAGGTGAGGAACGGACCTTTCTCCACTAGACAGCCCTCCTGTGAGCAGAGCTCAACAGGAGGTGGAGAAAGCTCAACACCTTTAGGTCGAGCTAAACTCGACCGAAGGTGGAGGGAGACTCAACACCTCTAATCGAGCTGAACTTGACATGAGGTGAGGAACGGACCTTTCTCCACTAGACACCCCTCCCGTGAGCCGAGCTCAACAGGAGGTGGAGAAAGCTCAACACCTTTAGGTCGAGCTAAACTCGGCCAAAGGTGGAGGGAGACTCAACACCTCTAGTCGAGCTGAACTTGACCTGGCGTGAGGAACGAACATTTCTCCACTAGACACCCCTCCTGTGAGCTGAGCTCAACAGGGGGTGGAGAAAGCTCAACACCTTTAGGTCAAGCTAAACTCGACCGAAGGTGGAGGGAGACTCAAACCCTCTAGTCGAGCTGAACTTGACATGAGGTGAGGAACAGAACTTTCTCCACTAGAAACCCATCATGTGAGCAGAGCTCAACAGGAGGTGGAGAAAGCTCAACACCTTTAGGTCGAGCTAAACTCGACCGAAGGTGGAGGGAGACTCAACACCTCTAGTCGAGCTGAACTTGACCTGAGGTGAGGAACAAACCTTTCTCCACTAGACACCCCTCCTGCGAGACGAGCTCAACAGGAGGTGGAGAAAGCTCAACACCGCTGGTCAAGCCTAACTCGACCTGTGGTGGAGAACGGGCCTTCCTCCACTAAACACCTACCGGGGAGCCGAGCTCACTTGGAGGGGGAGGGAACTCCACACCTACCAGGGAGCCGAGCTCACCTGGAGGGGGGGAACTCCACACCTACTAGGGAGCCGAACTCACCTGAAGGGGGAGGAACTCAACACCTACCAGGGAGCCGAGCTCACCTGGATGTGGAGGAAACTCCACACTTACCAGGGAGCCGAGCTCACCTGGAGGTGGAGGAACTCAACTCCTAACAGGGGTCGAACTCACCTGGAGGTGGAGGAAACTCCACACCTAACATGGAGCCGAGCTCACCTGGAGGTGGAGGAACTCAACACCTAGCAGGGAGCCGAGCTCACCTGGAGGTGGAGGAGACTACACACCTAACTGGGATCCGAGCTCACCTGGAGGTGGAGGAACTCAACACCTAGCAGGGAGCCGAGCTCACTTGGAGGTGGAGGAAACTCCACGCCTAACAGGGAGCCGAGCTCACCTGGAGGTGGAGGAACTCAACACCTAGCAGGGAGCCGAGCTCACCTGGAGGTGGAGGAGACTCCACACCTAACAGGGAGCCGAGCTCACCTGGAGGTGGAGGAACTCAACACCTAGCAGGGAGCCGAGCTCACTTGGAGGTGGAGGAAACTCCACACCTAACAGAGAGCCGACCTCACCTAGAGGTGGAGGAACTCAACACCTAGCAGGGAGCCGAGCTCACCTGGAGGTGGAGGAAACTCCGTACCTAATAGGGAGCCGAGCTCACCTGAAGGTGGAGGAACTCAACACCTGGCAGGGAGCCGAGCTCACCTGGAGGGGGAGGAACTCCACACCTAGCAGGGAGCCGAGCTCACCTTGAGATGGAGGAAACTCCACACCTACCCGGGAGCCGATCTCACCTGGAGGTGGAGGAACTCAACACCTCACAGGGAGCCGAGCTCACCTGGAGGTGGAGGAAACTCCACACCTAGCAGGGAGCCGAGCTCACCTGGAGGTGGAGGAACTCAACACATCCTCAGACCGGCTTCTCTTCTTGGAGCCTTACCAACCCTAACGAATCTACCCGACGAGCCACCCAGCGACCGACATCAACAAGCCTGGGCGAGTGGTCTCCAGTCAAGGACTTGACTTGAAACGAGTCCACCCGATGAGCAACCCAGCGACCGACATCAACAAGCCTGGGCGAGTGGTCTCTAGTCGAGGACTCGACTTGAAACGAATCCACCCGACGAGCCACCCAGCGACAGACATCAACAAGCACGGGCGAGTGGTCTCCAGTCAAGGACTCGACTTGAAACAAATCTACCCTACGAGCCACTCAGCGACCGGCATCAACAAGCCCGGGCGAGTGGTCTCCAGTCGAGGACTCAACCTAGAACGAATCCACCCGACGAGCCACCCAGCGACTGACATCAACAAGCCCGGGCGAGCGGTCTCCAGTCGAGGACTCGACTTGAAACGAATCCACCCGACGAGCCACCCAGCGACCGACATCAACAAGCACGGGCGAGTGGTCTCCAGTCGAGGACTCGACTTGAAACGAATCCACCCGACGAGCCACCCAGCGACTAGCATTAACAAGCCCGGGCGAGTGGTCTCCAGTCGAGGACTCGACTTAAAACGAATCCACCCGACGAGCCACCCGGCGACCGACATCAACAAGCCTGGGCGATTGGTCTCCAGTCGAGGACTTGACTTAAAACGAATCCACCCGACGAGCCACCCAGCGACCGGCATCAACAAGCCCGGGCGAGTGGTCTCCAATTGAGGACTCAACTTAAAACGAATCCACCCGACGAGCCACCCAGCGACCGGCATCAACAATCCCGGGCGAGTGGTCTCCAGTTGAGGACTCGACTTGAAACGAATCCACCCGACGAGCCACCCAGCGACCGGCATCAACAAGCCCGGGCGAGTGGTCTCCAGTCGAGGACTCGACCTAGATGCTATCTTTAACTACTTTTGATACATTATAAATAGATTACATACCATTACAAAGCGCTTCCTTGCGCTTACTCGGCCACATGCACCTTGGCCATCTCATTCCCCACTCCCTCCATCTTCTCAGCTTCCTCCTGGTCCTTCCGGGTAAAGCTGTCTCCTCTCTGCCTGGGTTCTTCTTCCTTCCCTTACCTCCAGAAACTCTGGGCATGTGGCTGTCGCGTGGCACTTCTGCTGATGGAAGTCACAGTACGACAATGTCATCATCCTTGCTTCCTTCCCTGCGCGACCCCTCTTCTTATTTCCTCTTTTTTGGCCAATCGTCACGGTTTGCAGGGGGTGGGGTTGCAATGGCCTTGTGTCCGGCTGCCATCCTGCTGGGTTGGACCGTCCCTGCTCCCCCTGAAAGTTTCCTCTCCCTTGGAAATGGCTTCTTCCTTGGCCTTGAGGGGGTCCTCCTGGCGGCCTCCAGGTCGGTAGGGCGACTGGTGGTTGGAACCCCCATCCTTTCTCCTGCCCAACGGGGGTCCCCGGTCCCCCTGACTTCTCGCTTCGTCCTTCTTCTCCCCTCCTTGCTGATGTGCTTGCTCCACCTCCATCGTAGATTGCGAGGCGAGCGCGGGTGCGGGTGGTGTCGAGCACTCGCCGCGAGGGGGGAGTCCGACCCGCAAGAGCTCCAGGATCGACTTCTTGAACTCGTCAAAATCACCCTTCTTCACGTACTCGCCGATAGGGGGTGAGTCCCCCAGCTCATCGCTTCCAGCCATGAGACTTGCCCAGAGCTTTCCGAACTAGCTGCTTCCACGCTCACCGCACCATAATGTTGAATCCAGAGAACTGGTCTCGACGTTCGCAAGGGGGATGCAGCTAACCCTTACTTGACCTGAGTAAGACCCTTGACCAGTCACTAAGAACCAAGGAACTTTACACTTGAAGAACACCTAAGTCCACAAACGGACCCCTTAAGCTGCAGCGTGGAGGTCCCACCACATACCCGGAAGCTCACATGGAACTTCCCCTCCCAAGCCAATGCTGAGCCTGGGCACCTTGGAGGGCACTAAGGATCACCTCACCGTCCACCTTCAATGACAGGGGAGGGGAGGGGTAGTGCTTGCTCACACGCGAGGTAGGGGGGTACCAACCCTTCCCAAGGTGCCCATGGGGGTCTATTTATAGACTTTCCCAAAAACGGACTGCGAATAGCCAAAATCGGACTGCGGATAGCCAAAATCCTGTTATCCGCAGCCTGAACCTGATTGCGCTCGGACAACACAGGAGGGGGCGAGTGGGACTCGAGGTTCCCACTCCTCCCCTTGCCGAGGGTCGAGAGAGTGGAGGGGGGCTATCCCCACTCGTTCCCCCAAAAGAGAGGGGACGGGCGAGTGGGGGGGATGCCCCCACTCGTCCCCTCTAAGGAGGGGACGGGCGAGTGGGGGGCTGCCCCCACTCTCCCCCTCTAAGGAGGGGACGGGCGAGTGGGGGGCTGCCCCCACTCGCCCCACTAAGGAGGGGATGGGCGAGTGGGGGGCTGCCCCCACTCGCCCCCTCTAAGGAGGGGACGGGCGAGTGGGGGGCTGCCCCCACTCTCCCCCCTAAGGAGGGGACGGGCGAGTGGGGGGCTGCCCCCACTCGCCCAAAAGATGGCGCGAGTGGGGGAACTTCCCCCACTTGCCTTGCTAAGTCATTTTCCCTCCCTCGGTTCGTTCCCTAGCTTTGCTCGGTCTTGGTCGCCTCCGAGAGGTCGACCTGCTTCTCTCGGTCACCTTAACTTCCGACTTGGTCTTGACGAATTACGGGTAAACCAACGACCCTACTCACGTCGGGTCACACCGGCTCGGAAAATATGAGGGTTGTACACCTGTATTACGACCGATATTAATTCTTCCGATTTAAACCTCTTTTATTCAACAAATATCAAAGAGAGTTGTGAAAAAGCCTGATTATTTTTCATGGGTTGTCCCATCCTCTAAATCACACTACATAAAAATTTCAGTCATGTGGATCATAAAAATCTTCCCCTGAAATTATTACAAATTGATTAAATCAGTAAATTATCATAATGATTTATGAAAATTCTTAGATTGATAACAGGTGTATATGGGCTCTGGAAACATGACCTATTTATATCATAATTTTTTGATTTGATAATTCAAAAACCCAAAATATCACTGTATTTTAATTATTAAAAATACTAAATCATAACATAAAAATCTCAAAAAAAATTCTGGAGATGCTCCTCATTGACATGCACAACTTTTGTATTCAGAACTTTCTGATTTGAACTCTGGATTAGCCCCAAAAATTTAAATATCCCTTTTATTTATAAAACTAAATTTTATAAAATATAAAAAAAAATCATCTTCCTGTACGCCGCCTCCTCCCCTTGCGGGCCTTCCCCGCCGGCGTCCGGCCACCGGCCGAATCTAAGGGGGCGAGCGCTCCCTCCGGTAGTGGTCCGGTGGTCGGCCACCGCCGGAGTAATTTTTTTAAAAATTGAACGGAGGAGAGGGGGGACGGAGGCGGCGCTCCGGCCGCCGGAGTTCACATGTGAAACGTCCGGAAGATAAGGAGGAAGGAGAGGAGGAGGTCCCACCTTGATTGGGGTCCTCCGGGAGCCTTCCGACGAAGTTGTCATGGGAGGGTGGTGGAAGTGGTGGAGCTTGGCCTCTCTTTCTCTGGCGATGTGGGGCTCCGGCAGGGGGTGGCTTGGACTCGTTTGAGCTGTGTTGAGGGGTGCTTCCTACTGCATAGTTGGGGGGGGGGGGGGGAGGGGGGCTTATATAGAAGTGGCCGAGAGCCCTCCCCCTCCCTTTCCACTTTCTTCTCTCGGCTAAGGGGATTTAAGGTTGGGTTTAGCCAACCTTGGTTGAGCTTGGGAAGGGCAGCTGGCAGTCATCCATTAGGAGGGGGTGTACTTGCTGGGTTATGATAATTGGGTTAGGACTAGTCTTGGTACCAAGCCTCAAAATATCTTCTCCCTTCCTTTAGGGTTGGGCTGCCTCATGGCTTAATTCATTAGCCTTGAGATTAGTGCAAGGTGGTTGATCCACCAATCATGGATGACCATAGGGATTGTGGTTCTTGTTGAGTGGTTTAGCCCTGGCTAAGTGGATGGAGAGAGAAAGAGAGGGAGCATGAGTTCAAGACTTTGGATCTTGGGCTTGCCTTGGATCCATTCACAAGTTGCCTGCTCCTAATCAGGGGTTATCTTGGGGAGGGTTTTTGGGTGAGTGGATCTTGAGTGGGGAGGGTGTCAAAGGATCCAAAATTACCTCCTATAAGAGGGTTGACCAAAGTCAACCCTAAGTGGGTCCTCATGTGGGTCAAAGTCATTATGGCTCCCAGTCGTTGAGTGTCGGGTCATCATTAAAATGTCGGGGTTAAAATCGAGTGTTCACATATCTCAAGGTTTCGTATAATTTTACGAGCATTTATTTTTATATACTTGCCTAAACGACATCGGAATAGAGGAAAACGAATTTCGTTGCACTCGTATCGTCTATATGAGTCTAACGTATCTAAAAGAATTCAATTCAGAGCTCGTTTGCTCAATATTTTAAAATGGTGTTGTGGCGACGCACAATGTTACTCTAAATAGTTGTTTTCTCCAAATGACCTCGGATTGCAACGAAATGAGTTCCGTTGCACTCGTATCGACCATACGAGTCTAACGCAACTGACGGAAGTCGATTCGGGGCACGTATGCTCATTAAACTAAAATAGTGTCGTCGTGACGCGCTATAGTACTCAAAATGGTCGCTTTCGCCAAATGACCTCGGATTGGAACTAAATGATTTCTGTTGCACTCGTATCAACCATACGAGTCTAACGGAACTGACGGAAGTCAATTCGGAGCACGTATGCTCATTAAACTAAAATAGCGTCGTCGTGACGCACTACGATGCTCAAAATGGTCACTTTCACCAAATGACCTAGGATTGGAACGAAACGAGTTCCGTTGCACTCGTATCGACCATACGAGTCTAAAGGAACTGTCGGAAGTCAATTCGGATCACGTACTAAAATAGCGTTGTCGCGACGCGTTACGGTGCTCAAAATGGTCACTTTCACCAAATGACCTCGGATTGGAACGAAACGAGTTCTGTTGCACTCGTATCGACCATACGAGACTAACAAAACTGACGAAAGTCAATTCGGAGCATGTATGCTCACCATACTACTTCGGCGTTGTGGCGAATCATAATGCCACCCAAAACAGTCATTTCTCTAAAGGACCATCATTTTGGGGTGGAGGTCCGGTCGTGGTTTGCTATGACCCGACCTAAGTTCCTCTAAAGGTTCAATTGAACCGATTAGACCTCTTTTTAAAGTTGGGATGTTATAGTTTGAGTCACCAAAGATAACTTTGAGATATTCTTTTACCTTAAATTCAGCCGATAGTATTTTATATTTAGTCATGTGTCTAAAGCATCCACTATTTAGGTACCACTGTTGAGACCTAGTGGTCCTAGAGGTTTCCTGCACATAGATTTACACATTATTGTAAGCCTAGTCTAACTTGGGTCCACATGCATCAAAAGTTCTTCCAACCCAAACTCTAAGGTTCCTAGGATGATGAACATCATAGAATTGGTGTTTAGATTGAACAATCCATTATAAAATGTTCTACTTTATTACAACAAAATAGTCGTGTACAAAAAAAACCGGTCCGGTTGGGACCGGACTGGTTAGGACTGCTCAGGGACCGGTCCTGTCCGGGACCGGTCCGGTCTCGGACCGGTCCCAGGGGCTCGGTCGGTCGCCTATTTTATGGCAAAAACCGGTCCCGGACCGGGACCGGTAAAAGACCGGTTTTTAATCGGTCTTTTATCGGTCCTAAGACAGGACCGGTTTTTGCCAAGAGCCATTTGTAACGGCTCTTAAAGAGCCGTTACAAACGACTCTTTAATAAAGAGCTTAACGGCTCTTTAATAATGAGCTGTTCGGCTCTTTAATGGCTCTTTAATTAAAGAGCCGAACGGCTCTTTAATTAAAGAGCCTTAGGCTCTTTAATTTAATTATAGGTCTAATTTTTTTTTAATTATTTTTTTTTTATAAATACCCCCTCTCCCCCATTCTCTCTCTCTCTATTTCTCTCTCCACTTCTCTCTCTCTCTCTCTCTCTCTCTCTCTCTCTCTCTCTCTCTCTCTCTCTCTCTTTCAAATTTATTAAATGGCGCCTTCTTCATCCCAGCCGGCGTCCTCCTCCGCGTCTGCCGATCTTGAGATAGTGGAGCACCGTCACAAAGCGGCAATATGGGAGACATTTGATAAAGTGCGGGTTGATGGCGAAATGAAGGCGAAGTGCAAACTTTGCGGGAAGCTAATGGCCGTCGGCAGCAACACAACGCTCGTCCGACATGTGAAATCTTGCATTTCTAAGCAAGCACCGGAGTCTACCCAAGCCCAAATTTCGGCGACCGGACACATTTGGACGTACGACCAAGCTCGACAACGAGAGCGGCAAATGGAGAACGTCATCAAAAAAGGACTCTCATTCAACCACTACGACGATGAAGAAATGATGTCTTACATTCACGACGTACTCCAGCCTAAATATCAACAGGTAAGTCGTTCTACAACTAGACGCGATGCTTTAGCGGCTTACTTACAATCTAAGGAATTTTTAAAAAACTATTTTGAAACATTCGACGGTCACGTTAGCTTAACGAGCGATGTTTGGACTAGCGGTATAAATGACGGTCTTTCTTATATTTGCATAACTTGTCACTGGGTCGATCCAGATAGTTGGGAATTAAATAAGCATATAATTTGTTTTGAAGGATTTGAGTATCCGCACAATGGTAAAAATCTTTATCAGGTTATTATTAAAACTATTAGAGAATATAAAATAAAAGAAAAAATTATGAGTATTTCTTTCGATAACGCTTCAAATAATGGGATGACCGTCAAATATTTATTATCAGATTTGCAACCAATGTTAGACGGAATATTTTTTTCATACGCGTTGTGTATGTCACGTTTTAAATTTAATTGTGCAAGATAGTTTACAATTTATGAACGAATACGTTAATAAAATGCGCATTATGTTAAGAGTTATTTATAATTCGAAACGAAGAAAACAAGATTTCAAAAAATTAGTTATTTCTCAAGTTAAAAACAATTTAGGACCATCGTATGATAGGCATATATGATGGAACTCGACGTATAAAATGTTAAAGCGCGTTTTTTCACAAAAAACGTTACTAATAGAATTTTATAATAGTGTCGAAGCACATGATTTAGGCCCGTCGGACTGGGTCGTGTTCGAAGATTATGTAAATTTATTAGAAAGTTTTTATCGAGCAACAACTATTTTATCCGGAGTTTACTATCCTACTAGCTCATTAGTTCTTGAAAATTTTTTATTAATTTCTGAAACGTTTAAAATTTACAAAACGAACGAAATGTGGCGTCCGTTAATATTAATAATGGAGGAAAAGTTTTTAAAATATTACAAAGATATGCCTCCTATGCTTTGAACCCTTTAATGGGCGTAGACGGCGTTGAAAATTTTATAGAAGAAATTAATCAAAATTTAGATTTAGACGAATCCTCTAGTATTTTTGTTAATGTTAGTGTTTCAAAATTTAATTCTGAATTTACTCGTCTTTATAATTATTATGATCAAATGTAAGGATCGCAGCCTCGCGTAGAATCCACCCAACCTAAAACATAAGATACTTTAAAAAATAAACTTTTAAAATTAGCTTCTAGGAAAAAACAAAGAACATCAAGTACTTTAAACGAATTAGGTTTATATAGCAAAACACAATTTCAAGATTATATGACCGAAAGCGAAATTGAAAATTTTGATATTTTAAACTGGTGGAAATCTAAAACTAATGTGTATCCTATTTTGGCCTTAATGGCCCGTGATTTACTAACAATCCATGCTAGTACGGTAGCTTCGGAGTCTGCATTTTCTTTGAGTGGCAGGATTCTGAACGAGCGAAGATGTCGTTTGACTGAAGAATCTTTGGAGATTTGCATTTGCTACAAGGATCATTTGGATGCTCTGAGGAGGAGGCAACATGTTTTGTCCATTGAAGATAGCGAGTCTGAAGTTGAAGACGAGCTGAATAATTTAAATTTGGGCAGCGCCGCAGAATAAACAAGTTGTATTTTTCGTTAATTCAATGTAATTTCATTTTATTTTAAATGTAATTTTCATTTTATTTTATTAAATGTAATGTTATTTAATTTTTTTTAAATGTATTATAAATAATTTTGTAATTTGTAGTGTTGCTTAATTTTTAATAAAAATCAAATTTTATTTCATTTTGAGTTTTATTTAACTTTATTTTGTAATTTGTATGCACATTAGTTTTATATCCAAAAAAATTTAATTTACTTTATATACTTATAATTATATATTTTATTTTATTTTAATAAAAAAACCGGTCCGGGACCGGTTAGGACCGGTCCTCTGGTCCCAGACGGTCCTCCTCCGGAGGAGAAAAACCGATCCCGGACCGGGACCGGTCGGCCAAAAGACCGGTCTTCCAAAAGACCGGTCCCGGACCGGACTGCCAGTCCTTTTGTGCAGGACTGCAACAAAAGCATTCGAGTATATTATACTTGCTCTTTCTCATAATAGAAATAAAAGGAGAAATGTTCTCAGGTCAATTTCTCTGAAACATCATATAGTAGACTTGGTAGGGAATCGTCAAAATTATTCAACGATTAAAGATGAAATCACAATAACTATGCAAAGAATATTCATGCGATCTTCAAAAATTATTTGACAATCGCCGAGTAATATTCTCTACGAGATAATTCCAAGAGTACCATCTTTGCATAGGAGGTTCTCCAAGGATTCCATCCCAAGCAAGTGTGACTTTCATGATTGTAGGTTAAGGAAAATTCCTTTCTATAGTGTTCCTAACATTGGAGTTTCTCTCCTACATCAGTGGCTTAGGACAACATTCTTGTGATTTCTTGAAATGTATTTTTTCTTGTCATTGATGAAAATAATAGACTTCTTCCAAGTAAGTGCAATACATAGATCCTCTTCCATGGATGAATCAGCAATAAAGTCTCAATCTTATTAATTTATTAGATAGATTCTTAGAAATTAGTGATGGACTTTATTTGTATACTCCTATTTAGAGCACCCTCAAAATCTTTTGTCTTTGTTAGCTCATCGGTGAGCTTACAGATCTGATTGACAGTAGTATCAAATTTCTCTTGCAAAAGCTCCTTTTCTTGCATCTTTAGGACCTCATCATCACTAGAGGGGTTAACTATTTCCAATTTCTCTCTAGTTCTGAGTTGTAAGAGTAGAATTTTCTTGTAATAACACCATGATTCTTCTCTCAACAGAAAGCTGATCTTGATAGAAACCCGTAAAGGCTTCTTTAAAATCATGATATGAGAAATCTAAGGTATTAAGGTTTATTACATCATATAGTTTTGTTGGCATTTCTAATGGCATAAAGCACTTGCTCTTTGGAGTTTCTTCTTCACTATCAAAGTAGGAGGTGTTGTCAGATTCAGACTCACTTCATGTATGTACAACTAGGATTCTTTATCTATCTTTTCTTCCTCTTCTCTTGTTGTTAGAACGGCTTCATGACTACTTATACTTCTTGTCCTTATCAAATCTTCTGTGTTTTTCCTTTTTAGCACCACGACACTAAAGGTCAATGTGACTTAATTTTCTACTGCGCAACGAATAATTTCAGTTTATTTGAAACGAAGTTGATTTATCATTCCTTGATATTTGTTGTGTACAAATCTTCTTTTCCTTTTTTGAAATCATTTGATAAGATCCACCACTTGAACCTCTTCACGGCAAGGCAAACTCATCATCAATGATTGGTATAGTTTTATCAATTACATTTAATCCAACTGAATTGACATTTAGAGTAGGTATGTTTTCTCCTTCTATTCGATCTCTCCACTTGTCTCGAGGAGTTCATATGATAACAACTTCCCAAGGAGGGTATCAATTATAATTTCCATGAAAGCATTGAAGAAGTTTGTCATTTATCGTGGTGGAGATTTCTTTGTCCAACCCTCTAAGTTCACTCACTACCATTTTGAATCTCTAGTACATCTCAAAAACACTTTTAGCATCACATGAACTAGCTATTTTGTCACCTTCACTCCATCCTGACTTTAGCTTGGGGATTTCCCTTCATGTAGTGTTGTCTACCTTTGTGGGACTATAAGGACATGTAACAATGGATTCAAATATATCATCAACAATAGCATTCATATATAGTATAATCCTAGAATTTCAAAGTGCAAACTTGCTAAGCACATTGGTGGTCCGGGTGTTGATGCATAATCTTTGATCTGAGAAGTGTGCATGATTGAATGGTATCTAGCTTAATATTCTCAAAGATATAGGATATTGATTTATCAAGCTATTAGCTTTTAAAGATAAGCTTATTTGATACCAAATGAAATTGTAAAATAAAAGATAATATTAAGTGATTACACTCTAAAGGTGGTGTGAATAGTTTATATAAAAATTTCACCCACAGAACTCACAGAATCACAACCATTGTCACAGATAGAAGAAACAAAATAAAGCAAACACAGTGCAAAAAAAAAATTTAATTTATAGAGAGTAGACACAAGAAATTTATAGTAGTTCTCCAAAATACAGGTACTCCACTCTTCCACCTTCGTGTGAATCCACTAACTTTCACTAGGTTTCCGTCTTTTGATAAGAACTCTTAAAACCACTAAATCTTTTGAAGAGATTCATAGAACTCACAAAATCATAAGCACTGCCACCCATAGAACTCACAGAATCACAAGCACCGTCACAGATAGAACAACAACAACAACAGAACCCATATAGTCCCCAATCATTGGGGGTATGGGCGGGGGAAGATTGGAAACAGACCTAACCTTTGGCCCTATGCCCAAAGTGGCTTCTCTCAGAGGAGAAAGACCGAACCTTTGACAATAGATGCACAAAGTGGCTGCTCACAGATTACCACTGAAATAGTGGCCCCCTATACCGTCACGTTTGCTGCGGAATCATGCCCTCCAATCAAAGCCAAAGACATCAGAGAGGGCAGACTCAAGAATCCATTTTGATTTATGTGCACATAACCATGCTTCCTTCATTCAGCATCCAGAGCATTGGTCTTGCACAATTAGAAGTGAAACAAAATAAAGCAAACACGGTGCAAAAAATAAATTAAGTTATAGAAAGTAGACACAAGAAATTTATAGTAGTTCTCCAAAATACATGTACTCCACTTTTTCACCTCAGTGTGAATCCACTAGCTTTCACTAGGTCTGAATCTTTTGATAAATAGACTTTTAGAACCACTGAATCTTTTGAAGAGATTCATAGAACTCTTTTACAATAGTTGATGGAAAGCATGAACTTCCCACAATGAAACGCCTCGGAAGAATATAAAAATATTTATCAATTATTTTGGTGTGGATTCGATCTAAAGAGATTTCTTTAGCTAGTGTTTTATCAGAATGAACACGAGACTCCGAGAGAATTAGCGTTTGAAGGAGAGAACTAGAGAACCAACAGATCAACAATTAGTAACTTGTCCGCAGTATTTCATTGAGCTCTTACGTGTATTTGACAAAAGTGATCTAATAGAGTTATCTTCTGTAATTTTTTCAAGCTCTGACTTATATTCGATAAAGAACTTTCTAAGAGAGACTTATATCGTTGAATCTCATTGGACGAACGTAGATTAAATTCGACGATTTCTTCAAAACTTGACAAATCTCCAACCTTAACTTACTGCAGCTACTACAATACAAAGAATATAAAACTTTTATATACAATTATTGAAAGCAAACCAATATCACTTTATGCATAATCATTTTATCAAATCAAAAGAATTTTTCCCAACACCAACCATGCTTAACCCTATCTAATCTTTTAATTGGGCGGACCTAGACCTTAAGCAAGTTCTAGTACATTTTCCAACTTGAGAAAAATGATACTTTCATGAATTATCATGTTTATTTTCTTTGAAGGGGCAACTACATCCAAGGTCCTCTTACCCATGAATAAAAAGCAATGACTAAATGGTCATTGCGCCCAAATTCAAACTGCACAATTGATCACAGTAGCATTAAGCTCTGTGCGGAAGAGCAGTGAAAGTTAACATATTAATATAATATTAGGGGCATTTACCGGGACCTCCCCTCTAAGTTTGCAAAATTACAGATTGCACCCCTCTTGTTAATAAAATTACAAAAATCTCCCCTGAATGTTACAAAACATAACATTTATCTCCCTTGAAGTTCACATTTCATAACATTCATGCACAAAAATACCCCATTCAGAGTACATTTTCAGGGGGGTATTTTGTGCATGAATGTTATGAATATGAACTTCAGGGGAGATAAATGTTATGTTGTATAACATTTTGGGGAGGTTTTTGTAATTTCAATAATAAGAGGGGTGCAATCTGTAATTATGTTATCTTCCAGGGAAGTTTTGATAATTATTCGTAAAAGAGCTGAGAGCCTGAGTCTGAGTATTTAGGATTCTAGTAGCAGCCTCTTATTCATCAAGTTTCACCAATAGGCATTTTCGGGCGATCAATGATTTCAAATAGACGTCATTCAAACGGGCAACAAATAGCCCTTGCGTTTTTTTGAAAAACTCGGAGAAAAAAAGGCAAACTGAGCCTTAATACTGTCAGAGTAGTATTTAGGACAGTACAATTGAGTTCCATATTTTTCACTATTTGATAGGATTACAAGAAAAAATCTAATATAAACACAAGAAAACTATGATAATGAAAGCAAATGATATACTTATGCAGCAGACCAAGAATGTATCAAATTCCATGGACCTTCAGCATATTTTAACCAGCATAATAATCGATTAATAATAACATTCATTAAGCAATGAACATAAGACCACAAATAGAAATAAAATATGTTTGAAATGAAAAATAATAATTTAAGATTGTAATCTGAGACTCAGAAAGATGATTCTAACTCAGTGCAGAAAACCAAACCTGTCAATCTTCACCAAAAATATGATCCCATCTCCTTTAAGGGAAAAATTTACAAATTGAATGGACGCCGTGAACCAAAGAAGAAGAAAAGAGTTCCCATAAAAGCCAGTAAATTCGATAGTAAACCTGAACTTATAAAAACTTGCCAGTTCATTATTGGATACATGTAAATCACTCAATTCCAATATCAATTACCATTATTCAATTATATGCATATATACCCTTGGATCTTTCGTGGTCAGTACTTCCTAAACATGTTTCTAATGCACAGAAAGCAGATCGTCTTCATCAACGTTCTATACTTTCTCCAGCCAGAAAAATATCTCCCAATCACTACTTTATAACTCGATCTTTGTTGCACTATGTTGTGGTATTCTGCTAATCTTGGCCTGACAAAAATGTACTCCTTTTCTAGATTTAGCAGTGTGAGTCGAGCCAACAATGGAACAAACATAGAATCGGCCAGCGTAAACTCATCACCTGCAAGATATTTTGTCTCATTCAACTGTGTTTCAGCTTCATCGAGAAGGGCAGTCAATTTCTCCTCGCTCTGCTTCACTATATCAGGGTCCTTCAATTTGTCTTCTGTCTCATAAGCATCTCGCAGTTTCACATGATAGACACTGGCTATATCGGGGGCTTCCGCCATTCGGGCAATCACCACCCTCCTAACAAATTTAGAAATGAAGAGCCGATATTTATTTGGGATGTTAGAAAGGGTGAAGAACTTAGGATTCCATTCTTCGATTTGTTGCATCCATAGCATAATTTCTTCACTGATGGTGTTGTCACCACCATTCAAAGAGACAGCAACTCTCTCTATATACCTAAACATGACAATCTTCTTTTAGAGGATTTATAGAATTGAATCAGACAGAAGAAAATGGAGAGGGAGATTAGATAAGGATCTACTGGGCCATATCGATGACTCGATAGATAATCTGAGAACCATTTTGGAGGACAGGAAGCTTGGCGGAAGGATTCATGCGAAAAAATGTGGTATCCATATTCTTGCCTGTCAGAGGATTCATACGGTATGATGTGTAATCAATGCCTTTCTCTTCCAATATTAGCCGTATCTTCTGGCTATCCAGTGAGTATGGATGGTGGTATAGTTGCATAGCTGCGCCAATGATCAGGAAGTCATTAGCTAAAGAAAACAACAACACTCGAGCCTTTATCCCACCATAGTGGGGAAGTTATTAGCTAAAGAAAACTTGATTAAATTACCAAATACTAGATTTTATTTTAGTAACCTTACAACTCTATATAGGTAAAGTGTAATCAAAATAAAGAGTACACCCAATGTGAGACTAAATAAATACATAATATTGTCAAGCAGTCCATCTCACGCTAGAGCATATACATTCTAAGCATCCAACTTGTTACAAATATTCATCACTTTGGGGGCCTCTTAAGAGATTTGGTGAAGACATCTGCAAGCTGATTATTTGAATTGATGTCATTTGTGGATTCAGATTTGGTTGGCCCCTTACGCCCTGGAAACATTCCATGCACTCCAAATATCGAATGCAGAGACTCAAAACCCACAAAAAGAAATCAAAGCAGCTCAAACCCCACAAAATGTCAGCAACTCCTTGTTCAACGTGAAGATGAAGTCAGCCTCCTCCATTATTGCTTGCCCTCATAGTGCCTTAAACACGTTGAAGGCTCTAATACCATCTAATGCATATTTCAGAAATCCAGATCGTCGAGAATGAAAGAACTCTATTAAGAGACTTGAGCCGAGTTAGGGTTTCAAAACAAAAGATTCGATCCTTACTTATTAGTATCAAAGGAAATTTATAGTTACAATGAAGTCCGGGAAAATATAGTAAAAGAATAGAGAATAAAGATAATTTATAAGTTACTAAAATATAAATCGTTATTTTTGTTTCCTAGAGACTCTCGCTGCAAAAGTGCATTTAACGCTGATGGATTTATACAACCACATCGAATAATAAGCGGCGAATACTCCTTGCAACTACCCTAGACTACTTCTGAGCCATTCTTGGGTAATAAAAGTATTCAGGTGATGAGAGTTCTTGATTGGTGAGACTATTCATGTGGATATTTGCTAGCTTTCGCATTATTTTGCTCTAGGATTAACGTCATGGGGCTACTTTTGGGTCAATAGAGGAAAATTCTTTAGTAATTGATTAAGAGTGTTTTCATTTAGAGCTAAGATACTTTTAGGTGATCTGTAACCTTAAGCATTGATCATTTACTTGATTGGTTTTGATTTGCGCTTTCAGTTTCAAGTTTTTCTAAGATATTTTTACCTGCCCACCCATTTTTGCAAAAGAATCTGACTTGTTCGTGAATCGGATTTCAGTATATGGATGGTTTAACGTTGAAGGATTTTCTTTCAATGTTGTTACACTCAACCCCCTTTTCAATGCAAACATTAGTAAACCCAAATCAAAATTCCTGAAAAAAATATCAAGATTTTGTATACTGAAGAATTCTTCACTCAATTGATCACCACAATGTTTTACTTCAAAACAAATACTTAGGTTCTTGTTAAGCTTTTGCATTTAAGTTTTGGAAATTATAGGCTTTCCAGTTAGAACCTGAGTTTGGGATGATATCCCAATTACAAAAGAAAAGCTCGGGGAGTTGCTACTTTGTGCTTAGGCCAGTGAGCTTATGAGAACCGATTTTATAAAGTACAATACTACTGTTTTCACAGAGTATGGTGTTTCTTTCATAGGGCATAGGATTTTGAATAGACTATTGATTTAGATAACCAGAAAATACTGATAGCTAAAAATTAAAAATTAAAAGGTTATGAATGTGTTACGGGCTTCGGGCCCAATTATGATATATCTTTACTTTATGTTTGTCGTATCTCATTTATTATGTTGTTGTCGTATCACATTTATTATGTTGGTTGGGGATTTACGTGTATGTCCCTTGTATTTTCTATTTAAAGAACCTCTTGGGTCGTGTAATGGTATGCAAAAAAAAGTCTATTTCCTTTGTCCCTTGTTGTGAGATTCTTGGAAGCTCTCTCCTTTAACGAGCAAGCCCTGCTTAGGCAGCCGCGGTTAAGGCTTCACAGTATCTCCCACCACCGTCATCTCCGCCTCCGGTCATCCGCCACCGCTCTTAGTAGGCCCATAACAACTTGATGTTATGGGCTTCATGCCCAATTATGATATATATTTATTTTATGTTTATCGTATCACATTTATTATGTGGTCATATTGCATTTATTATGTTGGTTGGGGATTTACGTGTATGCCCCTTGTATCTTCTATTTAAAGGACCTCTTGGATCGTGTAATTGTATGCAAAGAAAAAAAGTTTATTTCCTTGTCCCTAGTGAGATTCTAGGAAGCTCTCTCCTCTAACGAGCAAGTCCCGCTTATGCAGCCACGGTTAAGGCTCCACAGTATCTCCCACCATCTCCGTCTTCGGTCATCCTCCGGCCACCGCTCCGAGTAGGCCGAGCCTCACCCCATCCCTATCGTGTCATTTGGGTAGAGAAGACCGTGATTTAGGTCACACAGAGGGTTTTGTCCCGATTAGTGTTGCCACTTTTGAGGATTGAGTGTGGTGTGACGTCATCCCTATAGACGTCATGCATGTATTGCTAGGAAGACCTTGGCTATACGATCGTGATGCGACGTGTTTCGGCCAATCGAACATGTGTCTTTTATGATAAGGGTCGGAAGATCACGTTGTCCCCCACCCAACCCAATGAGATATTCAAGGGTCGGATTGAGCCATCAGTTAGTACGAACTCCTCGACACCCCTACACATCTTGAGACGTAACAAGTTTTTGAGAGACAGCGCCGACGCTGGTATTGTTTATGTAGTGGCGGCCACCATAGCCACAGATTGCCCTACTGAAGCACCTGACCCCCACCCAGATGTGCCTGATGAGCTCCCCGACGAGTTACCGCCCTTGCGGGATATTCAGCACGTCATTGACCTAGTCTCGGGAGCTTCCATCCCAAACCTGCCCCATTATTGTATGAACCTTAACGAGCACACTGAGCTCAAAAGGCAGGTCGATGAGCTTCTTCGAAAGCATTTTATTCGGGAGAGCTTGAGCCCATGTGCGGCCCCCCTTCTTACCCCTAAGAAGAATGGCAGTTGGCGCATGTATATTGATAGTCGGGCGATCATAAGATTATTGTGAAGTATCGCTTCCTCATTTTCCGACTCGATGATTTGCTAGACACGATGGAGGGTGCCCAGATCTTCTCTAAGATCGATCTCCGTAGTGGGTACCACCAGATCCGAGTTCGAGAAGAAGATGAGTGGAAGACTGCATTCAAGACCAAGGACGGTCTGTATGAGTGGTTGGTCATGCCGTTCGGGCTATCGAATGCACAAAGTACTTCATACAAGTTATAACACAGGTGTTGCGGCCCTATATAGGCAAGTTCCTAGTCGTATATTTTGACAACATCCTGATTTATAGTCAGACTTAGATTGACCACCTCGTACACTTGAGACACCTTTTTGATGTCCTCCGCAAGGAGAAGTTATTTGTGAACCTGAAGAAGTGTTCGTTTCTGTCCGAGTCGGTCCACTTCCTGGATTTATCGTCTCCTCCACCGAAGTATTCGTTAACACTGAAAAGGTCAAGCTCATATGTGATTGGCCCATACCCTCGACCTTCATGAGGCCCACAGTTTTCATAGACTTGCTACCTTTTATAGGAGATTTGTTCGGGGGTTTAGCACGATTATGGCCACTTTCACGAGTTTCCTCCGCAAAGGAGACTTTCAGTGAACCGCAGCGGCCACTCGAGCGTTCGAAGAGATCAAGGATAAGCTGACAACCGCTCCTGTTTTGAGACTCCTTGAATTCAGCAGAGCATTCGAGGTCGCTTGTTACACGTCGGGTGTTGGTATAGGAGGTGTATTGAGCCAAGAGGGGCACTCAGTTTCATACTTTAGTGAGAAACTAAACGAAGTCAAGCAAAAATACTCGAACTACGATCAGAAGTTTTACATAGTACCTATATCAGGCACTGTTTGTTATCGGCGACACTACCTCCTATCTCAGGAGTTTGTTCTCTATTCTGATCACCAGACACTGCAATATTTAGACTTACAGAGTAAGTTAAGTCATCGGCATGTCAAGTGGGTTGAGTACCTACAAGATTTCCATTAAGTTCTTAAACACCGCGTTGGTGTTAAGATAGCCCGCTGACGCGTTGAGCCGCCGAGTTTTGTTATTACAAAAGATGAGAGCCCGAGTGGATGGGTTCGAGAGAGTGATCATGGACTATCCGACTTGTCCTGATTTTGGAGAGTTGTATGCTCCTTTATCGAGGGACCCTCCGGACCCCATCAAGGGGTTCCAGATTATTGACAACTACCTATATCAGGCACTGTTTTAAATGTCGGCCGGCAAGTCCGACATGTCCTGTTTGAACCAAAAACGACTTGCATAATAAAAATTTAAAGATTATGGCGTTTTTCATTATGTCGACAGACATAACCGATTATATCCGATATATCGGCCGCCGCCGACATTTCTAAATGTCGCACGATCAGAGATTTCTCACCGCTTATTCTCCGTCCTCGCCTTTGGATGGGTTTTTTTGCTAGGTTTTTCCCATTTTATTGATTGCACATTTTCGAGCACATGAATTATACTTGATTTTCACTTTCTTCTTGCATGTTTTATATATGGAGTTACAGTTGTGTATTTGATTGCTGAAATTTATTCCATCAAGTTTTGTCATTGTCATCAAATCTGCCACATTTATTCTTAGTATTGTACAGTTAATTTGTATGTTTATATGGAAGTAAAAAAATATTATTTAATGCAGGTTGATATTTAAATAGTGTTTGTCATTTCCGTTTCCAACAATAAGGAAGAATGATAAAATAATTTTCAACATTTAAGTGCTTAAAAATGAAAATAATAAATGGAGATATACATACAATGAAAATAGATACATGGCCCGGGCGAAAAAACGCCCGCCTTGGCGAAAAAACGCGCGCCGGGGCGAAAAACACGCGCCCGGCCGAAAAATGCGCTCTCGGGCGCAAAATACGCGCCCGGGCGATTAGAAGATAATGATGATTGGAGATAGATTTGAGTATTTTGGAAACTAAGTAGAAAATGTGTCCATTGAGTAGAACAAATTAATGTAGTTTATAGAGCTAAGATAATATGATAGAACTTATAATATAAATATTTTTAGGAATCCGACATATTAAAATATCCCCGACATGTCTCCGACATCCGACTTCCGACATCTAAAACCCAATCGGACATGTCTCCGACATCCGACATTTAAAACCTTGATATCAGGGCTCCCACTAATGTATACCCAGAATCTCCTATCGTGATTACCTAGTCTGGGAGTTGCATGCGGGAGGCGCCGCCGATCATTTTGGGAGGGCCATGTCAATAGCTATTGTAGAAGACCGTTTCTATTGGTCGCGCCTGAAGAAGGATTTGGCTCGTATCGTCCGACATTATCGTACATGTCAAACAGTCAAGGCACAAAGCAAAACACCGGCTTGTATACCCCACTATCTGTTCCACACCGCCCTTGGGAGAATATTAGTACGGACTTCGTGCTTGGGCTACCTCGCACACTGAGGAAGCACGATTCCATCTTTGATGTTGTCGATCGGTTTTCTAAGATGACCCATTTTATTACATATAGTAGACCGCTGATGTATCCCACGCCGCTGCATTATTTGTGAGTGGCGTCTTTAGATTACACGGTTTACCGAAGTCTATAGTGTCGAATGTGGACGTGAGATTTGAGAGTTATTTATGGAATACGCTATGGCAAAAGACTAGCACTAACATGAAGTTTTCATCGGCCTACCACCCTCAGACTGATGGGCAGACTGAGGTGGTAAATAGAAGTTTAGGGAATCTACTTAGGAGTCTAATAGGGGAGCACACATCTAGTTGAGATTCGGTACTCCCTATAGTGGAGTTTGCATATAACAATCATTGTTTTAAATGTCCTCCGACATGTCGTTTTTGAAAGCAAAACAATATTTTTTCTAAAAAAATAGATTAAGTTCACTTGTAAAATATTGGCTGATATATCCGATTTTTTCGATATATTGGCCGACACGACATTTGAACATATCGTCCTATTTTTATTTTTTATTATGTTAGCAGTAAAATTTCAGCACCATATATTTAGATTTCAGCCGCCGCATCGTCGAACCTTGCCGTATTTACCCTCCTACGGCAGCCCCCATGCTTTGTAAATTGTTATTTGTTGTATGAATCTTTGTTTTCTAAATTAAATACAGTGTTGTGAAATCACATTTGTTTGGATATATAATATTATGGAAATTTTTCCTAGATGTGCTTGTGATTTGCAGGAAGGAACCATTCACCACGCCCTTTGCTTTGGTCTTCCACACGGAGGAAAGCCTTTGCTTGCTAGCTCAAAGAAATATTGCTTATCGCTTGTTTATTTATTCTTGCATGGGTTTAATATTTATTGCTCGATTCTTATTATTGTTTGTGTGTTGTGCATGGTCACATTTCATTTCGTGTTGAGGTCGTAAGTAAACATTTCACCACCCACTAGGATTGGATTGCAGTAGCACATCCCACACCCTACCCTACATCAATTCCCGCTTAAGTAGTCGTGGTTAAGGCTCCACAGTATCTCCCACCACCCTCATCTCCGCCTCTGGTCATCCTCCGATCACCACTCTGAGTAGGCTCATAACAACTTGGTATCATAGCCAGATTTCCTCTCCCGTCCGCAACAATCATCTCAGTGTCACGACACTACGTCAGAAGGGATCCGCGGATGATTTTCTGGACCAGTTGAAGCTTCTTCTAGCGCACGTCACGCTTTATCCAGAGATGCAGGACGCCATCTTCACCGCCAAACTTCACGACTGCCTGTGACTAAATGTCAAAGTTGGATGGCCTAACATGGAGACAAGGGTTTTTTTCTCTAATTTCGTAGGACATCATTATCTCTACCTAAATATCACTTTAGAGGAACTAGATACCTGAAATTAGGAGTGTAAGTCATCTATCAAACTAGGGTTTTCAGATTTCTTGGATGAAATGAAAAGAGAGACATCAAACATGTTTGAAATCCCCTCTGGAACTCAAGAGGAGGGAGAATATCAAAACAAAAGCTTTTAGGGCATACTTAGGATTTCGAAACTAGAAAACGGAGTCTCCAATCCATACAAAATTCAAGAGCAGTTGAGAGGAAGAGATTACCTCGCTATAGGAAGAAGAATCGTGGAAATCAAAGGAATTTTGAGGCTTCTGGAGGTTGCGGCGCCGATCGGCCTTTGTGGGAGCGGGATCCTCTCGCGAGCGTAACTGAAGGAAATGAAGTATCGGTTTTCCTTTTTCTCCTAATAACTGAGAGCACCCCCCCCCCCCCCCAACGTGACACGTGAACTTTAATTCACGTGAATCCGAAATCAGGCCAACCGGCTAAGCATTCTCCTCTACTGGTTTAGCCACGGTCCAAACCTTTAGCCTCCCTCTACCACTAATTCTAATCCTCGATATAAACCTATATATGTATACTAAGTATAGAATGCCTATAAATTATTACAATTCTTAATACATGCGCAATTGACGGCGTCACAATTTTTCCCTCATAGGATTTTCGTCCGCGGAAATCTTAAATCTGAAACAGTATCGAACAGCTGAGGGAAGAGATCTCTCATTACATCTTCTTTTTCTCAAGTTGCTTCATGTAAACTGTGCCATTTCCACCAGACTTTAACAAATCAGACTTCTCTGTTTCGGAGTTGCTTATTATGCCAATCTACAATCTTGTAGGGTTCGGTTGGACTTGGTAGGTCGGATTCAATTTGGATTTGCTCAGAAGGGATAATCTTGTCTGGATCAGCTATATATTTTCGTAAGGAAGATACGTGAAACATGTCCTGAAGATTCTGAAGAGTATCAGATAATGTCAAGCGATATGCTACTTCTCCAATCCTTTCAGTGATTGGGAATGGTCCTACATATCTTGGAGTAAGCTTTCCAATTTTTCGGAGTTGCGAAGTACCTTTAAAGGGCTTTATCTTAAGACATACCATGTCCCCCACATTGAACTCTACTCTTTTGTGTCTTACGTTGTAATACTTTTGTTGTCTGTCTTGAGCTATCTTCAATCTTTCTCGGACAATTGTTATTTTATCATACATTTTATCTAATTCTTCTTCTCAAATAATTTTTGTTCATCATCTTCAGTCCAGCTCAGAGGAGTGCGACACGTCCACCCATACAATGCTCAAACGGTGTCATTTGTATACTGGACTGATAACTGTTATTATATGAAAATTCATCTAAGGATAAATATTTCTCTCACGGACCCTTGAGGTCTAGAACGACCATCCTTAAGAGGTCTTCTAACAATTAAATGATTCGCTCTGATTGACCATCGATCTGAGGGTGAAAAACAGTACTATATAACAACCTGGTTCCCAATCTTTTTCTGAACCAATTTACAAGTATCTGATGTAAAGCGCCCATCTCTGTCAGAGATTATTGATCAAGATATTTCACAATAACAAATTTATCCAAGAAGTCATTAAACACTCGGTTCATCAAATCCATAAAAACTTCTGGGGCATTCATCAAACCAAAGGGCATTACTACAAATTCAAAATGTCATGTTTTGTACTAAAAACGGTGTCATTTGTATACTGGACTGATAACTGTTATTATATGAAAATTCAACTAAGGATAAATATTTCTCTCACGAACCCTTGAGGTCTAGAACGACCATCCTTAAGAGGTCTTCTACCAATTAAATGGTTCGCTCTGATTGACCATCGGTCTGAGGGTGAAAAACAGTACTCTATAACAACCTGGTTCCCAATCTTTTCTGAACCAATTTACAAGTATCTGATGTAAAGCACCCATCTCTGTCAAAGATTATTGATCTGGATATTTCACAATACAAATTTATCCAAGAATTCATTAAACACTCGGTTCATCAAAATCCATAAAAACTTTAGGGGCATTCATCAAACCAAAGGGCATTACTACAAATTCAAAATGTCATATCTTGTACTAAAAACCGTTTTGTAAACACCCTCTTCTTTGATTTTCATTTGGTGATATCCCGACATGAAGTCAATTTTGGAAAAGACCTTTGCATTCACTAATTGATCGAATAAATCGTCAATACAGGGTAGTGGATATTTATTTCCAATTGCGAGCTTATTCAATTCACGATACCACGCATAATCGTAATGAACCATCCTTCTTTTTAACAAACAGCACAGGGGCTCCCCACGGTGATGTACTTGGTCAAATAAATTTTTTATCTAACAGCTCTTGTAACTGAATTTTTAACTCTGCCAATTCCTTAGGAGCCATACGATACGGCGTTTTTGCTACTAGTGCAGCTCCTTTAATAAGATTAACAGTAAATTCAACTTCCCATATAGGCGGCACTCCTGGCAATTCTTTTGGGAACACATCAAGAAAATCACATACAACTGGGATTGTATACGGTTCACAAGTTGTTGTACTATTCCCTTTTATCATAACCAACATTGCCTCACATCTGTGTTTGGTCGATTAATTTGAGTGTGATTTCTTTCTTTTTACAGTTAATAATGACTTCATATTTTGTCAACCAATGCATCCCCAAAATTATATCAAATTCAGATAAGGGTAGAACTGCAAAATCTGCTTCTACTGTTTTATCACTCATCGCCAACCAAACTTTACATAGAAGTTGTGTATACATTTAGGCAATGTTGGGCATCATGACTTTTAATTCATTATTAGTTTGATACGGTTCCACATTTAAGCACTTCACTGTCACTGCAGCTATGAAGGAGTGGCTAGCTCCTGTATCGAGAAGTGCTTTCAAAAGGTGATTATGAGCATAAATCATACTTGTAATCACAGTATCATGTGATTTCACCTCTTGCTGATTCAGATTGAAGACTCGAGGTTGAACTTGTCTTTCCTCTCGGGGCTCCATTACTGACCCTGATGCTACTGATTCGATGCCCTTTCCTTTATCGGCGGCGGCACTAGGAGTATCAAGGTAATGTAGGGTTGATGTTTGACCTGGACCT
The DNA here is from genome assembly GCA_033032865.1 of Dactylorhiza incarnata. NCBI lineage: Eukaryota > Viridiplantae > Streptophyta > Magnoliopsida > Asparagales > Orchidaceae > Dactylorhiza > Dactylorhiza incarnata. The sequence goes on along the minus strand of JAWHQI010000120.1, from coordinate 5,576,344 downwards.
CCCTTGGAGTTCTTTCCCGCTGCTACTTTCCACAACGGACATTCATGCTTCAGATGCCCTAGACGATGACACTTAAAGCAAACCCCAGAGCGCTTCAGGCATTTGCATGAGTAGGCTTTCCCACATTTTGGACATAAGGGATTACTGACGCTACCCGTGCTACTTGATGCTTGAATTTGCATTGGAGAGCCTCTTTTCTGCCTCTTCCAGTTGGAACCTCCACCTTTCCCTGAAAAGGTCTTACTTTGTCCTTCCGGAAGTGTTTTCTGCTGAAATTCGCTTCTTTTGTAGGAGCTTTCCACATCCATTTCGATTAACTTCGTTGTATCCACTAATTCATTATAATTTTGAATCCTTTGCGAAATCAGATGGACATGTACTTCCTTCCGTAGACCTAACTGAAATCTAAAACAACGATCTCGTTCCTTTGTAACCATATCACTAGCATAATATGCCAACTGGGTAAACTCAGTTTCATATTGAATCACTGAACGATTTCCTTGCATCAAGCGAAGGAATTTCTCTTGGAGCATTTGTTTTTCCGATGGTGGCATAAACCAATCTATGAATTCCTTCAGGAATTCATCCCAGGGAATATCAGCATTTAAACGGCCAACAAATCTCCCTTGTTTCACACTATTCCACCACCTCTTCGCCTCTCCTTCTAGTAAATAGACTACTAGATCAATTCTCTGTTCAGTTAGACATTTCATCGCTTCAAAAGTTAGTTTCATTTTTTTGATCCAGTCTTTAATTTCCATCGGTGTTAGATCACCTCGAAAAACTGGCGGCCTCATCTCTAAGAAATGCTTTAGATGCATATCAACTGTCGACGATGGGGTATTACCCATTCGGATAGCTACAGCTAGTGCTTGCATAACTTCAGCTAGAGGAGGATTTGGTGAACTATAGCTTTCTTCCTTCACAAAGGCTTGTTCTCTTTCACGTTCTTCCCTTTGTCTCCTACTTAAATAGGTTCGGTAAGGCTCCTGCAATAAGGAATTTAAATTTAGGGTTCGAAAAATACTTTAGAATGTCATGATGTGGTATTAGTTGTCATCTTACAGTTCCTTTAAGTACTCAAACTACGCCGAAGATTCAAACCGGCCTTTGATACCAATGAATTGTAACGGCCCACTGGCTACCGTTACAATTTATCATATACATATCATATATTCAATCAGAGTCGCAAGGTAAGAAACATTTAGTGTAAAGTATGGTGTAATAAAGTACAAAAAGAAAAGTGCATGACAAAAGAAACCCATTTTATTTCATATAAGATCTGATACAAGATAACCTAGTACAACAGGTAGCCCTATACATACATCAAAAAGGGGCTTACCAAACACTGTACATATAAACATGATCGAATCATACCAGCACTACCATGTACAGACACATATGTCATAAGGAAAACTACAGACGCTACATAAAGTAGAATTGAAACTCTTCATGTGGACACTTTGGGTCTTTGCACCTCGCCCTATGAGCGTCCAGAACACCAAACACTGCTGTGGAGACTTCAACCCAAAGTCGGTACCTCTTCTCCTGGCGAGGAGAACACGGTCGACGCTGACTACTGGTGGCTGGAACCGCCTCTTCCTTGACCTGTTTAGTTTCATTTTCTAATTAATCGAAGGACTGTGAATTCTTACTTGTACTTTCTTTTACCTATGATGAATTCCTTTATCTTGTAGCCTTTCTTGTGTTCGTAGACTTGTAATGAATAACCCTCATATTCTCGCTCTTTCATATCCTTAATTAGATGATATTACTTGAATCACTTTTCATTTATGGGTCATATAAAGAGTAAATTAATACTTTATGAATTCATTACGTGTCATTGTCTTACACGTTCATGTTGCAATATTCATCACGTGCCCTTGTCTCGCACGTTCATATTGTTATTCTAACCTTTGACTCGCACGAATCATAATTATTTACATTCGCAAGCCGGAAGATTATTCTCCTCATCTCCCGGTTTGGGTTAACTGTTAATATAGCCCACTGAATTGATATGACTTTTAGCCCTTAAATTTCTTTGAGGATTAATTGTTCTTTTGTCTTTCTTCGCCTACTTTGACAATTTACCCTTATTTGACTCGTTTGAGAATTATATATCGAATTCCATTCAATTATATAGTACGAATCATATGAAAAGCAAACAATTGAAATTAGAGAAAATAAGAACTCGCCCCTGCTTTCTCTTTTCCTTTATTCTTGCGCTGCTCATTTCCCCTTTCTCTATCTTGAGAGTCCATGACCTGAATCAATTACTTTTATTAGTTGACGACATTGTAATAATGTAAAGTGCGAACATATGATCTTGGCTTCCTATGACTTCCCTTACATCATGCTCTAAATGTCATGACAGATAATGATGGAGTTGACACAATTTCTCCTTAAAGGATCCATTCAAAAACAGCATTTTGCTTAATACTAGTTGGTTGCCCTAGCACGTAAACATAAGTGTTTGCCCTTCCTTACCAAATTCCGCATTAGGCACTACTAATCCCCTTCCCTACAAGGTAAAAGGAAGGCTTAGGTTTGCTGTCCTAACTCCATACATAAGGGATTTACACTAATTAACCAAGGGAAACGTAATATAGCCCATGTGGCAACCCTAATATAGCCCATGTGGTAAGCCCTTTTTTTATGTATGTATAGGGCTACCTGTTGTATTCGGTTATCTTGTATCAGATCTTATATGAAATAAAATGGGTTTCTTTTGTCATGCACTTTTCTTTTTGTACTCTATTACATCATACTTTACACTGAATGTTTCTTACCTTGCGACTCTGATGAAATATATGATATGTATATGCTAAATTGTAGCGGTGGCCAATAAGGGGGTCGTTACAAGTTCATTGCTCAAATTATTAATGTCTTTATTTTCCTATATATGTTCCTAGATTGCATTTTGTTGTGTTTGTGTAGTGTTTCTTTTTGTTTTCATAGTTCAGGTTATTTGTTCATGTGTGTGTGTTCTCTATTTTATGTGCTTACACATTTCTTTTCTAAGACTCTCCACAAAACCTCTCTTGGAACCCTATCATAAGCCTTCTCCAGATCGATAAACAGCATATGCAAATCTTTTTGTCTTTCCCGATAGTTGTCAATGAGTCTCCTCAAGAGATGTATAGCTTCCCTATTTGACGTGGAGAGGCACGTCTGGGATCTTATGTGATCGTAAAGTACCATTAAAACTTAAAGGCAAGCTTTATCGTACTGCAATTAGGCCAGCAATGCTCTACGGTTCTGAGTGTTGGGCAGTGAATGGTGTACAGGAACATAAAATGGGAGTTGCGGAGATGAGAATGCTTGGGTGGATGTGTGGTCACACGAGACTGGATAAAATTAGGAATGAATGTATCAGGGATAAGACAGGAGTGGCGCCAATTATAGAGAAGATGCCAGAAGCTCGTTTAAGATGGTTCAGACATGTACATAGGAGACCATTAGAGGCACCTGTTAGGCGTTGTGATAGTTTAGTCACTAGACATGCTAAACGGGGGAGGGGTAGACCAAAAAAAGACTTGGAATGAAACTATAAGGAAAGGCATGATGTACTTAGGCATTAGTGTTTGAATTTATTAAATTTGTTGAGATGCAAGCATATCTGTCATAATTACTGTACAACTCGTATTAGGCGAGTAGGCGGAGTACCCGCCCAGCCTGAAAGGAACGGGCCCAGATGCCCAGACGCCCAGACCCCCTGGTCGTACTCGCGTACCCCTCAGGCTAAAAGGCGAGTCCATGCAGCCAAACCGTACTCGCCTCTTCAAAACAGCGCTAGGCGAGTTCGAGCCGCCCCGGCTAATGAATTCTCTTTCATTATATCTGGCGACTCAGCTGCAGGAGAGGCTAGCCGCAAGACACGGGGGTTGTGAATAGTATTATCAAAAAGGCGGAGGCAACTGTCCGCAGACCATATGGGTATGCGGATAGTAATTCGATTAAGGCGGAGGCAGCTACCCGCAGAGCAAAAAGACTTTTTTACCCTTAGACAGGTTTGCCTATCAATAGGACTCTTAATCCCTCAGATCAACACAGATCCCCCCCCCCCCCCCCTTAAAAGAGCCAGAGCTCTCTCTCCCTTATCCTCCTGTGATGTCTGAGGTGTTGGCTCAGGTCCGGGTTTTGGGAGGGGAAATTGTAGAAAACTTTCGTGTTAGTGGCGGGACCTCCTCGCTGCAGCCTGCGGGTTTGTTTGAAAGCAACCACCAATTAATCGGTGAGGGATAGTTCTAGGCTTGAAATACTCATTCCTTGGGATTCGATGGCGAGAGAAGTAACTCAAACTACCCCTCGGTCCAAACTCAGTTAAACCGATTTCCGGGTTTCAATAATTACCCTGGTTTGGCATGTTATTTTAAACAAAGTTAAAGCACTATACAAAGTTAAAGCCCTTTTTTGGGAAAAAAAATTAGGAATGTAATTTGTATGAATCACCTACATGAATGTTTAGCTCTCATATTAATTTGAGAATTGTAGTGTTGCAGGTAAGAGTAATCATTGTCTTGTTATCCTCTTACCATTAACATTGAATCATCGTGAATGTATTTCTATTGTAATAAAGCTTCACTCGTAATCTCATTCTCATTCTCGCTATATGCAAGATATGATTTTGTTTTGTTCATAAGATATTATAGCATCTATTTTCATAGCATGGTCTTATTGGGATGGATAATGTAGAGTTGCAAAAGAAATGTAAAGGGATGTAATTATAAAATCAATAGTCGCAGCGACTCTTGGTGCAGCTACAGTAGTTATGGATATTGCTAGATACCCCATGGATGTTGTATACAATGACTGGCGCATTACGAGTTACCTTATTAAAATGTTTATACGCTGGACAAGAGGTAAACTTCTTCAACCAAATACACTTGGGTAAAGAACCTTTCAACGAGATCTGTGATATTTTACGTACGAAATACTCAATTTGAGTATATTGAAGAATCCATCGCCATTGTTTCCATACATACTAGCACATAACAAAAGGTTTTGCAGTGTTAGTGATCTGTATATGCGGTTGATTGATAACAGACACTTAACTATTGCATTACGAGTCATCTTAAGACAGCCAAAGGACTATATCACCCTGCTTGAACCTAGAAAGAACGTGGATCAAGGTGGTTTGAAGATTGTGTTGATACTTTAGATAGAACGTATATTGAGGTGACTGTTCCGATTGAGGATCAAGGTAGATATCATAACGGTAAACATGTAACATCCGTAATTTAATGCGAAAATAAAGTTTAATTGTAGGGTCCAATTACGAGCGAAATTGATCGAGCAAACGTCATGTCGAGGTACGAAATATTATGATTAGTTGTTGCGCACTAATCAAAAATTGTATTGAAGATTATAGAATTTATTTCGACGCAATTTAGTGGTTCGTAGGAACTTTAAAATCTTAACATTAGTGTATTAGTCGTTTAATGGCAAACTAGTAATTAGAAGGGAGTTATTTTCTTTTCCCCCATTAAGCCATGAGTCACAGCAAATCAAAGCCAACCCACGATATTAGTTCATTCACCCCGCGACAGAAGCAGAACCGCCTCCTATTTCTTTCTCCCTCTCGACCCGGACGAGAGAAAATCTAGGTTTCCCTCCTATGAAGCACCGACACTTCAAACTGCCCAGAGTGTCGGTGTTGGACTCTCCGACACGCGTCCGACACGGCGACACGCTCGGACACGCGTGTCGGAAAGTCCGACACGTTAGCTAATGCGGGACACGTGTGTCCCGCAAAAAAAGACACGCGTGTCTCGCTCGACACTGTTAATAAGCCACGGCGGCCCCGTCTCCTTCTGTAAAAAACCCCCGCGTGAAATCTCGCGTGAGCTCTAGCTTCCCGAACCCCCTCCTCACCCGATACTCGCGTGAGCCCTAGCTTCCCGACCCGGCATCGCAAGCACTTCCGCCGATCGTCCACAGTTCTCCTTCTCCAGGCCGCCGCTCCTCGCCTCCTCCACAGTTCTCCTTCTCCAGGCCGCCGATCGTCCACAATTCTCAGCAGCAGGTAAATGCTAGCAGCAGGTAAATGCTTAGTCCTCAGTCCTCACTACTCAAGTACTCAGTTCTCACTCGGCAGGCACTAGCAGCACCCCAGCGAGGAAGGGTGCGCGAGGAAGACGTCGTTGCAATGCGAAGGCTACTCCGGTGGTGAATTTGAAGGATTGCGGAGATCTGTGCTTGAGGAATTGCTCTTCAAAGCTTACAGTTTCGTGGACGCCATTGGGAATTCGATCAAGGTATCTCTCCTTTCTGAACAGATCAGGGGTGGTGTTTTGCTCTAAAACAACTTGATTTTTATTTGCAAATGTGGCTGTAAGTGGCAAGAAGAAGAAGCAGAAGAGGTTGGCAGGTAAATGCTAGCAGCAGCCGGCAGCCAGCACCCCAGCAGCCCAGCTTCCTCACTCGGCAGGCACTAGCAGCACCCCAGCGTTTTGCGTTTTGCGTTTTCAAGCAAGGTATATAAACACTCTGGATGTTGCTTCCCGAACACCCTTCTCAGTTCTCACTTCTTTTGCTTTGCGTTTTTCGTTTTCGTTTTCGTTTTCAGCCCGTGAGCATCCTTTTTCAAAATTTTTTGTAGAATGTCTTCAAGCAAGGGTAGTAATGATGGTTCACAAGAGCCTATATCTATTGATGATCCAAATAAACCGTTATGGAGGTTTGTCAGTAAGCTAGCTACTCATGGTGAGGCGGGAGGTAATTTATCTTGGAAGTGCAACTTTTGTGACAAAAGTTTTATAAGTTCATATACAAGAGTGAGAGCACATTTGTTAATGCTTAGTGGTAAAGGAATTGGAAAATGTGCCAAAGTAGAAAAGAGTGATCTCATCGAGATGGAAAATTTAGAAAAAGAGATGAATGCTAGAATTGCAAGTCTTGCTCCTAGAAAAGTTCCTTTACCCCCTTCTAGCATCTCAAGTAGTTCAGGTGGATCTAGCACATTCCTTGAATCCAAAGTAAGTTTTAACTTTTCATGTGTTTTTAATATTTATATTAATGGTTAATGTTTATGTTATTAATACTTGTGTTTTTTTTACATTAGGTATTATAGTGAACAATGGCTCAATGAAGATCCTTCAAGAGTTTCTCCATACAAGGATAGTGAGATAATTCAAGAAACTAAGAAATGTTTTAGGAAATACTTTCCGGATATTGAGGAGCGAACACGGGTGAATTTAGAGTATGCAAATTTTGCATACATAAATGGAGATTTTAGAGATTTTGATTCAATTCAAAGCAGATATTCTATGGATCCCAAGGCTTGGTGGGTTGTTCATGGAGCAAGTGCTCCTATTCTACAAAGCTTAGCCTTAAAGCTTCTTGCACAACCGTCCTCATCATCATGTGCGGAGAGAAATTGGAGTACATATTCTTTTGTGAACTCAATGAAGAGAAATAGAATGACACCAAAACGTGCAGAAGATCTGGTTTTCATACACAGCAATCTACGTCTACTTTCAAGAAAAAAACCACAATATACACAAGGAGAAACAAAGATGTGGGATATTGGCGGGGATGCTTTTGATACATTCGAAGATGTTGGTATGCTGGAAATTGCAAATCTCTCACTGGATGAGTCGGACATGGAATCAGTTATCTTTTTAGATGATATATAATATGGAGGTATGAAAATGACAATTTTATATGCTTTTTGTTCATTTCTTGTCTATTTATTAGTATTTTACAATTTCTATAATTAAAAAATATGAATTTAACAAACGTGTCCAAACGTGTCGAATATTAGTAGTTTAGGAGAATGGACGAGTCGCGTGTCGTGTCGTGTCGTGTCGCGTGTCACGTGTCGGTGCAACATAATTTCCCTCGCCCCTTCCATTTCAGCGGCTGACGGTGCTCCCTCACGCATTCTCGTCGACGGCATCAAGCGTGGTTTTCTCCCCAGAAAGCCTCGTCGACATCTCGAGTACCGGTCGACGCCCTCTTCGGTGTTTTCATCTCGCAGGAACCTCTTACAAGCAATGCTCAACTTCTCCTTGCCAGGTATCTATCAGTTTCCCTTCCAGCAAAACATTTCTTACTTGAGTTCAAGTCTTCTCTTCCCTTCTTGAACAAATTCAGACATTTAGGAGTTCTGTTTTCCCCTACAGAAACTTCAACATCCCTCGACGACTCTAAGCAGTGGAGCCCTTCTAGTTTCTGGCCTTCCCAGTCAAGAATTGACCCCTTTCTTCACCATCAGCTAGTCCCTTTCAGCAGAGGATCGATCCTTCAGCCCTAGTCGGTGGATCTTGTCATTCTCAGTGAGTTTTCGTGAAGCTTTGGCAGTGCAAGCGAACCCTACCTCTCTTCCGACACCCAGAAATTATTTGTCATTTTTCCTAGCTAATTTTAGTCGTCTTATGCTTCCTTCGCCTTCGATTAAGGAATCAAAACTCTTGATCCATTCCATTCAAAAATTGGTTGGCTTTCTGTGTAGGTTTCCGCTGTTTTGGAGCAAGGTAACAACACTTTTAGATGTTTCTTAAATTCAGTCCTTATCAATATTTAGTATGATAAGTTATTGTTAGTGTGCTCAACTAATTGAACAGGGTATATTGTGAATTTCGAGCTATGAGCGATCGTTGCTACTCGACGCTAGATCGGAAAAGAAATTTTAGGAGTTTCAACGTAATCTAGACAAAACATGTCGCCTCGCCGCGTCTATGAGCGCCTCACTTCAACTGTAAGAAATTCTAATTCCTTTTGGCTAGACATAGCACATAGTTAATTGTATGAATTGTTTCTCGTATAGATAAGAGAATATACATAATATTATGAGATCATATGCTCTTAAAAGTGATCGTAGATCATGATATGAAATATTATAGACTTTCATAAATTTTATGAAATTGTACGATGTATGAAAACACGTATCATTTTAGTCCTATAAATAAATATTAAATGATCTGACTAGGTTGATGAGACAGTAATTAGTGTGAGACATGATCTAAGAAGCAATGATAATAGAATATGCACCTAAATCGAACAGAAAGTAATAGGGAGGCACGATCGAGACTATCTCTCGTGATAGATAAACACGCACTATCTTACTCATAAGGTGTAGCAGACCATATAAGCCTCAAGTTTGGAGAGATGACACCTCATTTAGAATATTAGTAGATGTGAGCCCGTTCCGTGAGACACTGGAACACCTACGTTCGTTAGTAAGGACTCAAATCGTTAGAATGCGCATAAGAAGCTACTCACCCTAGAATATGAAGAAGTACAAGCATAAAACACATAAAATTTAAGTATAAGCCGAAATCTAGAAATACCTATAGTTAAATGTTTTTGGAACTTGAATGAAAATGCATAATATGATATTTTTCCTCAGTATAGTTAAATGTTTTTAGAACTGACATTTATGTTTACAATATTTTTGATAAAAAACATGCATAGAATTGTAGTATATTTTTCCTCAGTATAAAATGTTGTTTTAAAAAGCATGCTTTCATATCTCTTTCAAATTGTTTTTAGTGTCACTAGGAGGAATGATTTTTCTTACTCTCCAGTGGGCTGACCCATTTTCGGGCATTTCATTACAAGGGTCACAGGTGGGGAGTTGAGCCTAGGATAAGCGTTTGCGGACCTCCATTATAATTACTTTTCGTTTAGTTGTATTTCCTTTCAGTATTGTACTACTTTCTTTCGTGAACTCAGTGTAACTCAAATGTTTAAGATTTTTTATGTATCAGACTATGTTTAGGATTTCAAAAAATTCAGATGTATGATTCATTTCTTTTCTAGTTGGCTTTGTAAATTCAGAAAAATTGATGTACCTGTTTACCCTTAGCTTCATTTACTACTTCCGTTGTAAGTGTTCATTTAGTATTTACATTTTTACCTGTTATGTATCAAATTTAGATATTGTTGTTTATTTTACTTCTTATTACGGGGTCCGGTCGGGATGCTAATTTGTTGTTAAACTAGGTTGGGGTGTTACAATTGGTATCAGAGCAAGATTTAGGATCTCATGACCCAAAAAATTCACAAAGTCTTAGAATTTCATCTGAATCACTCCTTCAACATTAGAGTCATCAAGTTTTATCTAGCTCTTAGTTGTGCTTACGTTTGGAAATATCTTTAATAATAGATTCTTCATTTATGTCACGTTCGTCATTAATCTCTCCCTTTACATCTTATAAGCACCCCGTCGCGGTGAGACAGACGAACCTTCACGTCAGAACACTACTCATGTGATCGTCATGGACGACGCTAATGCGCCAGCAGTGCCAACACCTACTGACATGGCAGCTCAAATTGCCAGGGCAGTAGCCTTAGCTCTTTTGGAGTTCAGAAATGCACTACCAGCAGGGGTCCCAGCTCCAGTACCTGCACCAACTAGCGTGGAGATCTGGATGGAACGCTACCTGAAAAACTTTCGAGATCTCCACCCCTCAAATTTCAGTGGGAAAGAAACTCTGATGGAGACAGATGATTGGTTGATTAAGACACGTGATTTGCTTAACGTTATGCAGTGCCCAGAGAACAAGAAAGTACCGCTAACAGCTTTCCTCCTTCGTGAAGCCGTCTTTGGTGGACCAGACACTTAGCGGACGACCCAACTGGTAAGAAAACTAAGTTTAACTTTCCTTCCTTTAGAACTCAATATCTTTCTAGCATAATGTTAATGTGACATTTACTTATGTCAGGTCGTTCAGCGGATATGTTCACTTGGAACGATTTCTACAAGGCACTTGCTAGCTGGTTCGTACCTCCATTTGAGCGTCGAAGCCTCCGGGAAAATACCTTAGGCTCATTCAGGGGGATAGGACCGTCGCATCTTATGAGCAAGAGCTCACACACCTATCTTGTTATGCGGGTACAATGCAAGGAGACGAAGATGAGAAGTGTAACTGATTCGTAGATGGCCTGCAAGACTCACTCAAGCAGCCACTGATGACTATGGTCAATGCCGATTATAGAAGCCTAGTCGACACTGCGAGAAAGGTTGAAGCAGATCAGCAGATGATACAAAGGTGAAATGGGTTCCTTACCAAGCGACCCTAAGATGCGCCGCAGCAGCGCCATAATAAAAACAATCATGGGAGAAACTGGAACAAAAAGCAAAACACTGATGATAAGAGTAGCCATACCGGAGCCAAAATCAAAGATTATCCCCTATGTTCTAAGTGCAACCGCCACCATCTGGGTGAGTGTTTAATTGATGTTGGTGTGTGCTACAAGTGTCAACAGCCGGGACATATAGCTCGCTACTGCCAGAGTTATACCAATAATTAGGTAGCAAATGCTAATTTTTGAATTCAGCTTAAACGTAAATCAATTCCATCTCAAGCTTATGTATGTAACCCTTTCCTCTAGTCGAAGTTCGAGGTTGGTGGTCCTAGTAGGACCGACAAGGGAAAGGCACCGATGGGACCTGAGGTGAAGCCAGTTCCAGGACGAGGTCCGGTGCAACCAATAGCTTATGGACTTGGCCAGCGGGAGGCCAAAGAGAAGGAGGACGTTGTGACAGGTATGTTTCTGTCATAGATAGTTTATTTCTTCCTCCATAGTGACACTACTTTACTCATGTTGCATTCATGCATGTAGGCATACTTATGATTCGAAATGTACCCTCCAAGATACTCTTTGACACGAGCGTTTCGAACTCGTTCATAGCAGAATCCTATGCGCTTAGGCTAGGCTTAGAGATCCTCCCAGAGTCAACACCATTAGAGGTCATGATGCCAAATGGATCCCTTATGTAGACTAAGCGTAAGTGTAGAGCCCCAATTTTGTTTGGAGAAGTTGAAATTATCATAGAAGTGTCTCTTCTCCCGATTGCAGAATTTAATTTGATTTTGGGTATGGACTGGTTGTCAGATGTTAACGTCGGGATGGATTCCAGGAGCAAAGTAACTTGCTTTCGAGGAGTTGAAAACTAGATTGATGACCGCACCGATTTTGAGTTTACCATCAAGTACAGATGGTTTTCAGATTTATAGCGACGCATCGGGTCAAGGTCTGGGTTGTGTGCTTATACAACATGGAAATGTCATAGCTTTCGCCTCCAGATGCTTAAAGGTTCACGAGAAAAGTTATCTTGTACGCGACATGGAACTAGCAGTCGTCATTCACGCACTGAAGATTTGGAGACACTACCTCTACGGAGTTCGTTGTGAGATTTTTTTTACAGATCACAAAAGCCTCAAGTATATCTTTGATCAGCAAGAGCTCAATATGAGGCAGCGTAGGTGGATAGAGTTTTTGTCAGATTATGATGTGAATATCCAGTACCACCCGGGGAAAGAAAATGTGGTAGCTGATGCGCTTAGTAGAAGAAGTATGAGTTATTCCCTTATTACTCAGCAGGAGGATCTAGTGCGAGCTCTGGAGAGATTGGAGATCATTGTGATACCGCGCACCAGTATTAGTTCTGCAAATTTAAGCTGGATAGAAATCATGTGACATCAAAAACAGGATCAGACAGACTTTACCTTTAGATCCGAAGATGGCCGAGATTTGGGAGTTGACTCGGCAGATCAGAAAGAGAAGTTCAACATTCGGAGGGTTTACTGTTGCACGACAGTAAAATGTGCATTCCAGATGTTAGTCATCTTCGTGATGAGATATTGTTCGAGGCTCGCAATTCCAGATATTCTATACATCCGGGTAGTACGAAAATGTATGCAGATCTTAAGAAGTCAGTTTGGTGGCCAGGGTTGAATAGTGATGTTGCAGCGTATGTTGGAAAGTGTGAAACTTGCAAGTTAGTTAAAGTCGAATGTCAAAGACCAAGGGGCAAACTACAGCCACTTCCTATTTCATAGTAGAATTTCGAAGACATATCGATGGATTTTGTGCATGGTCTTCTCAAATCTCATAGTGGGAATGATTCCCTATGGGTGATCGTGGACCATCTTTCCAAGGTTGCTCATTTTATTCCAAATAAGAAGATAGATCAGGGTCCAAAATTAGCTCAGTTATACGTAGATAAGATAGTCCGACTGCATGGTGTTCCAAAGACTATGATTTCTGACAGAGATGGCAGATTTACCTCTAAGGATTGGAAGTATGTTCATGAGCGTTTGGGCACTAAGTTAAATTTCAGTACAACTTTCCACCCTCAGACAAATGGGCAGACAGAGCGCACAAATAGAACTATGGAAGATATGCTCAGAATGTGCATTTTAGATTTTGGAGGTAAGTGGAAAAAATATGTCATTCTAGTAGAATTTTCCTATAATAATAGTTTCCAGACAAGTATTGGGATGACACCTTTCGAGGCTCTTTATGGAACACATTGTCAGACATCGTTATGTTGGGCTGAAAGTGAAGAGAGATTTTCGAATAAAGAATCATGGATTGACAAGACCACAGCTCGAGTAAAGCTCGTTCAAGAGAGTATGAAAATAGTTCAGGATCATCAGGCCAAGTATTATGATCAGAAGTATAGATCAGTGGAATTCAATGTTGGAGATTATGTTTATCTGAAGGTCAGACCAATCAAGGGTGTCTCTAGAATCAAGCAGATGAAGAAATTGAGTCCAAAGTTCGTTGGTCCATTCGAAGTACTTGAGCGCATTGGTGAGGTTGCATACAGGTTAACCTTACCTGAGGAAATGAGTGGATTACGTGATGTTTTTCACGTATCTCATCTGAGGAAAGCAATTAGAGATCCTAGTCAGGTGATCAGTACTGAGGATGCACCAATCGAATCAAATCTTAGTATCAGTATTAAGCCAGTCAAGATAGTTGACTCAAAGATTTAGAAGCTCAGAAATAGAGAGATCCATTTTGTAAAAGTCCTTTGGATGAACTGTGGTCAACCAGAATATACATGGGAAAAAAGATGAACTCCGGAGCAATGAAGATTATGCTTTCCTTTTTTACTTAGGCATGATTGTAATTTTTTAGCACGAAAATTTTATTAGGATGAGAGATTTGTAACATATGTAATTTGATGCGAAAATAAAATTTAATTGCAGGGTCCGATACGAGCGAAATTGATCGAGCAAATGTCATGCCGAGGTACGAAATATTATGATTAGTTGTGGCGCGTTAATAAAAAATTATATTGAAGATTATAGAATTTATTTCGGCACAATTTCGAGGTTTGCAAGAACTTTAAATTCTTAACATTAGTGTACTAGTCGTTTAATGGGAAATTAGTAATTAGGAGGGAGTTATTTTCTTTTCCCCCATTAAGTTGTAAGTCGCGGCAAATCAAAGCCAACCCACGATATTAGTTCGTTGACCCCATGACAGAAGCAGAATCGCCTCCTATTTCTTTCTCCCTCTAGACCCGGACGAGAGAAAAGCTAGGTTTCCCTCGCCCCTTCCGTTCTAGCGACTGACGGCACTCACGCACTCTCGTCGACGACATCAAGCGTGGTTTTCTCCCCAGAAACCCTCGTCGACATCTCCTCTCTACTTGAGGGGACTGGTCGACGCCCTCTTCGTCGTTTTCGTCTCACAAGAACCTCTCCCAGACAATGCTTGACTTCTCCTTGTCGGGTATCTATCAGTTTCCCTTCCAGTGAAACATTTCTTACTTGAGTTCAAGCTTTCGCCTAATTCAGACATTTAGGAGTTCCGTTCTCCTAAGCAGTGGAGCCCTTCTAGCTTCTGACCTTCCCAGTCAAGAATTGACCCTTATCTTCACCATCAGCTAGTCTCTTTCAGCAGATGATTTATTCTTTAGCCCTAGTCGGTGGATCTTGTCATTTTCAGCGAGTTTTCGTTATGCTTTGGTAGTGGAAGCGAACCCTACCTCTCTTCCGGAATCCAGAAATTATTTTCGTCATTTTTCGTAGAAAATTTTAGTCGTCTTATGCTTCCTTCACCTTCGATTTAAGGAATCGAAACTCTCGATCCCTTCCATTCAGAAATTGGTTGGCTTTATGTGTAAGTTTTCGCTGTTTCGGAGCAAGGTAACAGCCCTTTTAGATGTTTCTCAATTCAGTCCTTATCAATTTTTAGGATGATAAGTTATTGTTAGTGTGCTCAACTAATTGAACGGGGTATATAGTGAATTTCAGGCTACGAGCGATCGTTGCTACTCGACGCTAGATCGAAAAAGAAATTTTAGGAGTTTCAACGTAACCTAGAGAAAATATGTCGCCTCGTCGCTTCTATGAGCGTCGCACTTCAACTTTAAGAAATTCTAATTCCTTTTGGCTAGACATAGCATATAATTAATCGCATTAATTGTTTCACGTATAGATAAGGGAAGATACATAAAATTATGAGATCATGTACTCTTAAAAGTGATTGTAGATCATGATATGAAATATCATTGACTTTCATAAATTTTATGAAGTTGTACTGTGTATGAAATATCATTTTGGTCATGAATAAATATTAAATCATCTGACTAGGTTGATGAGACAGTAATTAGTGTGAGACATGATCTAAGAAGCAATGATAATAGAATATTCAATTCCTAAGTCGAATAGAAAGTAATAGGGAGGCACGATCGAGACTATCTATTGTGATAGATAGAGGTACACTATTTTACTCGTAAGGCGTAACAGACCATATGGGCCTCAAATTTGGGGAGACGACACCCCATTTAAAAGATTAGTAGATGCGAGTCCGTGTCTGTGAGACCCTAGAACACCTGCATTCGTTATTAGGGACTTGGATCGTTAGAATGCGCATAAGAAGCTACTCAACCTAGAATATGAAGAAGTACAAGCATAAAACACCTAGAATTCAAGTATATGCCAAAATTCAGAAATCCCTATAGTTAAACGTTTTCGGAACTTGAATGAAAATGCATAATATGATTACACTAGAGCTGACATTTATGTTTACAATATTTTTGATAGAAAATCATGCATAGAATTGTAGTGCATATTCCTTCAGTATAAAATGTTGTTTTAAAAAGCATGCTCTCATGTCTCTTTCAAATTATTTTTAGTGTCACTAGAAGGAATAATTTTTCTTACTCTCCAGTGGGTTGACCCATTGTAATAACCTAGAATAGAATAATAATAATAATAATAATAATATAATATGATGCCTATCCTTATCAGCCACCGCCTCCAAGCAGCTTAAAGGAACCCCCCCCCCATACTTAATTTCATTTCCCGCAAGCTAGGGCTCCCGATTCCGTCCGTCTCCCGCTCCTGCTCTGTCTCCCGTAAGTGCGCAGCCCGCCGACCTATTGCTCCTTTGCTCCTGCGCGTCTTCCGTCTCCCGTCTCCAGCCGCCTCCTTCTTCCCCTCTCCTGGACGCCGGCAGCAGCAGTGCCGCTCTTCTTCCTCTCCCGATTCCGCAACTCCCGCACGCCAACTCTGCGCCGATCGCACCTCCCAGCCCTGATTTCCGACGCTCTCAGCTCCCGTTCCGCCTCCCAGGTGCCGCAATCCACTCGTTTCCACCTTCTGAAGCTGCCGCCGCCCCCTTTTTCTGCTCCAGTTGTCTAGGTCGCCAGCGGGAAGTGCCGCACAAGTCTCCTGCGCCTCCTCCAGCAGCTGCAAAGGGCTCGACAACTACTCCTGCTCCCTTCTGCTCGCCGGACAGCCTTTCTTCCTCCTCCAGAAGGGGCGGGCAGAACTTCCTCTGCCTCCTACACCTCCGACAGCCCCCTCAAGGGCTGATTTCAGCCTTTTCCCTCCTCTCACCTCCGGAAGTGCGAATTCGACGCGCTTTGGTAATAATTCTGCCCCCTCTGTGTTAATTTGCACTTTTTCTGAAGTTTATGGCATGTGCTGCGTTCCGAAAAATTGTTCGGACGCGATTCGCAGATTTTCGTCGTTTATATGCTAGGTATCTGTATTCCCCGGTGACGGTCGTCGTCTCCTTTCGCCGGAATACGCGAAGCCCCCTCCGATTTAGGGTTTTCCCCTAATCGCAGCGCCGCCAAACTCTGATTCCTGCACGGTAACTCGCTTAACCCACTCCTACTTGCAATTCCACATTTATTTAGCCGTGCTATCGTAGCCGTTTAGCTAATTTGTCCACCACCTATACGTTTGCTCGATCAGGTTGTTCGCTCGTTTGCGTCGCGCACCTGCTACCGTCAGTCTCAGCCCGATTTCAGGCAAGTCGAGACTGCATCTCACTTGCAAACAATTTAATTTAAATTCTTGTATATGTTTAGAAATTGTACGCCACTTACTGATAGTTGACAACCACCTAAATCGTCTGTTCAGGCAAACACATAAGTAAAACATGTAGATATAGTATGTTCAGATGGTGCACCACCTTGGCTTGAGGATACGGGTTCACAGGGACCTTATCTTCAGAACGCGGGTTTTGACTTTGGACTTGATATGACAACATACATATTTCACGTGTTTTCACTTATGTTACTGCTCACTTCAGTTTTGTTTTTGTTTAGTTCTGTTGTACCAGTTTAGTTCTGTTTTTGTTTAGTTTTGTTGTACCAGTTTAGTTCTTTGTATAATGGTTCTGAGGCTTTTTCTTTTCTTGGAAATTGCCTTAGAGTTCGTGACTGCGCCACCTGCCCCCTGAGCCCGAGCTGCACATCTTCTACAGATACTTGGAGGTTTTGTTTTGCTTACATTCAGGTTCCATGTACTTCTTTACTTGTACTGTTGGATTTCATTTCTGTAATAGTTCGTCATTTTCATGTACTGGGACAACTGTATTATATATGTAGATATGGAATAAAACCGAATAGCATTGCATGATCATTAGCGTGCCTGCATAAATCTTTTTATTAAAGCTTCCTCATATTTGAATCAAAATCAATATATTGTCATAAACAATTCGCCTATTTTCAAGACAAATACAAATGAACTCTGCTTCCGCCTTACAGACATGGGGTTACATTCCCATGTCTGCGGCATCACGACCCGCCCGTAGCGCACGTTTCTTGCTCCGCGACGGGTCGTGACAGTTGGTATCAGAGCTAGGTTTGTTTCTAAAGATAAAAAGATTATTTTAAACCAGTTTTAAAACTATGCATGCATCATTGCATACACACACATAGTGTCATCGGTTGATTTTGGTTGAAGCACGCACACGACACTCGTAAAGCATGCCACGAAATATACGGGACATATTATGTAGTAGGGGATGCATAATATGTATTTGTATATGGACCTCATAGGGCGGCAACATGTTATTGTTAAGTTGTATGGGCGGCTTAACAATGCATGCGTGCTTAGTAGATTTTTTATTTTTACGTCGCATGCGATATTATGTAGTATGGGCTGCATAATATTTCATGTGTACGGCCACTCATAACATGCAGTAAGGCGTTTTTAGATTGCATAGCATAACATGCATAACATATCATAACATGTGCACCCGTGTTCAGCTAAAGATCCTCATGATGATATACTTGTACACACATGGCTTTAAATTGCATGTGATTCACCTGTTGCATTTGCCTGATAATTATAACTGCAGTTGTCCAATGAAAATGCTGTAACTATTATGTGTCCCACAGTAAAGTGTGCAGATTATTTGTTTGACCTCGAATTTAACTCGATTCGCTTATGTCAATTTTAGATGGCTTCTAAACGCCCTCAGCGTAAGAAGTAGGCCGCTCCTCATGTTGCAGAAACATCTAGTCAAGCTACTGTTCGGCTTCTGCAGCAGCTTGTAGATCGTTCTACTCGTTTGGATGCGGAGCGTCAGCCTCCAGTTTCAGTCCCCAGTTCCGGTCAGCCAGAGACCATTCCTGGAGTTGCTCCTCTGGTACCTGTTCCTAGGCCCGACCTACGTGCCGTGGTCACCCCGCTTGCAGTCCGTCCGATAGCTCCTCCTATGGCGATGACAGACACTCTAGCCTTCATGAGGCTACATCCGCCTACCTTCAGTGGCGAACGTGACTACTTCGTGATCACGGAGTGGATCGCCCAGATGGAGAAGCATTTTGAGTATGCCGGAGTTCCCGAGGTCCAGAAGGTCCTTCTTGCAGCCTATCAGCTGATGAATGCTGCATATACTTGGTGGCTTCAGCGCCACACTCTCCCTGGTTCTTCCGCCTTGACTTGGGGACAGTTCAAGGATGCTCTCATGGAAGACTTCCTTTCTCCTGTGGAGCGGGACAAGCTAGCCGAGAAGTTCCTGTCCCTTCAGCAGCCTGGCAGGACAGTGACCGAATATGCGTTAGAGTTTGCCCGCCTTTCCCTCCTTGCTCCGGAGTTCGTGCCAACTGAAGCCAAACGGATCAGCCGTTTCATGAAGGGACTCCGACCCGACATCCGCCAGCTGGTCTTAGCTCATGGCCCCACCACCTACTCGGAGACCGTAGGAGCTGCCTTACAGGTGGAATCCATTGAGCTGGAACGTTCTACGAAGAAGGTTCAGCATGGTTCGAGCTTTGCCGCCGCATCAGATCTCAAGCGGAAGGGTGAAACAGTTCAGGAGGTGTGTACCTTCTGTCATAAGGTGGGTCACGATGCCCAAGTCTGCCGCCTCCGCCAGAAGAAACAGAAGATGATTGTTCCTGCTCAGCAGCCTCAGACGGTTGCCTCTACATCTGCCGTCTGTTTCCACAGCCAGAAGCCAGGTCATCTGATTGCGGATTGTCGCCGCAAGCAGAATGCCTGCTACCGTTGTGGCCGGGTTGGACATCATATTCGGGACTGCCCGATTCCCGCTCAGCCTCAACAATCTGTTCCAGGAGCTCAGGCCAGGGGCAAAGCCGTGTTGAACGTCATCACTCAGGGCGAAGCACGCACTTCGACCGCGTCATCTCAGGTACGTAATGCATTTTATTTTAGGGTAAGTCTATTTGCAATCAACTTGATTAACACATGTATTGTTTCAATTTTAGGGAAATTTAGAGTCAATAATAAGTGGATGCAAATTCTGTTCGATTCTGGTGCATCTCACTCTTTTATCGCACGTCTAATTATGGACCGCTATCAATGGCCTGGGTCGCCACTGGAGATTCCCTACGAGATCACAGTGCCCGGTCATTTGCATTTTTCAACTCGAGGTTTTCTGAAGTGCCCGATCTTGCTTGATGAATTGCGGGTCTCAGCCGACCTTATCGTTCTGACATGTCAGAGTTCGACGTAATTCTGGGCATGGATTGGCTGGTCACGTACAAAGTAAAACTTGATTGCGTGGCAAAAAGGGTCAATCTCACCATCGATGGCAAGGACTACAGTGTACATGTCCAGACCCGTAGTCAGATGAAGGTAATTTCTGCTATGCGCGCCACTCGCCTTCTTGGGCAAGGTTGTTCAGCTCATTTTGTCTATGCTTCCACTTCGGATTCTGTTTCTCCCCAACTAGAATGTATTCCAATTGCCTCGGAATTTCCCGACGTGTTTCTAGCTCAATTACCTGGGATGCCTCCTGACCGAGATGTGGAGTTCTCCATTGCCTTAGAGCCCGGGACGCGCCCTCTATCGAAAGCTCCGTACCGGATGGCCCCGCGCGAACTGGAAGAGCTTCGGTCTCAATTAGATGAGTTGCTTGAACATGGGTATATTCGTCCTAGCTCTTCTCCTTGGGGAGCCCCCGTCCTTTTTGTGAAAAAGAAGGATGGATCCATGAGACTCTGTATCGATTACCGAGATTTGAACAAGGTAACGATCAAGAACAAGTATCCACTTCCACATGTGGATGATCTCTTTGATCAGCTTAAGGGCAGTATCGTCTTTTCCAAGATCGATCTCAGATCAGGGTATCATCAGCTGAAGATCAAGGAATCAGACATTTCCAGGACTGCCTTTCGCACCCAATATGGACATTTTGAGTTCTTAGTAATGTCCTTTGGTTTGACGAATGCGCCTTCTGCCTTCATGGATATGATGAACCGCGTCTTCCGTGAGTATCTGGATAAGTTCATCATCATGTTTATTGATGATATTCTGATCTATTCCAAGACTCGTGAAGATCACGCAGTACATCTCAGACTCACTCTTTCCGCACTGCGTCAGAACCAACTCTATGCCAAGCTGGCAAAATGCGAGTTCT
This sequence comes from Dactylorhiza incarnata, assembly GCA_033032865.1. Taxonomy (NCBI): domain Eukaryota; kingdom Viridiplantae; phylum Streptophyta; class Magnoliopsida; order Asparagales; family Orchidaceae; genus Dactylorhiza; species Dactylorhiza incarnata. The sequence continues at coordinate 5,555,467 of JAWHQI010000120.1, read as the reverse complement.
GGTTGGATCGGATTGCTTTCTTAGGCCACGTCATTTCTGGAGATGGACTTTCTGTTGATCCCGCTAAGATCTCTGCAGTTATGAACTGGAAGCGACCTGCTACCCCCACTGACATCCGCAGTTTTCTTGGTTTGGCTGGCTACTACCGACGTTTCGTCCAAGGATTTTCTTCTCTTGCCACTCCACTGACAAGGCTAACTCAAAAGCATGCTAGATTCGATTGGTCAGATCAGTGCGAACAGGCATTCGTAGAAATGAAGCAACGTCTCTGTACAGCGCCAGTGTTAGCTCTTCCGTCTGAGGGGATAGAATTTTCTGTGTACACTGACGCTTCTGGTATTGGTTTGGGCTGTGTCTTAATGCAAGACGATCGTGTTATTGCTTATGGGTCAAGACAGTTGAAGACTCATGAACGCAATTATCCAACGCACGACTTGGAATTTGCTGCGGTCGTGTTTGCATTGAAACTCTGGCGTCATTATCTCTATGGCGTGAAGTGTCATTTCTTTACCGACCATCAGAGTTTGAAATATATTTTTGACCAGAAGGATCTCAATCTTCGTCAGAGACGGTGGATTGAATTCGTAGCGGACTATGATTTGACACTCGGTTACGTTCCCGGCAAGGCCAATCCGGTAGCTGATGCGTTGAGTCGTCAGGCCTCCGTTATTTCCTGTGCCCCAATGTCAGCCACTCTGGCAGCCTTAATTGAAGACCTTGAACGGATGGATATATCTCTCTTACCTGAAGGTCAAGCTGATGCTCTTGGACCCTCATGGGTGGAACAAGCAAAAGACTTGCAGTCATCAGACCCTGAACTCCAGCGTATCCGCCAAGGGGTCGAACTTGGAACTCTTCCGGATTTCTCTCTCTCCGATGATGTCTTGCGCTTCCGAGGTCGCCTGTGCATTCCCGATGTTCCCGACTTACTTGCTCGTATATGTCGAGAAGCGCATGAATCCCGTATTTCTGGCCATCCTGGAAATAATAAGATGTATCACGATTTGAAACAGATCGTGTGGTGGCCTGGTATGAAGAATTCCATAGCCCGTTTCATCTCTCGATGTTTGACTTGTCAGAAGGTGAAGGCTCAGCGTCAGCGTCCTGGTGGTCTTTTGCAGCCTCTGCCTATTCCTGAATGGAAATGGGAAGACGTTTCTATGGATTTCATCACTGGTTTGCCTCGTACTCCGAGAAAACATGATGCGATTTGGGTCATAGTTGATCGATTAACCAAGGTGGCTCACTTCATCCCTTATCGGGAAGGTCACTCTACCGAGAAAATGGCTTGAATATATGTATCGGAGATCGTCAGACTTCATGGGATTCCTTTGCGCATTGTGTCAGATCGCGACTCCAGATTCGTTTCGCATTTTTGGAAAGGTTTCCAGCAAGCTTTGGGCACCGAACTCAACCCGAGCACTGCTTATCACCCGACGACCGATGGTCAGACCGAAAGGGTTAACCAGATTCTTGAAGACATGCTTCGGTGCTATATTCTGGATTTCAAAGGAGCTTGGGATGATCACCTACCTTTGGTGGAGTTTGCCTACAACAACAGCTATCAAGAGAGCCTCCGAATGGCCCCCTTCGAAGCCTTGTATGGGCGACATTGCAGGACTCCTCTTTATTGGACTGAAGTTGGTGAAAAGGTGGTGTTAGGACCTGAGTTGCTTCAGGAAATGGAAGAAGCTACTAGAAAGACTCGACTTCAGCTCAATCGTGCTATCGAGCGACAAAGCAAATATGCAAATCAGCACCGCCGTCCGCTAGTTTTTGCTGAAGGTGATCAAGTATTCTTGAAGGTTTCGCCTTCTCCAGGGGTGAAACGGTTTGGTCGTCATCACAAGCTTAGTCCGAGGTTCGTGGGACCGTATACTATCTTGGAACGTGTCGGCGGATCATCTGCTTACCGTCTTGACCTTCCTGCTACTTTGGCTGGCATTCACAATGTCTTCCAAGTTAGCCAACTTCGGAAGTACATTCATGACCCGAACCGTGTTCTGGAAGAGATTCCTGTTGTCCCTGAAGCTAATCTCTCGTATCCTGTTGAGCCCACAAAGATCGTGGAATATCAAGAACGCAAGCTTCGAAAGAGAACCATTCCGATGGTCCGAGTGCTTTGGATGAACGGCAAGTCTGAAGAGTACACTTGGGAGCTAGAGTCTGACATGCGCAACAAGTATCCTCACTTGTTCTCTTGAGCTTGGTAAGTCTCTGATCTTGTTCTTCTGTCCATTGTTATCTTTATTCTTAGTTAAGCTGTAACCAAACCCCATCCTGGGGAATCTTGAGAGTTTCGGGACGAAACTACCTAAGTGGGGGAGATTGTAATAACCTAGAATAGAATAATAATAATAATAATAATAATAATATAATATGATGTCTATCCTTATCAGCCACCGCCTCCAAGCTGCTTAAAGGAACCCCCCCCCCCCCCCCGACTTAATTTCATTTCCCGCAAGCTAGGGCTCCCAATTTCGTCCGTCTCCCGCTCCTGCTCTGTCTCCCGTAAGTGCGCAGCCCGCCGACCTATTGCTCCTTTGCTCCTGCGCGTCTCCCGTCTCCCGCCGCCTGCTCCGCCTCCAGCCGCCTCCTTCCCCTCTCCTGGACGCCGGCAGCAGCAGTGCCGCTCTTCTTCCTCTCCCGATTCCGCAACTCCCGCACGCCAACTCTGCGCCGATCGCACCTCCCAGCCCTGATTTCCGACGCTCTCAGCTCCCGTTCCGCCTCCCAGGTGCCGCAATCCACTCGTTTCCACCTTCTGAAGCTGCCGCCGCCCCCTTTTTCTGCTCCAGTTGTCTAGGTCGGCAGCGGGAAGTGCCGCACAAGTCTCCTGCGCCTCCTCCAGCAGCTGCAAAGGGCTCGACAACTACTCCTGCTCCCTTCTGCTCGCCGGACAGCCTTTCTTCCTCCTCCAGAAGGGGCGGGCAGAACTTCCTCTGCCTCCTACACCTCCGACAGCCCCCTCAAGGGCTGATTTCAGCCTTTTCCCTCCTCTCACCTCCGGAAGCGCGAATTCGACGCGCTTTGGTAATAATTCTGCCCCCTCTGTGTTAATTTGCACTTTTTCTGAAGTTTATGGCATGTGCTGCGTTCCGAAAAATTGTTCGGACGCGATTCGCAGATTTTCGTCGTTTATATGCTAGGTATCTGTATTCCCCGGTGACGGTCGTCGTCTCCTTTCGCCGGAATACGCGAAGCCCCCTCCGATTTAGGGTTTTCCCCTAATCGCAGCGCCGCCAAACTCCGATTCCTGCACGGTAACTCGCTTAACCCACTCCTACTTGCAATTCCACATTTATTTAGCCGTGCTATCGTAGCCGTTTAGCTAATTTGTCCACCACCTATACTTTTGCTCGATCAGGTTGTTCGCTCGTTTGCGTCGCGCACCTGCTACCGTCAGTCTCAGCCCGATTTCAGGCAAGTCGAGACCGCATCTCACTTGCAAACAATTTAATTTAAATTCTTGTATATGTTTAGAAATTGTACGCCACTTACTGATAGTTGACAACCACCTAAATCGTCTGTTCAGGCAAACACATAAGTAAAACATGTAGATATAGTATGTTCAGATGGTGCACCGCCTTGGCTTGAGGATACGGGTTCACAGGGACCTTATCTTAAGAACGTGGGTTTTGACTTTGGACTTGATATGACAACACATACATATTTCACGTGTTTTCACTTATGTTACTGCTCACTTCAGTTTTGTTTTTGTTTAGTTCTGTTGTACCAGTTTAGTTCTGTTTTTGTTTAGTTTTGTTGTACCAGTTTAGTTCTTTGTATAATGGTTCTGAGGCTTTTTCTTTTCTTGGAAATTGCCTTAGAGTTCGTGACTGCGCCACCTGCCCCTTGAGCCCGAGCTGCACATCTTCTATAGATCCTTGGAGGTTTTGTTTTGCTTACATTCAGGTTCCCTGTACTTCTTTACTTGTACTGTTGGATTTCATTTCTGTAATAGTTCGTCATTTTCATGTACTGGGACAACTGTATTATATATGTACATATGGAATAAAACTGAATAGCATTGCATGATCATTAGCGTGCTTGCATAAATCTTTTTATTAAAGGTTCCTCATATTTGAATCAAAATCAATATATTGTCATAAACAATTCGCCTATTTTCAAGACAAATACAAATGAACTCTACTTCCGCCTTACAGACATGGGGTTACATTCCCATGTCTGCGGCATCACGACCCGCCCGTAGCGCACGTTTCTTGCTCCGCGACGGGTCGTGACACCCATTTTCGGGCATTTTATTACATGGGTCACAGGTGGGGAGTTGCGCCTAGGATAAGCGTTTGCGGACCTCCATTATAGTTTACTTTTCATTCAGTTGTATTTTCTTTCAGTACGGTACTACTTTCTTTCGTGAACTTAGTGTAACCCAAATATTTAAGATTTTCTATATATCAGACTATGTTTAGTATTTCAGAATATTCAGATGTATAGTTCATTTCTTTTCTAGTTGGCTCTGTGAATTCAGAAAATTGAGGTACCCTTTCACCATCAGCTTCATTTAGTACTTCCGCTGTAAGTTTTCATTTAGTACTTTCATTTTTACCTGCTATGTACCAAATTTAGATACAGTTGTTTAGTTTAATTCGTATCACGGGGCCCGGTCGGACTGCTGATTTGTTGTTAAACTAGGTTAGGGTGTTACAAAACAAGTAATCACAATAAATGTTCTAGGTGTATGTGATAGTACCATGAAATTCATATATATAATACCTGGTTGGATGGGTTCTTTATCAAATTCAAGAGTATTACGAGACGCATTGATTGGAGAGAGAAGATCGCTTTGAAGTCTCAACTGGTAATATGTTTGAACCTATTATTACAAACATAATTATCATCTATTATTTATGTCAATTAATCATTTTCAATGTACAGGTAACAAATGTTCTAGGTGTGCGTGATAGTACCATGAAATTCATATATTTATTACGTGGCTGCAAAGGTTCTTCATCAGATTCAAGAGTATTACGAGATGCATTGATTGTAGAGAGAAGATCGCTTTGAAGTCTCAACTGGTAATATGTTTGAACTTATTACTACAAACATAATTGTCATCTATTATTTATGTCAATTAATCATTTTCAATGTATAGGTAAGTATTACCTTGTCGATGCAGGTTACTCAAATGATACATGGTTTCTTGCCCTATATTGTTTGACACCTTATCACCTTAAGGAGTGGTCAAACCAGGGTAATAACATTATGAATTATAAAGAATTGTTCAATTTAAGACAAGCTAAAGAAAGAAATGTGATTGAGAGAACGTTCGGGTTGCTGAAGAAATAATGGGATATATTACGACAACCATCATTCTTAAACATCAGAGTGCAGGTATTAGATATTGTATTTAGTGAGTGTTCCTTTTACGAAAATATAATCTAATAATGTCTTTGCGTACAGTTGCAGGTGCTAAATGCATATTGCATATTACACAATTTCGTAGTTGAGAAGAGATTAGGAAGTGATGCACAACTGCTTGACGAGGTTGACACTGAATTACTTATAAAAAAAGCCAAGAGAAGAGTTCTATGATTATGTTGATGTTATTAGTTCAATCAAAGTGATGCCTGAGTGAGACAAATTTCAGGGATTCTTTGGCTATTAATATGTTTAATTAAACTGTTAAATTATTGTACTTTACTTTTTGATGTTGCTTTCATCGCTCTATGTTTCACATGTTATATGTTACATATTAAATTGTTGAACTGTTCTACGATTCTTGTTGATGTACTTTTGCGTACAGTTTGAACTTGTTCTACGATTCAAAATTACAATAGGTTGTGCATGAAAAACCGAAATCGAACCAATTTTACACCCGACCCAAACGGTTCGGTTTCATTTTTCCTCCTCAAAAAATCGAGCAGCACCGACTAATAATTCAAATAAAAATATTATCAATAATGATATTTCAACTGTTGTTATTAACAGTGCTGTAGATGTCGGCCAACATAAAAATTTTGGGAAAAAAACATCAAGACATCGATATTTTAAGTAAAAATATCATTTTAAAAAATAACGCTCGATAAATCGATTTTACCCAATATATCGGGTGATATCTCGCGGTTGGTATATCGGCGTGAGTATTAAAAAAACATTCTATTTAAGAGATTGAGCTGTAATATTTTGTTGCGTGCTCAATTGCTCATTTCACATCTCCCTGAGTCTAACTTCGGTAACTTTCTCGTCTCACTCTCATTTGGTGTTTTTTATATCGTTTACTGCAGCCGACACCTCTTTCATTGCCCTAGCTTGTAACGTCTCTTCTTGTGCCCAAACTTTTAACGCCTTTTACTTATGTCCTAGCTTCGATGACTCAATCTCTAGCTTTTGCATTGGTTGTGTGCATCTGATGCTCTGATAGGCTTGGTTCTAGCCTATCTTCTTCCCCACTTCTCCAATAGCAGTGTGAGTTTATCTTTTAAAATACTACTTATTGATTTCTATTTTCTATCGTTTTCATGGCATGTTGGATTTCTCATTTCGTGAAAATCACATTGCATGCTTGTCGTCAATTGCATGATTTATGATTGGCCTTTGATTTGTGCTTGTTTATGACTGGATTTCTATTTTTTTACAATTGGGTTAATATCTTATGTGTTATGCCATGGAATTATTAAATGAATGTCACCGATCATCAAACGTTTAGAGGACTTTAGGGTGTACATGCCCATGTCATTAGGTTATGTGCCTTGAAACACCGTGTATACATGAGGCGTGTAGAAACGTTGTCGTTATAGATTTAAGTCACATGCCTATGTCCCCAAGACGCGTGTCACCTATTTTTATATTCAACTCGAGTTCGGCTCGTCTCCCTCACATCACCATTAGTAGTTCCAGTTGACCCATTCAATTCCTCACCTAAAATCTCTCATTTTTGGCCATTTCACTTGTAATTCTGTCATTTCCGCGATTCCGAAAGATTTCAACTCCTCTCCTCTAAATCTACCACCTATGGTATAAAAAACTGTCATCCTCCAAGTTTTTCTACATTTCCCTGCATTTCAATCATGCGATTTGAATATTTTTCAATACATCTCCCATTTCTTCGTCTTTTTAACATTTATATCATTATTATTTCAATTTCACACAAAATTTTCATAATAATTTCTTTAAAATACGTCAAAGTCATAGCGAAAATTTTCAAAACTATTTTTCATCTTCAGTCTACATTTTTCCAAGTATTTTCTCTTCAAATCCAAGTTTTGTACTTTTTTCATTTATATTCCAAAAATATAATTTTTTATTGAAATTTTATTTCCAAATTTATGTTTCCAGCATTTTAATTTTATGAAATCAAACAAAAATAAAATAATATTTATGCATGGTCGATTTCATGTGTTTGCATTTCCACCATTACATTTCATAATGCATGTTCATTTTTTTAGGTTGTCATGTCCCGAGCGCACCGCAATCACTCTTCCTCTCGACCTACAGAAGATCGCGCTTTAGACCAAGGTGGAACTCCATTAGAGCCTTTATTATAGTTCATAGACATAATTCACAGGAATATATTTGACAAGATTTAGAGCAAGCGTTGTCAAAAGCTTAATTGAGACGTCTTAGAAAGTCTTCATATTGCTCGAGAGGTTAAGGAATTGGTATATTCAAGTGAATGGTAACGTTTATTGTCAATTGATGAGGTCAATTATCGCGATCATACGCTCGAGTTTTTGTGCACCCTTATCCGCACTAAGGTCGAAGGTTCATACGGTTTTGATTCTACCTATTCTTTTTGCCTCGCTGGTCCTAACTTCAATATCATTATGGGTTTTTACGACGGACGGAGGTTTCGTTCGTTCCCCCGCTTATCACAATCTTCATGTCACATTTCTAGTGAACGTGACTGCTTCTAGTTGTTGGGAAATGGTTTGGCATCGCCTGAACGGTTTGTCGCTAAGCGTTCTGAGGCTTCATCTTTATCTTCTCCTACCTTCCGTATAATCCACCGCCTTCATAGTCATACTCTTGGTGGGCAAGGGGTGGACCTCTGGTGTAGTGAGTAAGGATTTTCTTTATAGGTTTGGTATGAACCCACGTCAGCCACTCAATATTGGTTTTCTTTCTACTAAATTGCTTTCGTTATCAGGCAGAGCATATCCTCTTGTCATTGCCATTAGCATCGCTCCTTATATAACATGTTTAGCCAAGTGACTGGGACTCTTTGATTCATTATGTCTTATGGAACCCGTCTCACGGATGGCTCCGATCACAATTGGATCTCTACGGGCTTTGCAAATCACAAAGTTATATACGATAGATATGATGCAGCACAATGAACCGATAGGTGGAGGCAATTATCTGAATTCCAAGAGATGATGACTAAAAAATAGCCACCATTATGAGAAGTCAAGCGGAGATCCAGGATTTGCTGCAGTGGGTCCAATATAATGAATTTGATTTAATGTCAACTCAGCACAAGATTTTGGGAAAGTTAGCATAGGCGAATGCTACTGCCAATCAACCTCTCTTATCTTTGTGATCGACGTAATAATACAATTCACATGTTCATAGATGGGGCACGACCATGACGCCCTCGCTCTCTTCCTGACTAATAACTTGCATTTTACTTTTCCTTGATTATAGTTGGCTATGTACTTGTGTTCAGACTATGTTTTTATTCTCAGTTGTGAACATGTAATGTATGTGCTTGTATAAACAAGCTTGTTTTTTTTATTTGATATTGGATATTGCATGTATGATATGTTTTGCTATTATGATCATCTCTCTTTGGTTTATAAGTGCTTCAACTATTGGATGCTTACATGCTTGAATCAAGTTTAATGTTACTAAATTACTAAAGTTACATATAAAATATCTACTAACCATTTTCATATAATAATGAGGATATTGTGTATCTTTAACGTGGGGGTGTAACATCATGTTTTAATCAAAGTTTTAGCAAATTTTCATATGATGTTAGTAAAGAATTATATCATCTTTATAAAGTAGATTCATTACTAAAATCATATGAAAATTTGCTAAAAACTTGATTAAAACATGATGTTATACCCCCCCCCCCCCCCCCCCCCCACACACACACACTAAAGATATACAATACCCACATTATATGGAAATGGTAGTAGTATATATTTTATATGAAACTTTAGTAACATTAAAAATGATTCAAGTATGTGAGTAGGCATCCAATAATTGAAGCACTTATAAACAAAAGAGAGATGATCATAATAGCAAAAAATATCATACAGGCAGTATCAAACACCAAATAAAAAAAACAAGCTTGTTTATACAAGCACATACAATACATGTCCACAACAGAGAATAAAAACATAGTCTGCATACAAGTACATAGCCAACTATAATCAAGGGAATGTAAACAGCAAGTTATCAGTCAGGAGGTGAGGGTGCCGTGGCCGTGCCTCCATCTACGAACGGGGGAATTGAATTATTACATCGATCACAAAGATAAAAGAGGTAGTCATGGGTAGAAGCATTCCTTGATGTTAAGTTTCCAAAAATCTTTTGTTGGGTTCGCATTAAATCAAACTCATTATATTGGACCCACTGTAGCAAATCTTGGATCTCCACTTGACTACTCATAATGGTGGCAATTTTGGTGGTCATCATCTCTTGGAATTCAGATATTTGCCTCCACCTATCAGCTTACTGTGTTGCATCATATCTATTACCTAGCTGGTTTGAGGGCTGACCACTCTCAGGAGTACTGCTTGTTGGTGTAGAAGAAGAAGCTTGTCCCAGTTTATATACTTCCAAATCACCAATAGCATAACCTTTACAAATATGGTTCATTTGGGCCCGAATATCACTTTGCGATCTGCAAAGCCCGTAGAGATCCAATTGTGATAGGAGTCATCCGTGAGACAGGTTCCGTTGCACAGAATGAATCAAAGAGTCCCAGGAACTTGGCTAAACATGTTATGTAAGGAGCAATGCAAATGGCAGTGACAAGAGGATGATTTGTCTGCTGAGTTATCAAAGGCGCAAGGCGCAACAAGGCGCAAAGGGGTCATGGAGCCTAGGCGCAGGCGCGCGCCTGAGGCACGTGAGGTGCAAAAATGAATTGGGTGCCCAATTCCCTGAAAATCACCGAATTGGGCACCCAATTCATTGAAAATCAGCTAATTTGGCATCCAATTCATTGATTTTCAATGAATTGGGTGTCCAATTCCTTGAAAATCAGCGAATTGGGCATCCAATTCGCTGATTTTCAGGGAATTAAGTGTCAAATTCACTGATTTTCAGGGAATTAAGTGTCAAATTCACTGAAAAACAGCGAATTGGATGCCCAATTCACTGAAAAACTGCGAATTGGATGCCCAATTCGCTGATTTTCAGTGAATTGACACCGAATTCACTGAAAATCAGCGAATTGGGCATCAAATTCGCTGATTTTCAGTGAATTTGACACTCAATTCACTGAAAATCGGTGATTTGGATGCCCAAGTGCGCCTAGGTGTGCCTCGGGTGCGTCTGACATCATGTTTTTGCCCCCCTCCCAAAAAAATAGGATGAAGAAAACAGCTTGAAAAGCCCAGGAGCGGCTTTGGTGCGCCTGGGAGTTGGTAAGGCGCGCGCCTAGGCGCACCTGAGGCACCTCGCCCGCCTTTGCCTTGCAGAGGCGCTGGCCGGTGCGCCAGGTGCGCCCGGCGCCTCGGGCGCGCCTAAGCGCGCGCCTTGATAACGTAGTCTGTCTGATAACGGAAGCAATGGAGTAGAAAGAAATCAATATTGAGTGGCTGACACGTGTTCATGTTGAACATATAAAGGTACTTCTTACTCATTACACCGGAGCTCACCCCTTGCCCACCAAAAGTATGACTGAGAAGGTGGTGGGTTATACATAAGGCAAGAGAAGATAAAGATGAATCCTAAAAATGCTTAATGACAAACCGTTCAGGGCGATGACAAACCATTTCCCAACAACTAGAAGCAGTCACGTTCAATGGATATGTGACATGAAGATTGCGATAAGCGGGGGAAAGAACGAAACCTCCGTCGTAAAAACCTATAATAATATTGAAGTTTGACAATGTCACAGTATAGGTTTGACACGTGAGGCGAAAGGAATAGGTAGAATTAGAACCGTAATAACCTTCATCTTTGGTACAGATAAGGGTGCACAAATACTCGAGCGTAAGCTCGCAGTAACCGACCTCATCAATTGAGAATAAACATCCCCACCCGCTCTGACATACAAAATCCCTAACTTTTTCAATAATATGAAGACTTTGTAAAACGTTCATGTCAAGCTTGCGGCAATCCGAAACGCTTGCTCTGAAGGCGGTCGAATCTAGTCCTGCGAATTATGTCGGTGAACTGTAATAAGGTCTTTAATGGATTTCCACCTTGGGCTAAAGTGTGGTCTTTTGTAAGTTGAGAGGAAGAGCGATTGCGGCGCGCTCGTGACAGGACCTAAAAAAGGAAATGAACATGATTATGATATGAGATGCCATGGAGGAAATGCAAACGCATGAAAATCGGCGAATAAACCCCATGAAAATAATGAAGAATGCAAGGCAAAAATGCAATAATAAAACCGAAAAGGAAAAAAGAAATGCTGGAATAAAATCTGAAATGAAAGTAGAATCGATCATGCATAAAATATGTATTTATTTTATTTTTGTTTGTTTTCAGAAATTAAAATGCTCGAAACAGAAATTTGGAAATAAAATTTTAATGAAAATTCATATTTTTGGAAAATAAATGCAGAAAAAACAAGAACAAGACTTGGATTGGAAGAGAAAAGACTTGGAAATCTATAATTTTATGTCGTTGAGATCTAACAGCCAGGATTAAGAGTTAACACCCGGTGTTAAGAGCTAACAGTCGGGGTTAAGAGCCAACACCCGGTGTTATGAGCCAACACCCGGTGTTATGAGCCAACACCCGGTGTTAAGAGCCAACACCCGGTGTTAAGAGCCAACACCCGGTGTTAAGAGCCAACACCCGGTGTTAAGAGCCAACACCCGGTGTTAAGAGCCAACACCCGGTGTTAAGAGCCAACACCCGGTGTTAAGAGCCAACACCCGGTGTTAAGAGCCAACACCCGGTGTTAAGAGCCAACACCCGGTGTTAAGAGCTAACAACGACATTAGTGAAGAAATTTGTATCCAGTCAACTTATAGCCTGACTTAAAGGTTTGGGTGTTAGAAATAATGCCCGAGCCATTATAATTCATTTTAAGTCGGACATGGAGCCTGAAGCGAGATAACAGATATGGCATTAAGGTTAACGGGTGGGCATTGAGGTTAACAGGTGGGGCATTAATGTTAACTTGTGGGGTGCTAAGGTTAAAGGATGGGGCGTTAAAGGATGAGCGGTTTTGTCCGTCTTGATTCATTTGTTATCTCCTTCATGTGTGATGGCATAAACACTATCAAAACTACAAAAGAACATCAGTAATCACCAGTATTTGTTATTCTCAAATCAATAGAGTGTCAAAATAATGTCCCAACACAAACTATGGGTCTCATCATTCAAAGAAGAACTGTTTAATTGAATCCATTCAAGAAGCTACAACTGTGTTGGAACATAAAAGAAAAAATTCATATTGTGAATTTTACTCTCTTGTCGGAATTATATTAAAATCTCATATGAGAAACTATAGAACATATCTAAAATGGTGTATCTTGTCAAATACGCTAATTGTTTGGATGTAGTTAGAGACTCAGAGAGTAACATAACCTTAAAAAATCCTGAAAACTCTTTATAAAAATGATGATTCCAATTTCAGACATCGAGTGAAAATAAAATCTCTACTTTTCCACACAATTTCTATCGAAGATGAGGTAATAAAAAATATATAAATTTAATATTAGGTTGACGATGTTTTATGGATCAAAGTGTTGGATGGTAAATATGTACATATAGCTAAGTGTAGTAGAATGGAGAATGGGAAGAAGGATGTGCGCAAAACTAGAAAAGATAGTTTATGTAATATTATACTAGAGAAATACTGAGAGTGACATCTATCAAAGATAAGATAATAGAAAATAAACGTTGATGGTTTGGGCATGTATAACAAATATTAGATGATGAAACTAAATGATGTAGATGAGTACAAGGAGTTAGTGTCAAAGGATTGCATAGAAGAATGGTAGTACCAAGATAACACGGAAGAAAGTTGTTTACAATGATTTAACAATTGTTAGAAAATGACAATATAACAGTTAGACGAGTAGTGTCAAAGGATTACATAGAAGAAGAGGTGGATCCATGATAACATGAAAGGTTGTTTAAGATAGTTTAAATAGTTTAGGTTTAATGCCTCAAGTGACACAATCTAAGTATAACAATTAGTAGGTGGAGAGTAATAATGACAGATCCTCAAAGACAAATGATTGATTTACATATTCAAAGCAATTTACGCAAAATACATTCTTTGATATAATATGTAATTTCTTGATGCCATATCCACTTACTTCTATAATGTCAATATTGGGTTTTTTTTACGGAACATGGTTTTAATTTATACTGACAAATATATGTCTCATTGTCTCATGACCAAAAATACTTGAGAATGTATTAGAATGTCGTACGATGTATATATTTCGGCTCTCATCTACCTATGTCCAACAATATGTAAGAAATCTATGAAGCTTTTTTCCATTTTCATTGAAATTGAATTTATTCACACATCATGTTTGTCAATACATATGTATTCTTGACATATTGTTGTTATTAGTATCAAATGAATAGCGATTCATGCAAGCTAAATACTATAACGATAGTTAACCAAATGAAAAATGAGAATTCATAAAAACCGGTCACAAATAGTTGGGATAAGACCATTGATGATGATGATGCATTATATCTGCAAGCAATCAACAAGGGCCTAAGAGGAGACAAAAGAAAATCATTGAATCATTTTATAGAGTTAGATGGGAGATTTAGGCTCCGTTTCGCACGGCGGTGGCGGTGGCGGTTTCTATGAACTGTCGTTCGTGAACGCCCGACCTCACCTAAGGAACTTCATCCACTTTTATGTTCAAAACTAGTTTACTTTTCTTGGTGGCGGTCACAACCATTGTCTTGCCAAACATGCATTCTATGATGGTGGTGTTTTTGTCTAAACTCACCGGAGCAAAAAAGCCATGTCAAACGGAGCCTTAGAATAATCTAAAATTCCGCCATTATGAAGGACAAGTGAAGAGGTCTCGTCCGTGAATTAAAATCACAAACCCCAAATTCAAACTTGTAGGAGAATTGAACTCCCGAAACCCATATTCAAACTTGTTGCAGAAAAATAGTTGGCCACCCAGATGCAATCAGAAAATCATATTTCCCAATGACTCCTGCCTAGTTACAGATTAAAAGAATATCAAAACCTCTCCAATTTCTGACAACACAACTAGAAAGAATTAATGTTTTTACCACAACGAGGGGGGAAAAAGAGAAGTATGACTTATCACCTCCTTGTCCCCAAAATTCTTCCAACTTAGCACCAAAAGAACACAAATAAAAGAGGAGAAAAGTATGACACGGAAAGATAAAGTGAATTAAAAAGAAAGCACCTGTGTACTGAAACAGGACGATCAAGTCGAGGCGCTTCCTCTAGTAGAATCAAATCCTGTAGTTAAATCAGTATCATCGTCTGGCCTTGGCCTTGGATTAATGATGACGCGAAGTGGAAACTCGTTCTTTTTGTGGGGGTGGACTCCCTATTCCAGGAAAAAAGCTAAATTTCTGATGGGATAAACTCCTCCTCTCTTCCTTTCTGAAGCTTTCGGTGGTGCTGATGTCGGGGCTACAATTGTAAGAGAAGATGAACTCACCATTATCATTTTTATACTTTAATGAGACGGGTAATCAGCCGACGTCGATCGGTTATAACCCAGGAGTGCGTCGTTTCATCGCTGCCGACAAGAAGTACTGGTAAAATATTGCCGGTGTTAGGGTTTGCCGTTCATGCTAATGAGCTGTGCTCGGTTAGGAAATTTTGAGGGTCGGCTGGAATCGAAGCAATTAAACTTTAGTCCATTTTAATACATATTTTAATTACGAGTGTAGACATAGACTCTGTTTGGGGGAACTTATTTTCATCGGTCAAGCGGTTACGACATAAGGTCTGATTCATGCGGTCGTAACTATTTGACCGATAAAAATAAGTCCCCCCAAACGGAGTCATAGGCTTTGCTCCTACGATCAATCATGACAGTAGCTCAACCCCAACAGTATTTCGATCACGCAGCGTTTGCCGCTTGCAAATTTTTTTATGAATGATTAAGAATACGTAATAATTTTATAAAAATTTATATTAATATAAATTAAAATTAATATAAATAATTAAATAATGGATGACCCTCTCTCTCTCTCTCTTTTCTCGGACGGTTGCCCCCTCTCTCCACTCACTCTCTCCATGTGAGAATTTTTGGATCTCTCCCCTCTCTCTTTCTCTTTCCTTCTCTCGGACCGTTGCCCCCTCTCCCAAAGAATTCGTTTTTTAAAAATTGAAAGGATATTTTGGGTAGTTCTAATATTGCGTCAAAGGGCATTTTTTCTTTATATAATAGTATAGTATAGATATTACTTGGTTGCAGAATAAAATCTAATCACGGGAATTTAAATTGATTAACTCTGTTATTTCACTGCGTGATGAAATTCTGTCCATTTTAAAATAAAGCTTTGTTTGGAACCGCTTTTTTGCACCTATGAGTTAGGACAAAACCACCATATCATAAAATATATGTTTGAAATGACAACGGTTACTAAGAAAATAAAACTAGCTTTGAACATAAAAGTGAATGAAGTTTCTTAGGTGAGGCCGGGAGTTCACGAACGACGGGTTATAACCACCTCGTCCAAGACCGTCACCGCTGCGCCAAACGGAGCCTAAACTTTTGTAAATATAATTAAAATACAATGAAAACTATAGTTTTGCGTATGGCATCGCCACTGCCTTTGGCAGCATCTACTAATTCGGAACTTAATTGGAAAGCCATATTTCGACCCGGACGCTTTCGGGATGCCCCTAATAACCAACGAATGGCAAGCGCTTTTCCTTGTGTAGATCCTATTTCAATAGGAACTTGATGAGTCGATCCGCCTACACGTCTTTCTTTTACTGCTATATCGGGAGTTACTCCACGTATTGCTTGACGTAAAACAGATAGTGGATTTGTTTCTGTCTTTTGTTGAATCTTTTTCACGGCTCGATAGATAATTTGATAAACCAATGATTTTTTTCCGTGTTTCAGAATACGATTAACCAACATGTTAACTAATCGATTACGATAAATTGGATCGGATTTTGCAGTTTTTTCTTCTGCAGTACCTCGACGTGACATGAGCATGGTGAACTATATAATACACATGCTGGATAAAAGTTACTGATCATAGATACGTTCAAATTTGGTGATGGCTTATTACACCATCTAGGATATGTTCAAATTTCATAGAATGGAAGTACTAATTAAATATACAAAAGTGTAAGTATAACAACCCTATCCATCGAATAAAAATATTTTTATGATCCTCTTCCATAAGCATGACAACAATAAAAAATTCTTATTTTACTAATTAAATCCCCTTAATAACTTCCTCTAGAAATGCCATCAAGCATGTTTCAATGATAACCATTAGGAAACCCAATGCATCAGTAGATGTTGGGAAACAACCCTGTTTTTTTTTCTGTTATTAACACTGCATAACATAGTGCAACAATTATTGGACATCAAAACACTTTGCAATGCAATTAGTATCTCTGAAAGTAACTCAGGCTATTACGATAAAAGATGCTAAAATGTTATCAAAGATGCTAAAACATTACCATATAATTCACTGAAAGCTCAAGATACTCATTGGCAGTGTTGTGAGGGAGTTCCTAATACATATAGCAATAAGATCCATTAAAAATATCACAAAATAGGAAATCAGAAGCACTCAGAATGACAAAAATCCAAGAACATGATAAACGAAGTGAAATAAATTACGGATTGAGGTCCTAATATCATCATCTTAACAAAAAATAGGAATGAAAAATGAAGATCAAAGTAATGGAATTGTGGAGGCTGAGAATGGAGAAGGTGATGAGTCGGTTTCATACCTTGGACTGGAAAACTTTGAACGCCTTATGCTTATAGAGGAATGGATCTTATTGCTTAAGGTAGTAATAGAAGCACCTGTTGAGAAAAAGAGAGAAATGTGGTGAAGGAGTTCCTAATACAGAGCATTGCATATGGATCATCATGACCAATAATTAAAACTTCCATTTCATGTATCGAGGAAGACACCATAAAAACATAAGATAACAAAATGATGATTTAAGTGGAGAAATCATTTGAAGATGTACCTCCCAGCTCTCACAATAATAATTCTAGTAATAAAGAGTAAAAAATGTAAAATTCTGCACATGAAAAAAATCGGAAGGAAATAAGGAAACTGTGGTTTTCTGTTTTGACTTGTGCACTTGATTAAAAGTGATTAACGATGAACTTAAGTCGTGTACAATAGCAGCAAAATATGAGCACATCTATAATTTAGGCTCCGTTTGGGTGGACTTATTTTCACCGGTCAAGCGGTCACGACCGCATGAACCGGACCCTAAAAATGTGCAAATCCAAAGATGTAAGCTTCCTGGACAAAAAATGTGCATGAATGAAGAATGAATATGGCAAACAGAATACCTAAAAAACATGGCAAGTAGAATAGCACAGAGGGGGATCTGAAAATGCCTGAAATTCCAAATGACTGAAATGTGTAGGAAAAACGCAGTTTGTACCCCAAGGACTTGAGGTCGGTGTTTTGTAGTGCGGTGGAGTAGGAGATTTCGTCGGAGCCTTCGGCGAGAAGATGGCGTCATCGAGGCCGGGTAAAGAAGATGAAGGTGCGGCTAGGGTTCTTGAGGCTGGGCAAAGAAGATGGAGGGCGTGCGTCGGAGACGTAGGAAATTACTTGAGGTTGGTGTTTGGGCAGGAGATGTCGTCGGAGCCTTCGGCGAGAAGACGCGGCGTAACCTCAATGCTGAGCAATGAAAACGGAGAAGCGGCGAGGGTTCGCGTGTGGTCGATGTCGAGGACGGAGATATCTGCGATCTGGAGAAGAGAGGTTGAGATCGCCGGGAAGAAGTTCGAGAATCGCTGGAAAGGAGGGGCTCTTTATTGCTCGCTTGTCAGTTGAGGAAGCCGCATCGTGGAGGCATGTAGAAAAGTGAAGACGTGACGTAGCCGGCGATTTGACAGAAGCACGCGAAAATGAAAATTGAGCGGGAATACAGGCGGGAGATAATAAAAGACCATTAAACCATAATTTTTAAAATCAAGAGGGAATGAGGTGGGGGGTATTTTGGGTATCCAAATGCTTCACCATCCTAACTTTACTCTTCCCTTATATAATAAAAAAATATATAGGGCACACCAGTTTTGACTATTCGCACGCTAGTTTTGACTATTCGCACGTTATTACGCACCTTTTGAAAATACGCCTTGTACATGCATTTTTAGGAAAAGTGTTCAACACAAAAATTATAGATCTCGTCGAGATCTACAACTTTCGTGTTGAACACTTTTCCTAAAAATGCACGCACAAGGCGTATTGTCGCCCTGATCATAATAATAGCGACTTTTTGAAAATACGTCTTGTACAAGCATTTTTAGGAAAAATGTTCAACACGAAAGTTGTAGATCTCGACGAGATCTACAATTTTCGTGTTGAACACTTTCCCTAAAAATGCATGTACAAGGCTTATTTTCAAAAGACGTGTAATAACTCATAGAAATTGGTGTGCGAATAGCCAAAACTGGTGTGCTTATAACATTGCTCTATATATATACAAGTGACAGTGCACGGGGACCCCGTGCCCCGCGCAACAGTATCCAGCCTCAGATCGGCGACAGTACCGGACTCAGATCGGCGGGCTTCGCCCGCCCCAAATTGATGCGTCGCTTCGGACTTCGCCCGCATTCAAGCGGAATAGTTAAATCGATGTGTCACTGTGACGCTGCGCCTGCATCAAGGCGGGGTGTTCCCTTAACATATATGTATGATTACTCAAAACGACTGTAAAAAAATATAAATCAAAATTACAATTTTTATTTTTAATAAAATGTACGCTTAGACGTAAAAAATATTATTTTTCTTCCTCTCCCCCCCATATCCCTCTCTCCTCTTCCTCTCCCTTTCGCCTTCTCTCTCTCCCTCTTTCTCTCTCCCTCTCTCTTTCTTTCTCCCTCTTTCTTTCTTTCTCTCCCGCTGTCCATTCCCCCATGCTCTCTCTCTCTTTCTCTCTTTCTTTCTCTTTCCATCGTTGAAAATGGATGACCAGAATTGCTTGGATGGATGTTTAGCAATCTCAGTGATCCTAAAAAGTATTTCTTTTTAGAATACGAGTGACAGTGCACGGGGGCCCCCGTGCCCCGCGCGAAATACTCGCCCGTCCCCGACGGGCTTCGCCCGCCCCCGGCGGGCTTCGCCCCTACGGCCAAGCGCGACAGTATCTGGCCGGCGACGGCGCGCTTCGCCTGCCCCCGGCGCGATGTTGTCGGTCAGCCTTCGGCCGCATCTAGGCGGGCTTCGCCCGCCTCCGCACGGGCTTCGCCCGCCTTCGCACGAGCTTCGCCCGTGCTCAACGCGTCTGCAGGCTGCGCCCACAACATATACATATGAGTACTCGAAATGATCGTAAAAAAAATTTAAATCAATATTACAATACTTATTTTGCAAAAAAATATTCGCATATTGTTAAAAAGTTTTTTTTCTCTCTCTCTCTACCTCCTCTTTCTCTCTCCCGCCGCCCTTTCACTTTCTATCTCTCCATATACCTCCCTCTCTCTCTCTCTCTCTCTCTCTCTCTCTCTCTCTCTCTCTCTCTCTCTCTCTCTCTCTCTCTCCCTTTCGCTATTTGTCCCTCTCTCTATCTCTCTCCCTTCCGCCATTTGTCCCTCCCCCCCCCCCCCCTCTCTCTCCCTCTTTCTCTCTCTCTTCCTAGCTTTAGGAGGTCTAGAAAAAAAATGGATGGCTAATGAATTATGAAGTCATATCCGACGTCCACCATCTCTATCACGGCTCTAAAAATCATTGATTTTATACTTCTTTATAGTAGTAGTAGATATATATATATATTTAACTAATATATACAAGAAGTTACCTTTGGTGCAACATTCAAAAATGTCTAATATAGCCTCATTCTTTTAGTCCAATGACTAAACATATATTATGAAAAAAATAGAAATTCATAAAATATAATGTCTATTTGTGTAATTACACAATATCCCTATAATTAAAATAATGATGGAAATTCATAAAATCCAAAAACTTTTTAGTAGACCTCCTACACCTACTATGATAGATAATCATTATGTCTCCGAAAATTAATTTCGAAATATAATAACTTACTTTAAAAAAAAAATTGTTAAAATATAAATGTTTTTGAAAAAAATAATTATAAAATATTGATGTATATTGTTTTACGGTCATTTTGAGTACTCATATGTATAAGTTGTGGGGGAAGCTCATCGTCGTTGGTAGGGTACTATCATATGCGGGCGCAGCCCGCTCGAATGCAAGCGCAGCCCGCACGAGTGACAGACACACACCGAGTGACAGGCATACACGAGTGACAGGCACGGGCCTCCGACCCAATCCAAGGCGACATTTGTCGTGGGGGCAGCATTTGTCGTGGGGGGACATTTGTCGTGTGGGGCGACCTTTGTCGTGTGGGGCGACATTTGTCATGAAGGGCGACATTTATCGTGGGAGAAGACATTTGTCGTGGGGGGCGACTTGTGTCGTGGTGGGCGACATTTGTCTTGGGGGTGACATTTATCGTTGGGGCGACATTTGTCGTGGGGGCGGCATTTGTCGTTGGGGCGACATTTGTCGTGGATGGCAACATTTGTCGTTGAGGCGATATTTGTTGTGGGGGCGGCATTTCTCGCAGAAGACGACATTTATCATTGGGGCGGCATTCGTCGTGAGAGCTACATTTGTGTTGGGAGTGATATTTATCATGAGGGGCAACATTTGTCGTTGTCGGCAAAATTTTTCATTGGTGGGGACAAATATACGGATTACAGTCAATATTAGGAAGCAAAATTAGAAAACATAGATAGCTTCATTGTTTATATCATTCATTCACTTAATTATAGTAGTATGCAGATCTATATTTTTATGGAATTAAAATGCAATAGTTTGACGTGAAATAATATTTAAGTCGAAATGAGACACATCTTATATTTATTAAGTGGAAATGAGACGTAAAATTATTATAATATTAGTCAGTTCTGTTCGGTTTGATCGGTTTTTATAACTTGAAAACAGACCCGAGCCGAAATGACTTCGGTTTTCACAAGCCCCAAACCGAACCGACACCGAACCGGGCGGCTCGGTTTCACAATCGGTGCGGTTCGGTCGGTTCGGTTGGTTTTGTCGGTTTTCGCTCCTCACCCTTACCCAAGGCATATGGATATTGGTCACGATATAATTATTCGAAAATGAAAAGAGGGGCTTGATTTTTCAATAATTGTATGTACCTTATCTTCGAACGCCCTAAAATTCAAGAAATTCCAATTATAGTTCTATCACGCAGGAATCTAATTCCAGTCCTCATAGCTCATAAGGTGATTTGTTTGTCCCCAGAAACTAGCTTGGCCATCTTATGTTTCAATCGATTCGACTGAATTCAGATATTTGATCATCCAACGATATTTGCATCGTTTGCCCCGAATATAACTGAACCATCGTCTCCGAGTTGGCGAGGAAGATCTAAGGTACCACACTTTGCATGAGGTTGTTTACATTTGTTCACCTCTTAAGATCACGAGGGCCTATTGTTCGTTCCATTCTTATCCAGTCCATATCCGACTTAAACCTGCGCTGAGTCCATAATTCATGTCGGTTCTCTCTTGCGCTTTTCAAGAGTTTTATTCATCAAATCTTTAGTCGACATTAAAGTCATTAATCGTGTGTTACGACAATTGAGTTGAGATGGTAGAGGGTCTATGAATATGCTGTCGAGGCAATAATTATCACACCACCTTAACTGAGTGTAAAACTCTTTCCACAATATGTGCTGCCTCAAGCTTAGGTCTTTTAAAGTGATTTCACAATTTTCTTGTAAATTTGCAAGTGATTCACACCATGACTTGTATTAGGGAAGGCACAATCGGTCCTTAAGTTGCATACTAAGTAGCTATCTACGACATTACGTTCGAACTTTGGAGATTCTCTCGAAATCTTATACTATTTTCCTTGTTCTCAAGAGTCGCATGCAAAGATATTTCTGGGCGACCTGATCTATAACTTCAAAGACTTCATTTACTATTTTCTTTGTTTACTTATCTGCATAACCTTAGAGCATTAAGGGGGTGAATAATCATTCTTGAAAGGCTCTATGCTCTTATTCCGATTGTGCATTCATATCAGCCTCGTCATAGTATTAATAATTCTCCTTTCTTAAGACGAAGGAATTCTACAAGGGTCTTGACTTCTAGGAAGGGTTGGTCATCATACTGATTATGCATACTTCAAAATCTCTTCTTAAGTCAAGTAAAGTTGAATACTTCAAGATTGCTTACGTTTTTGACGAACATTTCCAAAATAAGGTCTAGGGAACTCGAGTTGGTATCTAACTGGCCCCAATAAACAAAATGGATTAGCAGCTATACACTTCGGGCAAAGATCCTGATATCATTATGATCTATTGTCCTAGGTATTCATTTACTCCTTAGGGCATACAACTCTAGACTTGGAGTTCCATCCTGAGGCCCATTGATATTCCACATATTTTTAGGCCATCAAGGTTACTAATTATCGCAACCTTCTCATGATTATTCTATGGGCCATACACAAATGGGTCTTTTCTGAACTCGAATCCTTATCCAAACTCCGGTGTTTGTCACGATGATCATTTCGGTGTAACCCAGTTGTTGGTTTAATTTGGAGATTAAGTTTATGATTCTCCTACTGTCCACTAATGGTGTTCGTGCACTGAATCTCTTGAGGCGGTCCTTCTCATTGGGTAGGGAGTGATGATATCACTTGATATTAGAATTAAGAACGTCGGAGTTTTAAGCTTTAGGTAACTATTTTCTCAATAGACTCTTCCTTCAGTCACTTTGGGGGTCATAGCGCCTTAATCCGTCTATGCCTGAGGTTGGTTTGGATTAGTGTACGTTATAAAATCGTCTTGGTGCATCAAACTAGAAAGATATCCTAGTTGGGTTGGCCTAACTCAGTGGATGAATAGATTTGCGTGAATTTTCTTCCAATAAAATCTTATGCGTACAAAAGGAGAAATTAATCCCTTTTAAATCCGAAATTTTCCACGCAATTGCGCGGCGATGAAGTTTTAAAACATTTAATAATTTTAATTTTTCTTCATCGGACAGAAATGCCGACACAATTACGGGAAACTTAGAATCCTCCGCTAAAAATAAATATTCTAAATGATCAGGCAATTGTTTTAGTTCTAGCACGGGAGGTTCTTCATAAGAAGTTTTTAAATGATCACTACCTAATTCCAAAATTTCAAAAATAGGTGCGTGGTGATCGTGCCATCAATAATTTCATGAGAAATAAGATCGAGATTTTCAAAGTCTTCATCATAAAAAGATGATGGTGAAATATATTCAGAAAATAAAACGGAGTCTTCATCAGGTGAAGCCTCCAAGAAAAAACAAGAGTCGTCATTTGAGAACATATTTTTCATAGAAGAATTGATAGTAAAGGTAACTTCTTCATCTCCGACTCTAAGGAGAAGTTTACCGTTACTAACATCAATTATGGCGCGCGAGGTGGCATGGAAAGGGCGACCGAGAATGAGTGGTACCTCGGTGTCCTCTTCGTTGTCAAGGATGACAAAATCTACCGGAAAGATAAATTTATTAACCTTGACAAGCACATCCTCGATAATACCCATTGGGTATTTTATGGATCGATCCGCCAATTGGATGCTCATTCTCGTAGGATTAGGCTCTCCTAAACCCAATTTTTGGAAAAGAGAATAAGGCATCAAATTTATAGAGGCGCCTAGATCGGCCAACACATGTTTTACTAAGAAATCGCCAAATAAACAAGGAATTGAGAAACTACCCGGATCGGTTAATTTCTTAGGCAATTTATTAAGTAAGGCTGCCGAGCACTCCGCGTTCAATTGAACAGTAGAAATATCCTCAAGTTTCTTTTTATTGGATAAAAGATCCTTGAGGTATTTAGTATACTTCGGCATTTGTGCGATGGCTTCGCAAAATGGTAGATTAATATGAATTTGTTTAAGCATGTCTAAAAATTTTCCGTAATGCTCATCCATCCGATCCTTTTTTAATTTAGACGGATAGGGAAGTGGTGGTTGAAATTCCTTAATTTTATTTTGCGTTATAATTTGAGGAGGAGGAGAAGATGGAGAAATGGTTACCTCTGGTTCAACCAATTTCGCAGGAGTAGTTACCTCCTTCCCGTTCCGTAACGTGATAGGCTTTGCTTGCTCCTTTGGGTTGGGCTCCGTATTGCCCGGTAGTGCTCCCTGTTACCCTTGGTGGTCACTTTTACCTAGGGTTTTTGTGTAAATTAGATTATTTAAATTATGTTAATTTTTGGAGCATATGATGTCCAAATGACACCAAATTTTGGTGGCATGCTCTTTAGTACATGAGTAGTGCCTACCTAAAATTTCACTCCATTTGGAGTTGATTTGATATGGAAAATGGGAAACCCTAATGAGGACCTTTAAGGGTCATATTAGGGTTTGGGTCATTTTGAGGAGTGGAGTGTGTTAGCCTCCTCCCATCATGATGGTTATGTATGTATGGATATACAAAGGCTTGTGTCACACCCTAATGGTCCATTTGGAGTCATTAGGGTGGTGTGACCTAAAACCCTAAGGGTGAATCCTTAAGGGTGCAAAGTGGGGATTTGTGAAGGACTTAGGACCAAATGTTCTAGCCTTGGCTCAGAACTTTGTAGATAAGTTTGTAGGTGCATAAAATGACCTAGTTAATTAAATGAGAATTTTTAGAGGTGTTTAAGTATTTTCTTCCTAATAAATGAAATTGTCACTTTTTCCTTAATAAAATGAAATGCATGGTCATAGGACCTTGTATGGTGTTGAAACTCCATCAGTGACAGATTAGGGATGAAAATGGACTATAGTAATTTTGTTATGATTTATTGGGGTATTATTCCTTGTGTAGGAAATTCGAAGTACTTGCTAGCTTAAGGGAAATTAATTTTGATAAATACCAAATCATGGGGTTAAATTGTGAAACTTGGTTATCTGTCATTTAATGCTATCATATGCCCATGGTAATTATTTGGAGGCTTGTAGAATTATATTTCATGTACCTCATGTAGAAAGTAGATTTTACTTCCTTATGAGTATTTAATCTTTTTAAAATATCAAATCATGGGGAAATGATGTGATACTTGGTTATCTGTAGTTTTAGGTTAATATATGCCCATGATAATTATTTGGAGGCTTGTAGAATTATATTTCATGTACCTCATGTAGAAAGTGGATTTTACATCCTTATGAGTATTTAATCTTTTTAAAATACCGAATCATGGGGAAATGATGTGATACTTGGTTATCTGTAGTTTTAGGTCAATATATGCCCATGATAATTATTTGAAGGCTTGTAGAGTTATATTTCTTATACCTCATGTAGAAATTGGAGTTTACAAGACTTGAGTATTAAATCTTTTTAAAATATCAAATCATGGGGCAATGTTATGATACTTAGTTAACTGTAGTTTTATGTTAAGTTATGCTCATGACAACAGTTTGGAAGCTTGTAGATGTGTAATTCAAGTACCTCATGTAGAAATTGGTAATTGCTACCTTTGAATGTTTAATCATTGTAAAATATCAAATCACATGGTAATGACACAATACTTTGGCAGAGGACTCTAGGTCCCCATTTGGACACTTGGTAATTTTTGTAGAATTTTCAGAAGTGAAATTACTATTTTTCCTAATTATAGTGGCATTTTGGTAATTATACAATTATGATGATATGGTAGGCCAAATGGCATCCTAGGGTCATGATACTCAGTGAACCACCTTGATATGGGATATTACCTTACTGATAATTTTCATGTAACATGAGGAATCATTTTGAGGGTAGTTCATGTGTAATTTGACTTAAGTCCTTAACTATTTTGAATTAAAATAAATACCAAATTAATATGGAAAATTATGAAAATTGGACAGTACCTTATTAAGGTCAGTAGTAGCCTAGTATAATTATACCAGACCCTGGAGATGAGTTTTTAGAGGGATTCCCTTATGGGGTTGAGAGATAGTTCAATTTGGTGGACTACGTTTAGTAAAAACAGAATTTTAAGTTTTTGACAATTTAGATCCCTAAGTAGTGGATAGGAGCGATACCCAATCAGTAAATGAGTTATAGCACACCATGATTCAAGGAGGGTCAATTCTAGGGTTAATTGTGAGGTTGTGCTAAGGTTATTGTAGAAGGAAAGGAGGTACGTCCAACCCAATTGGGTGGGACGGGAGATGAGCTAAGGCACTTTACTATATGGAATGATTAAGGGTGAACCAAGTGTTATCCACCAACTAAAATAATTATCTTGAAGAGGATTGTGGGGTTGAGCCCATTGATCTGTAGTACGGTTAGGGGCCCCTTACGGAGTACACCGCGGGAAGTCCAAGATTCACCCTAAATATAACACGAATTAAATTGTAGGCAAGAGTAGCCTATGTGGGTATGCAGACTGGTATGGATCTCCTCCGGGAAGGAGATGGGTTGGATCAGCTTGTGTGTTAGTCCCTGAGCTGGAAGCTCGGGTGGACATGTTAACACCTATTACTTATTCAAATAGTGGCGAGTCTTCGGTACTAGGCTAGTCGTGTCACCGACGGTAGTACGTTGACTCGGGTGAGGGTGAGGTTTAGAGGGCCGGTAAGTTTGAGTACCGCGGTCTGGAGGACGATCCCTAATAACCCACCCCGACCTTAAAGTCTGGTGGATTCCAGCAAGAGTACGCAGGAGCTCCGTTGTTGTGTTCTTAGCGTTGAGGCGTACATGAGGTCTAGGCTTGGTAGTGACTATACCCGCCTAGGATGTGGAGTGCCCGATCCACTACCACCGTGAGCCACGACGGTCGGTACCCGAAAGGTTGGCTTCCTTTCAAACAAAATGGGAACTATAAAGGTCTGTGCGCATAGAGTCGTGTGGGTGAGTCACATTTCATAAACTCATTAAAACATCATAACCATAGCATAACATAACATACACATTAGCATACCCCCATCATATAAATTAGTATGGGCTCTTTTATATGATGGGTTACCTGGACATCTTAACTTATATGTCGTATGGGCGTTCATATAAGTTAAGGTACAAATCTGTGATGGTAGCTTAGATTTACTTACTGCACTGCATTTTCTTCCTATTTACTGCTTATTTCATTGCTCTACTTTACTGCCTTATACCTGCACTATACTGCTAGCTAGATTTTATTGCTTTACTTATACCTGCTAGAATAGTGCCATGTCACCACCTTCTTGTTTACCCCTTGTTTGTCCTCCGCTTCTTCCTCCCGCTCGGTGCCTAGGAGTCGTGGAGGGAGGCGAGGACAAAACGACTTAGTCTTTATGACTAACGGTTGGTGTGACCGCAGGAGTTTGAGGAGACGGAGTTGTCCCGCGCGCAGCAGGACGAGATGGCAGGACCTGAGCAGCAGATGCAGCGCACTACCACGACGCCAAAGGTTGATGATTAAATAGTTAAATTTCCGCTTTTGAGAGCTTTTGTTGTAGACTTCCGCATGTTGTAGAGAGAGAGAGAGATAGTACATTACTTTGCATATGTATCGGGTTTAAGCCCATTTAGTTGTACTTCTCTTATGGACTTTCTGTTCTCATTATATACTTATATATGATGCTGTGATTGTGGACATGCCTACTTTTATGTACTTACTTTTTGACATTATTTACTTATGATCGTAAAGCCGGCAGGGTTGGTGCTGAGCGGTGTTGGTCGACCCGAGTGTCGGTGACACCGCAAGGCAGCGATTCTGGGCGAAGATCCACCTCAACCGTGCGATGCGGGAGAGGTTCGAGTTTCCAAGTACCCGAACGGGTTTTGGAAAAAAAGATCTTACAATTTGCACCCCATGATGTGGAGTTTCACTATTTGCACCCCATGATGTGGAGTTTCACTATTTGCACCCTATGATGTGGAGTTTCACTATTTGCACCCCATGATGGGGAGTTTCACTATTTGCACCCCATGATGGGCGGTTACAGGTTTAGCGGGATTTGCCTTTATCGTCCTCGTCTTCTCCGCCGAATGAGGTGGGAGAGGTCGGGCGAGCGCGTCCGTTGGTCAAGGGAGGCCGACCGGGGATGAAACGAGAGGGGCCGGAGAGTTCGCCCGGCGGCGAGGGAGGCCGGCCGGCACCGCGCCCACCGCCCGGCCACGCGAGGTGCCGGGCGGTACCGCGCGGCGCTAGGCGCGCGGTGTCGCCGCGCGGCACTGGGCGCGCGGCACTGCGCGGTGCCGGGCGTGTGGTGCCGCGCACGGTGTCGCCGCGCGATACCGCGCGGGACTGCGCGGTGCCGCGCACGGTGTCGCCGTGCGATACCGCGCGGTGCCGCGCACGGTGTCGCCGCGCGGTGCCGCGCACGGTGTCGCCACGCGGTGCCACGCGGTGCCGCGCGGTGTCGTCACGCGGTGCCACGCGGTGTCGCGCGGCCGCGCGCCTGCGGGATGCCACGCGGCCGGGGGTGCCGCTCGGCCGCGTGGTGTCGGGCGGCCGCGCCCGGCGCCGCGCGGCTACGCAGTGTCGCGGTCGCGCGGCCTTGCGACGCCGCGTGGCCGCGGGATGCCGCGCGGCCGGGCGGTGTCGCGCGGCCGTGTGGTGGCGCGTAGCCTTGTGGCCGCGTGTGGTGCTGTGCGCGGCTTCGTGCGGTGGTTGCGGCGGTTTCTTTAGTGGTTACGGGCGGTTTCCTCCTCTTTCTTGCCCATGCCCCCACCATCTTAGTGGGGAGTTGGGTTTTTGGCTAAATGCAACCCGGATTTCTCTACAAAATAGATGAGGACCCATCAATTGCCTCCCAAATCCTCGGAGTTCGCTCACCTTGCTTAGAGAAGTACGAGGATTTTATCATCCTTTGGCGCGGTCCAGTTGCTGTGGTGACGTTATGGCGGAGGTATTTTGCGATATTCTTCCCTCTTATTTTGTCGTTTGTCGTTTCTCCTTTTGTAATAATCTCTGCATTGTGCGGTGTTAATCCGCATAATTTTTGTCGATTATTTTTTGTTTATTTCTTCCTTCTCTTTTCAGGCGTCACAGAACGGTGCACGATCAAAATCCATGCGGATGCGTTCCTCGCTAACCATTGAGCGTGTCGAGGCTTGGCGCAAGCGGTTTTGACTCCTGTCATCTGTTGAGGTGAAGATTCCATATCCGGAGGCACGTGCCCAGAACCCCCCGACCGGCTTTATTACCATTTCTGAGAGTTGTTTGAAGTCGGGATTCCGCTTCCCCCCATCGGAGGAGGCGATTGAGATTTTCAGATTTTGCGGCGTTCCTATCTCGCAATTCACCCCAGCCGGGATGGCGAGAATCATGGGGTTGATTGCGTTTTTTCGGGAGCATGGCTCGTAATTCTCTTTGGAGATCTTCCAAGATTGGTGTGAGGTCTTCACGAATCCGGGAGGCCGGATTGATGTTTGCAGCAACAAGAGGTGGTTCCGTTTTGAGGAAAGGAACGACTATCGCCATGTGAACACTTTGTATGGGTATGTTCGCAACCGATGGGATTTGCCAGAGCTTTGGAGGAACCTCCCGGGACGTTGCCGCCGTCAAGTGGGGCGAGAGAATGAATTCCAGCCCCTTCCTGGTTTTACCGGTCGTGATGATTTGTCGAAGGCTCTTTATGGCGTGGTTCATTATGCGGAGGAGAAGAAATTGTTGCTGGTCGGCCTTTCGTCGGACGCCGAGCGTGATGCTGTTGTTGCTTTGTCTCGTGATAGGAAGAGGAAGTTTGTTATCAAATGCGGAGGTTCAGAGATGGTGCCACCTCCACCTCCACCGAAGAGCCGTTCTGGTGGTGCGGGTCCCAGCAGAGTCGTGCCCGAGGCGATTCCTATCGATGTTGATGCTGAGATCGTGGCTTCTCCCGTGGCGGAGGCGCTTCCTCGAAGTGGTCCTCCTCCTCCTCCATTGGTGACGGCGAAGAGGGTATCCTCTTCATTACGGGCGATGACTTCGGCGATTAGTCATGTCTTTCTGTTGTTTATCTTTTATGTGTTCTTTTTTCCTGAGATTCTTATCCCATTTTTTTTCACAGGCTGATGTCATGACTAGCGTCGCTCGTACTTGGAACGATTGCTATGTTGGGTTGAAGGACGGGTTTTTTACTCTTCAATAGGAGCTTCGTGTTGCGAAGAGTTCTCTGGAGGATTCCCAGAAGAAGAGGGAGCACGAGAAATCACGTGGGCTCAAATTGGAGTCTGATCTTGCCCATGCCCGCTCTGAGGTAGAGCGTCTTCAGAGGGATCTTAGCGCAGAAAAAGCCACCGCCGAGAGTGCCTCCCAGTTGGTCCAAGATTTGCAGAGTGATATGTTCCGTCAAGATGGCGAGCTGGGGTTTTTGAGAAGCGAGGTGGAGAGGCTTTCTTCCCTTGAGCCAGATATCAAGGCCATTAAGGCCGAGGGAGTTGCCGAGTACAAGGACTCCCTGGAATTCGTAGAGGAGCGCTCTAGGATCTCTGAGGAGCTTCGAGCCGAGATCATGACCAAGGAGGTGGACCCCCTATTGGAAGATGAGTGCGAGATTTCTTTCAAGAGGGGGATCGGGAAGACCCTTCGTATGGTGGAGAGGAAGCTTGGGTGCAGTACGTCCGGGCTTGGCGCAGACGATCTTTCTGAGGATGACTGCACCGATGTAGATGTTGAGGGCTGATTGTCTTTGTCTTTAATTGTCTGTATGCTTTACTTTCTATCGTTACGTATCGTACTTCTTTGTTCCTGTATTTGCGTCTCTTGTAGTGGAGTTGTACAACTCTTTGCTTTGTTATATTGATTAATGGCTACTTGTTTGTCCACCGCTTACTCCTGTTTTTCTCATTTCTGCGTGAGGTTAGTGGGGATCTGGTCCCGAGTAGTGGTGAAGGGCAGACGCTTCGAACCGTGGGCGACCGTGAGGGGGGCAGGCCCTGGCGGTGCCGTGATCTTACTACCGGGGAAGGGCAGACGCTTCGGACCGGGTAGCGCGAAATCACTGGGGAACTGGCCCCGAGTGGTGGTGAAGGGCGGACGCTTCGAACCGTGGGCGACCGTGAGGGGGGCAGGCCCTGGCGGTGCCGTGATCTTACTACTGGGGAAGGGCGGACACTTCGGACCGGGTAGCGCGAGATCACTGGGGAACTGGCCCCGAGTGGCGGTGAAGGGCGGACGCTTCGAACCGTGGGCGACCGTGAGGGGGGCAGGCACTGGCGGTGCCGTGATCTTACTACCGGGGAAGGGCGGACGCTTCAGACCGGGTAGCGCGAGATCACTGGGGAGCTGGCCCCGAGCAATATTGAGTCATCGTTGGGAGATAACTTGCGCGAGTCGGGGCTCGCTGCTTCCGTAATAATTGCATAGAAATAATTTGCGCGAATCGAGGTTCACGGCTTGTACATAAAGTTTTAGTAAAGTAGTTTGCGCGGGTCGAGGCTCGCGGCTTGTACATAAAGTTTTAGTAAAGTAGTTTGCGCGGGTCGAGGCTCGCGGCTTGTTCATAAAATCATAGTAAGGTAAGTTTGCGCGAGTCGAGGCTCGCGGCTTGCACACAAAATCATAATAAGAGAATTTGCGCGAGTCAAAGCTCGCGGCCTGCATACAAAATCATAGTAAGATAGTTTGCGCGAGTCGAAGCTCGCGGCTTGCACACAAAATCATAATAAGAGAATTTGTGCGAGTCGAAGCTCGCGGCTTGCATACAAAATCATAGTAAGATAGTTTGCGCGAGTCGAAGCTCGCGGCTTGCACACAAAATCATAATAAGATAGTTTGCGCGAGTCGAGGCTCGCGGCTTGCACACAAAATCATAATAAGATAGTTTGCGCGAGTCGAGGCTCGCGGCTTGTACATAATAGAGTAAGAAAAATCACTGATAAAAGCGGCGCAGATTCTGCGCGTTCCAAGTGCGCGGGAGGGTCTTTCCTTCCGCCGTTCTGAGTTTGAATGTTCCAGGCTTCACCACCGCGGTGACTACATAACGTCCTTCCCATGCTGGAGAGAGTTTGTCTTTCTGCGGGCCCTTCCCGGCTGCTTCAACGTTGCGCAGGATGAGATCTCCGACGTTGATTGGCTTGGGCTTAACCCTCCTGTCGTAGAGCCGGGCCACTCGCCTTTGGTAGATAGCGATGCGTTGAGCGGCGATGTCTCGAGTTTCAGAGATTAGATCGAGGTTTTCGCGGAGCAGTCTGTCGTTCTTACTGGGATCGAAAGTCAGCACCCGGATGCTTGGCACTCCGATGTCGACGGGGATGACAGCTTCAGTCCCGTAGCAGAGGTTATACGACGTCTCTCCTGTTGGAGTCCTCTCTGTTGTACGGTATGCCCACAACACATTTGGGAGCGCATCCACCCACTGCCCCCCAGCTTCTTCGAGACGCGTCTTCAGCCCTTTGAGGATGGTACGATTGGTGACCTCCACTTGCCCATTTGTCTGCGGATGTGCTACGGCGGTGTGGCGGAGATTGATCTTCAGATCTTCGCACATCTTGGTGAATGACTTCCCAGTAAACTGGGTGCCGTTGTCGGCGATGATCGTTGCTGGGATTCCGAAGCGGCAGACTATGTTCTTCCAGACGAACTGTTTAGCATTCTCCTCCGTGATTTTCGCCAGGGGCTCAGCTTCTACCCACTTGGTGAAGTAATCGATGGCTAGGATGATGAATTTTCTCTGCCCGGATGCCAGAGGCAGGGGGCCGAGGAGATCAATCCCCCACTGTGCGAAGGGCCACGCACTATGGAGCGCGGTGAGCGCGACTGGGGGCTGGTGAGGTACGTTCGCGTGAAGCTGACAGCTCCTGCACTTCTGGACGAGTTCGGCCGCGTCTTTCTTCATCGTTGGCCAATAGAAACCTTGGCGCAAGATCTTCTGGGCCAGCGCTTTTCCTCCTAGATGTTCTCCGCAGACCCCTCCGTGCACCTCTCTTAGGGCATAGTCTGCTTCGCCGGCTGGTAGACATTTTAGGTAGGGCCCGAGAACACCCGTTCATAGATCTCCCCGTCTATGATGGTGAACGACGCCGCTCGCATTCGCAATCTGCGTGCCTCCAGGCGGTCCTCGGGAAGATGCCCCTGCTCAAGGTAGGCCCGCAGGGGGGTCATCCAAGATGGCTCCTCTTCGTTGATTGCTGCAACCTCCCATGGCCCTGGGATGCTTGGGACCATGATTTCTTCGACTCGGCGTCTTCGCGATTGATAGCGGGTGGATGAAGTTGCCAACTTAGAGAGTGCGTCTGCTCTAGAATTCCGCTCTCGGGGGACGTGCAAGATTTGGCATGACGGAATCTTCTGAAGGAGCGACTTTACGCATGTGAGGTAATGCGTCATTTGATCACTCTTGACCTCGTAATCTCCCTCGACTTGCGAGACTACAAGTTGGGAGTCGGTGTGAATCGTCAGGTTCTCAACTATACAATCGATGGCGAGCCGGAGGCCGGCGATCAAAGCCTCGTACTCTGCGACGTTGTTAGTTGCTGGGAACTGCAGTCTGAGGCCATACTCCAAAGTGATCTCGTCGGGGCTTATGAGAAGTAATCCTGCTCCGGCTCCTTCAGCTCCTGAAGCACCGTCGACGTAGAGAGTCCAACGGGGGGTGGTGATATCTTCGACAGGAATTGTTTCCGGTGGGATGGTATATTCTACAACAAAGTCAGCGAGCACTTGCGACTTGATGTCCGGCCGAGGTAAGAATTGAATGTCGAATTCGCCGAGCTCCACCGCCCACTTCACTAGTCTCCCGAGACTTCTGGTTTCTGGAGGATTGTTCGTAGCGGGAGCTGAGTTAATACTTTTACTGTGTGCGCCTGGAAGTAGGGCCGAAGCTTTCGCGCCGAGAAGACGAGTGCTAAGGCCGTTTTTTCCGCTGCCGGATACCTGGTTTCGGTATCGGTGAGGACCTTGCTGAGGTAGTAGATCGGCTGTTGCACCCCTCCTTCATCCTTCACAAGCACCGAACTGAGGGCCGTAGGCGAAACTGCAAGGTACAAGAACAGGGTTTCCCCGGGGACTGGCTTCGACAGAAGCGGCGTCGAGGCCAGGTACCGTTTGAGAAGCTCGAAGGCCGTCTGGCACTCGTCCGTCCACTGGAACCAAGTGTGGCGCGCTCCCCAGAGAATCTTGAAGAAAGGGAGGTACTTGTCCCCTGTCCTTGACAGGAAGCGGGACAACGCAGCGATCCTCCCGTTCAGGCATTGTACTTCTTTGATTGAACGAGGCGGCGACATGTCCTCCAACGCCTTGATCTTCTCGGGGTTAGCCTTGATTCCCCGATGGGTTACCATGAAGCCCAGGAACTTCCCCGCCGTCACACCAAACACGCATTTGCTGGGGTTGAGCTGCATCTGGAAGCGACGAAGAAGCTGAAAGCACTTTCCCAAGTCTTTCAAATGGTCGCGACGGTGGACGCTCTTCACTAGCATGTCATCCACGTATACTTCTATCGTCTCCCCGATGAGGTCCTTGAAGATTTTGTTCATCAATCTTTGGTATGTCGCTCCGACGTTTTTAAGGTCGAACGGCATCACCTTGTAGCAGTAGACTCCTTTATCGGTGCGGAAGGCGGTGTGCTCCTCGTCCGCGAGATTCATTCTTATCTGGTTGTAGCCTGAGTACGCGTCCATGAAGCTGAGCAGCTCGTGGCCGGCCGTTGCATCGATGAGCTGGTCGATCCTTGGAAGAGGGAAACTGTCTTTTGGGCAGGCCTGGTTCAGGTTGCTGTAGTCGACGCACATCCGCCACTTCCCGGAGGCCTTCTTTACCATCACCACGTTAGCGAGCCACGTGGGATAATCTACCTCACGGATGAACCGTGCCTCCAGAAGCTTAGCCACTTCTTCTTCGATTGCCTTCACTCGCTCGGGGGCGAAGTTCCTCTTCTTTTGAATCACGGGCCTGCAGGCAGGGTTAACATTTAATGAGTGAATAATGACTTCAGGATCTACCCCAGGCATGTCCTCCGGGCTCCAAGCGAAAATGTCCTCGTTCTCTTGCAGGAAGGTTGCGAATTCTTCTCGTTCTTCTGGCGACAAGAGGGACCCGACCTGGACAGTCCGGGTCGAATCCCGCTGGGAGAGCGGCACTTCCACCAACCCTTCAACGGGCGCCCCCCGCTGAAGAGTAGCTTCATCTCGCAGGTCGAAGTTGTCGATGTTGAGGGTCGTCGCCCTTGTGGGTTGAGCTTGCTTCAGATAGCAGGTCCTGGCTGCTTCTTGATTCCCGCGAACGACTCCTACTCCAGCGGCAGTCGGAAACTTCATGGCTAAGTGTAGGATTGATGGGATGGCTTTGAAGACAGACTGGAGTGGTCTCCCGAAGATTGCGTTGTAGGCGGAGTTTGACTCCACGACTACGAACTGAATGTTGTGGCTTGTCTGTCTTGGAAACTCGCCGAGTGTTACCGGAAGGGTGATCATGCCCTGGACCGGGACAGGGCGATTATCAAAACCGTAAACGGGCCCCGCTGCCGGGCTAAGGTGCTCCTTGGTGAGATTCATGCTCTGTAGAGTGGAGAGGAACAGGACGTCGACTGAGCTCCCGTTGTCGACTAGTATTCTCTTGACGTTGAAAAAGGGATCCCCGATCCTAGCATTGATCACGAGCGGGTCTTGGTGTGGCAGCCGTAACCCCTCTAGGTCTTCATCTCCGAAGGCGATGATGGTGTCTTGCTTTAACCTTTTATCTTCATGCTCTCTCTCTGGCCTAGCGATGGAAAGAATTTGCGCGGCGAGGTTAGGAGACCCGGCTATAGTCTCGACTTCTCCTACCATCGGCCTTCCTGCTGCCGCCCCGTGAGGTGCGGGGGGCTGATCTCTGGGCTGCCTGGGTTGCTGCTGTTGGTTTGGTAGCTGACCTTGCAGGAACCTTCTGAGGAGCCCTTGCCTGACAAGGCGCTCGATCTCCTCCTTCAGCCTGGTACACTCTTCAGTCGTGTGCCCAACCCATCTATGGAATTCACAGTACTTTGATTGGTCGGTTCTTTCATTCGGGACAGGCGGCCTTGGCCTACGGAACGCCGGGTTTTCTTGAATGGCATAAAGCACGTTGGTTCGTGACGTGTTGAGTGGGGTGTAAATCCGTGGCGGCCAGGGACCCTGATCTCTTCGGGGGTCTCGGCGATGATCATCATTCCGGCGTTCCTCCATACGCCGCTCCTCCTGCCTCCTGGGGGCCTGCCCCTGCCCTTTCCTTCTCTTCTGACTTCCTTCGAACTGCTGGCGATGTGCCTCAATCGCCTCATCGGCCGCTATCTGCGCCTCCACCCGATGCACAAGGTCAGGATAGCTTGGTACTGTCTCCCTCATCAGAGCGGAGTAGAATTCGCTTGGGCGGAGTCCCCCCAGGAAAACGCTGCGCAGAAGCTCGGGATCAACCCCTGGGATTTGCCGCGCCTCAGTCGTGAAGCGGCGGAAAAAGTCTTTGAGGGTCTCTCCTTCGTTCTGGCGAATTCCTGAAAGATGCGAGGGATCTCGAACGATTCTTCGGTTAGCGATGAATTGGTCCGTAAACTGCTGCGCGAGCTCGGTGAAGTTGTTGACGGATCCATCCCGCAGGGAATGAAACCAAGTGCGTGCCTGCCCCCTGAGTGTTGCCGGAAACACTTGGCAGAGGAGCTGATCAGCGGCGTTGTAGATCCGCATGATGGTGGTAAAATGGTTGACGTGCTCCAGGGGATCGCCCGTTCCATCGAATGTCTCGACGTTGGGAAGCTTGAAGCCGTGCGGAATTGGATGGTCTAAGATTTGTTGTGCGAGCGGGGAGCCGCGACGTAGGGGGCGGCGGGTGAAGATGCCCCGGTGTCCGGCCTGTCCGTACTCTTCAGCTATCACGTCGCGTATCTCCTCGCGAGTGGGCCTTCCTATGGCTTGCTCGACTCCTACTCCTCCTTGCTGGCGGTGAAGGGATTCTCCTCTAGCTCCCCTGGCGGGGCGGACTGGATGCGCGGAGCTGGCAGCATCCGAGTATTCTTCTTCGTATGTTTCTCCTTCTTGAGCAGCTTCTCCCAATGGAGCGTGATCAGGGACCAAGGGAGGCGGGATGATTGGAGCGGCAGGTGGAGCAGGACCTTGCGGGACTCCGCGGTTTCTGAGAAGAGCCAGCATTTCAGTTTGCTGCTCTTCCATCTGGCGTATGCGCCCTTCTAGCGCGGCCATGGGCGCTAAAGGGACTTCTTCGGCGGGAGGTGCGTTGATGAGTGAATGGGACGGAGCGGGATCAACGCGTCCTTCAGGGATGGAACCATCAGTGGTGCGAGCACTTCTTCTTGCCATTGCTGTCAGTCTCGAGTATTGCCACGAGGCGAATACTGTCTTCGAAAAGCTTTTGCAGGGCTTGGGGAACACCTTTCCCACAGACGGCGCCAAACTGTTGCGGGTCGCTCAACGTTCTTTCAGACCGGGCGAATCGAACCGTCTTAGCCCGAGAGTGAACCGAGCGCGCAAACAGTCACAGAGAGAACGAACAGGTGGCAAGAGGACGTTTTTACCGTGGAAAACCCGGAAAGGGTGAAAAACCACGTGGTCGGATCAGCGCCGACCAAATTTCACTATATGGTGGAGCGTTACAAGTAATGGTGTGAGAATCGGGGGCGACAGGCCGCTCCCGTTACAATTGTGATTTGAATGAAGGCTTCTGAGGGTGACAGGCCACCTCTCAGAAAAACTAAGTACTTTCTTCTTCTTGAGCAGTCTTCAGAGTTTGCAGGAGATCTTCAAGCGGCGACGGGGGTCTTCAAGCGACGAAGGAGTACTTCGAAGGTTGAAGGAGGTCTTCGCGTGCTGATGAAGGTCTTCCAACGTTGAAGGAGATCTTCGGGTTCCGAAGGAGATCTTTGAATGCTGATGAAGATCTTCAAGTTCCGAAGGAGATCTTCGAATGCTGATGACGATCTTCAAAGGAATTCCAGAGAGCTCTCTCCCGTGAAGAAAATTCCAAGTCCTTTGAAATGAAGCCCTGGGGTTCCTTTTATAGTTTTTGAGGGTGGTTAGGGTGGTTATGGTGGTTAGGATGACTATCCGCACACCATAACCAATTTATGTGCTATATGCGCATTTATCATGAATATGGCTATGCGCACACTAGTTTGTATAATTTTTAGGATGATATGAGTTCATATGACGGATATGGTTATGCGCACACCATAGCCATATTATTTGTTAGACGCAGTCTGGATGCCCACTCACCATGAATATGGCTATGCGCACACCAATTTGTATAGTTTGGTGATGATATGTATTCATATGATGGATATGGTTATGCGTACACCATAACCATATTATTTGCTAGACGCGGACCGGATGCCCACTCACCATGAATATGGCTATGCGCACACCAATTTGTATAGTTTGGTGATGATATGTATTCATATGATGAATATGATTACGCGCACACCGTAACCATATTATTTGCTAGACGCAGACCGGATTGAAGATTTTTACCATTTATACCCCCATGTTGGAGGATTTTCACTATTTAAATCCCATGATGTGGAATTTCACTATTTGCACCCCATGATGTGGAGTTTCACTATTTACACCCCATGATGTGGAGTTTTACTATTTGCACCTCATGATGTGGAGTTTCATTATTTGCACCCCATGATGTGGAGTTTCACTATTTGCACCCCATGATGTGGAGTTTCACTATTTGCACCCCATGATGTGGAGTTTCACTATTTGCACCCCATGATGGGGAGTTTCACTATTTGCACCCCATGATGGGCGGTTACAGGTTTAGCGGGATTTGCCTTGATCGTCCTCGTCTTCTCCGCCGAATGAGGTGGGAGAGGTCGGGCGAGCGCGCCCGTTGGTCAAGGGAGGCCGACCGGGGATGAGACGAGAGGGGCCAGAGAGTTCGCCCAGCGGCGAGGGAGGCCGGCCGGCACCGCGCCCACCGCCCGGCCACGCGAGGTGTCGGGCGGTACCGCGCGGCGCTAGGCGCGCGGTGCCGGGCGCGTGGTGCCGCGCGCGGTGTCACTGCGCGGCACTGGGCCCGCGGCACCGCGCGGTGCCGGGCGAGTGGTGTCGCGCACGGTGTCGCCGCGCGGTGCCGCGCGGTGTCGCCGCGCGGTGCCGCGCGGTGTCGCCGCGCGGTGCCGCGCGGTGCCGCGCGGTGCCGCGCGGTGTCGCCGCACGGTGCCGCGCGGTGCCGCGCGGTGCCGCGCGGCGTTAGGCGCGCGACACCGTGCGGTGCTGGGCACGCGGTGCCGCGCGCGGTGCCGCGCGCGGTGTCTCCGCGCGGTACCGTACGGTGCCGCGCAGCGTTAGTCGCGTGGCACCGTGCGGCCGCGCGCCTGCGGGATGCCGCGCGACCGGGGGTGCCACTCGACCGCGTGGTGTCGGGCGGCCGCGCCCGGCGCCGCGCGACCGCGCGGTGTCGCGGTCGCGCGGCCTTGCGACGCCGCGTGGCCGCGGGATGCCGCGCGGCCCGGCGGTGTCGCGCGGTCGTGTGGTGCCGCGCAACCTTGTGGCCGCGTGTGGTGCTGTGCGCGGCTTCGTGCGGTAGTTGCGGCGGTTTCTTTAGTGGTTACGGGCGGTTTCCTCCTCTTTCTTGCCCATGCCCCCACCATCTTAGTGGGGAGTTTGGTTTTTGGCTAAATGCAACCCGAATTTCTCTACAAAATAGATGAGGACTCATCAGTTATCATTGTATGCAAATAAGGTATTTTGTAACCTTGATATAAGATAGAATGTGTTCATTTGAAATATTTACCTAATCAATTAAAAATGGCAATTGTTAACCGCACCCCAGTTTTGGCTATCCGCAACCCATTTTTATGAATTATTATGCATTTTTTTGGAAACACGCCATGTACAAGTATTTTTAGGAAAAGTGTTCAACACGAAAGTTGTAGATATCGTCAAGATCTACAACTTTCGTGTTGAACATTTTTCTTAAAAATGCATGCACAATGCGTATTTCCAAAAATTCGTTATAGTTACGCCCATGTTTCAATTCGAGCGGCAATACGTCTTGTGTGTGCATTTTTAGCAAAAGTGTTCAACACGAAAGTTGTAGATATCGACGATATCTACAACTTTTGTGTTGAACACTTTTCCTAAAAATGCTTGTACAAGGCGTATTTCCAAAAAAATGCGTAATACTTCATAAAAATGGGTTGCGGATAGCCAAAACTGGGGTGCGGTTAACAATTGCCTTAAAAATTAGCTCTTATATTCACTAAACCACTCCCATGCCACAACTATTGTATATACTGTGCATATCTGAACATAAATATTCATCCAAATTCCTGGAAAAAATCCACGGGAGAAGTAGACAAACCTGCGATTGTGTCAGCGAAGATTAGTAGAAGTTAAGGATACAAAGATGATTTCTCGGGGCATGCGAGAACAAAAGATCAATTCATATTATTGGTTTAGGCAATTGTTAACCGCGCCCCAATTTTGGCTATCCGCAACCCTTTTATATGAAATATTACACATTTTTTTGGAAATACGACTTGTACAAGCATTTTTAGGAAAAGTGTTCAACACGAAAGTTGTAGATATCCTCGAGATCTACAACTTTCGTGTTGAACACTTTTGCTAAAAATGCACGCACAAGACGTATTGCCGCTCGAATTGAAACATGAGCGTAACTATAACGAATTTTTGGAAACACGCATTGTGCATGTATTTTTAGGAAAAATGTTCAACACGAAAGTTGTAGATCTCGACGATATCTACAACTTTTGTGTTGAATACTTTTCCTAAAAATGCTTGTAGAAGGCGTATTTCCAAAAAAATACGTAATACTTCATATAAAAGGGTTGCGGATAGTCAAAACTGGGGTGCGGTTAACAATTGCCTTGGTTTAAATAGGTACTGGTTATATTTTGGATTGGTTTAAATATGTAATGATCATATTTATGATATCTCAATCCATTTTAGTACAAAACTTTATCTCCAAAATCACAATTCATATTATTTTCCTAAATATGATCTTTGCATATTTTGAAGTTAATATGATCGAAATCACCATTGTTGCAAGAGATAGAGGTAGTGAATGTGTAACTGATACGATAATTTTCAAACAACATAGAAATCATACCTGACAAATAGACTGCGAAGCATGTAGGGAAGATTTCTGCAAACCCAAAGTTGAATGATGAAATTTCTTGTAATAATCCTGGGTAGGAGGGCACATATTAAGTACATTATTTAATTGTATGTCCTTATGGTACAAATCCATGAAGAAGACAACTCACAGGATACTATTAAATGAAGACACTTGATGGGCAATACAAAAAAAATTACCTGGATCCTTTTTAATTACCAAAATACATTATTTGATGTCATAATTCCCCCTCACATATGTTGATTTGTGCTCCCCCTCTCTAACCCATCTCAGAACTTTGCAGAAAGCATTGGCGTTTGATGAATTACCGCATACATAATCAACAATCACTCAGTTATTTATCACAGACAGTTAGGCTGCGTTTGGCGCGGCTTATCGTTCGCTTATTTGCTGCGGTGAGGTTGGACAAAAATGTCATTGTCATATCAAAATCTTATGCCCCAAACTAGTTGATTTTTTGGTAGCGGTAGTAACATTTGTCATACCAAATGACAATGACATTTTTGTCCAACCTCACCGCAGCAAATAAGTCACGATAAGCCGTGTCAAACGCAACCTTAGAGACCCATTTAGTTGAGTAAATTGAGTCATGAAATTTGAATTGAAACACCTACATTTCATATTTATAGTTTGGCCCAATAAATAAATTTGATAGTGGAATTAATTCCAGCAAATTCCCTTCAAATTGGGATTAGAGTAAAACCTCAGCCTTTTAACAGGGAGAACCTTTCTTGGAGGTACACAGTGCTGGCAAAGTACGTAGATCGGGAACTCAATACTTTGAATAAGAAGATAGGGAATTTAGATGGCATCCTTATACTGTCTAATACTCCTGCAGCATTGTGTTCCGATAATATTTTCCATTACATCAATGTT
Source organism: Dactylorhiza incarnata (assembly GCA_033032865.1). Classification (NCBI taxonomy): domain Eukaryota; kingdom Viridiplantae; phylum Streptophyta; class Magnoliopsida; order Asparagales; family Orchidaceae; genus Dactylorhiza; species Dactylorhiza incarnata. The sequence continues at coordinate 5,513,332 of JAWHQI010000120.1, read as the reverse complement.
TGGCCTTGTGACAGACAGCAAAATCTTGATCATGGATACACAAACCTGAAATTCCCCAAATGTTTTTTAAATCACATTTAATGCATCAATATAGTATATGGAATAGATTAGAAATCCAGCAATAGCAAGACCTGCATAAATATAGTGAAAGTAATGAAGTGTATCAATATGCTTCTCAGGCAGTTTTAAGAAATTTCATAAACTTCATATAGGCTACTGATAAGTCCAGATGTTAGAAGTTATAAATCCTTAAAAGACACTTCATTACCAAGAAAAATTATAAAATTATACAAATTGAAGAAAAATAAAGTAGTTTTCTAATCAATGGTTCCAAAAAAACTGCGGCCTCGTGCTTGAGCATGGTAGTAAACGCAGGATTCTTTGCTCCCAAAAGCATCCAAACGAAGGGTCAAGAGATTTAATTTGTTTGATCTTTTTCTACTCTTAAGTAAAAATGAATATATTTGGGCAATCCAAGTGAAAATGAATATATAATTTTGAAATATTATGTGGGAAGACAACTGTACTGCTAGCATTGGTAGAAAAATTGGGCTTCTATGATAAAATTTCTATGAGGCATTTGATCAAACACATTGTTTGCTTTTATTTGAATATACATGTAGTAACAAAGACACACATATCAGAGATATGAAGACAAAATTCAATGCAAAGAAGTAAAAAAATAGAGAGAGACTGAGGGGTTTCTTATGAAAAGAGGAAGGTTAGTTGTTGGGGAGTTCATGAAGCCCTATTTAAGAAAAAAAAAATAGGAAAATCCTGAAAGAGGATAAGAAAGACTTCAAGGAAATGAGAAAATTCATGGAAGAGGAGAAGAAAAACTTCAATTCGATTTTGTTGTGCACCTTGTAGGGGTAGGGCGTCCGTGAGCGATCAATCGGTGATGCCCTGTCAAGAAGAAAGCATGCGAACTTGAACCTGGGCTCGAAAGAGGAAGACTGGGTTGTTGCGGAGTTCAGGAAGTTGGAGGCGACTGCTCTGCCAATCGGTGATACCATGCCAAGAAGAAAACTGCGACCTCGTGGATGTGTAAGGCAGAGTGGCGAGGGCTTCGATTCTATGGCTTCGACTTTGACTGAGGTAGACGAGCGAACGAAGGTGGGGGGTAACGGGAATGAGGAATGCTTACCGAGGATTCAAGCAATGGAGAATCACAGAACATCGATGCAGACATAAAATGGTGTTGATGCACTCATCGATGGAGAGCTCCGATGAAACATCGTTGAAATGTCTGCGTCGAGGTTGCTTCTTGGAAAGATCGCGAGGGCCGTCGGTGTTGCGAGCGATGAGGAATCACAAGAGTGGTCGTCGGTGTCGCACGCGTCAAGGTAGGGTTCCGACGTCGATGCAGGTGGCTGGAGAAGCGGGAGAAGAAGAATCGCTATGGTTGAGCAGAGCGAAAGGGTTGCGGGAATAAGGAGAGCAGCTATCGGGAATGAAGAGAGAGAAGTGTGTACATTTTTACGTGCTGTGTTTGGGATCTGACGGTTGTAACATTATGAAGCTATATCCGACGATCAATTTTTTTGTTGGATTTTTAAAAGTAATGCTATTTACAGATCATTATATTTCTTTTTAATATAGTATATATATATATATTTATATTATATATATATATATATTTATAATGCATTTGAAAGAGGAGCCCAAATTGCAACATATATTCATAATGCATTTGAAAGAGGAGCCCAAATTGCAACATATGAAGTCATATAAAACATTGAATTTCATAATATAATCAGTTTCCAATTTACCCACTACCCTCTTTGCAATATTACTAACTTTCATATAAATGTCAATAAAGTCATTTGAATCAAAAATGCATCAATGTTGAGCACATTATGAGGTCGCCTTCTTCAATCACCCAACATTTACAAATGCCATCTCTGCCCTAACTAACTTCAAAATCAAACACATCAGACTACTGTATTCTCAAAAGGACTTCTCAGTTCTCACCATTGAGTAGACACCGACAACCCCACTATGAGCCCTAAAAACCAAAAACCCCGCTAATCAATTGAGAATTGGAAACCAGAAACAAATGAAAGATCTGAAAATAATCTCAAACCAGGTAGGGGAAATTGTTCTATGTTGTACTGTATCCCAAACTCTAAGCACGTCATTGACCGTGCTATGCTACCACGCAGCAGAGTGAGGATTAGGGAGTAAGAAGAAAGACAAGTTGTTGGGTAGAAGGAGGGTAAAAGTAACTCCTACATATATACCCTATGAAAAGTAGCAGATGTAAGCATGCGTCCATGACGGAGCTGCGGTGCTAGCGGGGGACGGCGATTGGATCGGAGGATGACACTCCACCCTTATTTTGCCGAGCACGAGAATGAAGCTCGTGTATCGGGAAAGAAAAGTTTTTGCTTATGATTCTGTAGAATGTGTGTCTAGGCTACGAAAGTGGGCTTGCGCCCAGCTTTTGAAAAAGACCCTAATATGCCTTTTTAGAAGAAGCTATATTCAAACACCTAAACAAACAAATAATTCTAAAAAGGCATATGTGGTTCGAATGTAACTTTCTCATCAGTAAATGTTGTCCCAAACAAAGCCTCAATGTTATCACAACTATGAATATAGATGTGTTTGAGTAATTCATGTTCGTTTAGACCAGGTATTTGAGCAACTCCTACATATATACCCTCAACAAGAACCAATGAACATCAGGTCGAGCTAGTCGTGTCAATACCAAGTGGCGGGCTCATATTGGTCATATAGCTAGGTTATGACTTCCACCGGGCATCAATCCTCGTTGTTCTTTTCTTCCTAGAACGAGTGCTACCTTCATCGTCTAATCTTGGATGATCATGTGCAATGTTGTTATCTTTGGTAACCAACTTTGCATCTATCTATTTTTTCGTCTATGTAACTAGCGGATTTATCATTCTCACATAGTACCATCAAATCAGACTAATTAACAATCTCTTTGTTCGTTTTGTGTTTCACACTGGGATGAGCTTTGACACGCACAAACAATGTCATGGTTTTAGTATAAAGATAGAGTGTGTATTTTAAGGCAAGTGCACTTATCGTTTGTAATAGTTGATTTGCTATATATAGGTCGTACTCCACAGGGCCTTTGTTAGTACTATACTTCATCTCCCATTCTATTATTATGTCTAATTTATAATAAGATAAGTTTCTTAATCAAGGATATGATTGCCCAAGACTACGATATTTTGATGCATTGATTTGACTTCGTCTGTTAGAAAAATAGAGATTTAACATATAGTAGTTTTATTTTGTGAAAAGTAGTTGATTTTTATGTTGTTGTAAATATTTCTGTATATTAATTTGAGGATGTATTTTCTCTTATCTCTCTATATCTAGACCGTTGGGGTTCCACATCACTTCGGTCTCCCTTGTTCGAAACTGCACCGAAACACTAATTTTGAATGGGCCTGCCTGTGAATTTGAACTATGGATAGGGAATCCAAAGATTGCATTATCGCTCTGTGAACCTCATCGCTAGGTTTTGCAACGTCATAGACATAAGAGCATGGTTTCCTATTTTTTAGGAAATCAACCTACCCTTTTTATCCAATGTGTTGACCGAACATAATAACAATACTCAAAATCATATAGCTTGAATTATATGTAACTTATATGAAAATGATAGTCATGATCTACCATTCCATTTTTTATTAAAAACACGCATAAATCGTAGCGAGAGAGGTGGGCCGAAGAAAAGTAATAATTTGATTAAAACAAAGTGAAGTTCAACATAAAAACAACATGATTACATAAACAAACTACAACAATACATACCGAAAAAGAGGGGGCAAGAAGAATACAAACATATGGAACCATCCATGAAGGACTTCCACTCTCCAAGTCTTCTTCTCCTTCTCTTTCCCCCTTGGTGTTCATACCTCTCTAGGTTTTCTGGACTTTCGGGGCTGAATCAAGCATGAGTTCTTCAGGTTGAAATCTACAATTTATAGAGACGATCTGACGGGAGCAATTTTCATCACACACACCCTAGGCACATGGACGTGTGCGGCGACCGTGTGCAACAAAGATTGTGTCGCTTCACTCCTGGTCGTGAATAGAGATGATTCCTGCTGAAAAACTAACACACACCCTAGGCACATGGGCGCGTGTCTCGGACTGTGTGTCTCCAAAAACTGCCACCAGGTGTTAGGTCATGAATGAATGCTTTCCTAAGTCATTTGGGATGCGTCTCTTCATCATTTGATTCATTTTAAGCCTCATCTGAATACGAATTTAACTTGTGCCTACATGCTTAAATAAATATTAAACGCATAATATCATATAAAAAACTGATTTTAATCATTTTAAACCAAATAAACATTGATGATGCGCAAAATAAATATGTATAATTCAAGCCTCATTAAATACCCTCATACTTAGCTTTTTATCATTCTAGGGCAAAACATGTTATGAATAAGAGTTCATGTGGGTATAAAAATCTCTGCAAAGTGTCTCATGACTCTCCCCTCTACATACTAGATGGAACTAGCCTGATACACACATTACCATAACATATAATTTATTTACAAAATTAATTGTGTCGTAAATGAAATGAAAATTAATTTAACTACATTCTTTTTGTATCCTTAACTTATATGTAGTTTTTACTACATATCTTGCTTTGGTATGACCACATATGTTTACTTTATATACAATCTCTATTTTTATTAGTACTACTCTTTAATAAATCATACAAATCTTACCACTTTAAGAAATAAAAACAAGAATAAGGATCTTTAGGACTTTTGATGGGTTGTAATGTACCTTAGGTAATAAAGAGGTAAGGATATGTCTTTGTTGCAAACTTTATCACTACTAAACCATATTTGAGCTTTGTTCTTATGAAAGGATCACATTCCCCACTCCATAAATGTATACACCACCATACTTAATTTTTTATGTGCTGTGTATTTTTCAATTATTTTGAAGTCCTTTTTACACATCATTTTTAAGATATATATATATTCATTTTTCCTTTGTATTATCCTCATCACCCCACATAGAAGTGAATCATAGGAACAATATTCTCATCATTCTCACATAGAAATGAGTCATAGAATTTCTCTTTTTCTCCATTCTTCTTATGATCTTTTAGAACAAAAGCTCTTAGTAATGATATTTAGGATATAAAATTTTAGTTGAGTTACAAAAGAAATAAGATAATGGGCTCAAAGGAGGTTACTAGTGGTGAAAATGTGTATGTTAGTCCCAAAAGCTCAAACAAAATGTAATCAAAGGTGGCCTAAATCATTTCCTTTGTATAAGCCTTTATTTTTGAATTTTGCTCAAAGTGTATAAATAAATAAATTTTACCATTAATAGAGAAATTATTTATAAAGGACTTATATAACTGTTTTCTGGCTTTTATGAAAGAATTACTACAATTTCATTAATTCAACTTAAAGAGGTAATCAATTAATTAAAATCTCATAGAAAACATAACTTTATTCTATTCATAAAAACTTAGTTATTAGCATATATATACAAACACAACCTATCAAATATGGAGAGAGTACATTTGCTTGAGACAACTAAGCTAACAATCAATAACCCTTATAAAAAACTTAAATCATAGCGATGTTTCATCAATTTATAGAAAGAGTAAGTATGAAAATATTTGAATCCACTTTTCAAAATAATTTTATTCTATTCATGAAAATTTGTTAAAATTTGTTCAAAATAGTTTGTCCCCCCACACTTAATGGTGACAATGTCCTCATTGTATGGAAGTGATAAAACTGATGTTTTATATGATATATGTATATAGAAAGAAAAGTGTGAGCCGGTAAAATATGAAACACTAATAATAGATGAAGTGATGCATAACATAACTAGGAAATCATCTAATACATGACCAATTGAAGTTTTGGTGGATGCTATTCATGAAGCAGTGTAAAATATTGAAAAAAATTATAATCAACTAATGATTTTCTTCTGAACTGCAATTCCGTTGGCCATTATGTTGTCAGATCTCCGGATCTTTTGTGACCATTTCATGTGGCAAGTTCAACTCTGTTAAGCACTTGAATTTGTTGCGCATGCCCACTAATCTTTTTGGTACCTGCTGATTTCTTTAATTTCTTCGCCATCTTTGAAAAATAATTTCTTGTGCTTCCTACCCTTAACTAGATCAAGTAAGGTTTATCCTTACTGCAAGAAAACAAACACAAACAATCACACACACAAACATACAACCATACACTTAACATGTAAATTAAAAGATATTTTTTTGACATAATTAATAGAAAATTTTCAGATATTACAAAGTTGATTTCCGGCAATGGCACAAAAACTTGATACGCACAAACCATGTCACGATTTTAGTATAAAGATAGAGTGTGTATTTTAAGGCAAGCACACTTATCATTTGTAGTAGTTGATTTGTTATATCAAGGTTATATTCCCTGGACCTTTGTAAGTACCGCAATAAGCCTACATATTACAGAGATTATGGGGATTAAGCTTAAACAGTCCTTGCAACTCTTCTCTCCCTGCAAGGACTCATCAACTGGAATTGAGATCCACCTAAAAAACATTAAGTGCCTGAATCCTCAGTGATTGCTGAAGGAGGATTCAATCAGAAGAACTTACTTCACTTCTTCTTCTTTCTCTTACTTTGTCTACTTCTTATTGTAACTTGAGTAAAGATTCCTAAGAATCCTTGTACAAAAGATTCAGTTGGTTCAAGATCTCCTTACCGAAAGATCTAGTGTGGTTCTAAGAGTCTCCTTACCAAAAGACTCAGTGGCTCTAAGAGTCTCCTTTTCAAAAGACTAAGTAGTTGGTTCTAAGAGTCTCCTTATCAAAAGACTCAGACACTGGATATTGTATTCCTACCAAGGTTGTAGAAGAGTGGATGTACCCATAAGTTTTGGGGAACCACTGTAGCTCTTATGTCTTTGTCCTGTGAATTTCTGTGATGTCCACTTATTTTATTTCTGCACTCTGTGATTATTTTATTCTACGTTGGAAGCTGTCTGCATAGGAAATAAAAGTATTTTTATTGTGTGTGCATAATCTTATAGAAAAGTTTTTAAAACTCTATTCACCCCCTCCGCCCTCTCTAGAGAATACTCAGAGGTTTCACTGTGCACTTTCAATTGGTATCAGAGGCAGATTGATCATAAAAAGGTTAACACCTTGATCAAAAGATACTCTCATCGCTAATTAATTCCATGAAAATTATTAAATAAATAATTATGGCATAACACAAAATTGTGAAGGAACTTCAACTTTCACATGCCCAAAGGTCATGAATTAATTTTTCAGAGGTTCTAATGGGCCTGAAATGTCCTCCAACCGAGTTTGACTATTTCTCAAGATTAAGGGCCCATATAAATTAATTAGATTACAAATGCTACATTTTATAATTGTATGAATAAAGTACTGAAAAGAATAATCCAAAAATTACCATAAATTTTTCAGAGGACCATATTCACTCTAGGGGATCTCTGACCAATATTCACATTTTTCTAAAGTCAGATAACCACCCAATTTATTTATTTTATTATTATTGAATCTAGGCACAATGTGAAGGAACGAACTACCAAAAATATTTATCCATTAAATGTAATAAAATTACCAGAGCTCTATCACGACGCTATAAACTCTCTCGATAAATTTCACATTTTTATAAAATCAGAAAGTCACATAATTAATTTAAATCATGGAAATTGACTTTTGTCACATTATGAAGGAACTACCAAATTACCTCATCCAAAAATTATAATAAAATTTTCAGAGACTCATTTCATCATGGAAAGTTTACTGTCAAAGTTTCATAACTTTGATAAAATATATGACCATAAATTTTGCACTTGAAATGAGAGTTACCGATTTAAATATTAAATATCCAGTGGGTGATAATAACTCTAAAAATTCTAATAAAATTATCCAGGGAGTTTACTCACCCTATGAAACAATATACAAAGTTCCAAGCCCATCCAAGGTGATGTGTCCCCATCTCCTTCATTAACCCCAAAATGTAACCCTAGGGTTTGAACTGGGTTCCTCATGCACACCAACCCAAAACCCTCTGAAATTACTGGAGAAGGTGTATTATTTGATAACAAAGTTGTGACCAAAGTTTCACCTCTTTTGGTTGAGGGAAAGTCACCTAAAACCACTAAGTGCACTTTTGAATAAACCAAGGTTAAATTTCCCTAGGTGACTAAGATTAAGCATTAGTTTACTTAATCAATTCAAGCCCAAATGGGCTGATAATTTAACCATGACCATATAATACTTCAACAAACCATCCACCAAAGATCGGGAGGATATTGAGGTCCACAAGACCTATATTTAAGCCACGTGTGTATTATTAAAGTATTACAAAAACTATTGAAAAATAATCTCTAAAAATTCTAGTTTTTGGATGTGATATAGGTCATCGCTAGACTGGCCCGTGGTCAAATATTTAGGCCATTTGACTAAGTGGATTAATGGGGGCACTCAAATACATTTCTAGTTAGCCCTAGGGACACCTTGCACCAAAAAGGGTGCTGAGGGAGTTCTAGTGGGCCAAATTGAGTGAAACAAATTTTAAAATAAAATAAACACCAAGGGAAACATATTTAATGTTGACGACCTTTTCAGTAGAGGCCACTAAGTATTTTTAATAAATAAAAATATCCACTGCATAATATGTGACAAATTACATTACTATATATGTTAATTCATTCCGGCCTGCGATTAATAGATTGCGCCAGATCTGACAGCTGTGAGTCATCGTCCCCAGCAATTTGATGGTCCCCGACATCCCGTCCTGTGTGAATTTTGGAGTTGATTTGTCGTCCACCCATGCTTCCTCCCGACCGGTTATTTCCACCACCACCTTTGTCGAGGTGGTGGTCGGCGATTCACGATGGTTTGCCAGCCGGAGGTGGCCGGAAGGGGGATCTCTAGAGGGGGCAAAGAGCTCGAAAATGAGCCCTTTCGGGAGCTTGATTTGATCCAGATTTGGCTCGAATCAAGCCCCCAATAGATTGTGATCTATGCACTAAGGGAGGAGGGGATCAGACCTGTGAGGTGGATGTTTGACTTGTCGATCGCCGGTTCACCATGGATGCTTGAGAAGCTTTGGGGGCCATGGCAATCTTCTGCTAGGGAGCACAAAATTCTCTACAAAGATGGGGGTTTCACTTCCCTCAAACCTCTTAAGGTGATAAAGGGCTCAATTGAGGGAGAGAGGGGTTACAAAGTTGAATGTCATTAATGACCCTTAATGGTAAATTTCGGCCATGTGAAACTCCCATGAAATTCACCTCCCCTTGGAATGAAATCATCATAAAACTCCTCATAACTGATAGAGGGAATGAATCCTCATCAATTGGGAGAGAATGGAGGGTCAATTTGCCTTGAATGCCATGAATTCACCTTGAATGACCACTTTCTCTCTCTTCAAATTAGGGAAAACTCTTAATTTTCTCTCCTTGTCACCCCCTCCAGAAATTGCCTAGCATTTCATGTAATTTCAGTGGTAAATAAGCATTTGGGCCATTGTAATTTCAGTGGTAAATAATCACTTGCTCCTGATTGAGCTTTGAGCTTGATTAACCCAATTTGGGCAATATTGACCAAGTGTTGACTTTGGTCAAATTGATTAGGTCCAATGGGTCAATGTTGACCCATTGGCCTCCCTTAGTGGGTAGGGGGACTTGGCGAAAGTCAATTGTCAAATTGAACCCTAATTGACCCTAAATAGGGTGGTTTGACTTATTTGGAGCTAGGGTTGACTTTGGTCAAATTGACCAATTGGGTTGACCCCAATGGGTCCTTTGTGACCCAAGGGTCTCCCTAAAGGGTTAGGGTGTCATGGTAGGGTTAGGTGATCAACTTGATACCTAGGACTCCAACCCTAGGTTTGGTAACTAGAATTTACTATTTGCAGTCCAAGGTGACTTTACCTTTTTCCTTAAGCTCTTAGGGCATCCTTGATCATCCCAGAGCATTGTCATGACCTAGTCATGAAAAAAATCTCACCTAGGGGTCTAGTTGTTTGTGGGATGTTACATCTCTCCCATACCCCCTTCCTCTGAATGAATGTCTTCCTCTGGGAGCCGGTGCTGGGATTATTGGAATAAATGCTGGGGTTGTTGGAGTAGGTGCAGGAGGGAGCTGGGCTGTTGTATAATCAGGAGAGGAGGGAGCAGAATCAGGAGCAAGAGTAGGCTGCACTGGAGGTTGATGGTGACGACGCCCCTCCATATGTTCGTGACCAGTTCCTTGACGACGCTGACTTGATGCATTATTTTGATCGCTGCCGCAACACTACATTTTAAGACTCGGATGAACGATGCCGCAACACTACATTTGAAGACTCGGATGGACGATGCCGCAACATCACATTTCAAGATTATGATGGTCGATGCCGCGACGATAAATATGGTGCACGCCATCGCCGCAAGGAATTTTAAGTTATAATCATTCAATTATAAATTATTAAATATCATTATCATGTTTATTTTTATTTTGGTCTGTATTTAGATAAATAATAATTATAATTATTCTATTATAATTATTAATTATCATTATCATGTTTATTTATATTTTGGTCTGCATTTAGTGAGGTTTATTTTGTTTAATTAGGGATTATATATTTCCTTATTTTCGTTATTTAATTTGGGCTGCATGTAGCCATAAGTTATTCTGCATTCATGATGGACTATTTTTGAGCCATCTAATTTTAGAATTATATCTTGGAGGAGATTGAGTGGTGTAGCCTATAAATAGACCATATATTGTAATGAGATAATTATTGAATGATAAAAAAATTGAATCCTAAAATTTGAATCCCCTCTTTTGGTTTCCCCCTCTCTCTCTTTCCCCCTAAGAGTTTCGGCCCTCCTCTTTCTTGGCCGCCCCTCCCCCTTGCCTCTTTCCTCTTGGCCACCGGCCAACCTCTTCCTCCCCCCCTCCGTGGCAAGTTTTGGCCATCTCCCCTCTCTCTCTTCTATTCTTCCTCCTCTTTGGAAGATTTCGGCCAAGGTGAAGAAAGAAGAAGAAAAGGGACGTGGTTTCGTGGAATCAAATCCGGCGTGAAGCGACGAAGGCGAACGAGTTCCTCTCCATTCGACGCGGCTCCGGTGCATGCTTGAGGATAATCCCATCTCAAGCGGGGTAATGAAATTTCTACTCGTGAGATTTCCCTCTTGTTAATTTCTTGTGGTGGTAAATTTTGGCGTGATCTTCGAATCACTTGGATAATCGTGGTTTTCTTCGATCGATTTGTGCGCTCTTCTCATTTCTTTTAATTTTCGAAGAGGATTGGCGAACCTCGACTTTTTGTTGGGAGAGATCTACCCTTTTGAAATCGTAATTTTTGGTGGATCTCTTTTGGTACAACTCAAGCTCGTTCGGACCCGGTGTGTCCTTTTAGTCGGGAAGAATATTGTTGGCCTATAACCATCTATTCGACCTCTAACGGCGTGACTACCCGTACGTTAGCATCTAATTGATAATTATTGCATTGCGTGTACGCTGCGAGTATTTTTGTGCGAACGTAAAATTTGGGAGCGTTGAGAGGTAACGCGTGTTTGGTCGTAGTGATCGTGTCGGAGAGCATAGCCTGCATCAATTTGGTATCAGAGATAGGTTCGTGTCAATTTCTTAATTGACGCATTCCTAAAATTTTCTTAGAACGCCGGCACACACAATCTTCACACGATTTCGTGTTCAAAATTTTGCAATTTCAAAATTTTTATTTTCTGGTCTGCGAATAGCGGCCTAAAAAATTCATTTCTCTTCGAAAATTGAAAAAACAAATTCTGAGAATTCTCCATATTCTTATCAGTAAGAAAATCAAAAAAATATTTTCATTACCATAGTTATTAGGCGGGAATAAAATTAGATTTCATTAAATTTGGCCTGTTTAAAATTTCTGGTCGGAGAATAGCGGCCATAAATTTTTTTTTTCAGCGAAAATTAAAAACAACAATTTTTGCAAACCTGCGTACTATTTTCTACAGGAAAATTAAAAAAAAAATTTAAATCTGGAAAGTTAAATTCAAAATTTTGAAATTCACAATTCAAATTCAAAATTCAATTTTTTGAAATTCACATTCAAAAATCAAATATTTGAATTTCAAATTCAAAAATTTTATATTCAAAATTCAAAATTTTTAAAATCAAATATTTCTGGAAATTCAAAATTCAAATTTTTTTTTCGTGTGTTCTAGTTAGAACGTTTGTGCACTTAGACTCGTATTGTCACTCGCCTCACTACGAGTATGGCCTCTGACGTGAATGTTTCCCTTAGACAAAGGAATCGTTCAGTTGCTGAATACATGTGCCTTTTTGAGGACATGATGGTTAGGTGTGATATTAGGGAGATGCCTGAGATAACCCTCTCACGGTTTTGTAGGGGGCTCAATCCCGACATTCAAGGTAAACTCCTCCGCTACTGTCACACTGACCTAGACACTTGCTATAACGTCGCGTTGGAAATTGAGAAGCACCTAACTCACAAGTCTAGTACTCGTTCATTTGAGAAGGGAAAGGCCATCTTAGGACCTCCCCCCTCTTTACCCCTGAGAGATAAGGACATGTTCCGGTCCGCTGACTCGAACTCGGTAGCCATCACAATTAGGGATGCCATGAACCCGCGCGGTGAGAGTATTCTGGTCTGTGAGGGTCGTCCCACAAATGTTATACATGATGCGGGGGGCATGTCTGACCTCCATACTGTCGAGTGCCCTGCTCCGTTAGCGACCTCGATCTTAGTAAAGTCTCCTCCAAAATGTTCTGATCTAGTTGTTGACTTTTCTGAAAATTATGAGTTAGTGTCGTTGATTGCGCCGACCGCTGACGACGATGTCATTATTCAGGAAGATCATAGCGATGATGAGGAAGTAGGTTACCCTAGTGATATGGATGAGGATCTCCCCTCTGATCCAATTTTAAAATTGTCTGTTGATTCTGATATGGATCTCCCCTCTGATCTCACATGTCCACGCGTTTCTAACGAACCACCAAATCGATTTACCAGTCTAGCGCCGAATGAAATCGTGCACTGTTATAAGGCACCAGTGCCACTTGACTTGATTCCGTTACCTTCATCTTATAAGTCGAGTCAATTTGCACAAGACTTTGCCTCTCACGTTCATAATTTACACAAGCACATTAAGGACACGCTAGCTACTCAATACGCATATTATCAATCTTATGCTAACGTACATAAGAGAGCGTCTCACTTGAAAGTTGGCGATTTGGTTATGGTATGTCTCATCCCTGAACGGTTGCCTTCGGGCACCATAAAAAAGTTAGCAAATCGGCGAGCGGGTCCTTTTCGAATCTTAAAGCGATTAGGAGAAAATGCTTTTCTTTTGGAGTTACCCACTGATTGGGGAATCTCCCATATTTTCAATGTTTTGGATTTAACGCCATATATTTCTCCACCACTTGAATTAACCGACTGTCTGTTTGGTTCCACTACATTTTCTAATGGGTTGGGGGGTAAGCTTGTGCCCGGTTCGCTCTCTTCTTCGGTTCCTACTGGAGGTACGTCTAATGTTGATGATGAAATTGTTTCTCCTTATTTGCCTAACGCATTTCCAAGGGTTCCACAGACCTTTGCTTTGTCTGACAGGTGTTTATTGATGTCCCACTCATCAGTGATGAGTGATTTTGAGTGGAGGAGGATTGATGGCGACGACGCCCCTCCATATGTTCGTGACCAGTTCCTTGACGACGCCGACTTGACGCATTATTTTGATCGTTGCCGCAACACTACATTTGAAGACTCGGATGGACGATGCCGCAACACTACATTTGAAGACTCGGATGGACGATGCCGCAACATCACATTTCAAGATTATGATGGTCGATGCCGCGACGACAAATATGGTGCACGTCATCGACGCCCCTTTTGAAGAACGCCATCGCCGCAAGGAATTTTAAGTTATAATTATTCAATTATAAATTATTAAATATCATTATCATGTTTATTTTTATTTTGGTCTGTATTTAGATAAATAATAATTATAATTATTCTATTATAATTATTAATTATCATTATCATGTTTATTTATATTTTGGTCTGCATTTAGTGAGGTTTATTTTGTTTAATTAGGGATTATATATTTCCTTATTTTCGTTATTTGATTTGGGCTGCATGTCGCCATAAGTTATTCTGCATTCATGATGGACTATTTTTGAGCCATCTAATTTTAGAATTATATCTTGGAGGAGATTGGGTGGTGTAGTCTATAAATAGGCCATATATTATAATGAGATAATTATTGAATGATAAAAAAATTGAATCTTAAAATTTGAATCCTCTCTTTTGGTTTCGCCCTCTCTCTCTCTTTCCCTCTAAGAGTTTCGGCCCTCCTCTTTCTTGGTCGCCCCTCCCCCTTGTCTCTTTCCTCTTGGCCGCCGACCAACCTCTTCCTCACCCCCTCCGTGGCAAGTTTCGGCCATCTCCCCTCTCCCTCTCGTATTCTTCCTCCTCTTGGGAAGATTTCGGCCAAGGTGAAGAAAGAAGAAGAAAAGGGACGTGGTTTCGTGGAATCAAATCCGGCGTGAAGCGACGAAGGCGAACGAGTTCCTCTCCATTCGACGCGGCTCCGGTGGATCCGTTGAAGAACGATTTGGGCGAGTGCATGCTTGAGGATAATCCCATCTCAAGCGGGGTAACGAAATTTCTACTCGTGAGATTTCCCTCTTGTTAATTTCTTGTGGTGGTAAATTTTGGCGTGATCTTCGAATCACTTGGATAATCGTGGTTTTCTTCGATCGATTTGCGCGCTCTTCTTATTTCTTTTAATTTTCGAAGAGGATTGGCGAACCTCGACTTTTTGTTGGGAGAGATCTACCCTTTTGAAATCGTAATTTTTGGTGGATCTCTTTTGGTACAACTCAAGCTAGTTCGGACCGGGTGGGTCCTTTTAGTCGGGAAGAATATTGGCCTATAACCATCTATTTGACCTCTAACGGCGTGACTACCCGTACGTTAGCATCTAATTGATAATTATTGCATTGCGTGTACGCTGCGAGTATTTTTGTGCGAACGTAAAATTTGGGAGCGTTGAGAGGTAACATGTGTTTGGTCGTAGCGATCGTGTCAGAGAGCGTAGCCTGCATCAGAGGTGGTGGTGTTGTTGACTCTTCAGAATAAGGCATGAAATCTGTTGTCTCAGTAATGGGTGAATCAACCCATCCCAAGAACTCCTTCAGATTTTCCAGTAATCATCATCATTTAAGAAAAGATCATCATCCCCCTATTATGATGACTCCCCCTGGATTGAAGACAGGGTTTTGGGAGGAGAGGATGATGCAGGTATTAGAAGGGCCTTGGAGGTGATGGCTGGTTCTCCTTCAGAAATATAAGGAGATGGGAGATTTGTAGTGTATACTGAGTCTGGAGGGGTCCTGCTGTCACACTTCTTGTAACATCCCAACTTTTATTGGGTCCCTAGACCATAGTGGACCCAATAAAAGTAAACCCGAAAGGTAGAAAGTAACCCAAATATGTGATATTGTGCTAGTAAACCCCGATTTGGCTCCTGCCAGTTTTGTTAGACTCGTATGACCAATACGAGCACAACAGAATTCATTGCACCCCGATCCGAGGTCGTTTAGGGAAAATGACCGTTTTGAGTATCGTAACGCGCCACAACCACACTATTGTGGAATAGTGGCCAGACATACTCTGATTTGACTCCTATCAGTTCCATTAGACTCGTATGACCAATACGAGCGCAACGGAATTCGTTCCGTCCAGATCTGAAGCCGTTTAGGGAAAATGACAGTTTTGAGTATCGAAGCACGCCACAATCACACTATTGTGGAATAGTGGCCAGGCATACTCCGATTTGACTCCTATCGGTTCCGTTATACTCATATGATCAATACGAGCATAACCGAATTCGTTGCACCCCGATCCGAGGTCGTTTAGGGAAAACGACCGCTTTGAGTATCGTAGCGCGTCGCAACCACATTATTATAAATTAGTGACTAAACGAACTCCGAATCGACTCCCGACAGTTCCGTTAGACACGTATGATCCATACGAGTGCCACGAAACGCGTTGTACTTTAATCCGAGGTCATACAAAAATATGCCCATTTTAGGTTTTGTAGACTGCCCCGACATAACGTACGAAATGCGGAGCACACAAACTCGGAATCGACTCCAATAAGTCTTGGTGGACCCCCTTAGACCTTGACCTACATGGGAGACCCCACCATAGGGTTGACTTTGGTCACCCCCCCCCCCCCCCCCCCCCGCCCCCAAACCCTAAGTTTGTAAGCAGCCCTAAGGGGGAAAAAACGCATGCACCTCCTCACTAAAGGGGACGGCTGTCCATGAGTAGGCAGCCGCCCACCCTAGGGTAGTGGAGGGAAGGGGGGGGGGGGGGGGGTGAGAAAATATATCCCACCACCCATCCCTCCCTTTAGTCCCACGTCGGGAATAAAGGGAGGGAGTCCTCCCTCCTCCCCTATAAAGGGGACTCGACCCCCCTTGTTGAGCATAGACCCCCCTGCCTCCTCCCCCTCCCTGCCGAGCAGCACCTTGTCGGAGGAGCTCTCCTCGAAGCCACCGTGCCTCCCCTCAATGGACGAATGGTCTCCTACCTCCTGAGCCCCTCTTCTCCAGGTGGACCACCTCTCCCTCCCCCTTCCCACTCCCCCGAGGCTAGCCAGCCGCCCTCCCCATCGTCGGAGCGCCGCCAGCACCACGCGAGCCTTGCCCAGGCTCAGGTGGAGCTTGGCCGTGAAAGCCGCACCCCCAGCGCTGGTGGTGGCGCTGGGGGAGCAGGTCCCCACCCAGGGAACTCGGCTTCGACGAGGGAAGGCAGTAGGGCCACTGGAGAACGCATCTCCGGCGGCACCCGCGAGCTCCCCCCTTTTTCCCGGTGTCGTTGTAGGGTTTCGGCGACCACCCTTGGCGGCGGCCGGTGGCGCCTGGCCTCCGGACCCCCCCCCCCCCCCGAAGGTAAGCCCCAACCTCAGCGAACCATCCAGGGGCGGGGAAAGGCCCTCCCGGAGGAGGAGTGGCGCGGCCATGGCCTGCATGGCCCATGCAGGCCGCGCCACCGCCCCCTCCCGCCTCTTTTCTCTAATTCCGATGGTGTCCAGCGGCGCCAGGCCGCCGGACCACCGCCGGAGTAGTTGCCGGCCCCTGGAGAGTTGGCCGGTGGCGGCGCCGGCGGCAGGCGGCTGCCTCCTGGCTGTGGCAGAGGCCGCCACCCTCTGCCTCGTCGGGAGGGGCATCAGCACCCATCTGATCCTTTGATGAGATCGGACGGCGGCGGGAATCTTAATTCCCGCCCCTCCCCTCCATTTCTGTGCCCCCCGGATCTGCCCAGATCCGTTGTGGGGGAAAAGGGAGGCGCACGGTTCAGCACCCCCTCCTACCTCCCAGACCCATATCCGCACCCCACTTGCACCCCTTTCCTTTCCGATTTTTCTGAGGTTAAACTAGGCATGAGTGACAAAAACTCCCAACATGAAAAATGTTTCCCACCTAGAGGGGAACCTCCAGTAATGTTTTGAGATTTTTAAGTTGGGTTTACTATTTTTAAATGCCTATACAAGGTTTCATTAAGGGAATTAAAAGCCCAAATGACTTTGGAAAATTCCCAAAAAATTATACGCTCAAATTTAGGCTATTTTACAACTACTATCAAGGTTTGGAGTTTTTATAAATTCTTTTGATAATTTTAAAAACCTAAACGAGATTTCTTTGAGGAAAATAACGCCCTAAAATGAACGGAAATAATTAGGAAAAACTTGCGGGCCCTCGACGCGTCATTTTAACTATATAGTAAAAAAAATTGCGAGTCGATCAAAGTTAAATGGAAAGCTCACCAATTACGACAAGAAATCGACTAAGTTAAAACATCGAGACACGCAATCGGGTCGCGATCGCAAGGCGACATTTTTAAGCAGTAACAACAAGATAATTAAAGTGTGAGCCCAACGCACACAAAAATAAGAAGTCCCATAAAATATAAGTCGACCCCAATCTATAAATAAAATAAACTGGCTCCTATAAACGGAGAAGAGACCCCTATGAACGGGGAAAGAACAGAATTTTCTCCTATGAACGGAGAAGGGGCCCCTATGAACGGGGAAAGAACAAAATTTCCTCCTAAGAACGGAGACGACACTGAAGCCTCCTGATATGGAGTGATTGGACTACTAACCCGCTTATTCATTTATGTTCTCCAGTCTCGTATTGGTCCTGCATTTACTTTCTGCAATTATTCTTTTTAATACTTCAGTCTCGCACTGGTCACTTCGTTATGCTTTCTGTCCGTTCATTTCCAGTACTCCAGTCTCGCACTAGTCATTTCTTTATTTGCTTTCTGTTCATTCTTTTCAATACTCCAGTCTCGTACTGGTCACTTAGTTATGCTTTCTGTTCGTTCATTTCCAGTACTCTAGTCTCGCACTGGTCATTTCTTTATTTGCTTCCTGTTCAATCTTTTCAATACTCCAGTCTCACACTGGCCAGTTGATTATTGTTTCCTATTCGATCCTTTCGATACTCCAGTCTTGTACTGGTCCCGTTAATTCGGCCCCTGCCTTCAGCCTTCCTACTGTTAAGTATTTTATTACTCAGCTCCGCAGTTTACGTTGCACTATATTATACTAACCCAGGTCCTGTGCTAGATAACAGTTATTTCTATGCTGCTATAAGAACTTAGTTGGGGATAACCAAGAGTCGAGTTCTTCCTCTAGGGTTAAGCCCCAAATAAGATGCCCCTCTTCCGATGCGTCTCCCAACCAAAAGTCGTTTAGCCGGTTGAGTCAAGGAAGCCGCGGTGGACCTGGAGTAGTCGTTCTTTCTGTAAATTGTTTGCAAATTGCTTGCTATGGAAGTGGCGGGTCAGTCCGCCCACAGACTGTTCATACCGGTGCAGGAGAGATGATGACTCATGGCGATAGGGATATGTGCACCGCGGATTATCTCCACTTCGAACCCGCTGTTTTGCCTCCACTAGTCGGCCTAAATCTCAGAATCGCTGGATGTCGCTCACATCCAATTAGTACACCAAGTTGTACGGGAGGGCCTGGGTGATATAGTACGACTACGCTCAGAAGTGGCAGGACTGACCACTGTCACCGATGGCCACTTCGGTAAGGCCCGCGGGGCTCGCTACCCTGCTAGAAGAGAAGCGGTCCAAACTGTGTCGACACAGGGTTGTGTGTATTCAGGTTTGAATACCAGATGTGTGTGTGCAAGATAGGGTTGCTAATGTTGTCGTAAATTGTGCGTCCCCCTCTGCGTTATTGAAATTGTGGCTGGTAGGCCCTTTTGACATATATATATACCTGCTGCTAACCTTTTCTTTGCTTCAGCTATTTTATTTTAGTACTTTATCCCGCACCCAGGATACGAATTCGGGGAGGGAATGTGTTTTCCACTTAGCTCTGTGACTAACCGTTATTCTTATAACCATTCACAGGAGATGGGACAGCCTGAAGCCCCCGCACCGGAGGATGACTTACCAGCCCTAGAGATTGCCCGATCAGACACTCCAGCCTCGCCCCTATCTTTCGTGACGTGAGTCCTAGAGCATAGGGCTAAATAAGGAGTCTTTTGTTGTTCCTATTGTATCCCACGAGGCAGTTTACGTAAACAGTAGTCCACGACCTTTTTAGTTAGATATATATATAGTTTGTGCCTCTTCCCTAAATTCTTCTTCCGTCGTGTGACTCTGATGTGTGATGTGATGATTCTTGTGCCTGACAAGGCGACCGCTTAGTGCTTGAGAGGGTGGGTCGCCACCACCCGGGAAGCGCTAAGTGGCCGCCTTGGGCAGTAAGACCCCCTTCCTGAACCGGGTTCAGTTTTTTTTTTGTGTGTGTGTGTGGGGGGGGGGGGGGGGGGGGGGGGGGGGGGGGGGGGGGGGGGGGGGGGGGGGGGGGGGGGTATTACAAATGTATCAGAGCGACCACGATCCGACCACATGGGGCAGTCTTTAGATCCTCCCTTCCCAGGTTCCATTTCTTGGTTCGGGACGAACCACGTAGCGGAAGCCTGGTGGACCCTTAGGTTTAAGGTTTAAGGATCCTAGACTGCATAGTAGTACATCCACACGCTTTCCGCTCCCGTTTCAGTCAGTTCGACAAAATTCCATTACTTTTGCAAATACTGATGTTTGTCTGTTACTTCTCTAGATATTGAGTCCAGTAACGGAAGGTCTTCCTCTAGGAATCAGTACCATACTACCACTCCCCCACCAGCTCCGGCCGCTCTAGCTGCAGTCCGTTTTACTGAGACCGACTTGGGACAGACACTGACAGCTTTGCTGGCCACCTTTCAGACAGCCATTCTACGGCCACCCCAGCAGGCCACCGTACCCACTGACCTTTTGACGACCTTCCGGGGGCTAAGGCCTTCTATCTTCTGAGGTACCGAGTCTTCCATGCAGGCAGAGGAGTGGGTAGAAAGAATAGAGAAACTCTTAGTTGGTATGATGTGCCCCGCTGTGGCCGCAGTGTCCTTAGTAGTGACTTTACTGGAGGGCTATGCCCGAGCCTGGTGGAGGGAAGCCAGGCGCTCCACATTTAGAGGGCGACCACTCAGCACGATTCTATGGGGAGAGTTTTCCGAGGCCTTCCTAGAGCACTTCATCTCAGACGCTGACCGAGTTGCTCTCCAGGAGCGATTCCTGCATATCCGACAGAGAGAGAGGACTATGACGGAGTACCAGCGGGAGTTTATTCACTTAGCTCGTTTTGCTGGGATTTTGGCGAATACAAATAGAGACAGTGCTGCTAGATTTTACCGAGGACTACGAGATGACCTCTGACAGGCATTGATCATGATCTCACAGTCGACCTTCCACAGGATCGCTACACACACTGCAACATTAAAGATGAACCAGAGGATGGTGGCCCAGCAGCGAAGGGGACATATGGATGTTCCCCGGACTCAGGACAGAGAGAGGGACAGGCCCTCTCAGGCATGACCGCGATAGGAGGCAGTGTCACCGCCATCAGCCATACAGGCAGGCACCCCAGCCTCGACATGCACCTACAGCCCCAGCACCCCGACCAACTCCAGCACCTCAGCCCGCCCCAGCCACATGACGAGATGTCCCCTTTGTAAGGAACTGCTTCATTTGTCAGCAGCCTAGGCACATTAGAGCTTTCTGCCATCAGGCTATAGGTAGGCCCTGCTTAGGAGCAGTGCAGGAAGCCACAGAGAGATGATGAGGATGAGGAGTTCGCAGAGGACGACCTGCAGACAGGAGGGGCCAGGCCAGACAGGACAGAGCAGTACCACTTGAGGCTTACGCGTTAGATCTTCAGCATGGACCTGCACCGGACGTAGTGATAGGTATATATTTTCGTTAGCGATGCTAGACTGAGATGATATGATCTAGTAGAAATGTGTGATATAGCCTTTTGTTTAGACTATGTAGTTACTCCTCCTGTATATCTGTGAAGAACATGTAATCTTGGTATATGTATATATGTTATCAGGTTTACTTTTGGTAGAAGGTCATCCCGCTAAAATGCTATTCGATACCGGTGCCACGCATTCCTTCGTCTCTCAGGATTTCATCGCAGATAAAGGAAACACCGTACGATCGTCTGGAATGTCAATACGAATATGGCTCCCAGACGGGTCAGACATGATATCCACAAAGAAGTGTACGAATATGGCTCCCAGACGGATCAGACATGATATCCACAAAGAAGTGTTCTTTCCAAGCAATGCTGGGAGACATGAAATTCGAAATCTTCACAACTATTTTAGCAAAAACCGAATTCGACACCATCCTAGGAATGGACTGGTTGGCCGAGCACAAAGCCCAAATCAATTGCTCGACCCAAGAGATCAACCTCCAGAACCCGAATGGGCAATCTATCACTCTGGCAGATATACCATCTGTCACCCACGTCATTCTAATGTCCGCCCAAATAGTCAAAGCAGTCCGACGAAAGGATGAGATGTACCTGGTCTACTTCAAAATGGAGGACAAGACGCAAGTACTCACTAAAGTTCCCGTAATCCGAGACTTCCCAGACAACTTTCCCGAATCCCTTCCAGGGTTTCCCCCGCAATGAGAAGTGGACTTCCAGATTGAACTGACCCACGGAGCCCAACAAGTGTCCTGAGCACCTTACCGGATGGCCCCAAAGGAACTAGCCGAGCTCAAAATACAATTACAGGAGCTAATCGATGCAGGTTTCGTTCGCCCAAGTACCTCACCTTGGGGAGCCCCGATATTGTTCGTCAAGAAGAAGGATGGATCATTACATCTGTGCATCGACTACATGGAACTAAACAAATTCACCATCCAAAATACCTACCCATTACCTAGGATAGACGAATTATTCGATCAATTGCAAGGCACGTCCGTCTTCTCCAAAATGGACTTAAGGTCCGGTTACTACCAACTTCGAGTGCGTGAGCAGGACATCCCCAAAACAGCCTTCAGCTCCCGCTACGGGCTCTACGAATTTATGGTAATGTCGTTTGGGCTGACCAATGCCCCGTCCGCCTTCATGGCTCTGATGAATAAGGTGTTTGAACCCTTTTTGGATCACTTTGTGATCATTTTCATAGACAATATAATGATCTACTCAAAAAACAAAACAGATCATTCCAGGCATCTTCAAATGGTGTTACTCAAGTTACGGGAACACTCTCTCTTCGCCAAATTCAGTACGTGTGAATTCTGGATGGTGGAAGTCGGATTCCTTGGGCACACGATCAACAAAAATGGGGTAGCAGTAGACCAAGCCAAAGTGTAAGCAGTACGATACTGGACACCACTTAAGTCAGCAGTAGATATCAGGAGCGTCCTTGGTCTCGTCGGCTACTACCGCAAGTTCATATAAGGTTTTTCTAAGATCGCCTTACCACTCACCACTCTCACCAAGAAGGATACCACATTCTAATGGTCATCCGAATGTGAAGCAGCATTCGTGGAACTAAAGAACCGGCTAACATCTGCTCCGATTCTGACACTCCCCTCAGGCACTGAGGGCTTCCAAATTTACACCGACGCATCGCTGAAAGGGTTAGGAGCCGTACTCATGCAACACGAAAGGGTAGTCACCTACGCATCATGATAGTTGAAGCCTCACGAGTTAAACTACGCAACCCATGATCTAGAGCTGGGTGCTATAGTATTCACACTAAACGTCTGGAGGCATTACCTATACATGATAAGATGCCAAATCTTCTCCGACCACAAGAGCCTCAAATACATTTTCACCCAGAAGGAGCTGAACCTTCGACAATGCCGGTGGCTAGAATTCTTATGCGATTACGACTTCGCCCTCCAATACCACCCCGACAAAGCCAATAAGGTTGCAGATGCCCTAAGTCGGCAACCTCCGACGACCGGGAATTCGCTAGAGATGATACTAGAAGAGTTGGTCAAGTCCTTGGCAGACTTGGACATCATCCTCATTACCCGCAGAAACCCGATGGACTACCAGGCCCAACTATATTGGATGGAGATGCAGTGTGACATTAGAGACATGATACGAGAGGCGCAAAAGATCGACGCAGAAGTGGCTCCAATCATCCATACCCTGCAGCACAACGCTCAGGAGGATTACAATTTATATGATGGCATTCTATAGTACAAACACCATATATTCATCCCCTTCGCCGAAGGAATCCAAGAAGAGATACTCCGCGAAGCACACCAATCGAGATATTCAATACACCCATAAGTAGTAAAAATGTATGCAGATTTACGAAGGACGCTGTACTGGCCAGGTATGAAAAAGGACGTCACCAATTATGTGTCGCACTGCCAGAACTGTCAGATGGTCTAGGCAGAATGCCGCAGTCCAGGAGGCCTACTACAACCCTTACCCATACCCGAATGGAAATTTGAAGATATCTCCATGGACTTTGTCCATGGCTTGCCCCGATCCCGTGCAGGAAACGACTCAATATGGGCCGTGGTGGATCGCCTCACAAAGGTTGCTCGTTTCTTCCCAAACCGACAAGGTGACGGTGTCTAGATCTTAGCCCGACTCTTTATAGAGCAAGTGGTCCAATTTCATGGGGTACCCAAGTCGATCGTGTCTGACCGCGATGGACGCTTCACTTCAAAGGAATGGAGAAGAGTCCAAGCATATATGGGGACCAGATTGACATTCAGTACCGCTTTCCACCCTCAAACAGACGGGCAAGCAGAAAGGACGAATCGGACAATGGAAGACCTCCTCCGATTATGTATAATGAAATACAACGAACCTTGGGAGCAGGTGTTGCCCTTAGTAGAGTTTTCATACAACAACAGCTTTCAGGCAAGCATCAAGATGGCACCATACGAGGCCCTCTGCGGAAGACGCTGCCGGACACCATTATCATGGGCACAGGATGAGGACCCAGAAGCTTTAGGGTTCACTTACATAGATGACACCACGACGACAATAAGGTTAATCCGAGACCGAATGCTAGAAGTGCAGAGTCGCCAAGAAAATACTACGACGCACGTCATCGACCGGTGGAATTCAACGTGGGAGATGTGGTATTCCTGAAAATTAATCCGATGCATGGGATCTCCCAGATAAAGAAGCAGAAAAAGTTGGATCCTCGCTACCTAGGCCTGTATCAAGTCATAGGGAGAATTGGTCTTATTGCATATAGACTAGCCCTGCCAGCTGAATTGGGAAATCTTCACGACGTATTTCACGTCTCCTCACTAAGACGTGTCCATCGTCAACCAGAGCAACATCTTTCTACGCCACCAGCATCAGTGCAATCTGACCGATCCGTCTAGTTCAAACCAGTGAAAATAGTAGATTCCAAGATCAAGGAACTGCGAAACAAGACCATTACGATGGTCAAAATCTTATGGTAAAACTGTGGACGCGAGGAGTTTACCTGGGAACCATAAATACTGGTTCGGGAAAGATACCCAACACTCTTTCCCCAGGTATGTCACATGAACCCCCTACCCAAGGCAATTTTTCGGGATGAAAATCCCTTTATTTTTATTGGGTTGTAACATCCCAACTTTTATTGGGTCCCTAGACCCTAGTGGACCCAATAAATGTAAACCCGAAAGGTAGAAAGTAACCTGAATATGGGATATTGTGCTAGGAAACTCCGATTTGGCTCCTGTCAGTTCCGTTAGACTCGTATGACCAATACGAGCACAACGAAATTCGTTGCACCCCGATCCGAGGTCATTTAGGGAAAACGACCGTTTTGAGTATTGTAGCGTGCCACAACCACACTATTATGGAATAGTGGCAAGACATAATCCGATTTGACTCCTGTCGGTTCCATTAGGCTCGTATGACCAATACGAGCGCAGCAGAATTCATTCCGTCCTGATCAAAAGTCGTTTAGGGAAAACGACTGTTTTGAGTATCGTAGGGCGCCACAACCACACTATTGTGGAATAGTGGCCATACATACTCCGATTTGACTCATGTCAGTTTCGTTAGGGTTTAGGGAAAACGACCGTGTTGAGTATCGTAGCGCGTCGCAACCACATTATTGTAAATTAGTGACCAGACGAACTCCGAATCGACTCCCAGCAGTTCCGTTAGACTCGTATGATCCATACGAGTGCCACGGACTCGTTGCACTTCAATCCAAGGTCATATGGGAAATATGCCTATTTTAGGTTTTGTAGACCGCCCCGACATAGCGTACGAAATACGGAGCACATGAACTCGGAATCTACTCCAATAAGTCTTGGTGGACCCCCTTGGACCTTGACTACATGGGGGACCCCACCATAGGGTTGACTTTGGTCAACCCCCCCCCCCCCAAACCCTAAGTTTGCAAGCAACCCTAAAAGGGAAAAGCGCATGCACCTCCTCACTAAAGGGGAGGGCTGCCCATGAGTAGGCAGCCCACCCTAGGGTAGTGGAGGGAGGGGGGGGGGGGGGGGGGAGAAAATATTTCCCCCCACCCATCCCTCCCTTTAGTCCCACGTCGGGAATAAAGGGTGGGAGGCCTCCCTCCTCCCCTATAAAGGGGACCCGACCCCCCTTGCTGAGCACATACCCTCATGCCTCCTCCCCCTCCCTGTCGAGCAGCACCATGCCGGAGGAGCTCTCCCGGAAGCCACCATGCCGCCCCTCCATGGCCGGACGCCTCCTCACTCCTGAGCCCCACTTCTCCAGGTGGACCACCTCTCCCTTCCCCTTCCCACTCCCCCGAGGCAAGCCAGCAGCCCTCTCCATCGTCGGAGCGCCGCCAGCACCACCCGAGCCTTGCCCAGGCTCGGGTGGAGCTTGGCTGTGAAAGCCGCACCACAAGCGCTAGTGGTGGCGCTGGGGGAGCAGGTCCCCACCCAGGGACCTCGACTCTGATGAGGGAAGGCAGCAGGGCCGCCGGAGAACGGGTCTCCGGCGGCACCCGCGAGCTCACCCCTTTTTCCCTGTGTTGTTGTAGGGTTTCGGCGGCCACCCCTGGCGGCGGCCGGCGGCGCCTGGCCGCCGGACCACCCCCGGAGGTAAGCCCTACCCCCAGAGAACCAACCAGGGGCGGGGAAAGGCCCTCCCGGAGGAGGGGTGGCACGACCATGGCCTGCATGGCCCATGCAGGCCGCGGCACCGCCTCCTCCCGCCTCTTTTCTCTCATTCCAACGGTGGGTGGAGGCGCTAGGCCACCGGACCACTGCCGGAGTAGTTGCCGGCCCTCGGCGAGTTGGCCGAGGGTGGCACCAGTGGCAGGCGGCTGCCTCCTGGCGGTGGCAGAGGCCGCCACCCTCTGCCTCGTCGGGAGGGGCAGCAGCCGCCGTCCGATCCTTTGATGAGATCAGACGGCGGCAGGAATCTTAATTCCCTCCCCTCCCCCCACATTTCTGTCCCCCCCCCCCCCCCCCCCCCCCCCCGCAGCGGATCAGCCCAGATCCGTTGTGGGGGCAAAGGGAGGCGCACGGTTTAGCACCCCCTCCTACCTCCCAGACCCCTATCCGCACCTCACTTGCACCCCTTTCCTTTCTGATTTTTCTGAGGTTAAACTAAGCATCAGTGACAAAAACTCCCGACATGAAAAATGTTGCCCACCTAGAGGGTCACCTCCAGTAATTTTGTGAGATTTTTAAGTTGTGTTTTAATATTTTTAAATGCCTATACAAGGTTTCATTAAAGGAATTAAAAGCTCAAATGACTTTGGAAAATTCCCAAAAAATTAAAGGCTCAAATTTAGGCTATTTTGCAACTACTATCAAAGTTATGAGTTTTTATCAATTCTTTTGATAATTTTAAAAACCTAAACGAGATTTCTGCGAGCAAAATAACGCCCTAAAATGAACGAGAATAATTAGGAAAAACTATGTCTGCCCTCGATGCATCATTTTAACTATATAGTAAAAATTGTGCGAGTCGATCAAAGTTAAATGGAAAGCTTACCAATTATGACAAGAAATCGACTAAGTTAAAAGCATCGAGACACGCAATCGGGTCACGATCGCGAGGCGACTTTTGTAAGCAGTAACGACAAAATAATTAAAGTGTGAGCCCAAGACACACAGAAATAAGAAGTCCCATAAAATATAAGTCGACCCTGATCTATAACTAAAATAAACTGGCTCCAATGAACGAAGAAGAGGCCCCTATGAACGGGGAAAGAACAGAATTTTCTCCTATGAACAGAGAAGAGGCCCCTATGAACGGGGAAAGAACAGAATTTCCTCCTAAGAACAGAGACGACACTGAAGCCTCCTGATATGGAGTGATTGGACTACTAACCCGCTTATTCATTTATGTTCTCCAGTCTCGTACTGGTCCTGCATTTACTTTCTGCAATTATTCTTTTTAATACTCCAGTCTCGCACTGGTCACTTAGTTATGCTTTCTGTTCATTCATTTCCAGTACTCCAGTCTCGCACTGGTCATTTCTTTATTTGCTTTCTGTTTATTCTTTTCAATACTCCAGTCTCGCACTGATCACTTAGTTATGCTTTCTATTCGTTCATTTCCAGTACTACAGTCTTGCACTTGTCATTTCTTTATTTGCTTTCTGTTCAATCTTTTCAATACTCCAGTCTTGCACTGGTCAGTTGATTATTGTTTCATGTTCATTCCTTTCGATACTCCAGTCTTGTACTGGTGTCGTTAATTCGGCCTCTGCCTTCGACCTTCCTACTGTTAAGTTTTTATTACTCAGCTCCGCAGTTTATGTTGCACTATATTATAGTAACCCAGGTCCTGCGCTAAATAACAGTTATTTCTATGCTACTATAAGATCTTAGTTGGGGATAACCAAGAGTCGAGTTCTTCCTCTAGGGTTAATCCCCAAATAAGATGCCCCACTTCCGATACGTCTCCCGGCCAAAAGTCGTTTAGCCGGTTGAGTTAAG
The DNA here is from genome assembly GCA_033032865.1 of Dactylorhiza incarnata. Classification (NCBI taxonomy): domain Eukaryota; kingdom Viridiplantae; phylum Streptophyta; class Magnoliopsida; order Asparagales; family Orchidaceae; genus Dactylorhiza; species Dactylorhiza incarnata. The sequence continues at coordinate 5,485,059 of JAWHQI010000120.1, read as the reverse complement.
GAAGCCGCGGTGGACCTGGAGTAGTCGTTCTTTCTGTAAATTGTTTGCAAATTGCTTGCTATGTAAGTGGCGGGCCAGTCACGCCCGCAGACCGTTCGTATCGGTGTGGGAGAGATGATGACTCATGGCGACAGGGAGATGTGCACCGCGGGTTATCACCACTTCGAACCGCTGTTTTTGCCTCCACTGGTCGGCCTAAATCTCAGAATCGTCGGATGTCGCTCACATCCAATTAGTACACCAAGCTGTACGGGAGGGTCTGGTGATATGGTACGACTACGCTCAGAAGTGGTAGGACTGGCCACTGTCACCGACGACCACATCCGTGAGGCCCGCGGGGTTCGCTACCCTGCTAGAAGAGAAGCGGTCTAAAGTGTAACACCCCAGTTTTGCTGATCTGAGAGCTAACGTCGGGCGTTAGGTCTTCTTCGCTGGGAACCGCTGGGACGACAAGTTTTTCTTGACGCACGATCGATCTGACCATGCGTGCTCTTCGGCTGGCAAAATGGTGTTCCGACTTTGATCATGCGTTTTTACGCACGGTCGTGCGTTCGATGATGCGCGAGTAAAATGCACGGGCTGTTGACGCCAGGAAAATTCTGACCTCAAGATTCGGACCGATGCAGCCGGAGGCTACTCGCCCAACAGTCCAACGAGATGACTTGGCTGGCAACTATGAAGAAGCTAGAAGAGCAACCAACAGGACCCCGGGTGTTGCGGCAGGGAGGTCCCATCACGTACCCGGAAGCTCAAGAGAGTCTTCCCCTCCGAAACAAAGGTGGTCGAGCTTGGTACAGGAAGGCACCGACTTGGCTAAAAGAAAGGGTGACGGGCTCGAGAATTCGGAAATCGGGGTCCAAAAGCTCAAGTCCAGGTGCCAATCCAAGTACCCCTGGGGTCCTATTTATAGGAAAACCAAAGGGTAGGGGGCTTTTTATAGCCCAGCCCCCAATCCGGCGACTATGGGATACTCGGCGAGTACTATGCCATAGTCGCCCATCTGGCGAGTATTGGGTGCTGCTCGCACACGCCGGGCCAATACTCGCCTAGGTCTTCTGCTGCTTTCCTGCGCGGGACGAGCTCCTCTGGTCAATACTCGCCTACCAGGCGAGTATCACCTGCATACTCGCCAGGGTCTTTTCTGCTTCTGCCTTGGACTGCTGGTCTCTGTGTTGACCCTTTGGCCTTTGACTTCTGTCTACGTGGCCATGGGTGGGTCCACCCTCGGAGAATGAGGGTTGTACACAATCCCCGCTCTTTGCGAGTAACGTAGTTGCTCGGAAAGAATCATCCAACCTTCATTCGACGAGATTCCCCACTGGCGACTATTGGCTTATACTCGCCGTCTCGCTGGCCGACGCTCGAACTCTATAAATAGAGGGGAAGGGGTCTCTGGTGGCACGACTTTTCTGAACTCGCTCAAGATGGCGCGCGACTATGCTGCAGAGGCTAAGGCGGCCATGGCTGGTCTTGTGGGTCTGTTCGACAGTTCCTCGCTCCCTCCACGCTTAGGTCCCGAGGTTGAGGACTTCCTCGCTACCAAGAAGAGGAAGAGGCTGGCGAAGAAGAAGAAGAAGGGGAAGAAGAAAGTCGCCGAAGAGGACGTCGCCGCCCCTTTGGGCGACCAACACCAGCGGATGCTGGACGAGATGGGGTTGTCTAACGAGGGCGACTCGCCGACCGCGGATCCTCCTGCTCCAAATGTCTCCGAAGGGGTGAGCATGCCTGGGACCTCGACCCAGAATCAACTGGAGAATCTCGCTCCTGCACGAGGTGGGAGATACCTACTCGCCACCTCCTTGATTAGTCTCAATTTGGTTTGTAGTGCTAAAATGCCTCTTCCATGCTCGCAGATTCGTCTACCATTGGTGCTCAGGAGGAGCCTCTGGCCGTACCTCCTCTGAGATCGTCGCCCATGATCTCGCCTAGGGGTGGTGGGCGCTCGACGCGAGTTCTCCATAACTCATTGATGGATAAGAGGTCGATGAGCGAGCAACGGGCTCCTCTGGCGGGCAGCGTGCTTCCGCCACCACCGCCTCTTCAATCCCTGGAGTTGGCGAGTAGCTCGCAGCTGCCCGCGGGTGGGCTTCCGTCACCTCCTCCCTTTCCTCCTTCTGCCAATATTCAGGGCGAGCAGCGCCCTTCGACTTCTACTGCTCCCTCAACCCATCAGGGCGAATCCTCGCGCCGTGGTGGGACTGAGGGCCCTTCGGGATTCTTTCCCCCGAGGGGGGAGGGCGACCATCTGAAAATCGCGGTCGAGGGAACGCGCCTCCTAGCCGGGGTCAGGCCGCTGGGTCCCATCCTGCTCGGCGAGGCGATCATCATCACAACGCGTCTCCTCAGCGAGGAAGGGGCTCTCCTCGCCGCATTCTCGCAGTCCTCGGCCAGGTACTTGGTCGCTGTCTTTGATAGTCACCACTGTCTTCACTCTGTTCCTTTCATTTTGTCAAAGCTCTGATACTCTTACCTTTTTTGCAGCTCGCGCTTGTACTCCTATAGGAGCCTTGATCGACGCCGTCGGGCTTCCTTCTCGCGAGTACCAGGAGAGGGCTACTCGCGCGATCTTGGATTTGGAGGCGAAGTTAGAGCGCCTGGCAGTCAGTGAGCCTCATCGCCGCCTGACTGATATGGAGTCGCGGGTTGAGCGCCTGGCGAGTAGTGACGCTCATCGTCGCTTGACCGAGTTGGAGGTGCGAGTATCACGGCTGGAAGAGTTTGATACTCGCCTGGCTGGTGCAGAATCTCGCCTTCAGACTGTCAGCGACTTGGAGCGTCGAGTCGCAAGGATCGAACATCGTCAACAACTGCATCATGACGAGTTGGTGGGGATGCGAGCGAGCATGGGCTCGGTTGGACGGCTGGCGAGGATCGAAGACCAGTTGCGGCAGGGCGAGGACGCGATGTCCCTGGCCTTCGAGCACTTCAAGCATGCTCGCAGCATGGGCTGGGTTGGGCGACATCCTCAACCTCCAGATCCTCAAGCGAACCTCCAAGGACCTCTTTAGCCGCTGTATTTTCTTTCCTTTCTTCTTTCTATGCTAAGTCGCCCTTGGCGGGTGTTCCTGTAGCTCTGAATTTTTATTTACTGATGTAATATTATTTTGGCGAGTATTGGAAACTCGCCCTTTATTACTTGCTTTGCTTTCTTTCTCTGTGACGGTTTTCTTTTTTTGTCAGATTTTTTCTATCTTCTTTAATTTTGGCGAGTAGCGTTTGAATGTCGCTTATACCTGGCGAGCTTCTTTTCTGCTTCTTCTTGTAGGTCCTCGTGCTTTCGAAGTCGGCACTTTTCTGATGCGCGCTGCTGAGTTGGCGACCTTATCTTTATACTCGCCACCCCCTTATTCTTAATCGCGCCGTCGTGCTCGATAAGCCAAGCTACCCGACTACTATAAATAGGGGGGGCTGGGTGAGTATTTATTACGCTTTCGACGATCTTCTAGCTCACACGCGAGTATCCTCCATCCTCTTCTCTTCTTCTCGCATTCTCCGATACTCGCCTTTGTTTCCTTCTTTTCTCTAAGATGACTGACGAGGCGACCATCCGGCGTGCCAATCACGCTAAGAACTTTGCGGCGACCACCTTCAAGAAGTCCATCACAACCGAGAAGGACTTGGAGATATTCTCGGCGAAGTACATCCCGCCAGGGTTTGTCGCTCGACTTCCTCGCTAGGGCGAGCGACTAAACACTGTCTTCACCACCGAGAGGGTGTTCCCTACTTGCCATTTTGAGGTGGGCTTGCGACTACCACTGTGGACGTAGTTCAGCCAAATACTCCGCTACTTTGGGATAGTCCCTGCCCAGATCAATCCCAATGGAGTGGCGATGATCGTGGGGTTCCTCTGTTATTTGCGCGATCAGGGGATCGCCTTCGACCTTTCTGTCTTCAGGCGGGTATTCCACTTCATGGCGACAGGCGAGGGCGTTGTCTTCCTGTGCAGCTATGTCTGCACGCTGGTCGGCACGGCGAAGAAGAATCATCGTTGGGGAGAGCAACTAGTCGTCATCAATGACGACTTCCAAGCCATTCCCGACAGGTCCTTCCAGCCACCGGAGAGCGTCTTCGGGGCTTCTCTCCTGAGTGAGGGTGGCGAGAAACTGCTCGAGTCCTTCAAGAATCGCCGCCTTGACATGGTGTTCTGGAGGAGGCGAGTAGACGAACTCGCTGAGGTGTTCCCGGGCGAAGGTAACCTACTGCGCGAGTATTCATTATACTCATTCTTTATCTTCAATCTGGCGACTAACTGGAGATGTCTTTCTTTTTGTTGCAGCAGTCCATGTTCTTCCACGCGAGTTTCTCCCCGTGGCGTTGAAGGCGGCGGCTTCCACACAAGGAGGTGCGGGGACCTCCGCTCGCGGGGATGGGGTCTACTCGCCCATCGACTTGTCGCCAGGAGGGGATGATCCCTTGATCGTCGGCGAAGGTTCTGGGCCTTCGAAGAAGCGGAAGAAGAAGGAGGTCGCTCATAGGGACCTCGACAAGAAGGCAGACGCTTCTGAGGCTGGCGAGCCTTACGCCCACCCGAACTTCAACCTCGGCAGGCGTGGCGAGGATGCCTATGGTCGCCCCTTGGTGACCTAGTCGGAGAGCGACCACTTGGTGTCTCTAAGCTCCAACCTCCCTCCATGGTCGGAGGACTGGGAGGACAAGGGCGAGGGCTTCGACGTGCTCCACGCCATCTTTGGTCGCGAGGATGCTGAGAGACTGCAGGAGGAGTCTTCTGAGTATCTGGCTCACCAGACCTCGCGATCTCTGCTGCAATCTGCCGAGTTGGCCCATTCGACAGCAAGGCGATTGCTTGAATATGAGGGGGTGATCAAAACCCAGTGCAAGAAGATGATCGCCATGGGGCTCAAAGAGAAGGAGCATGAGGTACTCGCCTCGCTTCTTTACTCGCTTCTGGGATACTCGTCACTTTGCCGAATAGTTTGCTTACTTTCCGCGTCTTCTCGTTTTTGCAGGCCGCCGAGGTGGAGATGGCGAAGAAGACATCCCAGCTGGAGAAGGAGCTGGACGACACCAAGCTGTCCTTGGAGGCCGCCCAAGTTCGTATCGCCGAGCTGGAAACTCGGCCTGCCGAGCAACAGCCAGCGGCGGCGGGCCCCTCCAGGGTCGGCAAGCAGATCAGGATGTATATCGACGATATGCCTCGCATTCGTCGGGAGATTGCGCAAGCCACGGGTACTGTCATCCTAAGCCAACTGAAGGCGGACGACCTTCTGAAGCCGGCGGCGATGGAGCTGACAGTGGTGGACCTCATCCCGGCGCTGCTCGCCGAGGAGTCCACCTCCCCCTTGCGAGTATCTCCCCGGCTGTCCAGTGACTCCGAGGATGATGATTCTGAGGACGAGGATGATGATGATGGTGGCAATGACCCAGATGTAGATATTGATGGCGAGGATGACGCCTAATCGCCTGGGCACCCTTTTTGCTCGCCCGACGACCTTTTGTAAACATTTTTGGCCATTTTTTGTAACTTATACCAACATATAAATGAAAATGACAAGGTTTTTTGCTCACCTGTTTCTTCTGTAGTTGCTTCCTTTCTTGAATGTCGCTTAGGCTCCTAGGCTCGAGGCGAGATTGAGTGCTCGCTAGGCTCTTAGGATTGAGGCGAGATTGAATACACTCTAGGCATACTCGCACCTGCATACTCGTACCTGCATGCTCGTACGTGTATACTTGCCTATCTGGGGAGTATTACCTGCATACTCGCCTTCTCAAAGGTACCTTTTGATAGAGTCGAGCTGTGAGGGGGACTTGGAGGGTCCCGAGGGACACATGCTCTCAAGGCCTTGCCTTGCACCTGATGAAGAGTTTATTAGGATCACTTTAATAATAATGGGATTTTTTTAAGGGAAAAGAGATAGGGAATGGCAGTCGGGGAGGTCTGGAGGGACACATCATCCCGAGGCCTCCATCCTACTTGGATGTCGGATGTCGACGAAGAATGACGTCGAGTAGGGAATGACGGTCGGGGAGGTCCAAGGGGACACACCGTCCCGAGGTCTCCATCCTACTTGGATGCCAGAATGTCTCCATTCTTTGGTCGGTCAAATCGGTCTTGCCCTTTCCCAAGTTGGAATGTCGGCTTCCAGACTTCCCCCTGGTAATCTCTCTAGTCGGATGAGAAGTGCGGTCGGTGGAAACCGCGGCCAACGTGCAAGGGGGGAGCTGATCTAGGCCGTCATTGCAGAGGTTTGGACTTAAGGGAACGCACACCCGAGGCACTGTCCCATCATCCGTTCTGAGCTTTTACGAGGGTTAAGTCGGAGGCTCGTTTTCCAACTTGCGGTGTCGAATGTTGATGCAGGACAACGTCAAGCAGGGAGTGGCAGTCGGGGAGGTCCAAGGGGACACACCATCCCGAGGCCTCCATCCTACTTGGATGCTAGATGTGGATCAAACCTGCTTCCTGTTGCTCAATAAATTAGCAGGGAGTTAAGCACACTTAAGCACACCAACTCACATGATCTGACACAATAATTTAGGAAACGGATTGCTTGCTGCGAGCTTTCAGCTCTCGAGGGTATACGACACCTTTATTCAAGGGTCCCCTGAGCTAGTTAAATCGATCATCTCTTCGCCGGATCGGGAGGTCGGCGTCCAGACTTTCTCCTGGTAATCTCTCCAGTCGGACGAGAAGTGCGGTCGGTGGGAACCGCGACCAACATGCAAGGGGGAGCTGATCTCGGCCGTCATTGCAGAGGCTTGGACTTAAGGGAACGCACACCCGAGGCACTGTCCCATCATCCGTTCTGAGTTCTTACGAGGGTTAAGTCTGAGGCACATTTCCCAACCTAGCGTGGAGATGGACTTTACTGGCCTCCTTTCTGTAAAGACTTCTATGGAATAGAAAGGATTGCCTCATCCCATGTTTCAGGGAGATGTAAATTTTTATTTATGCATAAATGAATTTACAAAAGGGGGGGGGGCATGTACATTCTCTTTAGGGATAAAACCTTTTCAGGTCATCGCCGCTCCAGGTGTTCCCCAACAGCTCGCCTTCCTGGTTCTGCAAGCGGTACCCTCCTGTCAGGAGTGCTTCCTGGATGATGAAGGGTCCTTCCCAGTTTGGGTTAAGCTTCCATACGGCTGCTGATCTTCCTGCCGCGTCCACCTTCTTTAGGACCAGGTCACCTGCTTGGAAGTGCTTGAGGCGGACATTTTTGTCAAAATGTCTTGCCATTCGGCGCTTGATCTCTTCTTGCCGAGCTGAGGCCAGGTCCCGCAGCTCTTCTATGTAGTCGAGGGATAGCTTCTGCGCTTCTTCATTTTCTAATCGCCATTCTTCGTTTCCGTCTTCCGCGGCTACCACCCTTGGGCTTCTGACTTCAAACTCTACTGGAATGAGAGCTTCCGACCCGTGAGAGAGCTTGAACGGTGTCTCCCCGATGGCTGAGCTAGGAGTGGTCCTCAAAGCCCACAGGACCGAGCGGAGCTGATCCGCCCAACTACCTCTCAGGTTCTCCACTTTCTTCTTTAGCAGATTGATGATCAGCTTGTTGGCGGCCTCCACTTGACCATTGCTCCTGGGATGGTGTACGAAGGCGAAACGAAGATCAGTTCCCAGCTGCCTGCAAAAGTCATCCAATTCTAAGCTGGCAAACTGGGGACCGTTGTCGGTGACGATGACGAGAAGGATTCCAAATCTGCAGATGATCTCTCCCCAGATGAAGTTCTTCATAACTTGAGAGGTGGTCTTGGCCAAAGCTTTGGCATCGATCCACTTGGAGAAGTAGTCGATCATGACGAGAACAAACTTTCTCTGGCCACTTGCTTGAGGGAAAGGGTCGATCAAGTCCATCCCCCAGATGGCAAACGGCCATGGGGCGGTGATTGATCAGAGCTGCTGGGCTGGCTGCAACTGAAGGGGGGCGAAGAGCTGACACTTCTGACACTTCTTCGAGAAGGTCTCAGCATCCTTCCGGATAGTAGGCCAGAAGTAACCTTGCCTTAGGATCCTTTGCTCTAAAGTGCGAGTCCCAAAATGGCTTCCACACTCTCCCGAGTGGATCTCTTCCAACACTCGGGGTACTTCGTCTTCAGAGAGACATCTGGCCAGGGGGCCTGAGATAGTTTTGCGGTACAGCTCTCCGCTTTGCAGTAAATAGTACGCCACCTTGTACCGAAATCTTCTTTGATCCCCTTCGCCCGCTGGGAGCTTGCCGCTGACCAGGAAGGCCACAAAGGGATCCATCCATGAAGGGCGCTGCTCAATCTCCATCATCTCTCCTTCTTCAATGGATGGGCGGAATAGTTCGGTAATAGTTCCTCCAGCCCTCGGCCCATACTTGGCTAAGCGATCTGCTGCCGAGTTCTCCTCTCTTGGCACATGCTCGACGAAGAAGGACTGGAAGCCTCCAATCAACCCTTTCACCTTTACTAAGTACTTCTGCAGGATGGTGTCACGCACCTCGAACTCTCCTCGAATCTGCGACGCGACTATCATCAAATCTGTGAAAGCCCGGACATCACGGATCCCTAACTCCTTGGCAAGGCGCAAGCCTGCCACTATGGCCTCATACTCTGCTTGGTTGTTTGTGACGGGGAAGAGGATCTCGACGGCTTGCTCGATCCTTGTTCCCTGTGGGCTGACGAGCACGATGCCCACTCCCACTGAACTTCTACCCGAAGCTCCGTCCACAAACATCTTCCATGGAATTGGATTGAGAGCTTCTTCCCCTGGCTCTGTTTCCACCGAGAAGTCAGCCAAGAAGTCTGCTACCGCCTGGGCCTTGATCGCCACCCGGGTGAGAAGGAAATGTCGAACTCGCTGAGTTCTACCGACCATTTCACTAATCTCCCTGAATGCTCCACTCCCTTTAGGACATTTCGGAGAGGATGATCAGTCACAACCCGGATGGAGTGAGCTTGAAAGTAAGGCCGGAGCTTCCGTGCCGACACCACCAGGGCGAAAGCAAGCTTCTCCAGGATCGGATATTTCAATTCCGCCTTCTTCAACACCTGACTGACATAGTAGATGGGCAGCTGCTTCTTTCCTTCTTCTCGGACCAACACGGAACTTACTGCCTCTGCTCCTACTCCCAGGTAGATGAGCAGGTCTTCGCCTTCCGTCGGGCTCTGAAGGAGAGGTGTCTGAGTTAACTGCTCCTTCAGTCTTTCGAACGCCTTCTCACATCCTTCGAACCACTCGAAACTTTCAGTTTTGCGGAGTGTCTTGAAGAATGGAGAGCACTTCTCCCCGGCCTTTGATAGGAAGCGACTAAGACCCGCCAGCCTTCCTGTCAACCTTTGAACTTCCTTCATTGTCTTTGGGGACGACATTTATAGGATCGCCCTAACCTTGTCGGGGTTAGGCTCTACTCCCTCCGGGGTAAGGAAATGCCCCAGGAACTTTCCTCTTCCAGCTTCGAAGACGCACTTTGCCGGATTGAGTCTCATCTTGAATTTCCTTAGCGCCGCGAAGGTCTCCACCAGATCAGCTACGTGTTCCTGGACGCTCTTGCTTTTGATCAAGAGGTCGTCCACGTACACTTCCAGGTTCCTCCCCTTCTGCTCCTTGAAGATGTGGTCCATCATCCGCTAGTAGGTAGCTCCCACATTCTTCAACCCGAAGGGCATCATCTTGTAGCTGTAGCAGCCATCATCGGTGATGAAGGAGACAGGGGATAACCTTGACTTGAACCTTCTGCTCCAAAGAGACTAGAACCCAACCGCCTGACTAACTAGAATCTCACCTGACCGCTTGACTAGAACCTGACCGCTTTGTTTGACTTGAAACTTGACTTGAATCTAATATCAGAATTAATTTACTATATCTCATATCGCAACTCCAATATGTTAATGAAAATACACCAAATTTGTATTGAACGGAATCTTTAATTTTCTAATAGCCAATCGACGTCAAAAATTAATTGTATACATTTAATGTGTGAGTACATCGTGATAATTCTTGTGAACCAATCCTCTTAGTCTAGTTTAACACTATAGTGGGGATCGATATTTAAATTGAAGCATGACCTAGACTAAACTAACAAACCTAATATGTTATATTTGTATGTTACTTTTTTAATTAAGTTGTGTATCTATATTTGGGACCCGGGCTCTCTCTTTTGACCCGGTCGAAACCGCACCTGTGACGACCCAGGATTTACCATGACTTCGCGTAGGACTATTCCTGGCTTCCTGGGCTTGACCTGGCACCATCACCGGGCTGCAGCCCAAGCATCCAACCCCTCTCTGGCCTACTTCCGGGCACAGCGGATTGTTGGGGGTCTCTTCAACCCGAAGGGCATCATCTTGTAGCTGTAGCAGGCATCATCGGTGATGAAAACGCATCAAGGAAACTCATCACAGAAAAACCGACGGCTGAATCAACCAACGCGTCGATTCGAGGCAGGGGATAACAATCCTTAGGGCAGCTTTTATTCATCAAAGAGAAATCAACACACATCCTCCAGCTACCCCCCCCCCCCCCCCCCCCCCCCCCCCCCGCTTTCTTCACCATTACAACATTAGAGACCCAGCCTGGGTACTAGATCTCCGATACAAAGCCTGCATCGAGCAGTTTTTTCACCTCCTCCCGGATCGGTTTGGCTAAGATGGTGGCGTTCCTCCTTTTCTTCTGGCGGACGGGCTGGACCGCGGGATCCAAGTTGAGGCGATGGCATGCAACCTCAGGATCGATTCCTGGCATCTCGGCGGCACTCCAAGCAAAGATGTCGACGTTCCTTTGCAGACACGCCGCCATCTCGATCTTTTCCTCCGTCTTCAGCGACCCGCCGATCTTCAGCAACCCATGTACTCCCCCTGCGGAGAGTACCTCGATTTCTTCAACTTCTTCGGCCACCTCCAGCCTGACCGGGCTCTCCAACACCCTTCTGAACTCTTCCGCGTCAGCCATCCAGCTGATGGTACTGACGGCGCTGAGATAGCACTCCCGAGCGGCTCTTGGAACGCTCCTGATCCTCACCTGGAAATCTCCCTTACAGTACTTCAAGCACTGATGGTAGGAGGATGGGACGGATTTGAAGGCGTTGAGAAGTGGCCTCCCGAAGATAGCCCTGTAACAACTCGGGGCATCGACGATGACAAATCGACAGCTGATGGAGGTGCCACCGAGCATCACAAGGAGATCTGCTCCTCCTACCACTTCCTTCTTCTCTCCGGAGAAGCCGAAGAGTGGACCATCAGCTGCCCGAACCCTTGCTGCTCCGACTCTCAGTCCGTCAAATGTCCCCTTGAAAATGACATTTACGGAGCTACCGTTATTGATCAGGATTCGATCAACGGTGAAGTCCTCCACCGCGGCTTGAATCACGAGGGCATCATGGAAGGGATTCTCATTCCCTAACATGTCCTCCTCAGAAAAGGTGATCTCCTCCATCGGGGGTGGTGCTTGCGTGGTTGAGGCGACACTCCTGCGATAGATCTGATGGAGGCTCCCCTTGCGGGAAGCTTCTAGTCCTGCTCTCCCATGGATCACTCCGACTCTGCCTCCCTGAACCAGGTCTCCCCGCCCTCCTTGGTCGACCCGGTCTTCATTCCTCCTTCGAGCGATGGCTTGCACTGCCGGCGGCTCGACAGGGGCTTCGGTTATTCGCTGCTCCCATCCACCTTCTCCTGCTGCTAGCCTCCTCCTGGCTTCCCAAAAGTCTGGGCAAGCCATCATCGCATGCCCTTCTGCCTGGTGGAAGTCACAGTAGAGGGGAACCTCTTCTGCCTGCTGCCTTCTCTGCCGCTGCTTCTTCTTTCCTTGACGGTGACCATGCCCGGCTACCGCCATCGCTTCGTCTCTCCTCCTCTCCTAACGCCTCTCTGGCTGACGAAAGGGTCTTCTCTCCGGGGATCTTCCCCTTTGATCCCGACGCTGGTGCCATCCAGCCGACCTCTAAGGTGGCCGGTTGATGGGGATCTGATAGCGCCTTTCCTCCTCCTGACGCTCCGGGGTCTCGATGGGCCTCCTCTCATCGCTCCTCCTGGCTTCCTCCCTCCGGGGCTCCTCCCTTTTCTTTTATTCTCCTCTCCTTTCTTTGCACCGCTCCATTCACTTCCTTTCCGCCCTCCTGGGCTCTTCTCTCTTCCTCTTCTCAGGGATCCTATCCCTCTCCTCTCCCTCATCTCCGGTCAGCCTAGCAAGCCTGGCAAGAAGTCAGGGTTGGAAGCCTCTCCTCGGACAAACTTGTTGGCCCTCTGAATGAGGTTGTCATAGGAATATAGAGGATTCCTACTGAGCTCCAACTTGAAGAGGCCTTGCCTTATACCGAATGTCAAGGCCAACAACAGGATGTTGCTATCCACCTCCTGGATCTGCAGCACTTCCTCTTGAAAGCGCTCGACGTAGGCTCCCAACGCCTCATCCGGCCTTTGTACTAAATAGAACAGGGCCGTTGCTTCTTTCTTCAGCTTCCGGGCCGTGTCGAACCGGGTCGTCACTCCACGACACAGGTCTTCAAAGCAGTAAATCGAGCCGGCGGGCAACTGGTGGAACCAGTCCCAGGCCTTTGCCCGGAAGGTGATGGAAAATAGTCTGCATTTAAAGGCATCCGACATGGTTCGGATAGAGTAGTATCCTCGAACCACTGGATGGGCCGGACAGGGTCATCCCTCCCTGAATAATAATTCAAGACGGGGTCCCTGAACCCTTCTGGCACGGGCGCGACAAGGATCTCCTCGCAGAAGGGGCTCCTCCCTCCTGCCCGGCGATGATCATACTCGCCATAGGGGCGAGTATCACCACCATACTCGCCATATGGGCGAGTATCCTGATACCTCGCCTGCTCGTCCGTCTCGCGGAAGTGAATACCTTGCGAGGTCGGCTGGTAGAACTGCGACCTCCTTGGTCGCTCGGTCTCATCCTCTACATGTTCCTTTCCTGCTCGCCGAGGGGGACTCCTTCCCTCGGTCAGAACCGGGAGATGCGGCGAGGTCGCCGTGACCTCGGCGCGCGGCTGAAGCGCTGCTCGCATGGTCCCCTCCATGCGCTGCGCGAAGGCTTCGAATACTACTAACGTCACGAACTCGCTGCTCGCAGATGAGTTGCTGACTACCTCCTCATGGTCGCCAACTATGACCATCTCGCCTTCTTACTGAACTTTCCTTCTCTGACTACGGTCCACGCTCACCGCACCAAAGTGTTGACGCCAGGAAAATCCCGGCCTCAAGATTCAGACCAATGCAGCCGGAGGCTACTCGCCCAGCAGTCCGACGAGATGACTTGGCTGGCAATGACGAAGAAGCTAGAAGAGCAACAAACAGGACCCCAGGTGCTGCGGCAGGGAGGTCCCACCACGTACCCGGAAGCTCAAGGGAGTCTTCCCCTCCAAAACCAAAGTGGTCGAGCTTGGTACAGGGAAGGCACCGACTTGGCTAAAAGCAAGGGTGACGGGCTCGAGAATTCGGAAATCGGGGTCCAAAAGCTCAAGTCCAGGTACCAATCCAAGTACCCCTGGGGTCCTATTTATAGGAAAACCAAAGGGTAGTGGGGCTGTTTATAGCCCATCCCCCAAGCCGGCGACTATGGGATACTCGGCGAGTACTATGCCATAGTCGCCCATCTGGCGAGTATTGGGTGCTGCTCGCACACGCCGGGCCAATACTCACCTAGGTCTTCTGCTGCTTTCCTGCGCGGGATGAGCTCCTCTGGTCAATACTCGCCTACCAGGCGAGTATCACCTGCATACTCGCCAGGGTGTTTTCTGCTTCTGCCTTGGACTGCTGGTCTCTGTGTTGACCCTTTGACCTTTGACTTCTATCTACGTGGCCTTAGGTGGGTCCACCCTCGGAGAATGAGGGTTGTACACGGGCGTTGCTGTTTCTTCCGTTTAATAACGCACGGGCAACACACGGTCGTGCGTTCGCTGTGTGGTAGCTGACGGAACCAGATCCGTAAACAGCGAAATCCGGGCGTCCGTTTGGTTTAGATCTTGATCTAACGGCTCAGATGAGTTCGTGGGAGGGGTCTAATTAGGGCTGAGAGGGTTTTCCCTCTTCATTTCTTTTCATTTTGGGTTTTGAGGGCTTGAGAGAGAGAGGCGGTTTGGAGGAGGAAGAGAGCTAGATCCTGCCATTGTTGGAGCTTCGGAGCTCCGTTCGCCGATTCAAGACCGGCAACGCGTAGGGGACGTCGAGGCGCTTCTTCTACTCCATTCTTTTGCAAGTTTCCCATGGATAGGAGGAAATCTCAAAAGGTAACGACATTTCTCCGCCCGGTCTTTAGGATGCGTGCATGGCATCCATTTTTCCTCTTTATTTTTCTGCATTTTGGCACCGGATCCGTCGAGTGAGAGGGATCCTGGTCGCCTTGGTTCAAGAGGAATCATCAGGTTGATTAAGTCCATCCCCGACATGATTTGCACTAGAAATATGCTCCGTTAGTGGATTAGGCATTGTGGTTGAAGCCGGATTCGCGATCGTTGGTCCAATTCGATGATGTTGATTGACGAGCATTTTAGGGGTTTTGCTAGAAATCCGAATACGGCGTATTCGTCATCGTGATGCCCTTGTAGTTTCGTATGTTAACGAATGTTGGTTTTCGGGTGGGGAAATAATGTGCAGGTTATGAGGCGTGTGATGCCTAGTGATGTGCGAAGGTGCGACTTGGTCTTTGTGGTCGGCTGGCTATCCCGTGAATGCCGTAATTCACGTGTGGAGAGTGTCCCAACAAGACAAGTCCCTTCGGTGTTGACTAGCAAGAGCATGTGAGCTGTCAGACAAGCCCGATGGCATGGTGGGCCAGGCATGGTGGGTCACAGTGTGAGCTCTTGGCCTTGGGATACGATGCCCTTTGGGGGAAGTGTCGAGTACCCCGTGGTTGTGCTGTACGTAATGTTGGCGGCAAGAGCAAGTTTGCTGTCAGACAAGCCCGATGGCATGGTGGGCCAGGCGCGGTGGGTCACAACGTGAGCTCTTGGCCTTGGGCTACGATTCCCTTTGGGGAAAATGTCGAGTACCCCGTGGTTGTGCTGTTGATGTATGATGATGTGTTAGATTTATACGCTTTAGGGTGCCTTGGGTGAAACCCGGGTTGCATTCATATTGCATTTGTAGACCCCTTTTATTACTTGCTCAACATAGAAACGTGGATGATGGTTGTGACACTCATGCCTGTTGTTTATGTTGCTTTTATTTATATACATGTGCATATGAAGTGCTGACTTGCAGGGTGATGTAGTTCCCCGGGGTCTGCTAGGACGGCCGGGAGGAGGGGTGTTGTTACACCGTTTGTTGTCAGCCATATCTAACCCTCTTTTACCGCTCTTTGTGATTTGGATGCAGGCCAAGGATCGCAGGTCAGACCCAGCTCGCAGGCCAAAAAGGTCTAAAGCTTAATGAAGTGTTTACTTATCTTTCCTGCTTTTTTGTACTTGTCTTTTATTATTTCCGGCTTACATGCCGAGGTAGCTTAGGGAAGCTAGTTTTTCCCCTTATTGGGATTTCTTATTTGTGTTGAATATTTGATGACTTATATACTGGTTTTGTAAGGCCTTAAGGCTGGTTTTACTCCTATGTAGTTGTGGACAATCTCTGTCTTTCTTAGTTTTGTTTCCGCTGTGTTATCTGAGTTTTGAGTTGGGTAGTTATATCATCTTTTAATACTGAAGCTGTGGCGGTTATATGCTGTGGGGTCCCGGCCGGACCTATATTATATAGTCATTACAGGGGAGGTGTTACAATTTGGTATCAGAGCCAGGTTTAGTATTCGTGCGAGGTCTAGTGTATTCGGATCGCGTAAAGAGGTTGTCCACATAGGAGTATTGTGCAGGATCATGAGTATCCCTATGTTCGAGTCTCGCGAGTAGAATTTGATGAGTCTTCTTTTTCCTTGCTTATGCTAGGATGTTGGCGACGATGCGGGGAAATCGAGAAGGCAAGAGGAGCCTTCGGAAAGCAGTGCTACTGCTCCGGGCCTCATGAATATGGGCATGTCCCGGCTGACTTCTGTTGCATGCTAGCGAAAGCAATGGTAGCGGCTCAAACTGCGGCGATGCCACAGGTTCTGACGCCTGTGGTGCAAGTTACGACTCCTGTTACTCCGGCAGCTACACCAGATACACCAGAGGTTGGAGTGAGGCAAGCAGAGCTTTTAGCGGAATTAGAGCTTATGTGATGGGCGATCGATTTATGAAGTACTTCTTGAGTTTCCATCCTCCGACATTCAAGGAAGTTGGCTCTCCAACGAATGCCGAAGATTGGCTTTCGAGGATCCAGGAACTTTTGCAGGCAGCAGAGACCCCATCGGAGAGGCAGTCCCACTTCACAAGCTTCATGTTAGAGGGCGATGCGAAGCTGTGGTGGGTGAATCACAGCTGTCGCCATTTCCTTGGACGCATTCCATCCATGAAGGAGTTCGGGAATGCCTTCCTCAAGCGTTACATTCCGTCTTCGACGAGGTTAGCACTGCAGCGGCAGTTCTTGCATTTGGTGCAGCGTGAGAAGACAGTGGACGAGTATCTACAGGGGTTCACTCGGTTGGGTCATTATGCGGGAACGACTATGGCAGGCGATGAAGAGAGGGACAATCTCTTCTATCAAGGTCTGAGAGAGAATTTAAGGCAGCCACTGATAGCCTTAAAGAACGCAGGATTTAATGAGTTGGTCGAAGCCACTCGCACATTAGAAAGCAACATGGAGCGAACCCAGCGGCAAAAGGGTTTTGCGGCAAAGTAGGGAGAAGGAAAGCCTTCTCAGTCTCAGTCTCAGTGGAAGTCCGAGGGCAACCGATGGAAGAAGAAGCCCCGTCCTAGTAGGCCTGGGGAGGGAAGTGGCGCACCTTCGGGAGATTTTCGCTCCAAAGGTCCGTTTACTTGTTTCAAGTGTGGCAAAGTGGGTCACATAAATCGGTTTTGTGCCGAGGGCGGAGCTGAGCCAGAGCCGAGGCAGGAACAATCGGTGCGTTCTGGCCCTAGTGTTGGGGAGAAAGGGAAGGCGGCAGAGTCTGGTGCCTTGCGGTTCCCTCCGGTGCAGCCTAGAGCGTATAATCTTGGGCAGCAGGAAGTGATTCGTCAACCCAACGTGGTGACAGGTACAAAAAGTTCAAGTTTTCGTTCGTTACTGTATTGTAGTTTGCAGCCTTTTATGTTTGTTATGCACGTGGTTAGGTTTCGTGCTAGTTTCGGGCTACCCCTCTCGAGTGTTGTTCGACACGGGAGCATCACACTCTTTTCTCGTGGAAAGCTTTATCCGGAGGATTGGCACTGAGTCCGTCGAGGCAGAGGTGGAGCTGAGTGTGCGCATGCCGAATGGGTCTTTCATGACCACCGTGAGGAAAAGACGCATTGTGTTGCAATTTTGCGATTGTGATTTCAAGTTGGTAACAGTGATTTTGCCACTGGCCGAATTTGACGTTATCTTAGGGATGGACTGGCTTGCAGAGCAGCGAGCTAGTATCGACTGCCAGTTGAAGGTGGTAACCCTGAGAGGCAAGGGTAGAGCAGAGGTCAAGTTTGAAGGCCTAAGCAGAGTGGCTTGCTCCCTGATTTCCACCATGCAAGTGAGGCGTGCTGGTAAACCAATGAGGCAAGGCGTACATAGCTTTGTTGGAGACTCACTCCACAAGGTTGGCTATTGGAGATGTTCTTATGGTTCAAGAGTTTGAGGATGTATTCCCCTATGAGCTTCCGGGAGCACCTCCTCAGCGCGAAATCGATTTTTCGATAGGGTTGGTACCGGGTGCGAGGCCGGTGTCGCGTCCTCCGTTTAGGATGGCACCGAAGGAACTGGCCGAACTTAAGGTTCAGTTGCAAGAATTGTTAGAGCAAGGGTACATTAGGCCCAACTCTTCGTCGTGGAGCGCGCCAGTATTGTTCGTAAAGAAAAAGGACGGAAGTATGCGGTTGTGCATTGACTACCGTGAGCTAAATAAGTTGTCCGTCAAGAATAAATATCCGATTCCCCGAATCGATGATTTGTTCGACCAGTTAGTGGGGTCGGTGGTGTACTCCAAGTTGGACTTGAAGTCGGGGTACTACCAGTTGAAGATTCGAGAAGAGGACATTGTCAAGACAGCGTTTGGGACTCAGTATGGCCACTATGAGTTTTCGGTATGCCGTTCGAACTGACGAACACGCCATCTGTGTTCATGGATTTGATATACAGGGTTGTTTGACCGTTTTTGGATTCGTTTGTTGTGGTGTTCATAGATGATATTTTGGTATATTCGAAATCGGAAGCGGAGCATGAGTCTCACTTGAGGCTTGTATTGCAGACTCTAAGGGAGAACCAACTTTATGCTAAGTTCTCGAAGTGCGAGTTTTGGATCGAGAAGATGACATTTTTGGGTGACATGATCTGTGGAGATGGGGTAGATCCGGCGAAGATTGAAGCCATTAGAGATTTGCCTGTTTTTAGAACCGTGGCGGAAGTCCGGAGTTTCCTAATTGGACTACCCGGTTATTATAGAAGGTTCGTGGAGAACTTCTCGCGGGTGGCCTTGCCCCTCACCACTCTTACTCGCAAGGACCAAAAGTTCGTGTGGACGCCGGAGTGTGCCCGTGCGTTTGAGAATTTGAAGGAAAGGTTGATGTCTGCTCTGATCCTTAGTCTTCCTAGTGGGACGGAAGGATTTCAGATTTTCAGTGACACATCAGGTTGCGGTTTGGGTTGCGTGCCGGTGCATCACGATAATGTGATAGCTTATGGGTCAAGGCAGTTAAAGACTCATGAGAGGAATTACCCCGTCCATGATCTGGAGTTGGCGGAGGTAATCTTTGGGTTAATATTTTGGCGGCACTATGTATATGGTGCAAAGGTGGAGATCTTCACGGATCACAAAAGTCTGAGGTATCTCTTAGACCAAAAGGATCTGAATTTGTGGCAGCGTAGGTGGGTCAAGTTCCTTGGGGACTACGACGTGGAGATTTAGTATACGCCAGGCAAAGCCAACGTGGTGGCGGATGCCTTGAGTAGGAAGTACTCCGAGCAAGGTAATTGGATTGAGACGCATGATGAGCGTTTGGTGCGAGACTTGGAGTCTCTTGACATTGCTTGTGTGGTAGAGGTGAGTCTAGCGTGGCTCGGTTGAACTTGTTTGAAATGCAGTGTGATATAACAGATCGAATCCGAGAGGCGACTAGTGTAGATGAAGAGTGCCAACGGTTGGTGTTGGAAGCTCAGCAAAGCGAAGACAGTGCTTTGGAGATGGTCGGTGGGATTTTGAAGAGAGACGGAAGGGTTTGTGTTCCGCGCTTTGGCAAGCTCCGCGAGGAGTTGATGTTTGAGGCTCACTTTACGAAGTACTCCATTCATCCAGGTAGTACAAAGATGTACTCGGATATGAAGAAATCATTTTGGTGGCCTGGGATGAAGCGGGATGTAGCTGAGTATGTAAGCCGGTGTCAGACTTGTGCTTTAGTGAAGGCTGAGTGCCAAAGGCCCGGCGGGTTCTTGAAGCCTCTTCCTATCCCCGAATAGAAATTCGACGATATCTCCATGGATTTTGTGCATGGTTTGCCTCGATCGCAGCAGGGTAACGATGCGATTTGGGTGATAGTGGATCGTCTGACTAAGGTGGCTCACTTCATTCCGAATCAGAAGGGCGATGACATGGAGAAGCTCGTGGAGCTTTATGTTCGAAATATTGTGCGGTTGCACGGGATTCCTAAGAGCATTGTTAGTGATCACGATGGGCGGTTCACGTCGAAGGACTGGAGGTTAGTGCAAAAAAGTTTAGGCACCAAACTCAAGTTTAGTATCGCGTTCCATCCGCAGACCGATGGCCAGACGGAGCGAACGAACCGTACATTGGAGGATAGGTTGAGGATGTGTGCTCTTGACTTTGGTAGGAGTTGGGAAGACCACCTTTTTATGGTGGAGTTCGCTTATAATAATAGCTTCCAGGCGAGTATCAAGAAGGCGTCATACGAAGCATTGTATGGAAGGAGGTGTCGAACGCCGATGTCTTGGGCAGAGCGGGAGACACTAAGCTTTTGGGAAAGCAAGTGGTGGCAGATGCTTGCAAGACCGTGCAGACGATTCAGGAGCGCATGAAGGTTGCTCAGGATCGGCAAGCGAAGTATTTTAACGCGCGCCATTGAAATGTGGAGTTTGCAGTGTGCGACATGGTCTACTTGAAGATCAAGCCGTTCAAGGGAGTTTCGCGTGTGCTGCGACTTAAGAAGTTGAGTCCGAGATATTTGGGTCTGTTTGAGGTTACGGAGTGTATAGGTGAAGAAACCTATCGTTTGGCATTGTCCATCGAGCTGAGTGGATTACATGATGTTTTCCATGTCTCTGTGCTGAGGAAAGCTTTGGTAGAGCTAAGCGTCGTGGTCGAAGCGGCGGCGGTGCCGGTGATGGAGGATCTGAGGACGAGGGTTTGCCCGATCTGCGTGGAGGACTCGGAAGTCCGGCAGTTGCATAATGTTGCAGCGGCATTTCCTACTAGAGATCTACACGGGCTATATTCCAAATCACCACGAACTCACGATGAACTAACGCACCTACACAAGCATTCTATCGCTCACATACGTTGCCATTCGCATCACAATATCAAATAAAAAGAAGAACGGTCGACTCTAAAACAGCGGCCAAAAGAGAGTCGACATAGTTCCCAAATCAACACAAAGATTGCTACTCTTTTTGAGAACAAGACCAAGGCTATAGGCCAAGATCCGTTCAAGCAAACGAGACCCACTCGGTCCGGACACGAAGAACGCGGGAAAGCGATCTCAAGTTCAGAAAAATGTCAACGATCGATATTCAAAATCGCGGAGAACACGATGGTTCTTCCTCCACAAACTAAAGAAAGAAACTCTTGAAGGTTTAGAGATTACCCAACCCAGAAAATGTAAACACACTTGATAAATGTGGGAGAATCACTCTCTCCACGCTTTCCACCGACGTCGCACCGTATGGATCCTTCGGAGTCACACCGAGGGGCTGCCTTTCTTCTTCCTTGGAGTCGCACCAAGAGACCACGCCGGAAACACCCACAGAAGGGGGGCCGAAAATGGAGAAGAGAGAGGAGGCAAGGGGGGGCGGCGGCTTGGAGCAAGCCTTGGCCGAAATCCTCTTAGGGGGAGTTTTTTTTAGGGTTCAATCTCCTTTCATTTCTCATAAAAGGCTCCCTTAAATAGGAGATTACAAGCACCATCCAACCATCCAAGATTGAGATGAAATCTCATCAATCCGGATGGTTAAATGCACCCCATCATAAAATGTCTATTAGCACACCCAAAATAAAAACATGCCGGAATTAAAATATTACAAGTTTTAAATGGCGGAAATAAATATAAAACTAAAGCAAGATAATACGAAGGCTTTAAGCATCCTTTGCGCGACGCGGACGGAGGTTATAATGTTGACTTCCGGGGCGCCGAAAGTCCTTGTGTTGTAACATCTCCAAGTCATCCGCATGTGGGGGAAGTGGTGCGGCATCAATCCTCCCCCCCCCCCTCAACTTCACGTATCACCGATGCGTGGTCCAAGAGGAAACGGTGGAGAAGAGCGGCATCTAGTCTTTGAAGCTCGGACTCAAGCACCCAAGAGTCATCGGAAGGTGGACGATCCCGCCAACGAATGAGGAAGCGGAGAGTTTCACCGGTAGTAGTAGTAGTAACGGGCTCCATGTCCAATATCCTGTCAGGGCTAGAAAAGGTTTTGGGAAACCTTGGAAACATGTCAGCATTAGGAATAAGATGTGACTCACCATCCGACGGTATACCTGTGGAAAGCATGGAAGAGAGATCATCCGACCTACCACTCCCCAACCCATTAGAATCATTTGTGGAAGGAGAAGACGACATAGAAGACAACTCTTGTGGAGGCGGAACATACATCGTCAAATCCGAAACGTTGAAAATGGGTGAGACACCCCAATCAGAAGGCAAATCCAAAACAAAAGCATTCTCTCCTATTTTCTTCAAAATCTGGAACGGGCCGGCTCGCCTTGGTGCTAATTTCTTAACGGTGCCAGATGGCATTCGTTCGGGAACTAGGCGGACTAAAACTTGGTCGCCGACTTTAAAGTTTGACGCTCTCCTATTTTGGTTTGCATGTGCTTGATAGGCGTCATATTGAGAGGTCAAGGTCGCCCGAATATGTGCATGTAGATCATGAATGTGTTGGGCAAAAGATTGTGCGAATTGACTGGCCTTATACGAAGGTGGTAGTGGGACCAAGTCAAGGGGCACCGGAGCATTATACCCGTGAACAACCTCGTTTGGAGACATACCCGTGGATCGATTCTTGGAATTATTATAAGCCAACTGAGCGTGGGGGAGAAGTAAGTCCCACGTGCCTTTATGGTCACCCACAAGGCACCTAAGAAGATTTCCCAAGCTTCTATTGACCACCTCTGTTTGCCCATCCGTTTGTGGGTGGTAGGCGGCAGAGAATAGCAATTTAGTGCCCATTAGAATCCACAACGTCTTCCAAAAATAACTTGTAAATTTCACGTCCCTATCCGACACAATAGTGTTAGGCACCCCACGATGGCTAACGACATTTTGAAAATACAGCTTGGCAATATGAGATGCATCGTTGGTCTTGCTACAAGGGATAAAATATGCCATCTTGGAGAACCTATCTACAACAACGAATATAGAGTCGTGTCTGTGAAACGTGGGGGGAAGGCCTAGAACGAAATCCATGCTCACGTCTTCCCAAGGTTTGGATGGAATAGGTAACGGTGTATACAAGCCAACATTGGTCTTAGAACCTTTGGAGACTTGACACGTTCGGCAACTGCTCACCACTCGGCCGACCATGGCCTTAAGTTTTGGCCAATAAAACTTCTCCTCCACGAGCACAATAGTCTTGTCACGCCCGAAGTGACCACTCAAACCGCCGCTATGCAACTCCCAAATAATGTGTAGTCGTAGGGAAGATTGTGGGATGCATAGCTTCCCATGCCGAAAGAGATAACCGTCTCTAATAGTGAAGGCCGAGATAGTGGTGGGGGAGTTGTCCTGTGCGGATAGGTACAACTCCTGGAAATCCGGGCACGTGGCGTACTCATCCTTAATGCGCTCGAACCCAATAACATGCACCTTCATGGTAGAAAGTAAAAGGGTGAGGCGGCTAAGCGCATCGACGACTCGATTCTCCGAACCCTTAAGGTGTTTAATGTTAAACGTGTATTCTTGAAGGAACACAACCCACTTCGCGTGCCGTGGGCTGATCTTATGGCTACCGTTTATGAATCTCAAAGCATCATGGTCTGAAAGGAGCACAAATTCCTTGGACAGAAGATAGTGCCTCCAATGATGCAAACACCTCACAATCGCATAGAACTCTCGGTCGTAGTTAGAATAATTGAGCTTTGCGCCCGCCAACTTCTCACTAAAATAACTAATAGGGTGGCCCTCTTGACTTAGGACTCCTCCTATCCCTATCCCAGACGCATCACAAGTAACCTCAAAGACCTTGGTGAAGTCAGGGAGACGTAACACCGGTGCTTCAGTCATGAGTTGCTTGATCCTACGGAAGGCCAAAGTAGCAGACTTCGACCACGCAAACTCTCCCTTTTTCATACAATCAGTAATGGGTGCCATGATGCTACTAAAGTCTCGTATAAAACGACGATAAAATGTAGCTAGCCCATGGAAACTGCGCACCTCTCGAATACTAGTCGGCTCTGGCCAATCCTTAATCACCTGGACCTTCCCGGGGTCTACTCGTATACCTTCGGACCCAACAATATAACCTAAGAATTCTACCTCAGAGACTCGGAAAGTGCACTTCTTAAGGTTCAGATAAAGAGTTTCCTTCCGAAGGGTGGAAAGAACTATACGTAGGTGTGAGATGTGATCGGCGAGGGTGGTACTATAGATAAGGATGTCGTCAAAGTAGACAACCACGAACTTCCCCATATAAGGCTGGAAGACATGAGTCATCATCCTGGAGAACGTGATTGGGGCGTTGGGTAACCCAAAAGGCATCACAAGCCACTCATACAGTCCATCCTTGGACTTAAACGCTGTCTTCCACTCGTCTCCCTCACGGATCCTGATCTGGTGGTAACCACTCCGCAAATCTAGCTTGGAAAAGATGGTGGCACCCGCTAGGACATCGAGGAGATCATCTAACCGTGGGATTGGAAATCTATACTTGATGGTGATTTTGTTGATAGCACGGCTATCAACACACATCCTCCACGAACCATCCTTCTTGGGGGCAAGAAGGGCTGGAACAGCACATGGGCTCAAACTAGCCCGAATGAATCCCTTCTTCAGCAAGTCCTCTATCTGGACTTGTAACTCCTTGTGGGCATTGGGAGGGAGTCTATAGTGGGGCTAATTGGGTAGGTATGACCCAGGGATAAGATCTATAGCATGCTGTATATCCCTAAGTGGGGGTAACGACGACGGAAGCTCGTTGGGGTAAACATCCCTATACTCATCTAGCAAGGCCCGCAACTCTCTAGGCAACCCATCTAACGTGCTCGAATCAGTCTTCGTACTCATAAGAACTAACGCATACAACACTCCATCTAAAAATGGGTCCCTCACAAACTCCTTCCTTCCTACTAGACTCAACGTCTTCCTCTCGACCGGGACAGTGGTGTCCTTAGGTAACGCAACTGGTTCCTTCGGAACGGTCGGGCTCAAAGTAATGGTCTTACCCTTAAATTTAAACTCATAGGAGTTGGCCCGGCCATAATGTGTTACATCACGGTCATAGAGCCAAGGGCGGCCTAATAACACGTGGCATGCATCCATCGGTAATACGTCACACCATATCTCATCCGTGTACGATCTGATCGAGAGGGGAACTAGGCATCGCTTGGTAACTGGGACAGTGATCTTGTTAATCCAAGCTACTTGATACGGGGTCGGGTGTGGCTCCGTGGTCAAGGCCATACGTGTGACGGCGTTCTCAGAAACGACGTTTACACAACTTCCACTATCGATAATCAGCTTACATAACTTCTCACCACTCCTAAAGATCAGGGAAAATATGTTCGTCCCCTTCCAATCATCTAAGGGGCGAGGGGTGGTCAAGATACATCGCATCACTCCTAGGTAGCATTCGTCCTCCAAATCACTTGGGACTCCCTCAGGGTCACCCTCCTCCATAGCCTCATAAACTAGGTCGGCGGGGTCGGTCTCCGCATCCAAAAGGGCTATGGCTCGAGTCTTTGTAGGACACTCAAAGGCGTAGTGGCCCTGAACCCCGCAAGCATAACATGTGGTGTTAGCCTTGCTAACCTTTCCTATGGGGATACGCTCATTCGTGGGATTCCTAGAGTTCCTCGCAGTGATCACTACCGATCTAGACTCGGCGGTCTTAGGTTTTCCTTTATCGTGGGTGGTAGAGGGAGTTGCTCCAAAGGTGGTCAAACTCTTCGTACGGGAGTAACGAGAGTGGGCCTTAGAAGCCAGATGCTTTTAAATGTCAAGAGCGGCATTGAATGTCGTATTCAGATCTGTGTGACCATATCTCAAGAGCTTCCTCTGAATGTAAGGGTGGAGCCCCTTACGAAACCGAGATAGCGTAACCTCAGGGATCTCTCGAAGATCACAACGCACCATACGGTCTTTCAGCTCGCCCATATACTCAGCCACCGAGTTTGAGCCTTGCCGAAGGGTGGCTAGCTCATCGAACATTTGGGTTCGGTGGTAGGCGGGGACGTATTGGTCAGTGAGTAAGTTCTTCATCATCGGCCATCCAATGGGTGGAACTCCCTGCCCG
Source organism: Dactylorhiza incarnata (assembly GCA_033032865.1). NCBI lineage: Eukaryota > Viridiplantae > Streptophyta > Magnoliopsida > Asparagales > Orchidaceae > Dactylorhiza > Dactylorhiza incarnata. Next base: position 5,459,457 of record JAWHQI010000120.1, on the reverse strand, counting down.
GCTCCTAGCCTACGCTCTTCATTCATCCAATACGTTTTCGCTCGACCCGCTAGCTTCATCCTGGCAACCTGAACCTTTTGGGGATCCGTAAGATGGTGCCATTCGAAATAACATTCAATATCCACTACCCAGGTAAGGAAAATATGGGGGTCTCCCAAACCATCGTAAGTGGGGGCGTCGACCTTAATGGCTCTAGTGATATCCGTGTCACGATCCGGACGACGTCCACGAGGAGGGGCTCGAGGATATCCTTCATCCGAATCCGAATCATGAACCCGTTGTTGCTGATCGGGCAGCTCATCATAAGCCGGTGGGGGCGGTGTTCCCCTTTGATTCAGAAGAATCTATGCTAACATGGTCCTAATCTCCGCCATCTCACCACGTAGCTCTTCTATAGCCTCCGTGTTAGGATCTACTTGATCGTTCGCTGCCATCCTAGAGGTGGAAGGTAACTCTACGGTGTATTCCGTGCCTAGTCTCGTGCGCATGCAAATTTGAACAACTAGAAAAAAAATGAATTTTTTTTTTGACGGACCTAACGAGATCGAAACGAAATTTTTTTTTTTAGTCTTAAAGTTGCTGGAAATAAACTCAGGAAGCTACAGATTTTTTTTTTTAATTTTGACAAAAATTTCAGATTTCAGACCGCTAATCGCACACCGCCTGGACAGAATTACGACGGTTCTAATTTTTAGGCCAGCCTAACGAGGTTGAATCGAAAAAGTTTCAGTTTTAACATTGCTGGAAATACTTTCAGGAAGCTACAGGAAAAATTTCAGATTTTTGTGACAAGTTTTAATTTTTCTGAGTTTTTACTAAACGCAGACCAATCCGAAAATTTTCAAATTTTTCTATTGATTAGAACGACCAACAAGGATCGCAGCGAGGATGTTTGCAACGTGGGAGTTGAAACGACCGGCTCTGATACCAAATTGTTGCAGCGGTATTTCCTACTAGAGATCTACACGGGCTATATTCCAAATCGCCACGAACTCACGATGAACTAACGCACCTACAAAAGCATTCTATCGCTCACATACGTTGCCATTCGCATCACAATATCAAATAAAAAGAAGAACGGTCGACTCTAAAACAGCGGCCAAAAGAGAGTCGACATAGTTCCCAAATCAACACAAAGATTGCTACTCTTTTTGAGAACAAGACCAAGACTATAGGCCAAGATCCGTTCAAGCAAACGAGACCCACTCGGTCCGGACACGAAGAACGCGGGAAAGCGATCTCAAGTTCAGAAAAATGTCAACGATCGATATTCAAAATCGCGGAGAACACGATGGTTCTTCCTCCACAAACTAAAGAAAGAAACTTTTGAAGGTTTAGAGATTACCCAACCCAGAAAATGTAAACACACTTGATAAATGTGGGAGAATCACTCTCTCCACGCTTTCCACCGGCGTCGCACCGTATGGATCCTTCGGAGTCACACCGAGGGGCTGCCTTTCTTCTTCCTTGGAGTCGCACCAAGAGACCACGCCGGAAACACCCACAGAAGGGGGGCCGAAAATGGAGAAGAGAGAGGAGGCAAGGGGGGGCGGCGGCTTGGAGCAAGCCTTGGCCGAAATCCTCTTAGGGGGAGTTTTTTTTAGGGTTCAATCTCCTTTCATTTCTCATAAAAGGCTCCCTTAAATAGGAGATTACAAGCACCATCCAACCATCCAAGATTGAGATGAAATCTCATCAATCCGGATGGTTAAATGCACCCCATCATAAAATGTCTATTAGCACACCCAAAATAAAAACATGCCGGAATTAAAATATTACAAGTTTTAAATGGCGGAAATAAATATAAAACTAAAGCAAGATAATACGAAGGCTTTAAGCATCCTTTGCGCGACGCGGGCGGAGGTTATAATGTTGACTTCCGGGGCGCCGAAAGTCCTTGTGTTGTAACATCTCCAAGTCATCCGCATGTGGGGGAAGTGGTGCGGCATCACATAACAAGGAAGTCAGGCTTGTAAAGGTGTGATGGGACAATTGCGGGCGAGACGAATTCTCTTGGGAGCGTGAGCAAGAGATGCGGAAGGACTTCCCGGAACTTTTTGCATCAGGTATGCATCACAGTTTTCTGTTTCAATTTTGAAATTTCGAGGATGAAATTCTTTTAAGGGGGGTGGAGTTGTAACACCCCAGTTTTGCTGATCTGAGAGTTAACGCCGGGCGTTAGGTCTTCTTCACTGGGAACCACTGGGATGACAAGTTTTTCTTGACGCACGATCGTGCGTTTTTCTTGACGCACGATCGTTTCGACCGTTCGTTCTCTTCGGCTGGCAAAATGGTGTTCAGACTTTGATCGTGCATTTTTACGCACGGTCGTGCATTCGACCGTGCGCCAGTAAAACGCACGGGCGCTGCTGTTTCTTCCGTTTAATAACACACAGGAAACGTACGGTCGTGCGTTCGCCGTGCGGTAGCTGACGGAACCAGATCCGTAAACAACGAAATCTGGGCGTCCGTTTGGTTTAGATCTTGATCTAACAGCTCAGATGAGTTCGTGGGAGGGGTCTAATTAGGGCTGAGAGGGTTTCCCCTCTTCATTTTTTTTCATTTTGGGTTTTGAGTGCTTGAGAGAGAGAGAGGGGGGGGGGGGGGGGGGGTGGAGGAGGAAGAGAGCTAGATCCCGCCATTGTTGGAGCTTCGGAGCTCCGTTCGTCGATCCGAGACCAGCAGCGCGTAGGGGACGTCGAGGCACTTCTTCTCCTCCATTCTTTTGCAAGTTTCCCATGGCTAGGAGGAAATCTCAAAAGGTAACGACATTTGTCCTCCCGGTCTTTAGGATGCGTGCATGCCATCCATTTTTTCTCTTTATTTTTCTGCATTTTGGCACCGGATCCGTCGAGTGAGAGGGATTCGGGTCACCTTGGTTCAAGAGGAACCATCGGGTTGATTGAGTCCATCCTCGACATGATTTGCACTAGAAATCCACTCCGTTAGTGGATTAGGCATTGTGGTTGAAGCCGGATTCGCGGCCGTTGGTCCGATTCGGTGATGTTGATTGACGCGCATTTTAGGGGTTTTGCTAGAAATCCGAATACGGCGACTTCGTCGTCGTGATGCCATTGTAGTTTCGTATGTTAACGAATGTTGGTTTTCGGGTGGGGAAATAATGTGCAGGTTATGAGGCGTGTGATGCCTAGTGATGTGCAAAGGTGCGACTTGGTCTTTGTGGTCGGCTGGCTATCCCGTGAATGCTGGAATTCACGTCTGGAGAGTGTCCCGGCAAGACAAGTCCCTTCGGTGTTGACTGGCAAGAGCATGTGAGTTGTCAGACAACCCCGATGGCATGGTGGGCCAGGCGCGGTGGGTCACAACGTGAGCTCTTGGCCTTGGGCTGTGATGCCCTTTGGGGGAAGTGTCGAGTACCCCGTGGTTGTACTGTGCGTAATGTTGGCGGCAAGAGCAAGTGAGCTGTCTGACAAGCCCGATGGCATGGTGGGCCAGGCGCGGTGGGTCACAGCGTGAGCTCTTGGTCTTGGGCTACGATGCCCTTTGGGGGAAATGTCGAGTACCCCGTGGTTGTGCTGTTGATGTATGATGATGTGTTAGATCATACACTTTAGGGTGCCTTGGGTGAAACCCGGGTTGCATTCATATTGCATTTGTAGGCCCCTTTTATTACTTGCTCAACATAGAAACATGAATGATGGTTGTGAGACTCATGCCTGTTGTTTTTGTTGCTTTTATTTATATACATGTGCATACGAAGTGCTGACTTGCAGGGTGATGTAGTTCTCCGGGGCCCACTAGGACGACCGGGAGGAGGGGTGTTGTTACACCGTTTGTGGTCAGCCATAGCTGACTCTCGTTTACCGCTCTTTGTGATTTGGATGCAGGCCAAGGATCGCAGGCCGGACCCAGCTCGCAGGCCAAAAAGGTCTAAAGCTTCATGAAGTGTTTACTTAGCTTTCCTGCTTTTCTGTACTTGTCTTTTGTTATTTTCGGTTTGCATGCCGAGGTAGCTTAGGGAAGCTAGTTTTTCCCCTTATTGGGATTTCTTATTTGTGTTAAATATTTGATGACTTGGATACTGGTTTTGTAAGGCCTTAAGGCCGGTTTTACTCCTATATAGTTGTGGACAATCTCTGTGTTTCTTAATTTTGTTTCCGCTGTGTTATCTGAGTTTTGAATTGGGTAGTTATATCATCTTTTAATACTGAAGCTGTGGCAGTTATATGTTGTGGGGTCCCTGCCGGACCTATATTATATAGTCATTACAGGGGAGGTGTTACATAAACTGTATCGACACAGGGTTGTGTGTATTCAGGTTTGAATACCTGATGTGTGTGTGCAAGATAGGGTTACTAATGTTGTCATAAATTGCGTGTCCCCCTCTGCGTTATTGAAATTGTGGCTGGTAGGCCCTTTTGACATATATATACCTGATGCTAACCTTTTCTTTGCTTCTGCTATTTTATTTTAGTACTTTATCCCTCCCCCACGATACGAATCAGTGGAGGGAATGTGTTTTCCACTTAGCTCTATGACTAACGGTTATTCTTATAACCATTCACAGAAGATGGGACAGCGCGAAGCCCCCGCACCGCAGGATGACTTACCAGCCCTAGAGATTGCCCGATCAGACACTCCAGCCTCGCCCCCTGTCTTCCGTGACGCGAGTCCTAGAGCATAGGGCTAAATAAGGAGTCTTTTGATGTACCTATTATAGCCTACGAGGCAGTTTATGTAAACAGTAGGCCACGACCTTTTTAGTTAGATATATACACATAGTTTGTGCCTCTTTCCTAAATTCTGCTTCCGCTGTGTGACTCTGATGTGTGATGTGATGATCTTGTGCCTGACAAGGCGATCGCTTAGTGCTTGAGAGGGTGCGTCGTCCCCACCCGGGAAGCGCTGAGTTGCCGCCTTGGGCAGTAAGAACCCCCTCCCTGAACCAGGTCAGTTTTTTTTTGTGTGTGTGTGTGTGTGGGGGGGGGGGTCTTACACTTCTCCCCCTGCTGTATATCTTTGAAGAAAGATATAAATACCTCAGTAGGCAGCACTGAGAATCTTAACTCCTCTTATATAGCTTTTGTTTAGGCAGCGAGGTGTCGAAGCCTTTGATGTTGAATACACAGTTTATGATAACACTCGTTTGAGAAGCTGAGATGTAATGACGAGAACTGAGACAATAATGTATCCAGGGCCAAATCAACTGCATATAGAACATCTCTTTGATCTTTGGTTGTCTCCATTGAGTATCAGCGTACCTACAAGAAAAGGAAAGGAAAGAGATAAAGATGCATAAAAGAGGGAGATCGAGAGGGATAAAATTCGAATGCACAAGAAAGTTTGACAACTGTGTTGCTTTGAGAAGGTGAATCATCGTAATTTAGGGTTGTATTCAAAGCAACGTTGAAAAAAAGTGAATTCAGCACGCCAAAACATGTCGAAGTAGCTTTTAGAAATCGAGTCTGCGCGCGCTGTGAGAAATTGACGTGACATCGAGTAGAAGTCGACGTGGATTCAAATGAAAGTAGTGACTTTTCTGTCGATGTAAGCATCGAGTAGAATTCAATGTTGCATCGACTGCCATTCAAATGCTCTATCCCAGACAGCTCTTGAAGCTGGCGTCGAGTAGAAATCGACGATGCGTCGAATTGTATTCGAAGCAGCTCTGATTAAACAGTTATATTTTTCTCAAAAATTTTGTTGTTTTTCTTAGCATTAACTTTTTATAGAAAATAGGTCTTATTACACAATAAGTGTGTCCTAAAGAGCTCCATCAAGCATTCCAAATGCATTGATGAAGACGTTGTGCTTGCTTTCATCAAGTGGCTTAGTGAAAATGTCAACCCTTTGATTATCAGTGGAAATGTATTGAAGATTGATCTTACCCTTCTCTATATTATCCCCGAGAAAGTGGTGCCTTATCTCTATGTGCTTAGTTCTACTATGGAGAACATGATTGGAAGTTATAGAAATAGCACTAGAGCTGTCACATAATATTATGGAGTTCTCAAGACTAAAGTTGTAATCTAACAACTGATTCTGCATCCACAATATTTGTGAGCAGCAGCTTCCTGCAACTATATACTCAACTTCAGCTGTAGAAATAGAGACTGATCTTTGCTTCTTGCTAAACCAGGAAATCAGTCTAGCACCCAGGAATTGACAAGTTCCTGAGGTGCTCTTTCTATCAAGCCTGCATCCAGCATAATCTGCATCTGAATAGCCTACTAAATCAAATCCAGACTTTGTGGGATACCACAAGCCAAGTTCAGGTGTACCCTTTAGATGTTTGAGTATTCTTTTTACAGAACTCATGTGAGATTCTTTGGGGTGAACCTGAAATCTAACACATATGCATGTAGCAAACATGATATCTGGCCTGCTAGCGTAATGTAGAGAAGTGAGCCAATGACTGCTCTGTAAGTATTTTGAGCAAATGACTTACCCTTTTCATCTCTATCTAATACAGTATTGGAAGCCATGGGGGTTTTCATGACAGAGACATTTTTCATCCCAAACCTTTTGATAAGCTCTTTGGTATACTTGGATTGGGATATAAAAATGTCATCTGCATTTTGCTTAACTTGAAGGCCAAGAAAGTATGACAGTTCCACCATGCTACTCATTTCAAACTTAAACTGCATTAGGTCAGCAAATCTTTTGCAAAGTCTTTGGTCTGTTGAGTAAAATATTATATCATCTACATATATCTATACTAGGAGTTGCTGATTTTTATGTGTTCTAGTGAAAAGTGTTTTATCCACCTTACCTCTTACAAACGAGTGCCCTAGGAGGAAATTGGATAAAGTCTCATACCAAGCTCTTGGAGCTTGCTTGAGACCATACAATGCTTTGTCTAGTCTGTGAGAATTTGAAAATAACAGAATTTTTTATTTCTAAAAACTAAGTGTTACAAGAGTATTGCCTCCTTTATATAGACTAGGAGGGAAAAGGGAAAACCAAATACACAATGTGGGACTAAATACAAATACAATACATAAAGAGAGCTGGGCGGTCAGGCGGTCAGGGAGAACGAGACCGCAACGACCTCTACGGTCTGGAGAGGAGACTGGTGGTCACACGACAGGAAGAAGGTCGTGTGACAAAGAAGGTCAACATACCGTGAGACCACTCTGGCGAACACTCCCCCATAAGGGAGAGGCCAGGGGGACCAGACCGCTTCTCTTCATATGAAGCGATCTGATATTCCTGAGGAGAGATGACGATTTGATACCGGGAGACCACACAGACCGCGGTTATCCAATGGTTACTTGATTGAGCTGGGGGCCGCAGATCTTCATATAACGCGATCTCGCACTTTTGAGGAGAAGGCGCGGTCTGGTGCTGGGAGACCGCACAGACCGCGGTTATCAGACCGTTACTTGATGGAGCTGGAGACCGCTGATCTTCATATAACACGATCTCGCACTTCTGAGGAGAAGGCGCAGTCTGGTGCTGGGAGAACGCATAGACCGCGGTTATCAGACCATTATTTGATGGAGCCGGAGATCGCTGATCTTCATATAATGCGATCTCGTACTTCTGAGGAGAAGGTGCGGTCTGGTTCTGGGAGACCGCACAAACCGCTGGCACTAGACCGCTCGGCTTCAACCCTTTGAGACCGCATGGCTTCAACACTCCCCCACAAGCTGGAGCATATATATATATCAATCATGCCTAGCTTGTTGCACACATCAGAGAAGGATGAAGATATGGGTTTGGTGAAGATATCAACCAGCTTTTTATCCGAAGTTACGAATGGAGTGCAGATTTGTTTCTTCAAGATTTCTTCCCTAATAAAATGACAGTCCACTTCAATGTGTTTGGTTCTCTCATGAAATACTGGATTTTGAGATATATAGATTGCAGCTTTATTGTCACAGAACATTGGCAAGGGATGGTTGTAAACTTCTCCAAAATCTAAAAGGAGAGTCCGTAATCACTTCAATTCACATGTAGTTTGTGCCATGCTCCTGTACTCGGCCTCAACAGTCGATCTGGATACTACTACTTATTTCTTGCTCTTCCAGCTCACAAGATTTCCTCCCACGAAAGTACAGAACCCAGACGTGGATTTTCTGTCTCCTTTATCATCAGCGTAGCTAGCATCTGAGTAGGCTTCTACCTTGAGATGGTTGTTTCTTTGAAACAAAAGTCCTTTTCCTGGAGATCCCTTAACATATTCCAATATCTTTAGACCAGCCTGAAGATGACATTCCCTTGGGGCTTGCATGAATTGGCTGACCTTCCCAACGACATAACAAATATCAGGTCTTGTTACAGTTAGGTAGATGAGCTTGCCTACAAGACGACGGTATCTAGTGCTATCAGGTAGAGGTGGAGAGTTGTCATTCCAGCGTTTGTCGTCTCCTATTGCCATTGGATACTTAGCAGGTTTAGCACCAAGAAGACATGTTTCCTTCAGAAGGTCAATAACATACTTACGTTGTGAGAGGACAACATAACTCTACTTTCTTGAGATCTCAATACCCAGAAAATACTTTGGAGTCCCCATGTCTTTGGTTACAAAGTGTTGAAGGAGATGTTTCTTTGTAAGGGTGTACCTTCAATATCATTGCCAGTGAGAAGGATGTCATCAACATAGACAGCCAGAACAACCATTCCATGAGAGGTCTTGCGAATGAAGAGAGAGTGATCTGCAGAGCTGCGGGCAAACCCAATTACCTTGATTACTTCATTAAACTTTTCAAACCAGGCACGAGGACTTTGCTTTAGACCATAGATAGCCTTCTTGAGCTTACATACACGAGTCTCCCCCGGAGCAACATACCCTGGAGGTTGCTCCATGAAAACCACCTCTTGAAGATCACCATAAAGAAAGGCATTCTTGACGTCCAATTGATAGAGTTGCCACCCTTTGTTGACGGCCACAAAGAAGAGGACCCTGATGGTTGTAAGACGAGCAACAGGGGAGAAGATGTCAAAGAAGTCAACGCCATATGTCTGAGTAAAACCTTTAGCAACCAAGCGAGCCTTGTATCGGTCGACAGAGCCATCGATCAACACGATATTTGATCACAAAGACCCATCTACATCCAACAACGTCTACCCCAAGAGGTGGAGGAACAAGGGTCCACATGCCACGGTCTTGAAGAGTGGTCATTTCTTCATCCATGGCGGCCTTCCACTGCGGGATAACAAGAGCATCTTGATGATTAGCTGGAATGACATTATCTGAAATAGCAATAGCAAACGCCCTAGCAGAGGGGGTGAGTTGAGCATAAGTCACAACATCATGAATAGAATGTTGCGTACATGAGCGAACTCCCTTTCGAAGGGCAATAAGGAGGTCTGCAGTAGTGACTGTATTAACAGGAGAGTCATCATCGGAAGAAGATAGTGCTGGCACAAGAGTTGGGAGAGGAGGCCCCGGTGTAGGAGGACAAACAGTAGGAGACTCTGTAGATGGTGGAGTGAGAGGAGGAGGTGGTAGAGTTGGGAGAGAGGGTGTTGTTGGTGGGGAGTGAATGAGAGGAGGTGGTGGATGGGTTGTAGGAGGCACACAGGTGGAAGAGTGAGAAAAATATGGTATATCTTCAAAGAAGGTGACATCAGCGGAAACATATTGTTTGCGAAGAAGAGGATCATAGCATCGGTAACCTTTTTGAGTAGGAGAGTAACCAACAAAGACACACTTAACTGCCCGAGGGTAGAGTTTGTCCTGACCTGGTGAAGGAATGTGGACAAACGCAGTACAACCGAAGACTTTGAGAGGTAGCGGGAAAGGTTTCAAGGTAGGATATAGAAGAGAAAAAGGTGTGGAGCCTTGGAGAAGAGCGGAGGGAATGCGGTTAATGAGATAGCAGGAGACGAGAATGGCATGACCCCAATAGTTTTTGGGCATATTCATCTGGAAGAGTAAGGTGCGAGTCATGTCAAGGAGATGACGATTCTTATGTTCCGCGATCCCGTTTTGTTGAGAAGTATAGGGACAACTAGTTTAATGTATAATGTCATGATTCATGCAAAACTCAGAAAAAAGATGAGAGACATATTCTTTAGCATTATCAGTGCGAATAGCTTTGATAGACACTCCAAATTGAGTGGAAATTTCATTATAGAAGGTTGAGAAAATAGTAAACAGTTCAGAGCGTTCTTTTAAAAGATACACCCAAGTACATCGAGAAAAGTCATCAATAAAAGTAACAAAATACAAACTACTCCCACCCACAGTCTTTGTAGAAGAAGGACCCCAGATATCGGAGTGAACAAGATCAAAGGGACGAGTCGAGCTACGACCATGCTTGGCAGGATAGGAAGCCCGATGGTGCTTTCCAAGTTGACAAGCTTCACAGTTGAGAGGAAAGGTATCGTTGGCGAGGTGAGGTAGAAGTTGATACAACAGCTGAGGTGGTGGGTGAACAAGACGGAGGTGCCATTGATGGAGAGAATCAGAGGCTGTGGAAGCAGAATGAGCAGCAAGAACGTCAAGGAAGTAGAGGCCTTCACTCTCAGTCCCAGTAGCAACTGTCTCCTTCGTGTGCAGATCCTGAAAATAGCAGTTAGTCGGAGTAAATATAATAGAACATTGTAACTGTTGAGATAGAGCCTTGACTGATAGTAAGTTGCAAGGAAATGTAGGCACATAAAGAGTATTCTTAAGAGAAATCATTGGAGTGACTTGAACAACTCCAGTCCCACACACATGTGAGGGAGAACCATCTGCTGTTAGAACTGGGGGAAAATTCTTGTGTTCTAGTAACTGTGAGAAAAGGTGAGGGTTCCCTGTCATATGATTTGTTGCTCCAGAATCAATAAGCCACTTACCTTCAGTAACCATGTGCACGCTACCTGAGGAGGTAGCAACAGAAGCAGATGGTTGTGTAGTACCAGGATGAGAAGTCGCAGCAGCGGGGCGAAGGTGAGGATGCTTGAGATAGCAGCGGTCAATAGTGTGACCCTTCCGACCACAATGAGAACAGATGTACCGAGGAGGTCCGCGGCCACCAATAGAACCGCCACGGCCACCGGGGTGACCACGTTCAGCCCGGTGAGCAAAGCTCTCTGGAGGAGGAGAGGACAACAAGGGTCGTTGGAGAAGGGAGTTAACAGCAGAGACCCGAGCAGCGGTGGCATCAAGGGTTGGAGAGTCAGCTTCACCAAGAATTTGTTGTCGGATCATATCATAGGACTCAGGAAGACGGAGAAGGTAACACACAATGAGGAGCTCCTGGAAGTGGTTATGCTATTCCGCAAGATCAGCAGAGAAGGGTTGATGCTGAAGGAGTTCAGCCCCAAGGGCCTGAACCTCTTGATATGTTGTGGTGGGATCCATGGTTGGGCGGGAAAAGAGACCAACATACAAGGTGTATATGCGGGAGGTTTTGGCACCTTTGGAATAAAGGGCAGCAAGATGGTTCCAAGCTGCTTTGACGGTTTCATCATGACGAATGATAGGAAGACACTCATCAGAGAGACTATTAGCAAGCCAGGTGCGGACCAGAGCATCACTATCATCCCAATCATCAAAGGTAGCAGACCCTTTGAGAGGAGGATCATCGGTGAGATGGTGTCATTTGCGTTGAGAGCGTAAGAGGAAGGTGAAGGAGACACTCCAATCAGGATAATTAGAGCCAGTGAGCTTGGAGGAGGTGCCAAGATTGCCAGAAGTAGAGATAGAGGCAGCAGAGGTGGGGGCTGGAGTTGCCACATGAGTGGAGGTGAGAACAGTATCAGAAGGGGTACCCATGAGAAGAGATCGGCAGAAGGAAAGGCAGATCGCGCGGTCTCGCAACAGAAGGCCGAAAAATAAGGGAGATCGCGCGGTCTTGAGGAAGAGAGACCGACCGAAGAGAAAGAGTTCACAACACAAGGATCGTTGCGAGCTCTGATACCATGTGAGAATTTGAAAATAACAGAATTTTTTATTTCCAAAAACTAAGTGTTACAAGAGTATTGCCTCCTTTATATAGACTAGGAGGGAAAATGGAAAAACCAAATACACAATGCGGGACTAAATACAAATACAATACACAAAGAGAGCTGGGCGGTTAGGCGGTCAGGGAGAACGAGACCGCAGCGACCTCTACGGTCTGGAGAGGAGACTGGCGGTCACACGACAGGAAGAAGGTCATGTGACAGAGAAGGTCAATAGACCTTGAGACCGCTCTGGAGAACACTCCCCCGTAAGGGAGAGGCCAGGGGGACCAGACCGCTTCTCTTCATATGAAGCGATCTGATATTCCTGAGGAGAGACGACGGTCTGATACCAGGAGACTGCACAGACCGCGGTTATGCAATGGTTACTTGATTGAGCTGGGGTCCGCAGATCTTCATAGAACGCGATCTCACACTTCTGAGGAGAAGGCGCTATCTGGTGCTGGGAGACCGCACAGACCGCGGTTATCAGACCGTTACTTGATGGAGCTGGAGACCGCTGATCTTCATATAACGCGATCTCGCACTTCTGAGGAGAAGGCGCGGTCTGGTGCTGGGAGACCGCACAGACCGCAGTTATCAGACCATTACTTGATGGAGCTGGAGACTGCTGATCTTCATATAACGCGATCTCGTACTTCTGAGGAGAAGGTGTGGTCTGGTTCTGGGAGACCGCACAGACCGCTGGCACTAGACCGCTCAGCTGCAACCCTTTGAGACCGCATGGCTTCAACATAGTCTATAAACAAAAGAGGGATGAGTTGGATTGACAAAACCTAGGGGCTGCTCCACATAGACTTCTTCCTGAAGAGTTCCATTTAGGAAAGCACTCTTAACATCCATTTGATATACCTTGATCTTCAATTGTGCAGCATAGGCAAGGAACATTCTGATTGCTTTCAGTCTAGCTACTGGAGCAAATGTCTGATTGTAGTCAATACCCTCCTCTTGCTTATATCCTTGAGCAACTAGTCTTGCTTTGTTCCTGACTATGACACCATTTGAGTCCATCTTATTTTTATATACCCACTTTGTTCCTATGTTGGGTAATTTCTTGGTCTTTCAACTAGAGACTAGACTTTGTTTCTTTCAAAATGTGCAAGTTCCTTTTGCATGGCAGCAATCCAGTGGGGATGACCATCTGCTTCTTCAAACTTCTTAGGCTCATACTGTGAGAGGAAGCACTACAACATGGTTTAATTTGTGATTTGATTCATGTTCTTCACTCCCATTGTTATATATCATATAACTTGAGTTGGAGGATGATCCTTGAGGGTCATCCTATTTCCTGTTGAGTTGTTCAGTTGATTGATATCCTCACGGATTTCCTCTTCTTCAGTGATGGTGGATCTACCATTTCTATTTCTAGAATAATTTCAGTATCTGGCACAGCAGGTGTCTAAATGTCATTATCATCTAAAGAAGAGTCTTCATCTGACTCATTATCAGTTGGTTGTTTGCCTTTGTCTTGGCAATTCACTGGGTAATATATGATGTTGATCCTTTCAACTTGATCAGCCAGCTGGTCTTCTTCCTATAAGATGATATTGGTGGAAGTTTCCTTCCCCTTGGAGAACATGTTAGTCTCATCAAACACTATATGCATTGACTCATCAATTTTGATAGAGCTCTTATTATAACACCTATAGGCCTTGCTTGATGAGGAGTATTCCAAAAATATTCCATCATTAGTCTTCTTGTCAAATTTGGCAAGATGACTCTTTCCATTGTTCAGAATAAAACAAGTACACCCAAAGATTCTAAAGTATGTGACTATAGGTGTCTTTCCCTTCAATAACTCATAAGAAGTCTTTAACTTAGTTTTTTGGATGAGACTTCTATTCAGAACATAGTTAGTTGTATTCACTACCTCAGCCCAGAAGGACTTTGGCTAATTGGATTCAGCTAATAATGTCCTTCCTGATTCAATTAGAGTTCTATTTTTTTCCTTTCGGCCACCCCATTTTGTTGGGGGGTTCTAGGAGCTGAAAAGCTTTGTCGTATCCCTTCATCCTCACATAATCTATAAATTAACTGATTTTCAAACTCAGTACCATGATCACTTCTGATCACATCAACTTGAGTGTTGAATTCAGATTGAATTTGTCTAATGAATCTTGAGATGATCTTGAAGGTTTCTGACTTAGCTATTAGAAAGAACACCCAGCTTAATCTAGAAAAGTCATCTATAATGACTAATGTATAAGACTTTCCTGCTAAGATTTGAGTGGGAATAAGACCAAATAAATCCATGTGCAACATGCAAAGGGTTCTAGGAGAATCATTCTTACCAATTGGTTTGAATGATGAATTGGTTTGTTTTCCTAGTTGATAAGCTCTATAGGGATGGTCTTTCTTAAACTTACCAATTGGTAAGCCTCTTACAAAGTTATGTTTGGTTAGTTTAGCTATTGTTTTAAAGTTTAAATGACTTAGTCTCCTATGTCATAACTCATTATTTTCTAAGTTTGAATTAAACAGGCAGATTTCAGATTTAGTGTAGTCAAAGTCTACTACATATACCTTACCTTTTTTAAGTCCTGTTAATACTATTTGATTAGTTGCAGAACTAACTATATGACATAAGGACTTAATGAATACAAATTTGTACTCACCAGCACATAATTGACTAATACTAATTAGGTTATGTTGAAGTCCTTAAACATAAGCAATCTTTGAGAAAGAGATTTCTCCAACTCTGAGCACACCATATCCTCTGGTATGTCCAGAGTGGGAGTTGCCAAAAATTACCTTAGGGCCTTACATGGCCTTGTAGTTTTCCAGCACCTCTTTTGCTCCAATCATATGCATGGAGCATCCACTGTCCAGGTACCACTGCTGGTTAGTGGTAGAACAACCTACTTTCTACACATAAATTTAAACATTAGTATAGACCCTCACTTGTTGGGGTCCCTTCCTTCTAGCATCATATGGGGTCATGAAAGAATAGGTTGGTCTTTCAGGATACCCCTTTAGTTGTAGAAGTGCTGGTTTATTATGCCAGCAGTGTTTGGCCTTGTGCCCAAATTTGGAACAGTAAAAGCATCTTGAAGTATAATGAGAAGTAGGAGAAAGATGTCTATATGTTTTATAGTTGCTTGCTGGAAACATGTGTCGAGAAGAATTTGACGCATTTCTAGAGTTGCATCGAGTGTAATTCGACGTATCTGCATAGTTACATCGATAACATACACAATAAAAATACTTCTAATTTCTATGCATTCAGCTTCCAACCCAGAATAAAATAATCACAGAGTGCAGAAATAAAATAAGTGGACAACATAGGAATTCACAACATAAAGACACAAGAGCTATAGTGGTTCCCCAAAACTTATGGGTACATCCACTCTTATACCACCTTGGTAGGAATACACTATCCAGTGTCTGAGTCTTTTGATAAGGAGACTCTTAGAACTAACTACTGAGCCTTTTGACAAGGAGACTCTTAGAACCACTGAGTTTTTTTTGGTATGGAGACTCTTATAACCACACTAGATCTTTTGGTAAGGAGATCTTAAACCAACTGAATACTTTGTAGAGAGATTCTTAAGACTCTTTGCTCAAGTTACAATAAGAAATAGACAAAGTAAGAGAAAGAAGAAGAAGTGAAGTAAGTTCTTCTGATTGAATTCTCCTTCAACAATCACTGAGAATTTAGGCACTTAGTGTTTTGTAGGTGGATCTCAATTCCAGTAGATGAGTCTTTGTAGGGAGAGAAGAGTTGCAAGGACTATTTAAGCTTGATCCACATAATCTCTGTAATCTGTAGTCTTCTTGTTGTAGAGCAGATGATGAAGAAGAAGTCTTTCTATTGATGTTTACTGTACAGAGAGTCTGGTTGTGTCTTTCTTTTTGAGAGAGAGAGAGGGAGAGAGAGATTCAGGAAGAAAGAAGAAGAAGACTGGTAGAATAGTTTAATTGTTATTGTCTGAATCTTCCTCTATACCCGTATTCCTCTGTCGAATAGAATTCAAATTCATTTCTTTTTCTATTGTATCCCATAGGAAAGTTCATGAGATAATAACATTCTCTTTCAAATTTGATGACCCGTCAAATTCTTTTAGAATAACTTCAAGAAATAACTTTATTGACTCTCTATAGTCCTTATTTCCATTCTTGGATATAATCGACCCGTTAGAGATCAAAGTATTCCATGTATAACCTCTGAATCACTTTTAGAAAAGAGTAAATGAGAATCTCGAATTCTGTCTGTATTCGACGTAGCGTCGAATACATTTGTCTTCTTATTGACGCACCTCTGAATTCTATTAGAAGCTGCGTCAAAATCCTCCTCTGATTAGAAATAATCTCTGCAATCGACGTTGCGTCGAATAGTTATCGACGTATCTGTCGAGTTGAAATCCTAAATTCAGAGCTCTTCCATTTGCGTCGATTATAAGTCCAAGCTGCGTCGACTTCTAATACTACTTCGACTGACTCTGTCCTCTGCATCGAGTACATCTCGATATTGCGTCGACTTAGACTTCAGTCTGAGTTAATGTTACTTCCATTTGAAGTTACTTCGGCTTGCAGTCAAAGTTGCGTCGACTTCTATACGACGTAGAATTAACTCAACTGAATTTTTTACTCTTTTTGGACTAGTCTCTGACACTCTAATGAGAGTGTGACATCATAAGACATCTAAAGAGCAAATTACCCTTTCTATAAAATATGGGTAGTACATCCTAGAAAATGAAATCACTTGTATATAATTTGTAGAATAAATCAAAGGGTGTTTTTCTAATATATATAATGATTGGAGATCAAGCACAATATCTCTAAGTAAAATATCATCGTGTATGTGACACTCACACGACGATATCATTTTGATCACTCACAGGAGGTAGCAAAAGAAGTCAGTCAACAATCAACATGATAATAAGAACACGATGATATCGTTATGAAAATAAGCTTCACACGATGATATCGTTGTGAGAGCTCAAGGAAAGTCTGCTAAGTTATTTATCGTCGTGACAACAACCTTCACACGATGATATCATTATGAAAGCTCAAGGAAAGTTTTTTAAGTCACTTATCGTCGTGACAACAAGGTCCACACGACGATATCATTGCAAGAGCTTAAGAAAAAATTGCTAAGTCATTTATCGTTGTGTTAACCAACTTCACACAACGATATCGTCTTATCAAGCTCAGAAGATGGGATTTCAAATTGACGGAGACGACAAAAGCAGATTTCAAATCAATCACTTTTGAATAGTGGTCTGAGACAAAACCTTTTATGGTCTTGACCGTTTGAAGAGTCAGGGCTATAAAAGGATAAGAGAGTGTCAACAACTAACCCTTGAACTTGATAACTTTGTGAAATCCAAAAAGAGAGAAGACCTTGCCAACCATTAAAAAGCAATAGAACAGAAAAGAGCAAACTTTTAAAAGAAGAAGAAGAAGAAAAGCTTCAAGAAAAAGAAAACTCTTATTCTAGAGAGCAAGAAGACTTCTATTCTCAAGGAAGCTCAACATTGATCCTGTTACTAAAGTATTTCTGTTGATTGATCCAGTGCTGCTGCTGAAGAAGACTTTCTTTTCAGAAAGATCTAAGAAGACTCAAGCTGCTTAAAGAATATTTTCCAGAGTCAAAATATTGTAAGCAATTTCTACTATCTTCTTTGTTGTAAGATCTATCTGAGATCTGAGGTAGGGTTATGGTGTTAGCCTAAGTGTAGGGCTGGAGAGAAGGCCTGAGTGTAAGACTTTGTTGTAAGCCTGAGGTAGGGTATTGTGGAGACTTGAGGTAGGATTTAGAGGTGAATCTAAGTTGTAGGAGTGCTATCACTCTGAGGTAGGATCTAAGAAGTAGATCTGAGGTAGGGAACTTGTTGGGTTCCTGAGTTGCAGGAGTCAAGGACTCTGATGTAAGACCCCATTTTTTCGCTACAAAATCGGGTCTTATGCCCAGAACCACGGTTTTGCGGTGACACCAACACTCGGGAAGGTCGCCACTACAAAACGCCAATCCTGCCGGTCATGTCGATCACAGAAGAAGGAAAGTACAAATGAAGCAAAGGAAAGCTCAAGTCCACATCGCATGAAATATAGATTATAATGAAAAGGAGATGTCCACAAATAATAACTGAAATAAAAAGTAGCAACATAAAGGGCTCATGCCCGGTATATCATTTCTTCATTATAGAATTACTCGCGGAAGCAAAACTACTGAAGACACTCACGGATCCTGTGACTGGCGCTCCCGTGCTAGACTGGCCCGCCTCCATCTGCACCGACCTCTGGTGGTGCTGCATCTCCTCGATCCCCTAAAATGGTATGGTCCACCGACCGTTAGTCAAAAAGACTAAGCTTCGTTTCCCCCCACCATCTGCCAGTGGCCCTAGACACCAAGCGGGAGGATGAAGCTGAGGACAACAAGGGGTATAAAACAAAGCAGGTGACATGTCTTAGCTACAGGAGTATCTATCACTACATAAGTGTTTATATATATGAAGCAGTAAATAAAGCAAAGAACTATTAAAGTAAGCAGGTAAAGACAAGTATATAATAGAAAAGTAACTATTGATTTATAGGAATGCCCATACAAACCTATAGACCAAGGGGTCGTTTAGCAAGACCTATCATATAAAAAGTCCCATAACCAATTTATACGATAGAGGTAGTGGTTGAAATGTAATGCTTATGCCATGACATGCAGAGATATGTTGGGTAATGTTATGATCACACAAGTGCAACTCACACACTTCGACTCTATGCGCACAGGCTTTTAGTTCCCCCTTTTTGGAGCTAGAAAGACTCCCAGGATACCCCCGTAGTGGCAAACAAAAGCGGTAGGTTGGGTCTCGCCCACCTCTAGGTTGGTATTCACACTACCTAACCTAGACCTATCGTACGCCTCAACGAAAAACTGCAGAGCGCCTGCGTACTCTTACTGGCTGGACCACCAGACTTTCTTGGCTAAGTGCAAATCCACACTTGCACATGCAATATGATTACTGAGTATCTCTGAGCCATATGCTCCCCGGGCTAACCCGCCCGTCGCAACAACATTCCGAGCCACCTACTCGCCGGACAAACCCGTCCGCAACCCCATCCACCGAGCCTACCGCTCGTCCGACCAAACAAGATAACACCACAGCAGCGGGGTATGGGTGAGTGTATTATTGAGTTAATATTGCATAATAATTTACTCCTATAATTTAGTGTTAATCTTGGACTTCCCGAGCTCTACTCTGTGAGGGGCTCGCAACGGTACTAAGAGGTACGATGGGATGATAGCCCAAACCGCCCTTTCAAGGACACTTATTTTTATTGATGTCTACCCTTAAACATACCCCTCTTACCATTTCACTTGAGTTAACCCTAAGTATTTTATGACTCTTCAAGGGAAAAGCGATCTTTCGTCAATCCCGAGCACAACCTTGCCCCTTAGCTTATCGGGCACACTCAACATACATGCTCCTATTGATGACCTCAAATCTCCTCAACCAGACTAAGTACACCATCTACCTTCCATTCCCACCTAAGGGTCCACAAGTTACTCAAGTTTCACAATTTTACTATACGTAGACCAAATGAGCTACATGAGGTGCATGAGAGGAGGTACTTGTTGAAACAACCCTATTTTTGATTTGGGCTAGGATCACTATATGTTGACTAAGGACAAAGTTGACCCCAATGTATAGTTTTTATGGGTCAAGAGTTTAGGCTGTTAGAACTAGAGAATTCATTCAGATTCTGCGTTCGACAAACTCCACACTGCGTTCGACGAACGTCTATCTGCATTCGATGAACGGCCATCTCTCTGCGTTCGACGAACGACAAGCTCTCTGCGTTCAACGAACGACTTATACTCTGCGTTCGACGAACATCTCAAGTCTCAGCGGTCGAAGAATTTGTCTGAGTGCAGCGCTCGACTAATTACATTCTGAGTTTGATGAACGTCTTGCTTCAAGCTCGTCTCAGCGGTTGACGATCTCGTCTCAGCGGTTCAGAGGTCGACGAACAGATTGGTTCAGCGGTCGACGAACAGATCCCAGCTCAGCGCTCGACGCTTTTGTTCAAGCTCAGTGCTCGACGCTTTTGCTCAAGTTCAGCGCTCGACGCTTTTACTCAAGCTCAGTGGTCGACGATTTTATCCAGGCTCAGCGGTCGACGAATCCTTCCGTTCGACGAACTCAAGTCTGCGTTCGACGAATATTCAGCATATGTTCAGAACAGTGAATTAAATGTTGAGGTCGACGAAGTAAATATTGTGTTCGACGAAAATCTTGAGGTCGATGAATCTGCGTTCGACGAAATTTGTTCAGATCAAAGAATTCTTATTTAAGCTCAGAAAATTCAGCAGGATTATACTTATTTCATTCTCTGATCTCAGATCGACTATCAACAACGACTCTTTCCAT
Source organism: Dactylorhiza incarnata (assembly GCA_033032865.1). Classification (NCBI taxonomy): domain Eukaryota; kingdom Viridiplantae; phylum Streptophyta; class Magnoliopsida; order Asparagales; family Orchidaceae; genus Dactylorhiza; species Dactylorhiza incarnata. Next base: position 5,439,226 of record JAWHQI010000120.1, on the reverse strand, counting down.
CAGATCAAGTAAGGAAAATATATTTCCTTTATTATTTAAGTTATAGCCGTTGACGTCTCCTCGGAAAAGGACATATTCATGAAAAAGAAAAGAATTAAATGGCGCAACTGTTTTATGTTTTCAAAATAACTCTTCAGCGTGTTATTGAAGTATCTAGTTGCCTACCTAAATCACCTAGAGGGGGGTGAATAGGTGATCTCTACGTCTTTTGCGGAATTAAAAATTAAACGTAAAGCACAGCACACAAAAGTAATCACGGCCACAGATAACACCAGGAATTTATAGTGGTTCCCCGTACTTGGGTACTCCACTGTCGGCCTCGCCAATCTAGCACCACAGCTAGACTTGACTACTCACTAAATCTCGGATCAAGAACGATCCTACAGTCTCGGAGTCAAACTCCTACAAACTCAGAGAGAACCTCTCTTACAACTCGGAGAAAACTTCTCCTACAACTCGGAGAACAACCTCTCCTACAACTCGGAGATAACAACTCCTACAACTCGGAGATAACAACTCCTACAATAGATTGAAAAGGGTTTGAACAATACTAAACCAGATCTGAATAACAGTGGCGTTTTCTTCCTTCTTCTTGAATGGCTTTTGAGAACGATGAGGAAGAACAACGATCCTTCAAATCTGTCTTTGGCAATCCGAAACGATCCAATAGAGATTGTAGAACCTGAGTATGGATCAATCGAACCCTTCTTGATAGAAATCGCCAACTTCAATGAGAAGAACGATCTCCAATCGTAGGCGATGGCGAGCGGCGCTTTTCACGTTCTTTTTGATCGGGAGAGAGATTAGGTCATGAACGATTAGGAAAAGGAACTTTTAAATAACCCAAGATCAACCCTATATATAGAGAGGATCAATTTAGGGTTAAATCGGTCTTAAACGTACTCAAAATAGCCGTTAGAACCGAAGAGGGGCGATCACGATCCGTCAGAACAGAGAAAAATGAAATTAGAAATTTACGGACAGATGTCTCGAGACATAAGGGATCTCTCGAGACATGACGGATCTCTCGAGACATGAAACGGAGAAAGCAGGAAAGGGATGTCTCGAGAACTCGATGATCTCTCGAGACATTACAAAAAATTCAGACTTAAGATATCTCGAGACAACCACGATCTCTCGAGACATGTCTGATCTCTCGAGACATATCCTTAGGAAAAATTTTTTTCACAAAAATTTCTTTTCTTCTCTTGAACACATGCAGCAGCCGCACTCCAAAGTCTTCAATAGTCTTGAAAAGGAAGTGTACCCCAATAGTGAGATCACACATGAGTCATCACCATGTTTCATAAAATGAGGGATTACATTTTATGAAACTGTGTTTGCAGACCCATTGTGACCTGACATTGGCTTACACTTAGCCATGATAATCTGCAAGACAATACTAGAAAAGCATATCAAATACAAAAGCAATTCAATCTTAGTTTAAGGGTGACTTCTCACAAATCAAGGTAATTGTGAATGCAATTTCCAACAATCTCCCCCTATTTGTAGAAGTCAGAACCCTGTACACTAAGTTGAATTACAGCAGTTAAAGAATAAATATGCTACACTACACAAAGATATAGAAATGAAAAAGTAAAGAACATCAAAACATCAAATATATATATATATATATCTAAATTTGAATTGTTCAGAAGACTTGATGTTCACTATATCATAATGAAAACAAAATATTTCTTGTCAGCATCATCATCATCATCCTTCAAGATCTCCTTTTCCTCTTTTCTTCTTGTCTGGAGAAAAAGGCATGAGGCTTGGGATGGTAAAACGGAGGAGGTTCCGGAGCATCAGCATTATTATAACCAAACGCTCTGAAATGAATCCTTCGCTTCCTTTGAGCTGTCTCATGTTTTTCCCATTCTTGAGAGCTGTAGCATTCGGATCTGTTCATCTTACCTTCATGAACTAACTTGTAGGTTTCAAGAATAATGTCTTTTGAGACGGGGCTCCAGATTTCTGGATAACTTTTCTCAGCCTTAGCTTTGCACTGACCTGTAGAGCTAGAACTAGGAACTGATCGACTGGCAGAAGAACCTTCACCAAATTTTCTTTTTCCTTTGGTCCCAGCCCTATCTGTTAGATCTTCAACTATAGGAGCCTTCCCAAGTAGTTCTTCTGGCCTGGGAGAAAACTGAGGAACAGGAACATCTGGATCAATTGCCAACTCAGGAAAAATCTGATTATGAAGCCACGTTGCTGTTTCGAATGAATAAGCATTAATATCAGCAACTTGCTTCAACATCCTGGAAGAGAACTGCTCAAACTGAGAATTCCATGAGCTTTGAAGAGCAGAAACGGAGCTTTCAATCAAATCTGTCATTTTAGCTACTATATTTTCCTCCCCCTTTCTGACTTCTACAGAGAGGGTTTGGAGAGTATCATCTTTGAACTTTCCGACTTCATCAACAATTCTGAATGTATTGGCTTCAGCCTTGTCAGACACTGATTCTTGAAGCTTTGTCAGTATAACAGTCTGAGTCAACACTGTGCCTACACCTTCAGTTGCATGATCAATTTGCTTACTCCCTAGGCTCATCAAATCAGAGAGATTTTCATAATTGGATTTTATCTTAGCTAACTCTCTGCCTAGTTCACTTTCAACTGAGGCAATCTTCCTGTGAACAGTCGTCAAAGAATTTTCAAACTGTGCACTCTGCTTCTTGAGCAGTGCTTCAATCTTTCCTAGAAGAGAATCTTCTGCACAACCTAGCTCATCTGGAGCATTCTTGGTTGTGTCAAACTCTGACTCCCCCTCAACGTGTACTAGGGGAGGTGACAATTCATGAACAGACATGACATCATCATCATCTATGTTAAAAGCAAAATCAGCACCAGACCCTGCCTGTTGGCCACCGGGACTGTGCTCTTCAGATACTGGAGGGGATTCTGTTGGAGCTGATGAGGATTTACCTTTGGCTTTTGAACGGATTTGCAGCTTGGCACGACCTGAAGCTTTAGAGCGAGTCCGAGAGGAAAGTGGCAATGATGGTACGAAGGGTGCTTGATCTTCAGAAGAAGGAGCAGGGGTTTCTGCTTCTCTTACAACTGCAGATCTAAGAGTCTCCCCCTCAGAAGGAGCACCAGCCATTTCCGGCTTCTTGATACGAATGTCCCATCTCTGCAAGGAGCTGACATCGATCTTCTTAAGGTGATGGATAACTGTACCTTTGGACATGTTGAAAATAGCAGGGTTAAACTGATTTAGAAACAGTGAGATAATCCGGGCAAAGTTAGGAGTGTTTATGCAAGCTTTGATATTTGAGAATAAGATTGAGGCCCAATCTCTCTTCTTTCCAGCAATAATGCCAATCATCAACAGAAACATCTCTTCAGACACATGTCCTTGAGATCCTGTCTTGCAGAAAAGTGCCTTTGAGATAATGTCCAGCAGGAGCTTCCCTACAGCATTCAACTTATTCCTCTTAACTGTAGAGAAATCTGAATCAAGACCACAGAACCTTGTTGTAGTCAACCAATCAGTGTCAACTAGCTCTTCTTCAGCTTCCACTTCAGACAACTGCAAATATTTAGCGAGAGTCTCTGGAGAGACTTTGATTTTTATACCCTTAACGAAGGAGATCAACATACTTCCTTCCTTGATTGGCTTCACATTGATGAAGAATTCTTCAACCTCTTCAAACAAAATCCGGCAAGGATGCTCGAGAACGAAGGTGAGACCGGCGGCATCAAGCATACAAAACAGAGTCTGGAACTCATCGGATAAACTTGCAAGACCTAACCGAATTACCTCGTTGCCGACTCCGATTTTCGGATGAGGAGAGGGAGCCATTGCAGCAAGATGGAGGGAGGAGAATGTTGAACGAAGAATCACCGAGAACCACCGCAGCACTGAGACCGGTCGCAGACGATCGTCGCTCGAGAGGGAGACGAAAGGTCGAGGAGGTCTCGGGAGATGACTCGCGTGAACATCAAGTTTTCCAATTTCGTATATATATATATATATATTTTTGATTTTACGGAAATTCGAAAATTATAAAAGGGAAATAGCGCGTACCTGACGGTTGGATTCCAAAAAAAAAATAACCTATGTCTCGAGACATCGGCTATGTCTCGAGAGCTCAGGTGATATTTTTCTTCATTGATGTCTCGAGAGATTACCCGTGTCTCGAGACATCACCTTATCTCGAAATTTTCTTCTTGTCTCGAGAAATCCTGCCAGGTCCCGAGACATGACTTGTCATTAGAAAACTTCCTGTCGCCAAGGTTTGATTGACTTGACCATTACTCCATGTTGAGCATTCCAAGTTCCGTCTTGAAGAAAGAGAACTTAGTCTCATCCAGTGGCTTCGTGAAGATGTCTGCAACTTGCTTATCCGTGGGGACATAACTCAGATTTATGTCACCCTTCTCCACATGCTCCCGGATAAAGTGATATCGTAGCTCGATGTGCTTTGTCCGACTGTGAGAGACTGGATTATTTGCGATAGCAATTGCACTGGAAGAGTCGCAAAACATAGGAATGTCTTTGAGCTTCATGTTGTAGTCTTGAAGTTGATTTCTTATCCAGAGAAGTTGTGCGCAACAACTGCCAGCAGAAATGTATTCCGACTCGGCGGTTGATATTGCAACACAATTCTGCTTCTTGCTACTCCAGGAAATAAGTCTCCTTCCGAGGAATTGACACGTCCCAGAAGTGCTTTTCCTGTCGTCTTTGCTACCTGCAAAGTCTGCATCTGAAAAACCAATTAGTTCACTATCATTACTTCTTGGGTACCATAAGCCAAGATTTGGTGTGCCTTTAAGATATCTCAAAATTCGCTTTGCAGCAGTGTAGTGAGATTCCTTAGAGTTCACCTGATATCTAGCACATACACATGTAGAGAACATTATATCAGGTCTACTGGCAGTAAGGTAGAGCAATGAGCCAATTATGCTTCTGTACTTGGTTTCATCAAAAGGTTTCCCTTTCTCATCCTTGTCCAGAGACGTAGCTGAGCTCATTGGAGTCCTCATAGAGGTTGCACTCTCCATTCCAAATTTCTTAATCAACTCCTTAGTGAACTTTGTCTGAGAAATGAAGATTCCATCTTCAGACTGTTTTACTTGAAGTCCTAAGAAATATTTCAGCTCACCCATACTGCTCATTTCAAATTTCCCTTGCATAAGTTTAGAAAACTTTTTGCAGAGGTTATCATCCGTAGAGCCAAATATGATGTCATCGACATAGATTTGCACTAGCAAAATCTTGCCTTTTACTTCCCTAAGAAATAATGTCTTATCTATCTTTCCTCTTGTGAACTTGTTTTCAAGAAGAAAGTTAGACAGCGTCTCATACCAAGCTCGAGGAGCTTGTTTCAAACCATATAAAGCTTTCTGTAATAAATAAACATGATTGGGATGAACAGGATTAACAAAACCTGGGGGTTGTTCAACGTATACTTCCTCTTTAATATCTCCATTTAGGAACGCGGATTTGACATCCATTTGATATACGGTGAAACCCTTGAAAGCAGCATAAGCAAGGAAGAGTCTGATCGCTTCGAGCCTTGCTACTGGAGCGTACGTCTGATCGAAGTCGATGCCTTCCTCTTGTCTGTACCCTTTAGCTACAAGTCTGGCTTTGTTCTTTATGATTGTTCCTTCTTCATCCAGCTTGTTTCTATACACCCACTTTGTTCCAATGACATTTTTGTCTTTGGGTTTTGGAACAAGTGTCCATACTTTACATCGTTTGAACTGATTTAATTCTTCTTCCATAGCAATTATCCAGGATGGATCTTCATTTGCCTCTTGGAATTTCTTTGGTTCGACCTGCGAAAGAAAACTTAAATGCATATTTTCGTTAAAGGTACCTCGTCTTGTTCTTATTCCTTCATGAGGATCTCCTATGATTTGATCAACTGGATGATCCCTCATGTGTCGTAGCCCGAGGTTCCTTGCATGATTTGAACCAATAGGAGTTTCTTCTACTGTTGGAGTATCTTCCTCCACTTGGAGTGGCTCTTCATCAGGATGATCTTCTTCATAGATTGTTATTGGGGGAATCTTGATGAAGTGTTGAGAATTTTCTTCAACTGGCTGATCCAAGCTTAAGTCCTGCAGCTTTGAACCTGTGTCTACAGAAGAAATGCTAGAGGAGCTGCTTTGAAGCATGATCGTCTCATCAAATACAACATTAATAGATTCTTCTACCACCAGGGTTTTCTTATTAAAAATACGATAAGCTTTACTATGGCTACTATAGCCTACGAAAATCCCTTCAAAACTCTTTTCACTAAACTTAGTTTTGTAATGCTTTCCATTGTTTAGCACAAAGCATTTACTACCAAAGATTCGAAAATAAGAAATGGTCGGTTTCTTGCCTTTTAGAAGTTCATAAGGAGTCTTTTCATGGTTTTTGTTTATGAGTGCTCTGTTTTGCACATGGCATGCAGTATTGACAGCTTCAGCCCAGAAATATTCAGGTAGTGAAGAGTCACTCAACATGGTTCTGCAAGCCTCAATAAGTGTTCTATTCTTTCTCTCAGCTACTCCATTTTGTTGTGGAGTTCGAGGAGAGGAAAACTCATGAAAGATACCGAGGCTTTCACAGAATTCTGTCATGGCTCCAGATTCAAATTCTGTACCATGGTCACTTCTGATTTTGACCACCGAACAGTCAAATTCATTCTGGACTTGCCTGACAAAACTAGTGAAAGTGTCAAAGGTATCTGACTTATGTTTCAGAAAGAATACCCAGGCAAAACGAGAGAAATCATCTACAATAACCAATGTGTAAGATTTTCCTCCTAAACTTCTAATTTGCAAAGGACCAAACAAATCCATGTGAAGCAGGTATAAACACCTGGTTGAATCTTTGCCAATAATGCTCTTAAAGGTAGCTCTTGTTTGCTTGCCTTTTACACATGCATGACAAGGTCTATCTTTAATGCACTTAACATCTGGTGCATTGCGCACTAAGTTTTGAGAAAACAATTTATTAATAGTTTTGAGATTTATATGTGCTAATCTCTTGTGCCATTGGTCAACAAGAGATGCACTATCTTTTGCCAAAAGACATACTGGTGTAGAAGATGATATGCAAAGAAAATTTAAACAAAATATGTTTCTACAGCGAATGCCTGATAAAATCGTTTCATGATTTTCAGCCGACTTTATCAAACACTTATCTTTATGAAAATCAACAATGTATCCTTTATCACAAAGTTGACTTATGCTTATCAGATTATGTTGTAATCCTTCCACATAAGCTACATCGGAAAAAGATACATTTCCATTAGAAATCATACCATAGCCTTTAGTTATTCCTCTGTCTGAACCGCCAAAAATAACTTTTGGACCGTTCGCAACTGGAATGTAGTTTTGCAAAAGGCTTCTTGTCCCGGTCATATGCCGAGAGCATCCACTGTCCAAGTACCAGATTGGATTTTTATTGGCCTTTGGACATACCTGCAAAAAATAAATCATTTCGCCTTAGGAGCCCAAACAGATTTGGGTCCTTGGTCCCGTGTCAGTTGAGCACCACGATAAATGTTAACATTGCGAGTGGTCTGCCTTGCAACGTTCACTTGTGGTCTCCTAGTATACGTTGTATTAAACCAACAATCAACGGCAAAGTGACCAATTTTACCGCAGCACCAACAGTCGAATCTGTTGCACCTTCTCTTTACACTCTCCTGCTTAACTTTTTGAACGTTAGCTCTTGCAGGAGCAGCCCTTTTAGATGAGGATGCCTCATGGGGGCAACACACACAAGGTGGTACTGTCCTCTTCGGCTTTGGTGCAACAGCCTTCACTTTTGGTGCTTTCTTAGCACTCGGACCATGAACAAATGGACCGTACCCTTTCCGATTAATCTCTTGATAGGGTGCTTGAAAAGCACTATCACCAAAGTTTCGGGGAGGAGCCCATTCCTTATGATCATTCACAGGTGAAAAAGGAATTGGTCGTGTGAAATGACCATAGGAACTCTCCATATCATAAGCATTCGTAGGGAATATGACTTTCTTGAATGCTACAGGCTCTTGATGAGCTTTCCCTTTTTCTTTGGCAGTAGCTTTCTTAGCAACCAGACCATTCTTCTTAGCAATTGTATTTTTTGAAGAATTGTTAGTACTAGCTTCATGTCCTATACCGCTTCCTTTTGCCTTAGTGGTAAAAGTACCAATAATTGGCAGAACAGTTTTAGGTTGAGAGAATGCTTCAACCAGCTTCTTCTCAGCCGCAAGCTGTTCCTCCAAGACTTTTATTGAATTATCTCTCAAGACAAGAGTCTCTTCCGAGCTTTTGATCTTGTCTTCCAAGGCTTGGAATTCCTCTTTGAGAGAAGAAAGTTCTTCAACTTCTTTTCTCAAGTTAGATTCCACCTCCTTGAGAGCCATGATCTCCTTACCCTGAGTTTTGACAACCTTTCGGCACTTGTCAAAGCTTTGGAGCATTTTGGTATATTGAGACATGAGCTCAGATTCATCGTCTGAGAGGTTATCCTTTTGTTCAGCCGAAGCATAATCAGAATCAGATAGGATAGTGTGATCATTTACCTTTCCGGTGTACGGGGGTGCTTCTTCATCATCAGACATAGCCATCAGACCGAAGTAAGCTTTTTCTTCATCACTCGACTCATCGGAGTCACTGTCGCTCAGAGTTTTGGCTTTCTTAGCGACGAAGCTTCTATCTGATTTCTTCTTTCCATGAGTGGATTTCTTGTCTTCTTTTCTTCCACCTTCTTTCTTCTTATAGGGACACTCAACAATCATGTGCCCTGGCTTATTACAACAATAGCAAATAATGTCAGAAGAAATGTGTTTGTTCTGTTTGGATTTATACCTGTCATTATTGCTTGAGCCCTTCCTGTGATATTCGCCATCACGACGAGAATATTTATGATCCGAGGAAGACGGCTTGTTGTTCATGTGCCTTCTCTTGTTCAGCAGTTTCTTAAACTGACGGGAAATTAAAGAGAACTCCCCATCAGACAGTTCGGAACAGGAGGAGCTGGCTTCCGATTCTTCTTCAATATCAGATTCCTTTTCTCTGATCGGTATCACTGCTTTGCTCTTCTTTGAATTCTCTGCCTTCAAAGCTAAGATTCTTTCTTTGCTTGAAGCTCGATTTACATCCTCTTCAGACTTTCGGATGTTCATTTGTAATTCATGAGACAACAGCTTCCCGAACAGATTTTGAGGTTCTAGACTTGGCAGCTTTCCAAACTCTCTAATAGCAACAATTTTGCTATCCCAGTCTTTCGTTAGGGAACGCAAGAATTTGTCATTTAGTTCACCGTTTGTGAACTCCCTGTCGTAGTTCCTCAAACCATTGACTATCTTGAAGAATCTTTTGTACGCATCAGCAATGCACTCCTTCTTATTCTGCTTGAACGCCTCGTACTCTTGATTAAGTAGAGACCTTCTATCTTCTCTTACCTCGTCAGTACCTTCCATTAGAACAATTAAGGATGTCCACATCTCTTTGGCTGATTTGCAGTGAATTAAGTTTTGCAACATGGAATCGTCCACTGCACTTGCAATTATGTTTTTAGCCTTCTTGTCAAGAGCAACAAGAGCTATCTCATCCTTAGTCAAATCCATCATTTTCTTAGGTATCTGAACAGTAGGATTTGTTGACGAAGCAGTCATTGGCACATGGGGACCTTCTTCCACAACTTGGAAGATTCTGGGATCTGCAGCTTCCATATAAAAACGGACTCTTTCCTTCCACATAGGAAAGTTGGCCTTAGTGCAGATGGGCAATTTCAGAGAGGATTCCTTGACTCTATCCATGGCTTGCTAGCAACTAGAAGAATGGATCCTGTTCAAGGTGTTAACCTAGCAACAAACAACCTCCCTCTGATACCAATTGAAGTATCTAGTTGCCTACCTAAATCACCTAGAGGGGGGTGAATAGGTGATCTCTACGTCTTTTGCGGAATTAAAAATTAAACGTAAAGCACAGCACACAAAAGTAATCACGACCACAGATAACACCAGGAATTTATAGTGGTTCCCCGTACTTGGGTACTCCACTGCCGGCCTCGCCAATCTAGCACCACAGCTAGACTTGACTACTCACTAAATCTCGGATCAAGAACGATCCTACAGTCTCGGAGTCAAACTCCTACAAACTCAGAGAGAACCTCTCTTACAACTCGGAGAAAACTTCTCCTACAACTCGGAGAACAACCTCTCCTACAACTCGGAGATAACAACTCCTACAACTCGGAGATAACAACTCCTATAATAGATTGAAAAGGGTTTGAACAATACTAAACCAGATCTGAATAACAGTGGCGTTTTCTTCCTTCTTCTTGAATGGCTTTTGAGAACGATGAGGAAGAACAACGATCCTTCAAATCTGTCTTTGGCAATCCGAAACGATCCAATAGAGATTGTAGAACCTGAGTATGGATCAATCGAACCCTTCTTGATAGAAATCGCCAACTTCAATGAGAAGAACGATCTCCAATCGTAGGCGACGGCGAGCGGCGCTTTTCACGTTCTTTTTGATCGGGAGAGAGATTAGGTCATGAACGATTAGGAAAAGGAACTTTTAAATAACCCAAGATCAACCCTATATATAGAGAGGATCAATTTAGGGTTAAATCGGTCTTAAACGTACTCAAAATAGCCGTTAGAACCAAAGAGGGGCGATCACGATCCGTCAGAACAGAGAAAAACGAAATTAGAAATTTACGGACAGATGTCTCGAGACATAAGGGATCTCTCGAGACATGACGGATCTCTCGAGACATGAAACGGAGAAAGCAGGAAAGGGATGTCTCGAGAACTCGATGATCTCTCGAGACATTACAAAAAATTCAGACTTAAGATATCTCGAGACAACCACGATCTCTCGAGACATGTCTGATCTCTCGAGACATGTCTGATCTCTCGAGACATATCCTTAGGAAAAATTTTTTTCACAAAAATTTCTTTTCTTCTCTTGAACACATGCAGCAGCCGCACTCCAAAGTCTTCAATAGTCTTGAAAAGGAAGTGTACCCCAATAGTGAGATCACACATGAGTCATCACCATGTTTCATAAAATGAGAGATTACATTTTATGAAACTGTGTTTGCAGACCCATTGTGACCTGACATTGGCTTACACTTAGCCATGATAATCTGCAAGACAATACTAGAAAAGCATATCAAATACAAAAGCAATTCAATCTTAGTTTAAGGGTGACTTCTCACAAATCAAGGTAATTGTGAATGCAATTTCCAACAGTTATATTCCTTAATTTAAGGAATTTGCAATTAATGTCTGTCAGAAATTTGAAAAAGAAAAGGAAAGAAGATATTGCAGAATAATTTTTATAGCTTTCACGACAACATCAATACAGATTATTTTACAGTTTTGTTGTACAGAAAAATACACAGAGAAAAAGAAAGAAATATACAGGAAGAAAAGAAACTGAAAATCACTTCTTCTTCCTCCTCAAGCAATTTCAGAATACAGATCTTCATCTTCTTCCTCCTTCAGCAGCACACTTTTTCTGAGAACATCTTCAACCCTTCTCTCAGATTTCCTGCTGCAAAATAAGAATCAAGAAAGGAGAAAGCTTCAGGAAGAGAAGAAAAAGAAGAACAAAAAGAACATCATCTTCTTCTTCCTCAACAACAGCAACCTCTTTCAACTGAGAACTTAAATTCTTCTCTCAGTCTTTTGCTGCAAATACAGATCTTCAACAGAGCAACTATAATCTGAAGAAATAACTCTCTCAAATTAATCAGCTACAGGAGGATCAAGTTTTTTTTAAAGAAAAGCTCCAGCAAAATCTACTGTTAAACATCTTCAATCAGACAGAGGTGTTCTTTTCTACATCAAATCCACTAGAGTCTTATCTATACATATTGACAGAGAAGAACATCTTAACCCCTCTATCCCATTCTGTACAGGGTTAAAAATCCCTTCAAAAGTTTACCCCATTGGTGGCAAGACACCTGATCAAAAAATCTAGTTGGTTTTTGGGCACCTTATCAAAAGCTCATTGGTGTGAGGGCACCTGATCAAAAATCCTAGTGGATTCCTACCAAGGGTGGTAGAAGAGTAGACGTACCCAGATTTATTGGGGAACTACTATAGCTCCTTGTGTCTTCTGTGTTTGATTTCTTTCTGTATTGCGTTGTGTGTTATTTTCTTTATTCACTTTATTTCAGTTTTTATTTATCACTCACTCTATACATATATACTTATATCAGTATTTTCAATTCCGCTATAAAACTAAGGGAAAAAATTTTAAACTCTATTCACCCCCCTCTAGAGTTAATTTAAGATCTAACCTCCACTTTCAATTGGTATCAGAGGGCTGTTGATCTTATTTACACGCTAACACCTGGATCATAAAGATCAATTAGATCTTAAATTATTTTAGAATTTTTATTTCATTTATTTTATGTTAAAAACTCATGGCACAAAACAAAGAGTATTCAAGCACAAGACCTCCTATGTGCAATCTCAGTAAGTTTGCATTATGGAAAGCAAGGATTAGGCTTTATATGAACTCAATTGATGAAGAAATTTTTAATGTGATTTTGATAGGACCTCCAGCTCCCACAGCAACAACTAGTGCAGAAACCACAACTACCAATAATGTTGTCCCACCTCCTGAATGGACAGAAGCTCAGAAAAAGCAAAGGAGTGCTGATGCAAAAGCCATGAACATTCTGGCTCAAACAATGGCTGATGACATTTTTCAAAGAGTGGTGGAATGCACCTCAGCAAGGGAAATAAGGATTTCTCTCAACAACATGGTTGAGGGATCTGCTGATGAAAGGAAAGACATGAGATCACATCTTATTTCTCAGTATGAGAATTTCAAGAAAGGAGAAAATGAAATAGTTGCTGACATGTACAATAGGCTCAGCCTCATCACAAATGAGCTGAAGACCTTGGATAAAGTGATCTCTATCACTGAGATTAATGATAAGATTCTTATGTGCTTCCCCAGCACATTAGACTCTAAGATCTGGCCTATCAAGGAAGCCAGAAGCCTCAATGAGATCAGCACTGAAGCTTTGTTGGGCAAGATCAAATCCTATGAGCAACTCATCAAATCCAGGGAAGCTAAATCATCCACTTCATCTCCAGCAACAAAGAAAGAAAGGAACATTGCCTTCAAAGCTACAGAAGAAGAAGGAAAGACTCCTGACAATGAGGAGTTCATGAGCCTTATAACCAAGAGATTCTACAAAATGGCTAAGAAGTACTTCAGAAAGAAGGACTTCAGATCAAGGGAAAAGCCAAGGTATGCCAAAAACAATTCTAAAGAAATTATATGTTTTGGTTGCAGGAAACCAGGACACATAGCACCTGATTGTCCAGAAAATCAAAACAAGAAGGACAAGAAGGAAAAGAGAAAAGAAAAGGAAGAAAGAAGAAACTCCAGCAAATCTTCCTCCCACAAACACAAAAAGAAGGGAAGAGGATTTGTAGCTGAAACTTGGAGTGAAACTGAATCAGATTCATCATCCAGCTCTTCTGATGATGAAGATAATGAAGAAGAAAGAAGTCTCTGTATGATGGCTATCAATGCCTCAGCAAGCAATTCAGATGAAGAATCAGAATATGAAGCTGAAAATGATGCAGATCAGGTAATATCTAACTTTGATTTTACTTTAGTTGAATTCAAAGATAAATTCAAGGTTCTTTGCTTAGACTTAATTAAATCTGAGAAAGAAATAATCTCACTCAGACATAAGCTAGCTGAAATGAAAAATATAAGTGAAGAAAATGTAAATCTTAAGAAAGATTTGGCTGCCTCTAGAAAACAAACTATTCTCCTTGAGAATAAACTTTCTGAGGCCAAGAATTTGAAGAATCCCTAAATGGGAGAAACATCAAACTGATGGATATTACAAGCACAGTAAATGCTAGACTTAATAGCAAACTAGGCTTGGGTGCTTCATCAAGTGAACCACCTCTAATTAAGAAGAACATACTCTCTACACCTATAAAATTCATCTCTGCTAAAAGCAAAGAGGTTGTAGGAGTAAATGAAAACATTTCAAGTAAGACTGTCGAGAATAGCAGAATTCAGCAGAATTCGTCGAACGGAGCTCGACGAAATGTATCCACTTCGTCGAACGGAGCTCGACGAACTCTGAAGACAGATTTTCAATATAGTCATTATATGAACGACGCTCGACGAACTCAGCCCAGTTCATCAAACAGAAACTATACAGCAAATCTGAACAATTCTTATTCTTCACATTCTAAGAATCCTTTCACTGAATGGATTATACCTCCAAGGAGATATCATCCACAAGGTTATAAGGAACAACCTGAAATGTCTTTTATTTCAGATTTTTGTGAAAATACAAAAAGACCCAAGGTAGTCTGGGCTTTTAGTATAGTTGGGTAGTCTGGGCTTTTGGGTCAAGAACAAATAGATTGTTTTCATGTTTTTGTAGGTACACAGCTGTCCAAGAATAAATGAAAAATGGTATTTGGACAATGGCTGTTCAAAGCATATGACAGGGAACAAGGCCAACCTGAACAACTACAAGGCAAAGCTTGGACCAAAAGTTATATTTGGAGACTCCAACCGTGGATAGACAAAAGGCTATGGAAAAGTCAAGGTTGAAGAAGTCACCTTCAAAGAGGTAGCTTATGTCAAGGGACTGAAGCACAACCTCATCAGCATAAGCCAATTATGTGATGAAGGATATCAGGTAACCTTTAATAAATTGAAATTCCTTATTAAATCTTCTGATAATATTATTGTTTTATCAGGTATTAGGGAGGGTAATATATATTTAGTAAATTTCAATTCATCTACATCAGAAATTTGTTTATTTAATGAACTAGGCAAACCTAGTGAACTTTGGCATAAGAGATTAGGACATATAAACCTTAGGACCATTGCTAAATTATCTAAGGACAATCTTTTTAGGGTTTACCTTTAGGTTCATACAAGAAAGAAGGTCTTTGTAGGGCATGTCAATTAGGCAAGCAAACTAAAAATAGTTTTAAATCATTATCTAAAAGTGATTCACCTAGAATCTTATATTTGCTACATATGGACCTTTTTGGACCTACAGCAACAAAGAGTTTAGGGGGGAAGTCTTACACTCTAGTTATTGTAGATGACTTCTCTAGATTCACTTGGGTGTTCTTTTTGAGAGAAAAGTCAGATAACTTTAAAGTTCTTACAGACTTTCTTAAGAGCATAAAGATTGAGTACTCTACTCATATTGCATTGATCAGAAGTGATCATGACACTAAGTTTGAGTCTCTTCTTATGCAAGAATTCTGTGAGAAGGAAGGTATCAGGCATTGCTTCTCAGCTCCTAGAACTCCTCAACAAAATGGGGGTAGTTGAAAGGAAAAATAGAACTCTAATTGAATCAGCAAGAACATTGCTTGCAGATGCTAATTTGCCCCTATCTTTTTGGGCAGAGGCTGTTAGCACAGCAAACTATGTATTGAATAGAAGTTTGATACACAAACTTAAGGGTAAGTCTCCTTATGAATTACTTAAAGGGAAGAAACCTAAAGTTAACTATTTTAGAGCATTTGGTTGTAAATGTTTTATTTATAATAATGATAAGAAATACCTTAGGAAATTTGAACCAAAATCTGATGAAGGAATTTTCTTAGGCTATTCATTAGTCAGCAAAGCATATAGGATTTATAATAAATCTTCTATTAAAATAGAAGAATCTATGCATGTTTCTTTTGATGAAACTAATATGTTTTACAAGGAGAAGAATTCTTCTACCATAGAAAATTTATAGGTACCTACACTATGTGAGCAGCTAGATCAATTAGCTCTACATAAAGAAGGATTTCTAAATCCTGAACAGCAGGATGCTGAAGAAAGTGAAGAGGAAAATCACCCAGATTTTGCTGACAGTTTAAATCAGATAACAACAGATCATCCTCCACATGATAGCAGCTGAACAAATTCCCCAAGTAGAAATCATTAATGAACCCACTCCAACTGTTGATCACATAACAGTTAGAGATCATCCAACATCTCAAATTATTGGTGATATTTCAGCAGGTGTGCAAACAAGACATCAAGTAAATTAGAATATGATGCATACTTGTTTTCTCTCTCAGATTGAACCTCAATCCCTACTAGATGCAGAACAAGATCTCAAACTGGATCATTGCTATGCAAGAGGAGCTCAATCAGTTTGAGACAAACAAAGTTTGGGAATTGGTTCCTAGACCAAATAATCATCCAGTTATTGGAACTAAGTGGGTCTACAGAAATAAGATAGATGCAGATGGAAACATTGTGAGAAACAAAGCTAGACTAGTAGCTCAAGGATACTCACAAGAAGAAGGAATAGACTATGATCAAACTTTTGCACCAGTTGCAAGGTTGGAAGCAATCAGGATCTTCCTTGCATTTGCAGCATACAAGCAGTTCAAGGTTTATCAAATGGATGTAAAGAGTGCATTTTTGAATGGAGAAATCAAAGAAGAAGTCTATGTGGAACAACAACCAGGTTTCATCTCTCCAACTCACTCTTCTTTTGTATTTAAGCTTAAGAAAGCTCTTTATGGTCTCAAACAAGCTCCTAGAGCATGGTATGATACCTTAGCTAGTTTTCTTTTAGAGAATAAATTATGTAGAGGCATAGTAGACAAAACCTTATTTTTCAGGATACATAAAAATCAAACATTGCTAGTTCAAATATATGTAAATGATATCATATTTGGCTCTACTGATTCAAACTTATGCAAAAGATTTTCTAATCTAATGCAATCTAAATTTGAAATGAGTGAACTATCATACTTCCTTGGTCTTCAAGTGAAGCAAACTCCAAATGGAATCTTCATATCCCAATCTAAGTATGCTAAGGAATTAGTGAAAAGATTTGGTATGTCTGATTCTTCCACCATGAAAACACCCATGCCCTCTAATGTTGTTGTTGATACTGATGAATCAGGGAAACCTATTGATCAGAAAGTATATAGAGCAATTGTTGGCTCATTACTTTATTTAACAGCTAGTTGGCCAGATATAATGTTTGCTGCTTGTATTTGTGCTAGGTTTCAAGTTAACCCCAAAGAATCTCATCTAATTTTATTAAAAAAAATTGAGATATATAAAGGGTTGCCCTAATCTAGGACTTTGGTATCCAACAGCATCTGAATTTGAATTAACTGGATTCTCAGATTCAGATTATGCTGGATGCATAGTAGACAGGAAAAGCACATCAGGAACTTGCCAGTTTCTTAGTGATAGGCTTGTGTCTCGGTTTTGTAAGAAACAAACATCTGTGTCTACATCAACAGCTGAAGCTAAATATATAGTTGCAGGCAGTTGCTGCTCACAGATATTGTGGATATAAAATCAGCTCCTAGACTATGGTGTCAACTTAAATAATTCAATTATATTTTGTGACAATACTAGTGCAATATCTATAACACAAAATCCAGTTCTCCATAGTAGGACTAAACACATAGAAATTAGGCACCACTTCCTTAGGGATAATGTGGATAAAAACAAAATCTGCCTACAATTCATCTCTACTGATTTGCAAAGAGCTGACATTTTCACCAAGCCCTTGGATGAAAAGAAACATATTTTCTTTATAAATCAGTTGGGAATGATAGATGGAGATTCAATATGATGAAAATTAAAATTTCTATTTATCCCCCCATTCCTTATCATATCAAACTAAGTTTTTTATTATATAAATGCCTACAGAATTATTTCTCATTCTAGTTCCCCTTTGCACTTGATCTCTATTTTATTGTGCAGGAATAACAGCAATATAAATCTTGCATCCTTCCCTACCTCCATCAAATGTCCCTTCTTCACGGGGCCTAGCTTCAGGCCTTTCCTGAAACTAGGCAGGGGGAGAAGTTTTTATGAACAAGCTCCATTTGATGCAGTGTTTTGCTCAGGGGGAGTTGTTCTATGTACTAAGCAAGGGAGAAAGCTGAAGAACCTCCAGTCTCAGGGGGAGACACTCTCAGGGGGAGTTGCTGTATGAAGAAGCTTGATAAAGCTTACAGCAGTTTGTTGATTGCAAGTTTCTATTTCAGAAAAATTCAGATACAGCTCATAATCAAGTTCAGATGCAGATACAGTACAGCTCAGAAGAATAATTTTGTTTAGCAAATTCAGTAACAGTTATTGCTATAGCTCAGCTAATCAGAAATTCAGAAATCAGATAAAGATTAAGATCAGAATTCATAGCAGATAATATATTCAGTTCCGAACAATTTCAGAAAGCTGATTCACATAGCAGATACAGTTCAGTTCAGATCAGAATTTCAATCAGAATTTCAGAATTCAGAAGGCAGAATTCAGAAAAATCAAGGTTCAGATTGAATTTCTATCAGTTTTATTTTTGTTGAAATGTTTCAAAAACTAAGAGTACTATTTATTTTATATCTGATAAAATATTTAAAATATATCAGATATATTCATACTCTGTTGTTTTTACTGTTTTAGTATTTGTTTATTTTCAATTTTTGTTAAATAGTGTCCTAACCCAAATAGGGGGAGATTGTTGGAACAACCCTATTTCTTATTTGGGCTAGGATCACTATATGTTGACTAAGGACAAAGTTGGCCCCAATGTATAGTTTATGGGTCAAGAGTTTAGGCTGTTAGAACTAGAGAATTCATTCAGATTCTGCGTTCGACGAACTCCACACTACGTCCGACGAACGACTATCTGCATTCGACGAACGGTCAGCTCTCTGCGTTCGACGAACGACAAGCTCTCTGTGTTCAACGAACGGCTTATACTCCGCGTTCGATGAACAGCTCAAGTCTCAGCGGTCGAAGAATTTGTCTAAGTGTAGCGCTCGACTAATTACATTCTACGTTCGACGAACGGCTTGCTTCAAGCTCGTCTCAGCGGTCGACGATCCCGTCTCAGCGGTTCAGAGGTCGATGAATAGATTGGTTCAGCGGTCGACGAACAGATCCCAGCTCAGCGCTCGACGCTTTTGTTCAAGCTCAGCGCTCGACGCTTTTGCTCAAGTTCAGCACTCAACGCTTTTACTCAAGCTCAGCGGTCGACGATTTTATCCAGGCTCAGCGGTCGACGAATCCTTTCGTTCGACAAACTCAAGTCCGCGTTCGACGAATATTCAGCAGATGTTCAGAACAGTGAATTAAATGTTGAGGTCGACGAAGTAAATATTGTGTTCGACGAAAATCTTGAGGTCGACGAATCTGCGTTCGACGAATTTTGTTCAGATCAAAGAATTCTTATTTAAGCTCAGAAAATTCAGCAGAATTATACTTATTTCATTCTCTGATCTCAGAACGACTATCAGCAACGGCTCTTTCCATCAGATAAAGTAAGGAAAATATATTTCCTTTATTATTTAAGTTATAGTCGTTGACATCTCCTCGGAAAAGGACATATTCATGGAAAAGGAAAGAATTAAATGGCGCAACTGTTTTATGTTTTCAAAATAACTCTTCAGCGTGTTATATTCCTTAATTTAAGAAATTTGTAATTAATGTCTGTCAGAAATTTGAAAAAGAAAAGGAAAGAAGATATAGCAGAATAATTTTTACAGCTTTCGCGACAGCATCAATACAAATTATTTTACAGTTTTGCTGTACAGAAAAATACACAGAGAAAAAGAAATATACAGGAAGAAAAGAAATTGAAAATCACTTCTTCTTCCTCCTCAAGCAATTTCAGAATACAGATCTTCATCTTCTTCCTCCTTCAGCAACACACTTTTTCTGAGAACATCTTCAACCCTTCTCTCAGATTTCCTAATGCAAAATAAGAATCAAGAAAGGAGAAAGCTTCAGGAAGAGGAGAAAAAGAAGAACAAAAAGAACATCATCTTCTTCTTCCTCAACAACAGCAACCTCTTTCAACTGAGAACTTAAATTCTTCTCTCAGTATTTTGCTGCAAATACAGATCTTCAACAAAGCAACTATAATCTGAAGAAATATCTCTCTCAGATTAATCAGCTACAGGAGGATCAAATTTTTCAAAGAAAAGCTCCAGCAAAATCTACTGTCAAACATCTTCAATCAGACAGAGGAGTTCTTTTCTACATCAAAAATCCACTAGAGTCTTCTCTATACATCTTGACAGAGAAGAACATCTTAACCCCTCTCTATCCCATTCTGTACAGGGTTAAAACTCCCTTCAAAAGTTTACCCCATTGGTAGCAAGACACCTGATCAAAAAATCTAGTTGGTTTTTGGGCACCTTATCAAAAGCTCATTGGTGTGAGGGCACCTGATCAAAAATCATAGTGGATTCCTACCAAGGGTGGTAGAAGAGTAGACATACCCAGATTTATTGGGGAACTACTATAGCTCCTTGTGTCTTCTGTGTTTGATTTCTTTCTGTGTTGTGATGTGTGCTATTTTCTTTATTCACTTTATTTCAGTTTTTATTTATCACCCACTCTACACATATACTTATATCAGTATTTTCAATTCCGCTATAAAACTAAGGGAAAAAGTTTTAAACTCTATTCACCCCCTCTAGTGTTAATTTAAGATCTAACCTCCACTTTCAGTACTCCAAATAATCATCAAAATGACTCTAGATTATTATTGAGGGTGAGTTATGACATTATAGACCATCTCCATAAGTTTATAATTTTTCTACATAATTTGGTAATTATTATAATTTCTCCAAAATCAGGGAACCTATGATTTTGCACTTCAAGTATGGTTTTCTGACTGGTATGACTTCACTAAAATTTGTACAACTAGATAACAGCAAAATAACAACCAAACCTGAATTTCACAATTTTCTAGAAAGATTTTGACCTCCAAATTAAAATATAAACCAATTTATCAAATTCAAGAATTTACAAAGTACCAAAAAACCTCATTAAAAAATTACAAAAAAATTAGCAGATATCCAAAGTGATCAGAAAAGTTCACTGGTTGAGTTTCATAATTTTCCAAATTTAGTTAACCATATAAATCCTTTATTTAAACAAATAAATCATATGACACTTTGTGAAGAGAATCATATAAAAACTCCTCCAAAAATTATTCCAAATTTAACAGATCATATTCTTGCCCTGAAAAGTGCTCTGACCAAATTTCATGATTTTTCAGTGAGTATTAAACCCATAATTAATTTTTATACAATAATGGCCATAAATAACACTTCAAAATTCTTGACAAAATTATCAGAGAACAATATCAACAATAAAAACTCACTACCAAAGTTTCATAAACATCCTAAGCTATATGATCATGTAATTCCTTATAGTAAGAAAGAGCCATAAACGATTCTTCATTAAATCAGAGAGAATAAAAGTCTCCAAAAATTCCAAATAAATTACCTAGGGCTCTACACCACCCTATGAACCTCTCTACCAAATTTCAAGTCAATCCAAGGACATGTGAGCCTATGTCCTTCAATAGGTTCAAGGTACAACCCTAAGGTTTGAAGGGTTCTAGGGCACAACTACTCCAAATCAACCCAAGTCTTGGGAGGAGGTGTTTTATGTGATATTAAATTAGTGATCAAGGTTTCATCACTTTTGGATGAGATTTGCCCATTCAACCCAACAAGTGCACTTTGACCTTTTAACCCTTAGTTTGACCAATCTTGGGTTACTCAATTACTCAACCAAATCAATCCCAAATAGAATGAAATTTTTACCAGAGACATGTAATGACCCTAAGGACCACCCACCAAAATTTGAAAGAGTTTAGAGATCTCTAGACCCTCAAATTAATTCATACATAAATTATTAAATTTCTACAAAAACTATAGAACACATTTCTCCAAAAATTTCCATTTTTGGATATGTTGAGGGTAAGGGTAAATCAAACATATGCTCAAAATTTCGAAGCATTTGGAAGTCTGGATTAATGGGGGAACTCAAATCATTCTTAGGTCAACCCTATGTACAGGTTGCACCATTTTGAGTACTGCAGTCAAACCAGTTGGCCAAATCGGCTCAAATCAATTTTAAATTAAAGTAGACATCAGGGGCTACAAGTTTGGTATATATCACTTTTCCAGTAGAGGGCTCTAAATATTTTCTATAATTATTTTTAACTACTGCCAGTAAAGGGATAGAAACAGGAATATCAAAAATATTATTACATAAACTTGCACAGATCTTAAAGCACAAACGAAGGGCATCCCTTCATCTTCTCCAATCAGCCAACGACCACGATTGACCCATCCTGTAGCAACTTGGGAGGTGATTTCCCAGCCACCTAGACGCTCTCCCGGTCGGCCAATGCCTCCACCACCTCCGTTGAGGTGGCGGCCGACGATGTACGTTTGTTGGCCGGCTGGAGGCGGTCGGAATCGGAAATTTGAACAAGAGAAGAAAAGCTTGAACACAAGCTTCGGCCATGCCGATCCAAGACCAATTGGCCCCAAATCTAGTGGCCAAAATGATGAGATCTACCCACTAAGAAATAAATGAGAGGAGAGGACCTGAATTGTGGCTTGTAGCCACGCCGATCACCGGTCCACCGTGGTTGGTCGAGAGCTCTTGGGTGCCATGCCGGTAGGTGCTTATATAGGAAAATTCTTCTAGAAAAGTGGGGGAAACAAATTCCCTTCATCCCTTGAGCCCTTTTATAGAACCAAATCCTGGTAGGGGAGGATATGAAGCTTGGGATTCCTCCATTAACACCATTCATGGTGAAAATTTCGGCCATCCCCAAAGGTCACCAAATTTACCCCCTTAAAAGTCGGAAAACCTCTTAATATTCTTCTAATTGATAGTGAGAATGAATCCCCATCAATTGGGAGGACTTTTGGACTCCCTTGGCCTTGAATTTGGCCACCAAAATGAGTCCCGTCCGCCTCCCGTCGATTGAGCTACCGTCAGCGCTAGTGCTAGCGCCAGCGCTAGCATCTCGACGGCATAACGCTCACCGGTCCGGCAACCACCGCCAACGCTCTGCGCTAGCGCTAACGCCTGCGCTAGCGCTAGCATCTCGAAGATGCACGATTCGTCTCAGTAGTTCAGAACTCATCTCGACGGTCCGACTAAACCACCACTAACGCCTGCGCTAGCCGCTAGCGCCGTATTCAATACACCCCTTCTTTCTACGGTTGGATAATTGGGGTATTACGAGGGGACCCCCTTATTGGGTTAGTCATGTCATGGTGGGGTCATGGATCACGGTGATGACCTAAGGCGAACCCTAGGCATGGTAACTAGAAATCACTATCCGCAGACCATGATGATTTTTGCCTCGAGCCCAAGCTCTTATATTCTCTTCGCGCATCCTAGGGTTTTGTCATGACCTAGTCACGACAAAACCGTCTTATGGGTCTAGTCGTTTGGGGGATGTTACATCTGAGGAGTAAGATTTTTGATCTGAGTTTTTGGAGGAGTTGGCCTAGTCTAGCACACTGCTAGATAGGTGGAGAGGGACATTGGAGTACCCATCATCTGGAGAACCACTATAAATAACTGTGCGCTTTTCTGTGCTGCTTGTTTTACTTTTTTTTGCGCTAGAACAATCCACATTTTAAAAGGGACTAAAAACCTTGAAACACCTATTCACCTCCCTCTGGGTGATTAGAATACTAATTAAACTTTCAGCCGGGCACGCGTGGTCGCGCGACGCGCGACGACAGTCTGGTGGGCACATGGATGGCCGGAGTACGTGCGGTCGTGCGGCGTGTGGAGACCGACCAGTGCGCAGTGTAACATCCCTAAAACAACTAGGCCCACAAGAGGATTTAATCATACAAGTATCATGACATAAGGATAGGTTTACCAAAAATGGCCTTAGAAGTCTAAGTGACAAGATCAAAACACCTTGGTCTGCATTTAGCAATTTTAGGTCACCTAGCCTAGGGTTAACCAAATGAGCTTCAATATATTTTAACCAAATTATAAAGCTTAGACCTATCCTTCACCTTGACCCTTATAATTGTTCAAGGAGACCAATAAGTCATTATGGACCAATTGGGCTCAACCAAACTGGTCAAGTTGACCAAAGTCAACCCTAACCCTAAATGAGTCAAACATATCTAATTTTGGTCAATTAGCTTTCAAATGGCCAATGTGACCTCACCCAAGCTTTCCTAACCCTTAAGGGAGGTCAATGAGTCACTAATAACTCATTGGGTCAAACCAAGTCCATGGATTATGCCAAAATCACCATTGGGCCCAATTTGACCTTGGATGGTGTCAATAGACCAAAGACCATCAATATTATTACACAAAATTATATTATCACCATTGGCCACACCAAGCCACAATTCACCTTGGATGGTGTCAATAGACCAAAGACCATCAATATGGGTCACCCAAATTATTCAATTTGGCCTAGGGTCAACTCAAGTGCACTTAGCCCAAATTGACCCTTTAGGTTAAGTGAGCCCAAACCTCAAACCCATTTGGTTTAGCCTAATGTTTGGGCCCAATCACCAAGCCCATAAATCTATTCTCTAATTAATTTTAGATATTTGAAAATGGGAGTGGAATTATGGCTGAAATTAAGTTGGCCTTAATTTCAAAAGAAGCCAAAAAGAGGAAACATGGAATGAGTGCCAAATGGTACTCAATTCCTCTTCCCAAGCTTCCCTATGAGCTCAGGGATTAATTCCCAGCCATCTCCATGACAGATAGCTAGCTGCCTACTGATTGGCTATTTTGGGTGGTGGAGCTTGACCGAATTTGGCCTTCAATGGCAATAACTGATAAAGCTCCCCCCTTGCAAATTAGAGACCCCAACACCTTCAGTGAACCGAGAGGATGAACCCCACCCCCCACAATGGAGAAGGAATCATGCAGTGAAGGCCAAGATCACCATTGCTCTCAAGCCTCCAAGGTCGGCAATGACACCCAAGAGAATCACCATGAACATGGCTTCAAATTATGCAGGCTTCCTTGCTCCCTCCTTCTATGCTAGATTTAGAAGCATTTATGCTTGATTCGAGCTAAATCGAGCATGGATCAAGGAAGAAGTCACCTCTATTTTGAGCCGATTAGCCCCTCCCCTAACTCTCTGTTCCGGCCACCACCGGCCGGCAAACCACCACCCAACGACATCCACCACATCAGCGCAGGTGGTGGTGGAAGCCGGCCGGGAGATTGCTCAGGTGACCGGGAAATGACCCCTGAAATTGGCCCAGGACATGACAATCTAATCGATTGGCTAGAGCTTGAAGACGGGCTGGTGGCCGTTGGATCATGGGCTGATGGCTATTTGTAGGACAGGCTTAATGCAATGAAATGTTTATTCTAATTTTTTGTCACACTTTATTCAGTATGTTCACGCTTAATTTTATGCCACTTAGAGACTATTTTAGGAAAAGCGGCCAGAGATAAACATTGTATCCCTTGATGTCTATTTTCCAAAGAATTTTAAATCACACCATTTGGAGCTCTACAACCCTCACAAAAGGAATTATACTGAGCCGTATCCTAAGAGAGGGCCAGTCATTAAAATGTGAATATAATTCACATGGGTGATTGCATGGGCCTAGTAATTTGGCCATGCAAGTATATATCCTAGCCACACCCCTGCCCAAAAATCAGATTTTTTGGGCATCATTTTTCTATAATTTTGTAAGAAATGTGATTTTTCATATCCTTGAAATTAATGAGGCTAGACTAGGTCAAAATTTCCCAATCTTCGGTGGTATGTTTATTAGGTCATTTTCAATCACTAGTAAAAATATGTGGTCATTTGGACTTCTGCATGTTGGTAAATTCCACATGCATGTGATAATGGTGTATATTGAGTTGGAGTGCATTTAGCAAATTTGTGTGTTATTGTCACACTTCATGCAGTAGGTTCGAATAATTATTTAGGTACCTTAATGATTGACATATGGTTACAACTAGAATCAATATTGGTCTGCGAATAACCAAACATAAATCAAAAGAATTTGGACTCCAACTGATCATCTCATATACACCATGTATATAGGATCAACACTGCATAATATTGGGTTAGTTGTAGGTCATTTCAATCTCTGGTGATATACACCATGTATTGAGATGATAAAAGTATGTCAAACTTCTGGAATTGGAACCTTAGGGCAAGGTTAGAAGTGAATTTGCACTTTGTCCCGAAGGCGGGTAGTGTTGAAGTTCAATTGAAAATCAACATTTCTCATTCCTATAAATTAATCCACTTTAGTATTCTATAGTAACTAGAGAGTGTGGGATCGAATAAATGAATAGCAACCAATAAAAG
The DNA here is from genome assembly GCA_033032865.1 of Dactylorhiza incarnata. Classification (NCBI taxonomy): domain Eukaryota; kingdom Viridiplantae; phylum Streptophyta; class Magnoliopsida; order Asparagales; family Orchidaceae; genus Dactylorhiza; species Dactylorhiza incarnata. The sequence continues at coordinate 5,413,137 of JAWHQI010000120.1, read as the reverse complement.
TAAATATCTTGAGAAAGGGAGGTTTGTGATGTCATCCCATCATACCGCCTAGTAGCACTGCGAGCCCTTCACCGGGTAGACCTCGGGAAGCCCAAGATTCACCCTAAAAACTTAAGTTAAACAAAAGAGTATGGAAGATTAGATTGATTAGGGAAAGCGAATGAGTCCTATGCACACACACACACACATTTGATGTATAGTAGTTTTTAGAGTTAAAGGGTAAGTCAGTTCTTGGAGCTGTAAGCTCGGTGTTCATGAAGGACGGGTTGGTCCTGTGAGTAATAGACTCGGTGATTAAGTAGAAGTGGCCGGTTAGTCCGGCGAGCTGGAGGCTCGAATGATAGAGATGATGAAAGTGCACAGTGTGCCTCTGAGATTCCTCTAGAGGGGGTGGGGGTGGGGGTGAATAGAGTTTTAAAATATTTCTATCCTAACTATGTTAACAATAAATTACTCTAATGAGTTATGCTTAACAATCCAGACAGAATAAAGAGTGCAGAAAATAAAGTGCAGAATAAAAGATTGGGCAGCACAGAAAATCACAGCACAGACACAATGAATTTTATAGAGGTTCCCCAAAATGTGGGTAGTCCTCTCTTCTACCACCTGGTAGGAATGCACCACCTGTGCCTGAGTCTTTTGATCAGGAGACTCTTAGAACCAATGATTTTTGATAAGGAGAGCATGAACCACTAGATCTTTTGATAAGGAGATCTTGAACCACCAGATATTTTGATAAGGAGATCTTGAACCACTGAATCCTTTGAAGAGAGATTAATAAAACTCTTTTACAGAATGAGAAAGAAGAAGGGAGAAGGTTGAAGGAATTATGTTCTCAGAATTCTTATGATGACTGATTGAAGAACAACCAATTGTGAAGTCCCACAGAATCTGCTCTTGATTAGCCTCTGCTTTTGATGGTGATGATATGCAGAGACTTTGTTTGTCAGATCCTTTTTGACTTGTTCTAACTCAGATCCTGCTGCTATATGATGGTGATGAGAAGCAGCAGTTGAATCTTCTGGTCTATCAGATGAAGAACACCAGTTCCTTCTATTATCTTTCACAGCTCTGTATTAGGGTTCCTGAGAGTGAGGGAGAAGAAGACATGAAACCCTAATTTGAGAAGAGACGGCTGATAGTGATTAATGTTGCACCCTTCTCTTCCTTCTCTATCCTTATATGCCCTGTCTCTATTTTGAATTTGTTTCCTTGTTAGGTAAGACCTGAAGAGGTATATTTTATAGACATTCTCTTTCCTTCCTTAATTACTTCTCGACCCGTCTAACCAGAAGGTGTATCCTTCCAAGAAAGCATTTTTCTCCTTCTTTAATGTTTCCTTCTTCTTCAGGAAATTATTAGGCCGTTGGAGAATGGTCTGAAAGATGTGGGTCATGATAGAAGCATCAGAAAGACAACTGTACAGATTGAACTTTCACAGACTGTATTCGACGTAGCGTCGAATTAACTTCCTCTCTTATCGACGCTGCTTCGAGTTCATTTAAGAGCTGCTTCGATTTCTTTTGTGCTCTGACTGAACTCAGCTAGTCGACGTTGTGTCGATTCCTTATCGACGCACCCGTCGAGTTGAATAGCATCCACTATGACTTCCATTAACTACGTCGAGATGAAGTTGACGTTGCGTCGACTTTAGATTGCTTTGACATGTATTCCCTTCTGCGTCGAGTTTGAAGTAGAAGCTGTGTCGACTTCTCAAGTTCCTTCGACAAGTCTCTGGTCTCTGCGTCGATATCTATTCGACGTAATGTCGACTAGTGTTACTTCGACAGTAGATTGAACCACTTGGACTTCTAGTCGGAGTAGCGTCGACATGAGCTCAATGTTGCGTCGAATTCCATTCGACGCAATTATTAACTTCTACCATTTTTGTTTCCCTTGGTCTAGTGTTGACACTCTTGGTTGAGTGTGACATCCTAAGACATCTAGAGACCAAATTACCCTCACTATACAATGGGTAAATTAAATCACAGTGAATAAAATCACTTTTAATTAATTTGTTAAGTTAAATCAAGGGTTTTTCCCAACAGATGATACATAAATGCATGTGCATAAGATGTGGTGGGTCTTCGGTACTTGCCCAGTCGACAAACCGACGAAAGTACGATGACTCGGCAAGTGGTAGGTGTTCAGAGGGCCAGGACTGTTTTACTGCGCGACCGGAAGGTTACATTCACTAATAACCCTACACTTAGCCTTATAAAAGGTCTGGTTCCGATGGATCCAACAAGAGTATGTAGGAGCTTATGAGTACTGAGGACAGGTGCCATGTCGTACGTTATGACCTAGGTCTGGTAGTGTGTTATACCCACCTAGGTGAGGAGACGACCTCTCCTCTGCCACCGTTTGACCATGACGGGAGGTGCCCGATAGGTTAGCTACCTCTAAAAAGTGAGAACTAACTGGTCTGTACGTACAGAGTCGAGTGTGTGAGTTGCATGTGTGTGAAGTCATATAATGATCATTGCACCGCATAACATACACATTATTGCATACAACAAGACCCCCATCATATAAACTAATATGTGCTCTTTTATACGATGAGTTTATTATGTTAAAACGACCCTTAACCTATATATTTGTATGAGCATTTATATAAGTTAAATTATTTCCATGCTAGTAGTTTATGCTTTCTCTTTTACTTACTGTTGCTTCATTTTCTTACTTGTAGACTATAGTATAATCGTTAAAGTTGGCTCCCGTACTTTTATTTGCCTACTTGTATATATTACCTACTAGGTAGGGACATCGTCACCTGCTTGATTACTTTCCATTTGATGTCCTTCCTTTATCCATCTTCCCGCCCGGTGCCTAGGAGTCACCGGGGGAGGGGGTGGGGGAATCACTTAATCTTTTTAACTAATGACCGGATGTGGCATAACAAACATGAGCACCGGGAGCAGCAGAACCAGCACGTCAGGAGGGATGAGCATGGCGAGGTGATCAACCCACGACTAGCACCTACCGCAGTAGCCACATCAGTGAGTGTGTAGAGATTTTAGCTTTTCTTCTGCTAGCGTTGTAGCGAGGATATGATGTAGTGGGCTTAAGCCCTTTTTATTATCCGTACTCTTTTATCTCGTTTGTGGACTTTACTCGTGATTATATATATATATATTTGTGATGTGATTTGTGGGCTTAGTCTTTATTTACTTTCTATTACTATGTGATTCATGGTTGACCTGGATGTTTGAATTGCAGACAGGATCAACATCTTGTAGTGGCGACCAACCCGTGTGTTGGTGTCACCGCAAGGCGACGGTTCATGGCGTAAGACCTGGAAAACAAAAGAAAAGAGGGGTCTTGCACACGGGCGACCTCACGTCATGCGGTGCCTGGTCGGCACACGCGTGGTTGCACGACACACGATTGTGCATCGTGCGGCGGCCATTCGGCGCGCGGGCGGTTGTGCGCCTTGCAGCGGCTGGACGGCATGCGGGCGGCCACGCGCCTTGCGGCGCTCCGTCGGTGCACATGGGGTCGCGCGTCATGAGGTGGCCGTCCGACGCATGGGTGGTTGTGCACCTTACGATGGCCGGCCAATGTGCGGGCAGCCACGCACAATGTGGTGCCCGACCGGCGCACACAGGGTTGCGCGTCGTGCGGCGGTCGCACGCCGATGGGCGTGTGTGCCATGCATCATGTGGTTGCTGTCCGTCTGATACCTATTACGCGATGCGCAGTGGGAGGTCGCCGAATGCCCGGTGCGCTGTGGTTGCTGGCGTCGCGTGGGTCATGCGTTAATGGGCTTTTGGTTGGCGTTTCTGTAATAAATTTTTTTCCTTTATCTTGTTCAGGCTTGAAAATGAGGCGACCAATCGAGGCCGATGCGGCTGCGCTCTACTCTTGATAGGGCATGTATTGATACGTGGTGAAAGCGATTGGGAGTACCCTCCAGTGTCGAAGTGAAGGTTCCTCGGGAGGATGAGCGGGCTCAGAATCATCCAACTGTTTTTATGACCCTTTCAGAGAGCTGTTTGAAGTCTGGGTTCCGCTTCCCTCCTTCGGAGGAGGCTATTGAAGTATTCAAATTTTGCGGAGTGCCGATCTCCCAATTTACTCCTGTTGGGATGACGAGGATCATGGGGATGATAGTGCTCTTTCGGGAACATGGCGCGTAGTTTACCTTGGAGATTTCAAGGACTGGTGCGAGGTCTTCACTGATCCGGGCGGCCGTATTGAAGTTTGTATCAACAAGAGGTGGTTCCGTTACAGAGAGGAGAACGATTATCGACATGGGAATACCCTTTATGGGTATGTTCGTAATCGTTGGGAGTTGCCAGAGCTGTGGAGAGACCTTCCTGGTCGTCGGCGGCAGACGGGGAGGGAAAATGACTTGTTGCCCGTTTTGGGTTTCCCTGATCGAGAGGGGGTGGCGAAGGCCTTGTAATGTGTTGCTAACTGCGTCAAGGAGATCAGATTGCTCTCGGTCAGACTTTCTTGGGATGCTGAGCGTGTTGCCGTCGTTCCTTTGGTTCGCGACAAGAAGAGGAAACTCATTTTTAAGAATGAGGGTCTGGGGTTCGAGGCCCGCTTCTCCTGCACCAAGGAGCCATGATCACTAGGCCGGTCCTAGTAGCCGCAGGGTGGAGGTGATTCCGGCCGACCCCGAGGTCGAGATTCTAGCATCTCCTATTGTTGGTCAGGTCCTACAGGAAGGCTTGCCTCCGCCCCCTGGGGACAACGATGCGAGTATCTTCATCCATATAGGCGATGACTTCTGCGGTGAGTGAGACTGTCCTTGCCCTGGTTTTTTCCTTTTCCTTTTTTGTTTTATAAATCCTAACTGTCTCTTTTCTTTGCAGGCTGGAGTTTTGAACGTCACTCACACATGGAATGACTGCTAGTGGGTCTTAAGGATGACTATTTTGTTCTTCAGGAGGAGTTGCACGCATCGAAGAGTGCCTTGTCTGACTCTAAGAAGAAAAGGGCTCGCAACTCCACCCATATTCGATAGCTAGAGTAGGATATTTCTTCTGCACGAGCAGAGGTTGAGAAGTTGCGAGACGAGTTTGGTGGCGACAAAGCGCTTGCTCAAGATGCCTTTCGCCAGCTATCGGAGGCCCAAGGAGAGATATTTCGCCAGGAGGGGGAGCTTGGATTCTTGAGGAGAAAAGTGGATAGGTTGTCTTCCTTTGAGCAGAGCGTCGAGGTGACCAAAGCTGCGGGGGTTGCTGAGTACAAGGATTCCTTAGCTTTTGTAAAGGAGCGATTTAGGATTTCGGAGGAGCTTCGTGCTGAGATCATGACCAAGGAGGTGGACCCATTGATAGAGGATGAGTGTGAGGTCGCCTTTCAGAGGAGAATTGATGCGCAAATCTAGTACACCGCTATAGGCGGGAGAGAGACCGCGACACGAAATGGTAGTGTACCGATCGTTCAAGTAATATAAAATGTGCAAAATTTTCCATTATCGATCTCAGAGGAACACATTAAGGTGGAGTTTACTTTTGAGGCAGGACTTGGGATTGAAGTTCTTTAGGTCGGATGGATTGTGCACGGTTTGGATTGGTTTGTGGAAAACAAAATAAAATAAACTAAATTAACAACGCGGGTCGCCATCACCGCTTCGCAAGAAAGTGGATTACGCAGGCCGCTATGCACTGCTTCGCTCAACAGATGGATGAGTGGGCATACGAAGTGGAAGAGTAGGCTCGCATAGTGGAAGAGTAGTCAAGCAGAATGTAAGAGTAGGCTAGCAAAATAAAGTGGAGGGTGGAGCGGATTTGGTGACGCACCTCAAACACACATATAAACAAGATAATTTGATAAAAAATGAAATTAACATTACAAATCAAGGTTTATAGTGCACATCATCAATAACATGGAGATCTAGTTACATTCATCAAAACAAGAGGAAATAGTGCAAGAGAATCGACCACATCCGAAGCCTCGTTGGATTAACGGTAGGAATCGTCGAGTTGTCAATCCGCGCCCTAGCTCGGTTCGCAACTACGTCCGGGATAGAGGAGCGATGCCAATTCCTCCTAGTTGACCTGTGTTCTTCGTCTCACGATCCAATCTCCTCCGGTGCAAGGTCACCTTGCTTGATGATGAACGCAGGACTAGAATCCTCTCCTTGGGAGCTCTTGGATGATGGAGGCGGCCTAGGGCAAAGCCCTCATGGAAGGTGGAAGAAAAATGGAGCCGGAGCTCCTCCTGCGGCGAGAATGGCGGAGAAGAGACGAACCCTCTGGATTGATCGATCCCTTGGCTAGGTCGAAATCTGTGGCTTTTATAGAAAACAGTCAGAAAAATAGGCACGCACGGTCGAACGCACGACCATGCGTGGATCGTGCGATATTAAATGCGCAGAAGTTGCCCAGCCTGGCTCAGCAGCAGACCATGCGATTTTACTCATGCACGGTCGAAACCGACCGTGCACGGACAAAACACACCGGCAAAGTCAGATCGCTTAAAAACCAGACCAACAAAGGCAGATCGTGTGTTTCCTTCTCGCACGGTTGAATCCAACAGTGCGTGGAAAAAATACACGGGCGAAAATTTTCATAAAGATTAATACAAAAGGCAAGGTCGTGCGATTTTACTCACGGACAGGCAAAACAGCCAGTGCGAGAACAAATCGCACGACCTGGAGCAAATCACCATTTGGGGTCTGTTAGCATCGGACGGTCGCAATGATCGTGCATCAAGAAAACCCACGACTGTGCGATGTCTACAGAATAGAATCAGACAACATTGGTGCTCTGCCCACCTGTACAGCCATACACACAGTCTGGAGCACTCCTCCAACACACATAATCAACTTAAATCGGCAAAAAAGGTCAAAAAGTTGAGAAACAGACTAGGGCTGGTTCACCAGTGTGTGGCATTCTATCTCCAATATTCAAATCTATTTTTTTTCCTAACCATTATCAAGACCAACACTGAATCAAAACTGCGCTTCAATGAAAATGAATCAAACACGCACTATTCTATAAAATACCTCCACAAGTGAATACAAGAGCATATGAACCTTCCAATGGCAACCAGACAGTAAAAAGAATGATGAAAAACAACAAATATCTGTGTACTATCACAGCTAATTCACTACCTTTTTACAAAAGGAAAAGCGCAATTACATCAAAGTCGCTACTGGCGCAACCGCTTAACATCACTCTCAGGTACGTCAGCTTCATTGCCGTTGCCCTCTAATGATTTTGTTGCTTGGTTTGGAACCTGAAAATGGGGCGAAAATCTTCAATTGAACGATAAATTTAATCTCTTGTATTTTCATGTACAAGGCGTATTTTCAAAAATTCGTTATAGTTACGATCAGGGCGGCAATACGCCTTGTGCGTGCTTTTTAGGAAAAGTGTTCAACACGAAAGTTGTAGATCTCGACGAGATCTACAATTTTCGTGTTGAACACTTTTCCTAAAAATGCATGTACAAGGCGTATTTTCAAAAGGTGCGTAATAACTCATAAAAATTGGTGTGCGCATAGCCAAAACTGATGTGCTAATAACAATTGAATTCTAAAATTAATATAGGATGCCTCCCGGGATCGAACCTGGATCTCTTGGGAAACGATTTAAGCATATATCCACTCTGACAACTGATTTTGTTATAACTTGAACGTTAAAGTTTATATAAATATATGAAATAATAGTACTGTTACAATACATAATCTCATATAATAGTATTGTTACAATACATAATACATATTGTGATACATATAATTACAATACATAGTCTAATGTTGAACCTTGAACCTTTTCTTTCACCGGTTCAATGTCCACTCCAGTTTTCAAAACCTTGCTATTTACTTTATACTAATCAAGAATAATATCCATTTAATGCTTCTATAAAATTAAAATTTTATATTAAAATCATAGTATTTTTAAGGCAATTTAAAATAAAATATAAGCCACTCTTTAGTGGATGTAAATAGGTGAATTTTCTAGAAAAACTTTTACTCTACAAAATACAAGTCACAAAATTTAGTTTTTCATGTGGATTAAGAAGTTTACTCTATACAGACATTAAATTTTTGTAATTAATTTTAAGTATAGGGTGGCATATCAGTAATTATAAGGAACCACGAGGTCTATCAGCAAAAATATTTTAAACACGAGGTTTAGAGCAGACTAACCGTCTCATTAGGAACAAGAGCATATCTTTCAGCTGGTGAAACCCAGATCTTTCCTGTAAAAACATAAAAAGAAAGTTACTGAATTCAAACAAGGTGATATTAGGAAGGAAGATATTTTGTAGTATATTGCAAATAAAAGCTATTCTAGTCCCTATGATTTTCATTTGTTTATTAGCAAATAAAATTAAGCACTGCTCTGATTCTAGTACAATTAGTCCCTTAATTTTCTTTTACATATTTCCGCATGTCTACTTTTCCTTCCGTTTGTGTTACTAAGAACGCTCACCATTGAACATATGCATTGTATCCCATGCTAGCCCACTGAGAAAGTGTACTTTCCAATAATGTACAAAATAAGGATAGTAGGACATGCAACGCCCGGTCTACTGTGGGTGCGCTACAGGCCTGCAGACTAGTGACCCCAATCCATATCCACGGATCTGATTGGCCGCAGCCGCAAATTCCATTGGCGGGTAATTGAGGCTGGGGCTTGAACCCCAGACCTCCTAGATAAGGGAGCTCTAAACTGGTGATGAGGACCAACTCAATTGGTGATGAGGACCAACTTAGAGCTCCCATCTAAGAGGTCTGGGGTTCAAGCCCCAACGTCAACAACCCACCATTGGAGCTTAATTGGTGATGAGGACCAGTTTAAAGCTCCCTTATCTAGGAGGTTTGGGGTTCAAGCCATAGCGTCAACAACCTGCCAATGGAATTTGCGGTTGCGGCCAATCAGATCTATGGAGATGGGTTAGGGTCACTGGTTTGCAGACGTATAGCGCACCCACAATAGACCGGGGCGTTACATAAAAAGTGATGCCCGGGTCTACTGTGGGTGCGCTACAGGTTTGCAGATCAGTGACCCCAACCCATTTCCACGGATCTGATTGGCCACAGCCGCTAATTCTAATGGCGGGTTGTTGAGGCTGGGGCTTGAACCCCAGACCTCCTAGATAAGGGAGCTCTAAACTGGTCCTCATCACCAATTGAGTTGCAACTCAATTGGTGATGAAGACCAGTTTAGAGCTCTCTTATCTAGGAGTTCTGGAGTTCAAGCCCCAGCCTCAACAACCCGCCATTGGAATTAACGGTTGCGGCAATCAGATCCGTGGAGATTGGTTGAGGTCACTAGTCTGGCGACCTGTAGCGCACCCATAGTAGAGCGGGGGCATTACATGACGTGCAAAATAATAATAATACATTTGGTATAATGTGCACGTTATTAATGTCTTCAAAATAAATTTGATTGTAGTCTTCAACTTCGATATAAAATCCCCAACTTTATACTAAATATTATCTTAATTTGCTCAAATATGACATGGATCCTATCCTAATATAAAAATTCCTGAAGTCCTGCGACGGGTTGAACCAGTTTCAAGCATGCATACTTTGGTTGCACCAAATACATGTGGTTGTGGCCATGTTAAAAGTTGGAATCCTCGGATGGTTTTCGATAGAGTGAAACCCATGGGGAAAGCAATGAGGTGCCACAGGGGACTAGCAAGAGGGGGAAATAAGATATAAAAGAACAAAACAAGCAATAAATAGAATGGTTACTTTAGTTATCCTTATTTGCAAAGAAATGAAAATTATCAGGACTTAGATACTAAATGTAAAACAAATATCCTTGTTTTCAAGGGGAAAATACTAAGGCTGTTAAGAAATATCTAGTATTATTCAAGCAAGAAATGGCAAAAGCTCCCAGACCTTGTACGGGATCTGTTCTAGAGAGTGGTATCTGGTTGCAACCTGAACCATCTGAGCTTAAAACCTCAATGATCTTGGGCGTATACCTTTAAGATGCCAAAGTAATAATTGTAATTGATGAGATGTACCTTAAAATACAAACATTACAATAAATTAGATGAAAGCAACTCAACAAGTAATATAAGAAGAGCACTCGGTCAATGCAGTGAAATCATAAACCTGTTTTGCGCAAGCAAAGAGATTCATCGTCCGGTCTTTAATTCAAAATTGTAGAAACCCAAAAAACAAATAAAAATAAATATTTTTATTCTCCCAAAATTACTTATTACACGAGTGTACCCCTCTTTATATAGAATAGAGAAAGTAAGAAAATGTACAAATGGCGTGTGGGATTAAATACATCGGGCAGTTACAATATAGGTTATCGCCCAGACAACAATAGTAACACCGGGTGGTTACACAAGGGTAACCGTCAGGCCCTTTACAGAGAAGCAACACCTGGCAGTTACACAAGGGTAACCGCCCGTCCCTTTACAGTAGAGCAACACCAGGCAGTTACACAAGCGTAACCGCCCGAATTTCATACAAATTCCTTCACTCCCTCGAAAGCTGAAGCATACAAATCGCAGGAGCCAAGCTTGGATAGAAACTGATGATTTAATGGTCAACGTAAGGCCTTAGTGAGGATATCAACAACTTCTCCAGCATCAGGCACATGTTTCAGGTCTAATTTTTTAAGTTGAACATTTTCTCGAATAAAATGACACAACAACAACAACAGAACCCATATAGTCCCCAATCATTGGGGGTATGGGCGGGGGAAGATTGGAAACAAACCTAACCTTTGGCACTATGCACAAAGTGGCTTCTCTCAGAGGAGAAAGACCTAACCTTTGACAATAAATGCACAAAGTGGCTGCTCACAGAGTACCACTGAAATAGTGACCCCCTATACCGTCGCGTTTGCTGCGGAATCATGCCCTCAAATCAAAGCCAAAGACATCAGAGAGGGCAGACCCACGAATCCATTTTGATTTATGTGCACATAACCATGCTTCCTTCATTCACGAAATTACTTATTACACGAGTGTACCCCTCTTTATATAGAATAGAGAAAGTAAGAAAATGTACAAATGGCGTGTGGGATTAAATACATCGGGCAGTTACAATATAGGTTATCGCCCAGACAACAATAGTAAGTAACACCGGGTGGTTACACAAGGGTAACCGTCAGGCCCTTTACAGAGAAGCAACACCTGGCAGTTACACAAGGGTAACCGCCCGTCCCTTTACAGTAGAGCAACACCAGGCAGTTACACAAGCGTAACCGCCCGAATTTCATACAAATTCCTTCACTCCCTCGAAAGCTGGAGCATACAAATCGCAGGAGCCAAGCTTGGATAGAAACTGATGATTTAATGGTCAACGTAAGGCCTTAGTGAGGATATCAACAACTTCTCCAGCATCAGGCACATGTTTCAGGTCTAATTTTTTAAGTTGAACATTTTCTCGAATAAAATGACACAACAACAACAACAGAACCCATATAGTCCCCAATCATTGGGGGTATGGGCGGGGGAAGATTGGAAACAGACCTAACCTTTGGCACTATGCACAAAGTGGCTTCTCTCAGAGGAGAAAGACCTAACCTTTGACAATAAATGCACAAAGTGGCTGCTCACAGAGTACCACTGAAATAGTGACCCCCTATACCGTCGTGTTTGCTGCGGAATCATGCCCTCAAATCAAAGCCAAAGACATCAGAGAGGGCAGACCCACGAATCCATTTTGATTTATGTGCACATAACCATGCTTCCTTCATTCAACATCCCGAATAAAATGAGAATCAACCTTAATGTGATTGGTGCGCATGGAATACAGGATTCTTGGCAATATGTATAGTAGCTTGGCTGTCACATAAGAGAGTGGCTGGAGAGGGGTGTTTCACTCTCATATCGCTCATAAGACTCTCCAACCATGTGAGTTCTGAAATGATACTTAGCTTCTGCAGATGATCGTGCAACCACAGTTTGCTTCTTGCTCCGCCAAATGACAAGATGTCCAACAAAGTATGTGCAGTACCTACTTCTGGATCGACAATCATCAAGATAACATGTTGGGTATTGTATCCACAATAACCCTGATTTGAAGAAGTTCCCCTTGAACTAAGATGAATTGAGTTTGTATTTGATGTTACTCTTTAGTTATGGTTATTGCATATCTTAAATGCTAAGTACAAACTATTGTCAGATTACAATGGATCATCTAACACAAGTCTATGCAATGTAATTCCTCATTGCATCGAACTTTGTGTTGACTCATGTGTAATCTCTCTAATGGGGAGCACTTCAATGTTATGCAAAGGGGGAAATCTTGTTGATGTTTGCTGTGAAGAGTCAAGAATTTTTCTAAGTGAAAATCGTCGAGTGAACTCGTAAACACTCAACGAGTTAGTCGAGTGATCATGGATGTACTCGAAGAATTCGTCAAGTGCTCACAAGTTCTTTCAGAGAATAAATTTATAAGTTATCTCAGTAATTCGTCGAGAGGTGTCAGCTAGTTCATCGAGAAGACTCAAGTGCTCGGGTTGAAGTTTCCAGTAAAGTGCAAGCTGCTCAACTAAGACTAATTTGTCGAGAAGTCTCAATAATTCGTCGAGTGGTCTCGGTTAATTCGTCGAGATGTTTCTAGAAGTCCTTCATATACTCGACGAATGGACTTAAAAGTAATCTTTCAGTTTTCTATTTTGACGGCTTTCCAAATAAGGTCAATGCGTTATGTACAGTACACGTGGAGCTTCCTTATGATTTCGAAATTAGCCGTTTGAGGAATTGCCTATAAATAGTCAAGGGATAATTTTAATAACCCTAATCGTGCATTTTGGAAAGTATTCTGTCGAAATCTAAAATCGTATTTTGCAAAGAACACGCCGACAGAAGTTTGATTTCGTAATTCCTCTCGCAAGAAAAGTGTCGACCGATCTCCTACTGCTCAGAATCTTTCATACATTCAGAGATCAAGTCGAGACTTAATTCAGATCTACTTTCAAACCGATTCAAGCCTTCTTCATCAAGATTCAAGTCAAAAGCTTTCAAGTGAAGAAGAAGGAAGTTTCTCTCAGATCTGAAGAAAATCTTTCATAGCTTTAAGAAGATTGTTTGCAATCTACTTTGTTGTAAAAACTCTTTTACATCTTGTAGGAAGTGTCTACTTCCGAGTTTTGTAGAACCTGGTTGGAAGAATCGAGTGTTGGAGATGTTGTGCTCCGAGTTTGTATGAGTGGGAGACTCCGAGTTGTAAGATTAGAGATAATCTGAGTTTGGTGAAGTAGCCGAGTATAGCCGGAAGTGCTAAATAGGCGAGGTGGGAAAGTGGACGTACCCATTCTAGAGAACCATTATAAATTTGTGTGTCTTTGCTGTGTTTGCTCTTGTTCTGTGAGCTCTATTTTATTAGATAATTTTATTCCGCTAAAAGCCGCAGGACTCACCTATTCACCCCCTCTAGCTGGTTTAGGTAGACAACTAGTCTCTTTCAATTGGTATCAGAGTTAGGTTGTTCATTATAAGGCTAACACCTTGAACAGATCCTTTTCTAGTTGTCAAGAGAAAAATATGTCTGGAATGGAAAAAAGCAAGGATATGTTCTCGATGAAGTTGCCAATGTGTTCCAAGGAAAACTTCCCTATGTGGAAGGAAAGAGTAAAATTTTTCATGGAAGCTGCAGATCCGAGAATCTTCCAAGTGGTGGAAGAGGGTCCTCATGTTCCCAAGACGACATCAACCCTGAATCCAAATGTGATGGTTCCTAAGAAAATGATGGATCTAAACAAGGATGAAATTGCTCTCGTCTCTCTGGATAAGAAGGCGAAGAACATTATTGCTAGTGCGGTGGATGATTCAATGCTACAAAATTTAATCCACTGCAAGTCCGCAAAGGAAATGTGAGATTCCTTGATTGTTCTTATGGAACGAACAGAGGAAGTTAGGGATGATCGGAGATCCCTCCTGAATCAGGAATACGAAGCCTTCAAACAAGACAAAAGAGACACTATCTCTGAATGCTACGAGAAATTCTTTAAGATCGTCAACGGCCTAAGAAACTATGATCGTGAGTTTACTAACGGCGAACTTAATGACAAGTTCTTGAGATCCCTGGCGAAAGAATGAGATAGCAAGGTTATTTCCATAAGGGAGTTTGGTAAACTGCCCAGCATCGAACCACATAATTTTTTCGGGAAGCTGCTTTCCCATGAGCTGCAATTAAACACCAGAAAAGCAGAAGAAGAGGGAAGCAGGACTTCAGGAAAAGAAAAGTCCATAGCACAGAAGGCCGAATGGTCAAGAAAAAGCAGAGTTGTGTCATCGTTAAGGACACAAGCTGCAGATGAACATGATGAATCAGAAGCAAGCTCCAATTCTGAAATGTCAGATGGAGAGTTCTCACTACTCTCCAGACAGTTTAAGAGGATGCTCAGCAAGAGGAAGAAAATGAGACATCAGCCTTCCTCATCTATTTTCAGAAGATCATGTCGTGATGGTGATCATCACAAGAAGAGCTCCAGCATCAACGACAGGTATAAATCAAAACAGAATAAATATATTTCTTCTAACATCATTTGTTATTGTTGTAATAAGCCAGGACACGTGATCACCGACTGTCCTCACAAGAAGAAGAAAGGATCGAAGAAAGAAGAGAAGAGATCCTTTAGAGGTAAAAAGAAAGAAGAAAAGAGCTTCATCGCGAAGAAACCTAAGACTCTAAGCGACAGCGACTCAAGTGAGTCAAGCTATGATGAAGAAGTCTACTTTGGGCTAATGACACATTCTGATGATGAGAACTGCGACTCCCAATATAATGGGAAGGTAAATTCTCATACTCCTTTATCTGAATCAGATACTAGCCCCATTGGTCATGAAGACTACTCATCTGAGGAGGATTCAGACTTAATGTTTCAGCACCGAGCATTATTGAAGGTATTTGACAAATGCCGCAAGGCGGTCAAATTTCAATCCAAAGAGATTGCCTCTCTCAAGGCATTGGAATCTGAACCGAGGGAGGAAATTTAAAGATTGACTCCTCTCAGCGACGAAATTCAATCTTTAAAAGAGGAATTGGAATGCTCTACTGAACTAGTAAGTATGAAAGAGAAAGTCATCCATGAATTGAAAGAAACGTTACTGGCTGAAAGGAAACTTGTAGAAAGCTTCTCGAAGACAAAGACTATCCTTCCTATCATTGACGGATTTTATGCTTTAAAGAAGGGTGGCATTGGACATAATGCTGCTAAGGGCAAAGGGAAGGCTCCTCAAAGTCACCCTTCTTTCAAGAAGGTAGTTTTTGCAACTAATCAATGTGACCTTGAAACTTCCTACGGTCATCTTGCTAGACCAACGTACGTTGCTCCTAACAAGAATAACCAAGGATGGAGCCATCCCAGAGATTTTGAAATGAGTGCTCTCAAGGCACCTCATGAAGAGATTGTCCTAAAGAATTATGGTCCATTCGTTCATGGACCGAGTGCTAAGAAAGCACCAAAGGTTAAATCCGTTGCTACAAAGCCACATGGGACAAAGGAGTCATGTGTATGTTGTACTCATGAGGCTTCCACTTCTAAGTCAGTAGCTCCTGCTAGACCTCCCGTTCAAAAGGTAAAGCAAGAGAAGAAAAGAAGGTACAACAGGTTTGACTGTTGGTGTTGTGCCAAAATTGGTTATTTTGTCCTAGATTGCTGGTTCAATTCTATTAACTATAGGACTCCGCGAGTTAACAATGCAAGAATGACCACTCGCAATGTTAACATCCCTAGTGGTGTTCGTCTAACAAGGAACCAAGGACACAAATCTGTTTAGGTTCCTAAGGGTATTTAATCTGTGAATGCAGGTATGTCCAAAGGCCAACAAAAATCTTATCAGGTATTTGGACAGTGGATGTTCCAGGTATATGATCGGAACAAGAAGCCTTCTACAAGATTATACCTCAGTCAAAGACGGTCCAAAAGTTATTTTTGGCGGATCTGACAGAGGAATCACTAAAGGCTACAGTATGATTACTAATGGTATCGCCTCTTTCACAGATGTGGCTTATGTTAAGGGATTACAGCATAATCTCATCAGCATAAGTCAACTTTGTGACAACGAGTATGTTATTGAATTCTACAAGGACAAGTGTCTGATAAAATCGTCTTCTAATTCTGAAACTATTTTAACAGACACTCGGAGTAGAAATATATTTTGTCTTAATTTTCTATGTTTAGAATCTTCTACACCAGTGTGTTTTTTGGCAAAAGATAGTGCATCTATTTGTGATCAATGACACAAGAGATTAACACATATTAATTTCAAAACGATAAATATGTTATTTTCTCACAACTTAGTGCGTGATGCTCCCGATATTAAGTGCGTTAAAGAGAGGTCGTGTCACGCATGCCAGATGGGTAAGCAGGGAAGGGTCACCTTTAAAAGTTATATCTTCTTTATATGGACTTATTCGGTCCCATGACTGTTCGTAGTTTTGGAGGTAAATCTTACACCTTGGTTATTGTTGATGACTACTCACATTTTGCATGAGTCTTCTTTCTAAAACACAAGTCAGACACCTTTGACTCTTTCACTACCTTTGTCAGGCAAATACAAAACGAATTGAATTGCTTTGTGGTCAAAATCAGAAGTGACCATGGAACAGAATTTGAATCTGGTGCCATGACAGAGTTTTGTGCAAGCCAAGGTATCTTTCATGAGTTTTTCTCTCCCCGCACTTCACAGCAAAATGGAGTCGCCGAGAGAAAGAACAGAACACTCATTGAGGCATGTAGAACAATGTTGAATGACTCTTCATTACCAGAGTACCGCTGGGTTGAAGCATTCAATACTACGTGTCACGTGCAAAACAGAGCCTTAATCCATAAGGACCATCGTAAGACACCTTATGAACTTCTGAATGGTAGGAAACCGACTGTGTCCTATTTTAGGATCTTTGGAAACAAATGTTTTGTACTTAATAATGAGAAGTATTACAAAACAAAGTTTAATGAAAAATGTTTTAAAGGTACTTTCGTAGGCTATAGTAGCCATAGTAAGACATATAGAATTTTCAATAAGAAAACTCTAGTTGTAGAAGAATCAATTAATGTTATATTTGATGAGACGAGCATGCTCCATAGCAGCCCGTCCAGTATTTTTTTTGAAGATGCAGGAGCTCAGCTAAAAGAGTTGAGATTAGAAGAAGCAGTCAAAGAAGACATTCCAAGCTCCATCAACATCAACTTGCCAAACTTGATGGAAGAAGAAGAAGAGCATCAAGATGAAGAATGTGCACTAGAAGTAGCAGAAACTTCTAGTGGGACTGCAAGGAATATTGTGATCAGACACTCAAAAGATCACCCCGTTGATCTGATAATTGGAGATCCTAGTGAAGGAATCAGGACAAGAAGAGGTACAGCTAACAAAGTTTTGAACTTAAGTTTTTTGTCTCATGTTGAGCCGAAGAAATTTGAAGAAGCTAACAAGGATGCCTCATGGATCATTGCAATGCAAGAGGAGCTCAATCAGTTTGAAAGGTGCAAGGTGTGGAAGCTAGTACTAAGGCTCAAAGGTCAAAATGTTATAGGGACAAAATGAGTCTTCAGAAACAAGCTGGACGAGAATGGAGTTATCATAAAGAACAAGGTCAGGCTTGTAGCTCAAGGTTACCGACAAGAAGAGGGAATCGACTTCGATCAGACTTATGCTCCAGTGGCCAGACTCGAAGCGATCAGGTTGTTCCTAGCGTATACTGCTCACAAGGGATTTAAAGTCTATCAAATGGACGTGAAGTCAGCATTCCTCAATGGTAATTTAAAAGAGGAAGTTTACGTAGAACAACCCCCAGAAAGTAAGGATGACAGGAAAAGTACTTCCGGGACAAGCTAATTCCTTGGAAGAAGACTTATCTCCTAGAGTAGCAAAAAACAAAATTGTGTGGCAATTTCAACTACTGAGTCGGAGTATATCTCTGCAGGCAGTTGTTGCGCACAACTTTTGTGGCTAAGAAATTAGCTAGAAGATTACAACATGAAGTTGAAGGAGATTCCGATGTTTTGCGACTCATCAAGCGCAATTGCAATAGCTAACAATCCAGTCTTTCACAGTCGGACAAAGCATATAGAGATACGATATCATTTCATCCGGGAGCATGTGGAGAACAATGATATCAACCTTAGCTACGTCTCAACGGACAAGCAAGTTGCAGACATTTTCACGAAGCCGCTAGATGATGCCAAGTTTTCATTCTTCAAAATGGAACTTGGAATGCTCAACAAAGAATCTTAAAGTGCTGAAGAAGATTGAAGAAATCTGCCAAAGAAGAAAATTTCCAAGTTTTCAGGATTTATTTCAAGTACTCGAAAATTAGTCGAATGATCACAAGTAGTCTCGACGAATCTGCTTGCCAAAAAATTCTTTTAATTTATTGGACCCGAAGAGTCAAATCTATTTCTTCTAAAAGGTACGCGCCCCCTTGTTACTTTCAAAATATTAATACTATATAAACACCTCAAGAGCATACACGAAATATCACGACTATTCCTCGAGTGCGAAGGTTCGTCTTCAGCGAGTTCGTCCGTCGAATATCAGTGTTCCGTTGACTGCCGATCAGCATTTCCTCAATCTTCTCGTTCGATTTCAACTCCAATCTCTACGCAAATGGCAAAGAGAGGTCCAGGAAGTCTTCAGGTAAGGGGAGAACTCGTGCGTTCGGGTTTTGTAAGCTCTTTAGACGAATTTAGGAATGTCATTTTAATGCTTGAAACCGCTGAATTGTCCTTTGTTTTGGAAAAGGAATGCAAGGTTCTCTCGAGAGAGATTCTGGAGTTATTCAAGAATGCAACACTCAAGCGGGAGGGTACTTTAAACAAAAGCTCTGTTCGAAAATTTTCTATGAAGATGAATGCAAAAGTCCTCAACAAATTTTTGAGATTGCCTGCAGTAGAAGAAGAAGATGATTTGGAAGATAGTGACTTCAAAAGGGCACTCTCCTTCTGTGGTTTGAACAGGATGTCCTCTTCTATAAGGAGAAAGGGAATGGGAGATGAAGGAAAATTGCTGACTAATATTATTGGAAAGGTGCTGCTTTGCAAGACTGGGTCTCATGACTACGCCTCAGCAGATATGTTCAGGTCCATGCTCAGAAATTATTTGCAGGAAGAAGGTGAATTGGGGAGCAGTTCTGTTTGAGAAAATTAAAGCCAGCTTGTCAGCTCCAAACTTTGGCAGAATTATCTCTCTCTATCTCAATCTGCTGGATCCAGATCAGTTTGATATGTCTTCAGGAACACCAGTGCATCATCTCAAGAAGATAGATTCTTCAATCTTCAGCCGCTGGTAAAGAAGAATTCCTCGGTCAGGGGTTGTGAGAGAAGTTGTAAATAAGGATTCAGACGAGCAAAGGATGAACTCCCCAGCCCCCAATGAAGCACCTGCGAATCTTGGTGCAGGTACTGAGGGGGGGAGAGATTGGTGACTGCAGATGTTTCAGTGTTGTATGTGCCAGCTCATGTATCTTCTCATCTTCATACTGATGACAGAGTAGACTCCGAGGAAGTTGCAGAGAAAGATCCACCAGTAGAGGCTGAGGGGGAGCTACAAGGAAAAAGCTTTCCCCAAGATGACCTAGGTGCAGATAGAATTGTTGGTGAGGGGGAGGAAATCTCAGAGACCTCTGCCCAAGAGCCCCATAGTTCCAGTTTGCTGATGAAAGATCACTCCTCTTCAGAAAAGGCTACTTCTAGTCAATATGAAATGCCTTCTGATCATGATGATGTTATTGATGCAAGTGCCCATATTTCAGATGGTTCTCTGTTAACTGCAGATAGAAGTTATGTTTATCAAGCAACAAGATCACTTTGATCACTCATTAAAGCAAGTCTATCTCAAAGTGAGTGAAGTTGACACGGATGTAAACAATGGTCTGGCAGAACTTAGAATTGAAATGGACAAAGTGAAGGATCACCTGACTGAATGGATAACTCAAGGAGGAAAAGACATTGACCATGCCATCACAAGCATTGGTATGGTGTATGATAGAGCAGATCAACTATCTGCAGGGCAAGATATGTTGTTGCATTCTATGGAATCCAACTGGGTTTATCTTCATTTTGAAATGAGAGTATTCAAGGAAGAGACCATCCAAACCCTAAATGAAGAAGTCAGAAAGGTGTAGGAAAAACTTCTGGGTAAAATGGATTTGCTAAATAATGATGTACGCAACTTCTCATGGCTGTATGGTGCGCTGAAAGGGAAGGCTCAGTTTTCTCCCTTAGAGCAACCTCAGGCAGAACCATATGCTCCTCCAGTTCAGTATGATAATGTTTGGTCTGATTCAGAGGTGGAAGTCACTCGTCCAAAGAAAAGGAAATATGGAGAAAGGTCCTTCTGCTCACAAATCATATACTAGTGAAAGGAGAGAAGTTGCTCAAGTATGAAGTCCTATTTCAAAAGGAATTATTCTGGACACATACAATTTAATCAATATTTCAAATGAGCTGCCTCAGAATTATTACAGTCAGGAAAAACTGAATAAGCATGAAGCTGCAAAGTTAAAAAGGAAGATACATTTCAGAAAGCATGGTTATAACAATCTTGATGCACCTCCTGCTCCTTCCAAGTATTATCCAAAGCCAAAAGCTTATTTTGACAGGCAGCATGAGAAGAGGCAAAACAGACCCGGAAGATTATTATTATTTTTTTAATATTGATATTTGTGTATGCTCTTATGGAAAAAGTTATATAAATATAAATATTTGTTGATCTATTAATTGTCTTCAATTCATTGTGTTTGTTCTGTGCTCATTTATTTTACTATAATCTCTGTGCAATTCAGCTTAGTATATAGAGTCCTGACTTCTTCAAATAGGGGAAGATTGTTGGGTATTGTATCCACAATAGCTCTGATTTGAAGAGGTTCCCCTTGAACTAAGATGAATTGAGTTTGTATTTGATGTTACTTTTAGTTATGATTATTGCAGATCTTAAATACTAAGTACAAATCATTGTCAGATTACAATGGGTCATCTAGCACAAGTCTATGCAATGTAATTCCTCATAGCATAGAACTTTGTGTTGAGTCATGTGTAATCTCTCTAATGGGGAGTACTTCAATGTTATGCAAAGGGGGAAACCACTCTCCAACACGTCGACAGAAGTTTGATTCCGCAATTCCTCCCGCAAGAAAAGTGTCAACCGATCTCCTACTGCTCAGAATCTTTCATACATTCAGAGATCAAGTCGAGACTTAGTTCAGATCTACTTTCAAACCGATTCAAGCCTTTTCATCAAGATTCAAGTCAAAAGCTTTCAAGTGAAGAAGAGGGAAGTTTCTCTCAGATCTGAAGAAAAGCTTTCATAGCTTTAAGAAGATTGTTTGTAATCTACTTTGTTATAAAAACTCTTTTACATCTTGTAGGAAGTGTCTACTTCCGAGTTTTGTAGATCCTTGTTGAAAGGATCGAGTGTAGGAGACGTTGTGCTCCGAGTTTGTAGGAGTGGGAGACTCCGAGTTGTAAGATTAGAGATAATCTGAGTTTGGTGAAGTAGCCGAGTCTAGCCGAAAGTGCTAGATAGGCGAGGCGGGAAATTGGACGTACCCATTCTGGGGAACCACTATAAATCCGCGTGTCTTTGCTGTGTTTTTTCTTGTTCTGTGAGCTCTATTTTCTTAGATAATTTTATTCCGCTAAAAGTTGCAGGACTCACCTATTCAGCCCCCTCTAGGTGGTTTAGGTAGACAACTAGTCTCTTTCAGAACCGACATAGTCAGCATCAGAGTAGAAAACAAGTGATAAAGAGGAGGGCTTATACACAAGGCCTTATCCCGAAACAGTCTTGAGATATTGGAGGAAGCACTCAACAACCTGGAGATGCGAGATCCGTGGAGTATGCATAAAGCGACTGACCACCCAAACAACAGAAGATATATCCGGTCTCATGACTATAATGTAAATGAGCTTGCCCATAAGACGGTGATAGTACTCCAGGTTAGGGAGGAATAAATAAGAATCAGATGTATGAGCGCAGAGCTTATATTTGACATCCAGGAGTATCAGTGGGCTTGCATCCGGAGTAGCTAACGTCATGAAGCATGTCAAGACAGTACTTTCGTTGAGACAGAATGAGACCATCAGGTCGACGAGCCACCTCGATGCTAAGAAAATATTGGAGAGACCCCAAATCCTTAGTCTAAAATGTGGATGTCAGGTGTTTCTTGATCATAGTTATACCATTGAAATCGTCGCCTATAATGAGAACATCATTACATACACTAAAAGAATCATTGTGTCTTTCAGACGGTGACAAGTGAATATGGAAAAATCAACCGAGCAACTAGTGAAGCCAACATCGCGAAGAAACAGACTAAACTTATCAAACTAGGCCCAAGGATACTGTTTGAGACCATAAAGAGATTTCATGAGTTAGCATACAAGAGACTTCCACGTGGTCCCATAACAAGTAAGTTGCTACATGTAGCCAGTCTCAACGAGGTCCCCATTTAAGAATGCATTTTTGATGTTGAATTGATGTAATGGCCAATGCCGATAAACAACCAAGGAGATCATGACCCGGACAGTGTTCAACTTTGCGATAGGTGAGAAGGTCTCTTCGTAGTCAAGGCCGTGTTGCCGAGTAAAACAACGAGGCAAAAGACGAGCTTTCAGGTGTTCAACTGCCCTATCAGGACCATGCTTTACAGTAAAAACCCACTTACATCCAACACATGCCTGGCCTGAAGGAATAAGGGCAAGGTCCCAAGTGTGATTAGCCCAGAGGACAGCAATTTCCTCATCCATGGCGGCCCGCTACCCCAGATGTCGGAGAGCCTCCTGTAAAGAAAAAAAGGTGGAAATACAGGATAGAGAGGTCGCAAACCTGTGAAGCATCGACGATAAGCAATGCAAAGTGACATAATTCGAAAGAGGGTGAGCGGTAGAGGCTGGTTCCTGATCAGTGGTTGTGAAGTATCAGTGGGCAGGGGAGACTCCCGTAGGGCATCAGACTGAGGACGATGGCAGGTGTAGACACGAGGAGGAGAAGGTAGCGACGGGAGCCATAGCCGGAGGAATGGGTATCAAAGGAGGAGAATAGGTGAAGGTGGGCACGTGAGGACGTGGAATGCCTGGGAGGAGGTGATAGATGTTTCAGATTGGTGGAATGATTGATTTTCTAAGGAAGGTAACATCGGCTGAGGTGACAAGTTTCCGAAGAGGTGAAGAGTAACAGATGTAGCCCTTCTGGGTACGAGAATAACCAACAAACACCCTCTTTCTCTATTCGCACACCAAACATTATTATCCGCACACCAAGCCTCATTTTATTAATTTTGGGGCATTACAGAAGCGACAGAGTCAGATGCCCGAGTAAGCATCCCCCGAATTTGCTGAAGTTCCTCGCGCAAGATGTCAACGTCAGAGTGAGAGGGAAACATCCATGGCGGGAGAAGCATGAGGCCGCGTATTGGATGTCAGCGGTGGAAACACATGTTTCTTGAAGTAGGTGGCTTCAATATGATGTGGGTGGCCACAATAAGTACATATACGATTATCCGACCAAGGGGAGTGTTTGCGAAAATCGTGTCTACTTTCGCGAGAATCATTTTGACCACCCCGAGACCCAAGAGGAGGACGCATAGCTGGAGAGTGGTGTAGAAGGGCAGTAGAGAGAGGCATCACATCTTCAGGAGGCGGAGTGACTTTAAGGATCATGGAGCACACGTCGGAATGAGACAGAACAGTGGGAGAGGAGAGGATGGTCGCCCGAACACTTTGAAGATGGGGAGGTACATGCGAGCAATGACCACAACCTCCTTCTGCGCACGCTGAACAACAAAATCCAAAGAGGGGGGCTGGTGCCAAAGTCATGTTTCAACGATGGTCTTAGACATGGCGACTGAAAAGTGGATAAATTACAGTCAAAAATTACTCTAGAGAAAGGTGAATAAAGTTATTAAAATTTTACACAACTAATCATATTACAAGCCACAGATTTTAATTCTAAAGCAGTGAAAGTATAAGAAATAAGAAAGTTAATTAAAGAGAATTATGCAATCAGAAGACACAAAAAATTATAGTTATTCCCCTAAATATTAGGGTACTCAACTCTTCCCCTTGACAGGATATCCACTAGTCAGTGTTGAGTCTTTGGTAAGGAAACTCTTAGAATCAATATAACTGAAACTTCTGTTAAGGAGATTCTAAGAACCAAAAGAAACTTTTGATAAGGAGTTTCAAAACTACTGAATCCTTTGATAAGGGGATTCTCATGACCAAGAGCCATTTGATAAGGAGGCTCAAAAACCACCGAATTCTTGTAAGAGAAATTCTAAAGACCTGTCTGGATCCTTTATAGAGAGATTCTTAAAACTCTTGATGTAGGAGTGGTTGATCTTAAATTTCCACAATGTTGTCTTCTTCAGCAAATCTCTGAGGACTTGATTCTTTGTAAGAACTGTGTGGACACTTGTTGTAGGAGATAGAAATAACAACAGATTCCTTTTGTGAGATCAGATTCAATAGAGAGATTTGAATTTGTTGGAGAGGAATATATGATGAAAAACAATTGAACCCTTCAGAGAATGAGAACCTCCAGATCTAGAGAAGAAGAGTTTGTCGACTGCAGTTGTGCTCTAAGAACTTCTTGATGATGATGAAGAAGAAGAGAGACGGGAGAGACGAGAGAGGGAGAGAGAGTATATATATGTGTGTGTGATGTCCAAATAATCTCTTGCCAGATCTGACCTGAATAGAATAAAGACATTCCTTAATTGAATCATCAACAGTCATAATCAAATCTAAATCTTTGTTTTAGACCGCTCAATCTTCATTCAAAATTGTTCTGTAAAGAAGTCGACGCAAGACTTCTTGAAAGTTGACTCCTTCTCGACGTATGTTGAGATATATAGAGAAGAGGATACCTCAATGTATGCAGACATACTTATGCTCTGACTTCTTTATAATAGATCTCGACGCAAGGAAGTACAAGTTTTGTCTTCATGTGTTGACTACTAGTCGAAGCACAGAGTAAGCTTGTCGTCGTACGTCGACATCTCCTTGTATACTTGTCGTACGTCGACATCTCCTTGTATACTTCTCGCCGTACGCCGACATCTTCTTAAAGCATAGAATTTTATTTAGCCTGATTCTGATTTCCTAAGTGCACTGAATCTTTGTCTGACCACTTAATGACTTTGGACTTATACTAAACAAGATGTCATCTATACATACAAACAATTCATCATATATCACATTAATAACCTGATATGTCAAATCATAAAAGGATTTTTCCCAACTGCGACAAAGGAGGTCAGGTCACCAATCACACCTGGGTCAACCGCCTGAAATTGAGTAAAGTTATCAAAGAGATGTTGGAAACTATCCTGGATAGAGTAAAGTGACTGAAGCTCGTCCTACATGGCTTTGGCAATCTCGTGGCATGGTCAGTCTCAATAGAATTGAGAAGCCAAGGATGAACCCGACCATCATCACATAACCATTGTTTCATAGGTTCGGTAGGGTTGCACTGGTAGTATGATAAAGCAGTCCTTTGGTTTGAAGAACACGTCGCACATAGTTCTCCCATTCCACAAAAAATTTCTTCCTATTGAGGGAGATAGTAGTAACCTGGAGTTCATCTTGCACTTCAGGGGGGTAAGTCGGGACAAGAGAAAAGGCCGCAGGGGTGCTCATGATAGGCCGAAGACAAGATATTCGCCGAGAAGAGAAGAATGATAGCCCAAGGTAAGGGGAGAGAGGAGTCCGGGCGGTTGCAATAGGGAGGCCGCACAAACTGGTCACAAAGAACGTTCTACAAGGGAGGTTGGGGCGGTCATACAGAAGGGCATGCAAGGAGAGGTTTGGGCGGTCTTGCAGGTGGAGTCCGCACGGAATTCACCCGAGAGAGGAGTCTGGGCGGTTTCAGTAGACATGTCCGCGCAGGGTAGGTTGGGCGGTTTCAAGAAGCTGTGCGCAGGATGTAACCTGACTTTGATACCATGTAGAAACCCAAAATACAAATAAAAAATATGTTTATTCTCCCAAAATCTACTTATTACACAAGTGCACCCCTCTTTATATAGAATAGAGGACGTGAGAGAATGTATAAATGGCCATGCTGGAAAAAATACATCGGGCAATTACAATACAGGAAACCGCCCAGACTATAACAGGAAACATCACTGTGCAGTTACACAAGGGTAACCGCCCGACCCTTTACAGAGCAACAATGTCGGGCAGTTACACAAGGGTAACCCCAACATAGCACATCGTTTGGTTAGGAAGGGAGAGTTCCTATACACTCATGGGTGTGGGCCGGGACCTCTTTGCTAGAGCTCGTGGTCATTTTTATAGACAATACGAACTCTCGATCTCTCTCTTGTTTGTCTCGTGTTTGTGTTTGCTAACTCAGAGGCAAGCAACTTTCGGCTATTTCTCGGTAAGAACATTGGGAGGTAGATTCCAAGCTCCACTGTTAATATATATATATATATATATATAAATAAAGAGAAGCCTGGTGAACAAAGCATCCCCGCGCAAGCGAGGGTCCAAGGAAGGGTACCACCACAAGGGTGAAATGTAGGCAAACCATACCATGCATTTTTGCAAGAGGCTGCTTTCAGGACTCGAACCATGACCTCAAGGTCAACAGCAACACCTTATAATATATATATATATATATATATTTTTTTGCACTGTGAGAAGGGAAATAAGTAGACAAATATAATTAAGTTGTCATATTATGAATAATTAAAAGATATTTCTGCTGTCATTGAAAATACCTGTCAAGACAATCCCCATGTCCAAGCTGGCCATTAGTACCCCTGCCCCATGAAAATACATTTCTTCTCTCTGTCACAGCAAGAGTATGCCTCCATCCACAAGACACATGAACAACCTTCTGTAAAATATAACAAGAAAAAATGAATCAAGATGGACAAGAATAGCTTATAGACAACAAACATAAAGCTATTAGGACTCTGTACTACCCATATCTCTAACTTCCCTGAATCTTTTTTTCTTAAAGTACATTCACGGGCCTTCGAATTGGATCATAAATGATAAAAGTATAATCCCGCATTGGGAGACTCATATAATACTGTGCACTTCGTGTGTGTGTGTGCGTGTGTGTCTATATATATATATATACATATACATATATATCCAAAGTCCCTCCACCTACAACCAAATAGGTTTAAGTTGAATGCATAGGTTCTAACATGGTTATCATAATAGAATAAGCCCAGGGATCCACTCTCATATCACCCAATAAAAAAATGTGTCAGAGGCTAAAGATCTTGGAGCCCTACTGTTATGGGCCTACTCGGAAACCACCGGGGGAGTTGTCGGAGAGGCGAGGGGAGGATACCGTGAAGCCCTAACCGGGGCTGCCTAAGCGGAGTTGCTCGTTAGAGGAGAGAGCCACCAAAGATCTCACACAATAGAAAGGAAATAGATTTCTTCTTACTTACTTCATACACTCATACATATGCCTTTATATAGGTTTTACAACACATAAAAATGACAAACAACAATAATGACACCTAATACTAGAATACAATGATGAACTAGGCCCGGGGCTCAAGGCCTATAGCTCCTATTAACAAGATAAATGAGTGTAATGATGAACATCCCATAACATCACACCCCGTCTCGAAAATGAGCTTGATCTCAAGCTCAAGGGAGGCCCATGATGGCGCACATTTCATCTGATGTCTTCCTCGTCGGAATCCTCGACGTAGATAGAAGAGCCTTTTGAGCCTTTTGCACATGTGTCCGCGAGAGTACTGTTCATCGGAATTAAAACATAATCGATGAGCGCGACGTTCCAACATCTCGGCCCGAGACAAACGACGGATCGGTAGGGCGGCCTGGCCCTCGGTCCGGCCCTGCTGAGTGAGGTGGTCGGGTGGCAAGTAGGTCTCTTGTGCCAACTGGAGGCGACGATCGCATAGACGGGCCAAACTCATAGCAGTCACTAAGTCTGGAGGGGCCTCAAGTTCGACATCCAGTTGTAGTCGATCACGAAGTCCTGCAGTAAAGATGGTGACCTGCATCTCTGGGGAAAGTGTGACATGTGCGAGAAGAAGCTGAAACTGCTCCAGGTAATAGTCCACAGAGCCTGTATGGCGTAGGGCTGTGAGGGAACCGAGGGAGTTACTGCGGATGGGGGGACCGAAGCGTAGGTTGCAGAGTCGCTTGAAGTCGTTCCAAGTCAGGCCCGATTGATCAGTGAAAAGACGATTGGCCCAAAGCAAAGTTGAATTGAGGAGATGGAAGGAGGCGAGAGGAAGTCGTTCAACTGCCGGAGTTTGTTGGTGGCCGAAGAATTGCTCACATCTGGTGAGCCAGCCCAAAGGATCGATTTTCCAATCATAGGTTGGAAAGTCCAATCTGGTGTAGCGTGACAGAATAGTAGCGCCGGGGTGGACGAGGACCGACAACAACGGCTCGTGGATGGTTAGTGGCGGCGGCGCGTGGCGGATTTGTGGCGGCGCCTGACTACTGCTTGCTTGATCGGTAGAGAGATTATCAATGCGTTTGGATAGCGCAGTAATGGCCTCTTGATGACGCTCCGCGAGGGTATTTTGTTGCGCCATGAAAGCTTCTACCATGGTCATAAATTGGTTGAGTTGAGTTGACGACTCATTCATGTTGTGCTGGGCGGATGATAACGAGCAATTGATGGGTCGGTCTAATTGCGTCGAGGTGGCCGATTGGGAATGACCGCGAGAGCCACGTCGTCTCCCAATGGTGGCACAATAACAAGCTGATGGCGTGGGGAAGCCCCAAGGAGAGATAAATTAATTCTCTTGGATTGCAATGGGATCGCTGTTTTGCTGCCTTTGCTTGACCTGAGAGCTGAGGGAATAAATAGGCGTTGTTTATAAGGATAAAAAAATGTGAAGTGGCGTGAGAAAGTGGTGTGGGGGCTTGAGGTGAAGAGGTAGCTTGGGGTGGGGTTGAAATGTGAAACGGCGGGGGCAAAAAAATAAAACGAAACGTGGGAGCGTGCGCAGAAAAAGAAATGAGGGGCTCGAGGACAGCGACTCGAGGTAGGGGATTTTGGCGTGTGTCGATAGGAGCAGCGAGCGCAGAAATGCCATCATTGGGATTTTGGCGTGCATCTACGGGAGCAGCGAGCGCAGAAAGGAGATCTTTGCAGCGGAGGAGATGAGCGGGTTCGACGATGGAGGAGGTGGATGTCGAGCGGCGCTGGAAGCTTGCGGGTTTAGGGGCGATGGAAGACGAAGTCGTCAGGGCTGCTGGAGTCGACGATGGTCGATGAGGATGTACGGGGGTTGTTGATGCTCTGAGAGGCGACAAATTGCTGCTGGCGCGAGAGGTTGCGGCCTTTGAAGAGAAGCCGACGCAGGAAGTAAAGAGAGGCCTCGGGTTGCTAGTGGCGTCTAGGGCCTGCGTCGCTGGTTGGGAGCTGCGTCGATTGCTGCGGTGCTGAAGACGACACAGTGGCTGCGGGTTGATGAAGCGGGATTTGTGGTTGGATAGAGGGCTGAGTTGATCGCTGAGGAACTTCCCGAGGGACTGGTACCGGCGGAAAAAAAAGGGATCGAGAAGCTCTGATACCAAGTTGTTATGGGCCTACTCAGAGACCACCGGGCGAGTTGTCGGAGAGGCGAGGGGAGGATACCGTGGAGCCCTAACCGGGGTTGCCTAAGCGGAGTTGCTCGTTAGAGGAGAGAGTCACCAAAGACATCACACAATAGAAAGGAAATAGATTTCTTCTTACTTACTTCATATACCCATACATCCTTTATATAGGCTTTACAACACATAAAAATGACAACAACAATAATGACACCTAATACTAGATAACAATGATGAACTAGGCCCGGGGCTCAAGGCCTATAGCTCCTATTAACTAGATAAATGAGTGCAATGATGAACATCCTATAAAACCTACATCCACAACAATTAGTTTTAGGTAGGATGCATATATTGTAGCAATAATCACAATTTATAATCGGCTAGTTATTTGCAAAAATTGCATGCTTTTAAAAACCACGGAAAAATAAAGTAATACCTGATCTTGAGGAAACTTAACTTGTACCGGAGAGCAGTGATCGATATTATCACCAACGCCAACTTGTCCAAACTAAAAGAAGACAGAATATTGTATTGGAAATAAGCACATCCACTATAGTTACAAAATTTGTGCATGCAGGACACGCCAATGTTCCTAGCATACACAATATCTACTTGATGTGGGAGACAGATTACAGGAATATAAGCATGTTGCACAGGAATGTTTTAAGTAATTAACTTAACAGTATTCAAGGTTCTTGGCTTACATATTAGCGCAAAAAGAAATAGGGGATAGTTATAGGCTCCATCAGATATGTTCATTAAAACTTTGATTATATTCACGAAGATCGTACATGTCAATTCATTATGAGCACCATGATCTTGTAACCCTGCTTTACTACTTGGTATCAACGTATTAAATAGCATTACTGAAGTTGCAGTTAATATTATTACAAGGTGAAAAAAGAAAAAAATGCTGAGAAATAAATTTTACAGGTATGCACAATTGGTTTGCAAGGGTTATCTAACCTAATCCATATAACATTACTCGAGAATGCAATTCATTGACCATAATGTCATGGAATATATTTTGTTAAGTACTAGATTATTAAAAAAATTCTGCAAGGTTTTCCACCAATGCTCACTTCAAAATAAATAACCATTAATAACATTAATCTATGCCCTAAAAAATAATTATAACAAACGTCTATAAACTTTTATTAGAAGAAATCTCTGTTGTTTTAGTTTATTTCTAATTTGATATGACCCTCGTACCCCTATCATAAATAGGGTTGTTTTTTCCCTCAAATAAATTAATCTATTTTTACCGTGATATGCATCAACTAGTCTCGCTCATCATCAGTCTACTGGTATCTGCATAGACTGCTCGCTTACATGATGCGATCCTAGGTTCAAGTCCTTTGTTTTTCGGTCGATCATCATCCAGGTTGTTGTCGCTCCTTCGCCCAGTCAACAAATTTGCATCGTTAGATATAGGTTGCGTTGTAGACCTCAATCTTCGTCCACTTCGCAATCCCCACCAGCAACCAACGGCGCCCTCTGTGGTGTCGACATCAGAAATCTTATATCGACTTTTGGAGGAGATTTTTGGTGGCCTATTTCTTGTCCAACTCTATTCATTTCTGGGAAATCGCTTAATAGTAGCATGAGATTGATTTGAATCTGATTCCACTTTTTTGGAATCTTGGTAAGCTTCGGGATTCTCCATTCCTCTTTTTTTGTCGTTAGCCATGTCTGAGATTTGTTACTTCAAGTGATTCAGTCACTCCCGCTGAATATGTAACACTCCACTTTTCCATGCAATATAATATGGGTCTGACCAGGACCCCACAATATACAACATAGACAAGTAAATGCTAACAGGGGTACAAGAACAACAATTGAAGAAACTAACACTAGCGGAAGCAATTAAACTTTTAATACATTATGAATGTCCATCTATTAAATTTAAGAGTACAACACTTGAACGCCTTGGTCTACTGTGGGTGTGCAACAGGTCTGCAGACCAGTGACCCCAACCCATCTCCTTTGATTGGAAGCAGCGATTAATTCCAATGGCGGATTGTTGAGGCACAATTGGTGATGAAGATCAATTTAGAGCACCCTTATCTAGGAGGTATGGGGTTCAAGCCCCAACCTCAACAACCAGCCATTCGAATTAGCGTCTGCGACCAATCAGATGTGTAAAGATGGGTTGGGGTCACTGGTCTGCAAACCTGTAGCGCAGCCTCAGTAGACCAGAGCGTTACATAAAAAGTGCACTTAATTGAGGTAGACGGTAATGGCTTCAAAGACCAAATTAATTGCATTTACGTTCAAAAAAGCCCAATCTAAGGCGCATCTATCGGCGAGAGGTCGCTTATACCTCTCAGACAACCCATTAAGAGGAGAAGTTATCTTTAACGAAGATGATCTACCTAAAATTGTTAATCTCTTCAATGGCGTCGCCGTTATCAAAGCAGTTATGCATAACTAGTTGGTAACTTGGTATCACGAATCCTCGTTGACACCGGTAGTTCTGTTAATGTTCTCTTTAAACTTGCATTTGAAGCTATGAATACCGGCAAGAAGCTTCAGGCTTGCGACAGACTACTTTATGGGTTTGCAGGAGAGAGAAAAGTAATAGAAGGGACCGTCGCCATGGGAGGAATAAATCACCAAGCAACTTTCATAGTGGTTGATGCCCCAAGCAACTACAATGCATCTTTGGGCGACCGCTTCTAAATGAGAACCAGGCAATCGTCTTATCCTACCACCAAGTCTAAAAGTTCGCCATGCAAGGAAATCAACTCAGGGTCCGCAACAGCCCCCGAATTGCACAAGAGTGCTATGTTAGCTCGGTTAACACGACCAAGGTTTACCCTCCTCTCGCGGGAAATAAAGGATCAGATAAGGGACATTACAGAAGTGTTCAAGAGTCCGAAGAATTTATCTACAAAAAGATCTGATAAACAACTCAGATCCCATCGAAGAATTCAAAAGTCCGGTAATAACAAAAAAGAAGATATACCTCTAAGACAATCGGCATGGAGCCTTTTTTTTCAAGTTTTCTTCCAAACAGATGTATTTATTACTTTTATAAGCTTTTTCCATTTTCTTTTTATATAATGTAAAAAATATACGAAGTGTCAACATCTCCGGTCAACATAAAGCACCCGACATTTAGATTATTCTAACAAAGGTTTTGTATCCTTCTCTTTAATTCTCCATTAAACACTTACTTGAGTCTCTCTTATATTGCGATCTAAGGATCCAATCTCGCAGGAGTTTAAGCAATTGAACTCTCTAAAGGCTATCGTCGGTGTCTACTTGAACCTCCTCGAATTGAAATCGTTGGGAATAACATCCAGTAAGACCACAACTCAGCTAGAATTGAATCGCAGCTGTGTAGTGTTAGCCTGATCCAATCTCCAGTGATGGTCTTTAGCTATGTTATTCAAGGCGCGCTTGAGTCGCTGGGCGCACCAGGCGCACCGGACCTCACCTCTGCAAGGCAGAGGCGAGCAAGGTGCCACAGGCGCGCCACATGTGCGCCTAGGCGCGCGCCTTTCAAAACCGTCAGGCGCACATCTTTCTAAACTGCCGGGCGTGCTACAGGCCTGCTGATGAGCGTATTTTATATAGTATTTTTGGCTATAGTATAGTTTGGTTTTCCTGTGAATTTGCTCATCTTTCATTTGATTCTAGCATAAAACTGCTTATAATCCTTGTTTGTGTCATATGAGCATCTTATCGCTATTTCGAGCTTGATTGCATTCATTCCATGCATGAAGGAGACATCCTTTCCTTCTCATTTCATTTTCTTATATTGTTATATTGCATATGCTGTGTGGATGTACTTTTCTGTGTGTTCTGGAGGTTTTCCATGCAGGTACATGCATTGTGTTGCTTCCCCCAAGTGTTTGGGCCCTATTTCATTAAGTCACTGGTCGTGCGTTTTTGTTCTCGCTCGAGCAGTGGACTCCTCTACGCACGACCACTGGTTGTGCGCGGTCATTTGCCAAAATCATCCCGAGGATCGCACGAGCAGGCGCACGAGTACTGGGCCTCTTCACGCACGACCACTGATCGTGTGCAGTTCATTATTTTTCCCTCCAAGCGCCGTTCCCGCCAGTCCAGGTTCCTTCGCGCACGGTTAGTGGAAAATCCTTCGCGCACGATCACTGGTCGTGCGCCTAACCGTGCACATGTCAATTTTTCTGCTCACCTATAAATACCCAATCCTGACGGGATTTTGATGATGCTATGAATGAAAAAGATGTGATCTTGTTGTGTGAATACTATATGTGATTTTGAGCTTGTTTGTGTTCATCTCCTTTGGAGTATCTTAGGAGGGCTAGCCTCTTGTTGTTGTTGTTGTTATTGTTGTTTATCACCAAATAATTCTCTTAAGTTGTGGTTGTGTGAGTGAGTATCGTGTTGTGTTGTCGTTGAGATAGACGCGAGACGGTGAGCGTGAGGCTGGCCTTTTGCTTTTGCAAGATGCAACAAGCGAAGCGGAGGAAGGCGACCCGCGAAGGTGCGAAGCGGAGGAAGGCAACCCGCACTTTAGTTAAGATTTCATTTCGTGCATTAGTTGTTAGCAAACAATCAAACCCCTCTGATAAAATCTGACTTAAAAGACTTCGATCTCAAGTCTTGTCTCAATACATAAATCCACCCCACCGTGTTCCGCGAGAGATTCGATACTCGGGGATTTATTCTCGTTTCATTTATTACTTGACAATGACCGGTGCACTTGCCGTGTAGTTGGTTCGACCATCAAATTTTGGGCGCCGCTGCAAGGGAACACGACTTATATGATTTTCCTGTTGAGGGAGACGAGAGAACGAAGATCTTTCCTTTGTTTATTGCATCTTTCTGTTTTCTGCAATTTCTGTTTTCTGATTTTTAGTCTCCTTATTTCTTTTAGTTGCTTCTAGTTTTTATTCTGGAAATGATACAGGGTGAGTTGGTTCCATTTGACTCTGAAATCGAGCAAACACTGTGAAATCTGAGAAGAGAGTAGGCTCGGGTCATAACTAACATTAACCCCCCTCCGAATCCCCAAAATTTTGTTGATGTGATTCCTGATCCGAATATTCATGTTGAGGAAGAGGCGGTACAGCCGCGTGCTCGCATAATGTATGAATGCACTGCCCCTACCATGGGCAGTGTGTATCCTACGTTGAGCCCGACCATTACTAACCTCCAATTTGAGATCAGGCCTTCCATCTTAAATATGTTCAGAAAATTCTGTTCAGTTTTGCGGTCTTCCTTTGGAGGACCCCCACCAGCATATTTGCAATTTTCTTGAGATTTGTCATACTTTCTGGATCAATGGGGTGCCTGATGATACCATCCAAATTAAGCTTTTCCCATTTACTCTTAGGGACAAAGCTAAGTCTTAGATCTATTCCATCCCCAACGAAAGTATCACTACTTGGACAGATCTTGTAAACGCATTTTTAATGAAGTGTTTCCCTGCTGCAAAAATTCTAGCAGCGTGTAATGAAATCCACACCATCAGGCAGCGTGATCAGGAGTCCCTTGCGGAAGTATGGGAGCGGTTCAATGAGCTCCTGAGGAGATGTCCTCAGCATGAGGGCTCTCTTTGGACGCTTGTGAATACCTTCTATGGGGCTCTTGATCAGAACATTCAGTCGAATATTGATTCTACTGTTGGTGGTTCCATGATGGGGAAGACCACGAATGAAATGTGGGACATTATGAAGAATCAAGTGCATCAGAATGCTTAGTGGGGTGATGGGAGAGGTGCCCTAAGAAAGGCGGTAGCGGGTCTTCATCAAGTCGATCCCTATACCACTATTTCTGCCCAACTAGGAGCCATATCAAAAAAAAATTGAAGAGCTTAGTTTGATGGGGAAGAACACCCCCGCTGCCGCCCCTGTGTTAGTTGTATCTTGCCAAAGTTGTGGTGCCCCTGGGCACCACTCCTTTGAATGCCACCAGTGAAGCACAATTGTTGATTCTCTTACTACTAATGTGTTTGAAGATGTTAACTATGTAGGTAATCAGTAGAGGGGGCCTCCCTTCTCCAATACATACAATGCTGGATGGCGAAGTCACCCAAATTTTAGTTGGAAAGATGGGCCGCAACAAACACAGGAGGGGCAAGCGAGTGGAAGTCGACCTCCTCAACAATTTGTACCTCCCCAACACCAAAATAGGCAAGAAGAGTGCGCACCGTGGGGAGACAAGCTTGATCAACACATTGACTTCACAAAATCATTTATTGTAAATCAAAACGCCGCGGTAAAAAGTCTCGAAACGCAAATTGCTCAGCTTGCTAAGTTAATCACGGAGAGAATGCCCGGTACCCTCCCTAGTCAATCGGAGAATAACCCGAAAGAGCAAGGCCGGAATATCTCCGACCTTGCTCCCAATTTTTTTGTGTGGTTATTGTGGTAGATTGCGAGATGAATAGCATAGCCACTTAGGTTTTGGTGGACACGGGCTCCTCCCGGAACATTATTTCTCTAAAAGATGTTGACAAGTTCAACATCAATACTAATGAGGAGCAGGCAGTGCCACTTGTTTTGGTAAATGGTGAGGGTGTTACAACTATTGGGGCAGATAAAGATGTAGAGATCACTTTAGAGGGAAAGATTATAACTGCGGAGTTCCAAGTAATGGGACCACCGGAAAACGACTCCACCGATTTTCGGCCTACCACTACTTACAACTCTGGGTGCCACTTCGCATCTTGCAGAGGGACGCATCTCTTTCCCTCCTAAAATGACATTTGTCGACCCCATTGCTTCTTGTGTTGATGACGCTACACTTCAGTGTAGTGAAAGTTCTAACAATTTATTAAGTTCATGTATAGTTATTGAGAATGAAGAAGAGAGAAAGGATGAGGAGAAAGCTGATGGAATGCGAGGTGAAGTTAAAGATAAAGTGCTGGTGGTGGAGCCTCAAGAGGAGGCGACTAAAACCGAAGACGAAGCTGAAGAGAATATCATTTTTGTTGGTGAGGCAGCCCGGAAAGGGAGGCTTGCTGAACCAAAACTTTTGAAGAAAGTCCGAGGGGCGGACCTTGCTTCTACCACCTCGGTGGAGCGAGATTTTGTCATCGGGAACGCTGAACATTCTTCTGTTTATGTTAAGGCGAGCATTGCCCGGTGGAAATCACCATGGGTAGAATTGCGGAGAAAGGAAAGAGAGGGGCGCGCGGCCCGTGATGTCGCATGTCGGAAATTGAACGGTGCAAAGCCGGGTGGGAAATTTTCTCACTCGAGCCCAAGCACCGACACTGCGCCATCTTCCTCCCTCCAATCTGAGATGTACTACAAATCAGTGTATAGCTGACTTCTGCCCGGGATTTGCTTCGTGAAACTTTTGAAGTTTTTAAGAATTTCGTTTACAATCCTGTTGAACTTTTTGATATTCCTGTTTAGACAATACTTTATAATTGCTAATACAGGTATTTGGTCCAGCTTAAGAACGTTAAACAAAGCGCTCTTGGGAGACACCCCAATGTTGTCTGCATTCTTATTACAGTTTTTCTGATTTTGTATGCGTGTATGTTGCATGAATCCTTTGGAGTGTGTTTGCATAACTGTGTGTGTTCTCCTTTTACTAGTACATATACATATGTTTGTCTATTTGTTTGCTTTTCTTTGTCTTAATCCATACAGGAATCCGGTGTTGTAGCTGATTTTCTTTGACTGAGCCGAAACCGGGAGCAAAATTCAAATTTTGATTCAGATTTGGTCACTTCCGGAATGCCCAAATCTCGGGCATTTGGTAACGACTTCCCCACCCTCTCTTTTTCCTGCATCCCTCATAGTCATTCTCATATATATTTGCTTTGAGAACAATGCATCATTTAAGTATGGGGGGTGATTGTGTTACCTGTTTGCGCGAGCACACATCATTTTTGCATTCCGTCGGCGCATATTTTTCAATTTTGCTCCTCATTTGCATTTCATTTTCCGCACCCAAAATGTGACGTGAATTACTGTATTTCCTTGTTTTCTATTTACTTTTTGGTGTGTAGAATAGATTAATTTATTATCAAAAAATTGGTATTTGGTAGTGGATTGCACACTCATGCAGTGCTCCTAATCGAGTGCACGTGTCTCAGGTAGAATTAGTTTAGAGTTAATTTTTTGTATGTCTTTTTACACGTCTTTTTGCAATCTATCGGCGGCTTGTATAGCCACTTCATGTTAGAATGCGATTATGTCCAACTCTAGTGTAACGTTGTGCGTAGTGCTGCTAGAAGTGTATTATCGGATCGCGATGAAAGGGTGTCCTTTCTCGATGTCTAGAACTCGCCCTTAGCGATCTTCAAAGTATGTACACATTACATGAATTAACTCTGCGAAAATGATCTGGGTCTTTCCTTGAATAGGTTGAGCCTAAGTATCCGATCCTATATTCAATGCAATTGCTTACCCAAGTTGTGCCTACATCCCTTCGTTTGTTTCACCCCCACCTCACTAGCACCAAAGCTTAAAACTTAAAAGCCAAAATCTCTCTCCAACTTAGCACCGAGCTGCGTCTAAAATATTTTTCCCGCTAATTGTGGTGGCAGATTGCATTTTGTTAGTGATGGCGTGCTCATTGTTTACATGGGCGTGCATTTAGTAAAAAAATTTGAAAATCTGAAATGAAAATGAAAAATATGAAAAGTAGTAGAAAAGAAAAGATCAAGAAAGAAAAAGAAATGAAATGATGTTTATTTGGTGTTTGGCTAGTGGTGAGTGACACCATTTGTTAAAATCCAAGTCTGGAGGCGCCACTCTCAAATTTTTCGTTGGTGGTAGCTATTTTGATGTTAGCTCGCCATACTGCTTAAGTGTGAATTTAAACCCTCATGTTTATCGTTGATTTCCTCACCTTAAGCCCAAGCCAAATGTGTATCCTAATTTAAGCCCTAAAGTTTCGTAGAGTCAAATTTATGCGTGTAGCAGAGAAGGCCGAGCGAGCCTATGGCCATCGACATTGATGGATTTCTTTGGAGGTCAACCGGAAGTCGTGTGAGGATAATACAATTCTTAGTGATCACTACTCTCGCTTACATTATGCTTAGGAAAAATCTCTTAGTTCTTTCATTTTGAAGTGGATATCGTCGTTTATGATAGATTGTTGAAAATAGGTGTGATTAGTTCATTATGCTTAGGATGTCTCTCTAGGCTAACTTTACCGTTCACGGACATGAGATTTCTCTGTCCACTATCTTCTTTCAATTTTTGATTTGTAATTAGCCTCTCGTACTCCCCATAGGTAGATGGTTTGCTCGGGACGAGCAATAATTTAAGTCTGTGGGTATTTTATGAGCGTATTTTATATAGTGTTTTTGGCTCTAGTATAGCTTGGTTTTCCTGTGAATTTGATCATCTTTCATTTGATTCTAGCATAAAATAGCTTATAACCCTTGCTTGTGTCATATGAGCATCTTATCGCTATTTTAGCTTGATTGCATTCATTCCATGCATGAAGGAGACTTACTCTCCTTATCATTTTCTTATATTGGTATATTGCATATGGCTGTGTGGATGTACTTTTCTGTGTGTCCTGGAGGTTTTTCAAGCAAGTACGGGCCTTGTGTTGCTTCCCCTAGGTGTTTGGGCCCTATTTCATTAAGGACACCACTGGTCGTGCATTTTTATTCTCGCACGGGCAGTGGACTCCTCTGCGCACGACCATTGGTTGTGCACTGTCATTTGCCAAATTCATCCCGAGGATCGCACAAGCAGGCGCATGAGTAGTAGATCTCCTTCGCGCACGACCACTGGTCGTGCACAGTTCATTATTTTTCTCTCGAAGCGCTGCACTTTTTCCCGCCAGTCCAGGTTCCTTCATGTACAGTTAGTGGCAAATCTTTAGCGCACGACCAATGGTCATGCGCCTAACCGTGCGTGGGTCAATTTTTCTGCTTGCCTATAAATACCAGATTTTGACGAGATTTCTGGATCTCCTTCGTTCTTCTTCCGCAAGCAGCATCCTATTCCGCCATTTTCCTTCCCAAGGGCTAGGGATCATCCCCTAGGCTCTCCCCATAATCCAAGGACTTTAAAGTGAAGATCAAGCATTTCTTTCTCTCCGCAAGCTAGGATCTCGAAGAAGGAACGTGAACGGTGTAAAACCCTCGAGAAGACGGGCTCATTGGGAGTCGGTGATAACGATTCCTCTACCCCAGACGATAGCCGATGATCAAGGCCAACACAGACTCATACTCCGGATTACCTTCGCATCCACGGAAGAGTCTCGAGCATTGTTTGTATTCCTATCGTCTTTTTATGCATATTTGGTAGAGATTGGTAGTTGTTTCTTCTATATTGATGATGGTAGAATGAACATGATGTGAACTTGTTGTGTGAATGCTATATGTGATTTTGAGCTTATTTGTGTTCATCTCCTTTGGAGTAGCTTACGAGGCCTAGCATTCAGTTGTTGTTGGTTATCACCAAATCATTCTCTTAAGTTGTGGTTGTGTGAGTGAGCATCGGGTTGCGTTGCCGTTGAGATAGACACGAGTCGGTGAGCGTGAGGTTAGCATTTTCTTTTGCAAGGTGCAACGAGCGAAGCGGAGGAAGGCGACATACGGAGGTGCGAAGCGGAGGAAGGAGACCCGCACTTTAGTTAAGATTTCTTTTCGTGCATTAGTTGTTAGCAAACAATCAAACCCCCAAATAAAATCCTACTTAAAAGACATCGATCTCAAGTTTTGTCTCAATAGATAAATCCACCCCGCCGTGTTCCGAGAGAGATTCAATACTTGGGGATTTATTCTCATTTCATTTATTACTTGACAACGACTGGTGCACTTGCCGTATAGTTGGTTCGACCATCACCTGCCTTACGGTTTCACTTGCAAATATAATCTGGACCGGTCTCGCCCGGTTTAATCCCTTATCCCTCGCCTCCAAGCTTGTAGATGTCGGCCGACATGTCTGACATGTCGGCCGACATGTCATTTTTGAGGGTGAATCGCCACGTTACCGCCACATATCATGAAACTGGCGTTTTCCAGTATTGCGGCCGACATGTCGGACATGTCGGCCCGTTATGGCGGGTTATGGCGGAAATTATAAATTAATATGTTTTTTTAATTATTTAAAATATTTTCTTAATATTTATTTATTTTTATACTTATATTATGTTATTTAACATATTAGTTATATGGCTATACCCGACGACTCAACTCCCTCGCGTCCTCCTCACGACACTCTGGGCTCTCGTCTTCTTCGCTTGCCCTAATCTCCGCCTCTGGCTCTCGTCTTCTTCGCACCTCTTATCTTCTTCTCGGCAGTATGGTTGACATTGTGTGGGGCAGCAATTGTGCATTGTGGGGGAGGGGGGTGTGGTTGTGCATTGTGGGCAGTCGGTTGTGGTTGTGCAGTCCTCTCTTCCTCTCTATTAGCAACATATGATGTGAAATTTTTTTCAGCTATACACTTAGGTTTCAACATTATTTTTGCAACAAATGATAGAGAATTTTTGTATTCATCAATTTGCAACATTTCTTATTTATTACAAATTGATTAAACACTTGTTAGTTGTTTTATTTTCTAATATGAATTTTAGTGTATACTTCATTAAATAAAATAATTACCACCTAATTAAAAAAATATTATGATATATAATATATATATATATATAATATTACAATCTGACATTTTGAAATGTCCCCGATATATCCTCAGCAATCCGACATCTGACATAAAAAACCCAAACCGACATAAGTCCGGCATCCGACATCTACAAGCTTGCTCGCCTCATTATTAAGCTAGGGTTTTCATTCCTCACATTTACGCATTTACCGTGGCTCTTTCGCGTCAAGCTCTCTCGCATTGATCTCTCTCCTGTTTGCTCTCGTCGTTCAAGCTCTTTCCTGTTCGCTCTCACCGGTCAAGCTCCGCTCTCTACTATATCCCTCTCGGCGATCAAGCTCCCATTCGATCTCCCTCTCGCCTGCAGGAAACTCTCACATGTTTCATCTCGCCGCCGTGATCTCTCCAGGTAATGAATTTCTCAAGCTTTCACTCAACTATCATTATCAGTTCTTAGTATTTTGCTTCCTTTTTTTTATTGCTCTTTGC
The DNA here is from genome assembly GCA_033032865.1 of Dactylorhiza incarnata. NCBI lineage: Eukaryota > Viridiplantae > Streptophyta > Magnoliopsida > Asparagales > Orchidaceae > Dactylorhiza > Dactylorhiza incarnata. The sequence continues at coordinate 5,371,679 of JAWHQI010000120.1, read as the reverse complement.
AATAAATGATCTAGATTTTAGGACTCCTATGGATTACTATAAATTTCTTTAATTAGTAGTTATTCTTTTAGTTATGTGAGATTCTAACATCATCCAGTTTGAATTTTACTATCATAAAAATCTGTGAATGATTCATATGATTAAATGCATTAATTCTACTGTGTTGATATGGTGGTAGATTTATTGTGTTTCTTGTAATTAATATACTATATTTTTTTCAATTTTACGCCTCAGGTGCCTCAAGCGCGCACCTACGCCTAGGCTCCATGACCCCTTTGCACATCGGTGTGCATTACGCCTTTAATAACATAGGTCTTTAGGTATCCGGATCTCTCGTTGTTATCTGTTGTAAGACCCGAACCCGATCGTGTATAAATTTTGTATTATATTTTGAAATATAAGAAATAATATTTCCCTATGATGAAAAAAAGAGAGATTCAGTGCCGATTTAACATCGCATGTTTAATTTTGAAGTTTGGGCTATTTCAAAGATTTTGCGACATTCGTTTCGTTTTGTTATTTTAATTGCTTTAATTTACTTCTCCATGTACATGTGAATATATGATGGCGGTGGCTCATGGGATTATTTATGTGGCTTCTTGTGGTTAAGCAATTGCTAGGCTGGTTTGATTGTGGCTGAGTGAGTCCTGTAGCTGTAGCTGGCTGGTTTGTTTATGGCTAAATATTGGCTGGTCTTTAGTTAGTTGTTGCTATGTTGACCGGTCCTGCATGAATAAATTAGTATTCTTCTTAAGCGGTGGTGTATTTCCCTTATCAGCTTCTTGTCGCTCCTAGGCCTCCCGCCTTCTGCAACTTGTGATGGACTGATTTCTGCTTAGGGCTCCTCCGATCCTCCTCCCTCTTGCTGGCTAACTGCCCCTCCTTGATCGACAGTGTACGGAGAGTCCATTGGAGGTGGTGTTCATGCCTTTCTTGCTGTGTTGTTGGTGTCCCCTTGCGGTTTTTCTGTGTTTGGCCGGCAGTTTTGGGTTGAATCTCTCCTTTGTGAGCTTCTCTCCCCTCATCTTCTATTAATTTCTGAAATCTAAAATATGCTTGGCCTGGTTGTAGATTTCTGATTTGGGGGTTGTTGATTTGATTTCGTTTGGTCTTGGTTAGCTCTTTGCTGTTGGGATTTTGATTGATTTCTTTTGGCTATTGGCTATGTTGTCTTGTTCTTGGGTTGCTGGTTGCTATACGAATTATGGTTGGCCGGCTGTTTTCCTTGGGCTTTCTTTAGTGCTGTTGTGGGCTCTTGTTGTATGTTATTGGCTGCTCCTGTTAGCTGTCATTAGAGGCTCTTATTAGCTGCCCTTGGTGACTGTTTTTGGGTGGGGGTTTTCCTTGGAACTGGACTGCTAGTGGCAGCCTTTGGTGCTGCTGTTGGCAGCCCTTGGTGCTGCTGTTAGCAGCCCTGATTATTGTTGATTAGTTGCCCTCTTTTTAGCTTCTATTGGTTGTCTTTAAGTGGTGTTTTAGCTACCATTTAGGCTGCTATTGGGGATGCCTTTGTTAGCTATTGTGGGATGCCTTCTTTGGTTCTTATTGGCCACAAAAGTGGCTGATTTTTGAAGTGGTCGTGACTGAACATTGTGTTTCGTAGCGCCTAAAACCTGATTTTTACGCGTTCCTTTCGAGTTTCGAGTCACCAAAGCTAGTCCTTCCCTAGGGAACTTTTATAGGTCGTAGTTGTGGCCGTCTTAGGAGTCCGTTCGTAACTATTTAATGATGCAACCCTAAAGTAAATTATTTACTTGATACGGCAGAGGATGGGGTCCAGCGATAGACACGACGAGAACTCTATGAAGGGCAAGGGCAAAGGAAAAGTTACGATGAGTCCTTACTGCTTTGATTACGTATACATTTGAATATTTTGACTTATGAACATGTAAAATTACTTTACTCTGAGTTATTTCTTTGCATGGACACTGAATATGAATTGCATTGAATTAAAGAAATTCGAAGATTTGGAATCACTGAAAATATGAAATCGCTAAAAGGCTAAACATGGATTAGCGAGCGATAAAATCTCTGAGGGGAAATTAATATAATTATTTCCTATATTTTATGAATTTAATAAGAAATGAAAAGAATAAGAAATTGAGAGTGCGTCAGCGCATCGAAACACTAAGGGTCAGCCTTGTAGGGGGTGTAAAACTTCGAACTCCTACACCTAGTAGGGGGTAGATCTCCAACGGAAATTGATACTGAAATGTCCAATCTAGAAGCCGTGAAAGTCGGTTGCGCTGTTGAGCGCCCTAGAGCGGAAATTGATTCGACGGGACCAAATGTTTGATTTTATAATGACTCTCAGTATTTCAAAAGAATGAAAAGTAATAGAAGATCTTGAATTGAACATGAAAATGAACAAGAATGAGACATAAGAAAATTGATATCAGAAATAGTTTGTTTCTGTTGTACTAGCTCACTGTACCTGCTTACTTTATTTCTTGTTCTACTATACATGTTCATACAGTTTAGACAGAAATATATAATTGTCTATTGCTGCTGACTATTAGTGTTTGCCTGTAATGCGGTCGAAGAAGTAAGAAACTCACTTAGTTTTCTAAACCAACTGGTTGTCAATCTTTTTTTTCAGGATCAGACCGCCAGCGTGCAAGGCCCCGCTAAGAGGATACCAGCGGTGGCAGAAAGGAAACAGAGGGAAGACGTGGCTTGAGCTTGGATTAGAGTTTATTTCAGTTTGTTGTAGATTTCAACCCAATCTGATACATATATGTCGTAGTGTGTGCTTCAGTTGTTTTGGTTTTCTCTGTACTCTGGACATGGTGTATAATAATGAAATGAATAAAAAGTGATTTTATGTCTTCTACTGGTACCACTCTTGTGATCCGCTTAGCAGCATTATTTAATTGTGCAAAACCTGCTCAGAAGAAAGAAAGTTTTAAATTATAGCAGACTTCGGGCCGTTACAATTAGGTGGTATCAAAGCCCGATTTTTCGCAAAGCGTGTAATGCAGAGAGTACCAAATGAAGAACAAAATATTACTTTGATGTTCATATAATTGAATTTGATCATGTTTTATTCCTCAGGAGTCCCATCAATTGTACTCGAGTCGTAGACTCTGATAGGCTCGAGATGAACCTGAGGCTGTCAGGGAAGCTGTATCAGAAGAAAGTGATAATGGAGATAAAGCCCCACTTAGAATATCAGATATAGCTCAAGCCATTGCGGAAGGTATTAGGCTGGTTCGGGACACTCCTCCTGTAGTCCCACCGGTTGTGCCAGCTATGCCTCCTCCAGCACCGGTCGTACCGCAGCAGACTCGCCTGATTGATACTGAATTGAGGCCGTTTCTGGATTTGAAGGCGCCAACGTTCCGTGGTGGTCTTTCGCCGATAGAGACCGATGACTGGATTCTGCAAATCGAGACTATATTTGAGGCGATGCGGTGTCCAACAGAGCGTAAAGTGGAGTTGGTTGCCTTTCTGCTGGAGAGTGAAGCGAAACGTTGGTGGATTAATCTGATGAAAGGGAAATTTGCTGTTAGAGGCTTGGTGACTGTAGTGTGTACTGAATTTACTCGTGAGCTCATGAAGTGGTTCGTGCCAAAGAGTGAAAAGAGGCCGCTTCAAGAAAAATTCTTGCGTCTGGTGCAAGGAAACTGCTCCGTCCTGCAGTATGAGGATGAATTTTCTAGCTTGGCCTATTAATCTAAGTCTGCATTGACCACAGAAGAGGCTCGATGCCTGCTTTTTCAGGAAGGCTTGCGAGCTAATATTCGTGCATCTGTTGTTCTGTTTGATATTATGGATTATGCAGTCTTAGTGAAGAAAGCTCGAATGGTTGAACTTGATAGCGAGAAGAGGTAGCACGGATCAGAAATGTTCAAGAAGAAATTTAAAGAGGGCTTTCGGTCAGGAAAATCGGGCAAATCAGGTGAACCCCATTGGAAAAAAAAAAGAAGCACCAGCAATCTTCGTCGACTGTTAGTACGCAGGTCTCTCAATCGACGGTGACCAAGTGCGTCAAATGTGGCAAGATACACAGAGGGGAATGTATCACAGGTGTCTGTTTTTTACTGTCGTCAACCGGGACATCAACGAAGAAATTGTCTGAAGCTGCAGAGGGATGAAAGTCAGAGGGGAGCTCCACCCCTGCCTACTCAGAAGATCTATCATATTAGGACTTCCAAGGAAGGGGAATCTATTGCATCTATATCTGTTCCTGCGAAAGGAGACAGAGAAGAAAGGTTGGTCCAGCCCCAAGCTTTCAATCTTGGGCAACAAGAAGCGAAGGCTGATGATACGGTGGTTACATGCATGCTTAATGTGCACGATCAGTTATTAAAGGTTTTATTTGATACTATTATAAAATATTATAAAATTTGGGTCTCGCGCTCTCTCCCCAAATGAGCGATTCCATCAGTCAACTGCGAAGTTGCGATTAAGGTATGGGTTAGGTGAGCGTTAATCTATGCAACCACCGAGTGAAGCAGGCTAATCTCCTTATCCAAATGGGATTCACGAGATTTCGCACCAGCTTCATGCAAATTCTGCCAAGACTGCGCGGAAGGTACATTTGATGGAGGAATTGGGTGACGCTGCTTCAGGATCATAAGCTCTGAGGATAACAAAGAAAATTTCCTATAGAATATCAAGGGTGTTGGGCGGCTGTAGGGGAGCAGAAAACGGGGCGGTTTTAGCTATGGCAGGACTGTTTGGAGCGGGCAGCAAGGTGGACGGAGGTTGATTGTGAGGCTGTTGTTTTGGAGGGGCTAGAAGGGGTCGGCTAGGGCTTGGGAGGGGGAAAGATGAAGGTTATGGATGGGGAATATCTTTGGAATGCGAGAAACCACCTAGGAGTCGTCACCTAGGACCTCACGGAGTCATCACCATGAGGGGATCACCGGATTCCAGTAATGAACTTCTCCAAAATCTGCAATCACCATGACAGCTACCCATACTCTCTTATTTATAATAAAATATGACTTAGGAAACCCATCTTAGACAAATATGACTAGTCATGCACGATGGTTGTCCAATCTCACTAAATAGAAAACAAACAAAAATGAAACAAATTCATGAAAAATATTGAAACGTCGATCCGGACGCATCCGCAGAGTCAGATCGTCGATCCGGAGACGTGGCAAATCAGCCCCAAACGGGCCCAAAATTCGTGCTCCGCCGTGAGTTCGCGCCATTGTTCCGCATCACTTAGCCTTTGAGAAGTTTTTCTAGATATCGTCTAAAACTCATAGACTAGGTTAAGCATTGATGGCATCTCCATTTGATAAAGGGGAGGGTGATGCAAGGAGAGGCGAATGAGGAAGCAGATGTTGTTTTGTTTACAAGGATGTTTTAAGCTGATGCTTGGATACAAGGGAAGTATTCGTTATTTTTCATGTATTTTTTAATACATTCCTTGACGTAATGAATTACATTTATTATGAATAGAAATAGGAATTTGATTCCTGTCTCAATAGTCTTCCATGTGTTCAGGGTGTTTGTCTATTATTTTACAATGTGTATATATTATGTTATTGTTTTATAGTCTAACTTATTTTTATTGTAAGGCTTTATTCTCATCAAAAAGAAAGAGATTGTTGAAAAAATCTCATTGGATTTGATAAGAACCTAACTATTTTTTCTATTGATGATAGACCAAAGGTATAGCATTTATATTTTTCAATACATTTTTATTTTTCAAGGTATAGACTAGGGGAGCATTGGCGCGCCGGTTAAGGTGTTGTCGTGTGAACTTGAGGTCACAGGTTTGAGTCCTTGAAGCAGCCTCTTGCAAAAAAGCAGGGTAAGGTTTGCCAACATGTCACCTTTGTGGTGGGACCCTTCCCCGGACCCTCAATGTGCAGGGATACTTCGTGCACCAGGCTGCCCTTTTTAATGTATTTCATATAATGATGGGCTAAGGTCTTGGTCATCTATTTTTAGATTCTCAATAGACAAGGAATTCACTTTTATTGAATCTTTTCTCTTCAAGGGGTGAATTATTCATCGGCTATGGTTCCGCAAGTATCAACTAGAGAACGCAAATTAAACAAGCTTTATATAATATTTGAACAAGAGTCAAGGAATATTCGTCAACCCAGCAAACAACATTAACAGACCAGTATGTCCTTCGAGCAAGATTAGTTTTAGAAGATTGTTGTGTTATCAAGAAGAAATTTAGCTCAGCAGAATTCATAGAACAGTGTTCAAGGAATTTGTCAACATAGTCATTCGACGACCAGCAGTAGTCAGCAATGGTCTGAAAATAAGTATTCACGCAGCATTAAGAAAAGCAATCGTGCACAGTGCTAAATTTATAACTGTTCAGCGCTCAAAGGATTCATTGAGTAGCTCAAAAAAATTATCGAGCAGATTCGTTGAGTAAATTATTCTCAATCAAATTTTTAAAAAATGGTGGAATCAACAATGGTTGTTAAAGAAGGCATCTATTATACAAGATGCATGAGCAATTTGCCTCCAATTTTTCTGCCATCTATTTCATGAGCAAAACTGAAGCTAATTATAGGCAATTGATTTTTCATATTCTTTCCTAATCAGATTTGAATTACCATTGTCTCCCTCAAAGGAAGAAAGGATCTATATAGCATTGAAGATAACAATAGGACATATGCAGAAGAACCTTATTACAACAAGAATATACAGAAGAACCTTATTCCAGCCCCAGCCATATAACCTTCCATCTGATGTGAGAGACATTGTATGTCGCCACCCTCCTGATATCTGAATAATATAAAGAAAATGAAGCAATAGGTAGAAAAATATCTAGGATATATTATATGGATGAAATTCTGAAGTTCCATTTATCTTGTAAAACATGGCATTACAATACACAATGATTACTGTTGGGAAAAACCCACCTCTCGATTTGATATACAGTTTGAAGAGTGATTAATTAGAATAATACTCATGTTGTATAGACGGGTAATTTGTGTTAAATCTATGTATTTTTCAAAGTAGCGTCAAATCCTTCAAAGCAGTGTTGAATTCGTCAGAGTAGCGTCGAAATCTCCAGGCAGCGCTGAATTCGTCAGTGTAGCGTCGAAATCTTCATGCAGCGCTGAATTCGTCAAAGTAGCGTCAAAATCGCAAAAGTGTCGTTGACTACTCCAGGAACTTTGAAGTCTCCTTGACCACTATTCAGAGTATACGTCGAGAGGTCTCTGTACAACAAAACTGACGTCGATATTTTTAGAAGGTCTCCAACGTTCATTTCTCAGAACTTGTCAAGGCAGAAATCGTAGATAAAATGTAGTCATTAAAATTCTATTTTAAGCAAGATATTCATGCCTATGGAATAAAGCATCCATAGCATTTAATGTTGCATTTTGGAATGAATTAAAAAAACAAAAGACGTACATAAGAGAAATCAATAGACAAGAAATAAACAAGGAGTGACAGAGGAAAATGACAATTGGTTGTCATTAAGAAAAGGAAGATCAACTTTCTCTGCTTATTTTGCACAACCGCTGAAGGAGGATTCCTCTCGATAACTCCAACTGTTAATCAAGAAGAATCTTCTCTTCTTTCTGAAGATTCAAATGAAGAAGCCATTGTCTTAAGGGTCATTGCTGAAGATCAAGATTCAATCTTCTTCTACAGAATCTTGATCAATAAGAAGAAGTTGTTGCTCACTCTCGACTGAATCCACACCATGCATCAACGAATTAGTTCCTTCAGAACTCCTGCTGCTGAAGGACATATTGTGGAAACTAAAATCCAACCTACCGAAAGAGTTCTTGAATCTCTCATTAAAAGATTCTAACTGGTTAGAGTGACCTTATCAAAAGCTCGTTTGGTTTGGAGAGACTTTATCAACAACTCATGGTTAGAATGACCTTATTAAAAGCTCAGTTTGGTTTTGGAGAGACCTTATCAACAACTCCTAGTTAGAGTGACCTTATCAAAAGCTCAGCTGGTTTTGGAGAGACCTTGTCAACAATCACAGTTAGAGTTACTTATCAAAAGCTCATTCGGTTTGGAGAGACCTTATCAACAACTCCTAGTTCTAAGAGATCCTTATCAAAATCCACACACTGAGAGAGTGGAATCCTGCTTGCGAGCAGAAGAGTAGATGTACTCAGTTTAATTGGAGAACTACTATAAAATTTATTGCGTCGTCTGTGATTGATTGTTTCTTCTCTGTGCTTTTCTTTTCCGCACTTTTATTTACTATAGAATTGCTGCGGTTGTCATATAATTAGGGTATTCTGTGAAACTGTGAAAAACAGTCAAACTAATCTACTTAAAATTTAATTACTCTATTCACCCCCCCCCCCCCCTATAGAGTACTTCTCAAGAGATTTCCTTCTTTTTCAATTGGTATCAGAGCGAGGTTAATCAGAAGAGGTTAATACCTTGATTAACAAGATCCTTAGAGGACTAACCATCAGCGATTGTTGACCAGCGACCACAAGCAACGCTCAGTGATTATCGAACGCTGACCACATATCAAGGGAAATGCCAATCACAGTTCGAGATCGAAAATCTGTGGTCGTCGACTGCATTGTCTCTTCCAAGAAGAATTTCACTCAGTGATCGTTGACCGAGGCGCTCAGCGATCGTTAACCGAACTTAAAGTTTCTGTCAAATCAAACTACAGTCATTGTAAGTCCCGGAATAGAATGCGGCAGCTTTTGCCGCCCATGTCATGCATGTGTCTTTGGAACTTGCACAGTTAAGGAAAGAAAGAAGAAATATACAAGCTCCATATGCTAATGGATGCCCTAGAGATCAATTAGGTAGAAAGCACACAGAGCGGAAAACCTCTCAGAGCCAAAAATCCAACTTATTCCTTCTTCCTCATTCTCAATCTGTAAATTGAATCCCCTCTTTCTTCTGGGATTCAGCTAGTCTCTCTTCTCCAGAGACAACTCAACTTGAGCTAAAGCATTCAAGGTCTTAACCAGTAACTGTAAATGGTTAGCAGGTTAACCCTTCAAAAGAGCTGCTTGGGTTCTTGGATCTCCAATGGAAAAGATTCAGTGGGTTGGAGTCTCTAGTGGAAAAGACTCATCGCCTTGGTGCAGAGGCAGTGCTAGCCCGCTGATCAGTGGAAGAGAGAACGTATGTAGTTGAATGGGCAACCTCTATAAATCTTGTGTCTTCTAGATGATTTTCTATGCTTGTTTAGATTTATGTTTCTCTATTCTATGCAATAACTCATGCTTTCTGACAACGGAGATAATTAATCAAAAAGATTTTAAAACCTAGATTTTTGGGTGTCATCACTATTCGCACCCCCCCCCCCCTAGAGAAGTATTCGGACTTTCTATTCTGCACTTTCAGCTGCACTTTCAAACTGAGCTTCGATCATAAACAAAATGTTTTCTGAAATCTTTCGAGATCAAACAAATTCTTGGTCAACTTTTGTAAGACACCATACCACATCCACAATCTTAAATAACATGCTTATTTACAAATTAGCCTCAAGCTCTGCCCAAGAGATCTATACACTCAGCCAGAGATTTTAACCAAAATTTACTAGAACTTAGTACTCAAATATTGAGATCAATAACTAAATTTATGACATTGAGTTCAAAATGCCGTAAATATCACTATCATAATCAATATGTTTTCGGAAGCCCCTCAAATACTGTTATTTATACAGGTTCTACTGTCCAAAGATGAAGCTCATGATAATTGACATATCTATCATTTAAAGGATTTCTTACATAAAATAACCCGCATTTGACAGTATAACTGCTGAAAATTCATTTACAAAGGGAAGGGTTCAGTTTTGAAATTTCATAAAACCTGAGATATTGGGCTATCTTTGAGAGCATCCAATCTGTGTGGTGTGAGATGATCTTCAAAGTCCCCATGACCTAGTTGACCATATTTGCTCCATCCGTAGGTATATAGAACCCCCGAGAAAGAAACTGTTATTGTGTGACGCCACCCACATGCAACGAGAACCATCCTCTGCCCCTATAATAGTTGGATATGCAAATGTGCAATTAAAAAAAGTAATTGAGTTTTTGGCACGTAAAGATAGTAAATGACCGCGAGCTGCGAGAAGCTGGACTGACAGTAAAAACCAAGAAGCTTTCTGAAATCATTTTAGCATATTGCCAGTATAAAAAATTGGAAACACAACCTTAAGAAAAAAAGGATTTCATAATAAAAAATATATCATTTGTACATAAACAACACAACTTCTGATATTCTTACTACTACTACTACACTAGGATGATTTTTGCATTCACGTAGAAATTCCCAATTAAATCCCTAGCTCTCCTAATTTTTTGAATATGCGGCCAAAGCCATGATCTTCCAACATCCCACTAACAAAATAATTGCACATAGACCAACAGCCCTAGAACTGCATCAATATAGCTACTCCACTTAATTGTCTTGTAATTTGATACAATTTGTCGCAACAGATACTCATCTGTGTGCGGAAACACCTAGCAGGATCAAAATGAGATAACCATGAAGTAGCAGAAAAGAGGGCTAGCATCACATAAAACATAAATATTTACACAGTTCGAACTCCAAATATATCAGCATCCAAGAGAGAGGAGAAAAGATTGATCATCTAAGATGATAGAGGCCGTAATGATAATCACAATAAAGGGCACTAATTACCAGTGTTGTAGATGTCGGTCGAATGTCCGACATGTCGTCCGACATACAGGTTTGAAACCTAAAACACGACGTTTTCGTTTTGAATTTGGAGCATAACGTTTTGAAAAACAGGCCGATATATCGCTCGTTACCAATATATCACCTAAAAAAATGGGCGATATATCAGCCAGTTTTAAAAAATTAAATTAAATTTCTTTTTACTTATTCTAGCCTATTAAGTTTATGGCTCTCCCGATTCATTCTCGGATTCATTCTATTACGAGCTCTGACTCTCATTCTCCTGCCCTAGCTCTCACTCGACTCACCCGCGCTCTCCGCTCGTGCTCTCCCTCGACTCTCTCGCGCTCGCTGGTTGTCCTCGATGGTTGTTCTCTCTCGGGCTCTCGACTCTCTCGTTGGTGCTCCCACTCTCTCGGCTGGCTCTTTCCTATGGTAGCTTCGTCCTCGCTAGTTGTTTTCTCTAGTGCTCTCGACTCTCTAGGCTGGCTCTTTTCTCTGGTATTAGCGTCCTCGCTGGTTCTTTTCTCTCGGGCTCTCAACTCTCTCGTTGGTGCTCTCACTCTCTCGGCTGGTGCATTCTTCTCCCTGCCTCTCCCTCTCAATCTCTCACTCTGCATTCTTCTTCCCGCCTCTCCCTCTCATTCTCTCGCTCTGCATTCTTCTATTTGTCGTGGTTTGATTGTTTCCTTGCTGGTGGCTATAGCATGGTGGTTGTGGTTTGTTGGGTGCCTTGCTTCCTTGCTTCCCTGCTGCCTTGTTGCCCTGTTGGTGGTTGTAGCATGGTGGTCGTGGTTTGTTGGTTGCCTTGCCTCCTTGCAGCCTTGTTGCCATGCTTCCATACTCGTGGTTGTAGCTTGGTGGTCGTGGATTGCTAGCTGCCATGCTCCTTGCTTGGTGGTTGTGTGTTTGCTGTTTATATGATTGCCTTGCTGCTTTGTGCCTAGTTGCTGCGATATATCTGTCTGTTTTTTATGCCTTGTTTAGCAATTAGCATTAAATTATTTTATCCATTTTGTTGGACAACAAATGATTTAAACTAACCCAATTATTATTTATCCAAAATCATTTTGCAATCGATGATGTATGCCCATAGCGAATAATGAATGCATGTATATCCAACTTCATTTTTCTGGTTGCCTTGCTGCTTTGTTCCTTCTGATAAATAAAATGTTGGATACTTGGATGTCTTGTTCCTTTTAAGAAATTAATTGATAAATAGAATGTTGGATACCTGGAAGCTTTGGGTTCTCTACTTTAAATGATAATGATAACTTTGTATACTATTGATGATGCAAAATATTGTTGGATAAATAAAATATTGCATGGAAAATTTAAAAGATGACTGAAGATCTAACGATCTAATGAAGTTGAGGGGGCTTTTTTATGTTGATTTTTTCAACTAATCAAGTAATTTTGGTTATTTCTTCTCATGATGCAATTATGTAAAATATTTATTTCATTTCATATAACTAATATTTATTTTATTTCATAATCCCTAGAATGACTTCTTCTGCTGGATCTAGTGAGGTGCATGTATCGATGATACCAACTGGTAAGATCCGTTCCGGGAATTTGGTAAGAAGTTGGTTGCAAACGACACTAACCGAATCAAATGCAACTATTGTAAGCAGATGGTGAATGGTGGAATTACTCATTTCAAACATCAATTGGCTGGGTGGAAGGGTAATGTTAAGTCATGCCCTCAAGTTCCCGACGACGTTAAGGCGAAGGATAAGTCGGCCCTAAATTCAAACTTGGAGAGTAAGAGAGCTAAGAGTGCAAAGTTACAAGCAAGCTTGAATGAGGTGGTAATTGGAGGAGTACATGATGATAAAGTAGAGTCTGTTATACGTAGGAGTCATGCCCTCAAGTAGAGTTTGTTATACATGATGAAGTAGAGGTAGCTTTTAATATTTAGAAGTTCAGTAGGTTGTAAAATAGTTAGTGTTGTGACATGTATAAAATAAAAAAATAACATATAATTATATATATAATTAATTAAACATTAAAACCGATATATGAATATCTTCGATACATCCCCCAATATATAAAAAACCGACATGAAAACCCAAACTGACGTGTCCCCGACATCCGATATCTGTAACCTTGCTCATTAGTCATTTCGAAAAACAAAGTATCCCCATCTTTCAACAGTAGTTGGGAACCAAGAATTTATACATGGTTTATACCTGAGATATTATACAACCAAGACATTATCATCCGAGGTTAAGATCAAACTGGCTCGATGGCTTACTAAGGCCCTGTTTGGGGCAACATTTTTTGTGTGGTGACGTATACTAAAAAAACACCACCACGCCATTTTCGATGTTTGGAGCAGTGGTGATAAATGCCACTGCAATAAAAATGATAATTTTATGGGATACGTGACCTCTGGGCAGGGCAGCATCCGTGGATCTAAAAAACGTGTATCAATATGTGTGTTCTGTTTTCTCCAACCCAATATAGCTCATGAGACTCCACCATGTAATCAGTCACTCCAATTCTCAAAATACCTTATCTATCCAATAGTCGGCTTGATCGCCCATCGCCGTCGTTATTCCAACCACCTTCCATATACTCTGGAACAGTTGTTCCGCTCACCGGTAGCATCGATATCTTCTTCCATTTTCTCGGGGGTCGCTCATCGTTGAAGGATCCTTTCGCCATTCTACAAGCTAGCCCTTCCTTGTCGTCTAGGACAAGCTTTGTCCTTCCCAGATCTCTCCAAGCAGTTTTCCATCTTTGCATCACCCTTCCTATAATTTTGTAGTTTCCTATTATCTTTTGCTATGAATCTATGGATCTCCCTTCCTTATTTTCTTGTTATTCCTCTGTTTGTTGTGAATATTTTGGTTTTAGGGGTAATAGAAGGGAAAGAGGAATGTCAATTTCTATGTTAACTAAAATTTGAGGTAAACAGCCACCGCAGTTCTATGCTACCAAACCTTTAAAATTGCTTTCACGTTCATGGCTGCACTGAAAAACACAGTATCTCCAGACAGTGCAACAGCATTCATGACCACGGTTTTCAATCACTACGTTCACGACCGCCACCACAGCCCCAAACAGGGCCTAAAACTTTTCATTCTACGATTCTATCCAGGAAAATATCATCAACTTTGATGCTTATGGGCATTGAAATCAAGTCCAAGCACAAGACCAAACTGCTTCTAGTCAAAATCCAGGCCATTATACTCATTGATTGAGATGCTCTAATCCCATATATATATATATATATATATATATATATATATATATATATAAGTAGTTGCATGTCCTCAATGCTTCAAGCATGTGTGTATGTTATAGAAGAAGGAGATAACCACTACAAGGACGAAGTGGAAGGGTGGCTCATGGTGTGTTTACACTAGGTGGACGGCAACATCGATCACGACAGGACCATCGAGAACCAATGTCTAGTGTCGCAATGTAATACATTTATTATATACATCAAATGTCTAGTGTCGCAATGTAATCCATTGAATGTATCAGGGATAAGACAGGAGTGGCACCAATTGTAGAGAAGATGTGAGAAGCTCGATTAAGATGGTTCGGACATGTACATAGACCATTAAAGGCACCTGTTAGGCGTTGTAAGAGTTTAGTCATTAGACATGTTAAACGGGGGAGGGGTAAACCAAAAAAGACTTGGAATGAAACTATAAGGAAAGATATGATGTACTTAGGCATTAGTGAGGCTATGATTAAAGATAGGGCGCAATGGCGACAAAGGATCCATATAGCTGACCCCACTATAGTGGGATAAAGGCTTGAGTGTGTTGTGTTGTTGTTTTACTTGCCTCGCCCCATTCATGATATTGGGCATATATGTGTAGGTGTGTAAGAACCCTGTTATGTTTTGAGTAATTGAAGTATTGGTCAGAGATCCCTTAGATTTTTTCTCTCTTCCACATCTTCTCCTCAGTGTGGACCTCTCGCTTCCCCATCTTCTCCTTAGTGCGGCCAGAGATGCCTTAATTATAAGAATAACACATTAAAAAATAAAAATAAAAATTTAAGCAATTTAAGCATATATAATATAATACATATACGTGATTTCAACGTATACTGCTACTCTACTAGCATAACATAAAATAAAGAACATACCTTATTTTCTTGGTAAAAAATGATGTTTTCCCCCCAAAAATGGCATGTCAACAGACATGTCTGACATGTCGGATGACATTTAAAGCAGTGGGTACGTACGCCAAAGCACAAAAGGTTTTGATCAAGCACATTGTGGGGAGGGGAGCTAAAATAGTCCATCATCAAAGATCATCGATATTCAGGTAACATGGTGGAAAACCAGTGCGGTCTCTACCACACAAACACGGTCAACCATCACATCGATGAGTTCATTCGAACCTGTCAACCATGTTCTAGGCCTTGCCCCCTATCACAACCTTGGGCTCTTCATGCAATGCATATGCTCACAGATTCAGATACACCACCTCGGGCACATATCTGATATTATATATGTTGCTCGGTTAGTTAAAATGGATTTTTCTAACCATCAACCACACCTAATTTTCCATACCCACCTCCACTTCCTATCCACCACATCCCTCCTACATCCATCGTTATGCATCCAAACCGCCCTTCAATGAAACCACCACCACTGCACAACCTCTCTCTACCCTCCAATCACACCATTTCCAAGCCAACCACTGAGGCCTCTGTCCTTATGAAATATAGAATGACCTTCAAAGCTGCTAAAGCCCAAGACTAAAAGCTTGAAAGGTCAGGGGGATACTGAATATTTTTTACAGAGTAAGAAAAGAAGGAAGAGAACATCTTATGAATCACACATATTTCGATTACCAGAGAGAAAATAAGAAATAGAAAAGATGAATGCAGAAAAGTAAGAAAAGGAAAACATCACAAACGACACAAAAGATTTTATAGTGGTTCCCTGAAACCTTTGGGTAGTTCATTTTTCCACCACCGTGGGAACACACTACGTATCCAGACAACAGGATCTTTTCCAACCAGAGACTCAAGAACCCATCGGTAATCTTTTGAAGGGAGATTGAGTAACACTTACAGAGTCTTTTTTGCTAGAAAGCTCAAAACCTTCGCAAATCTTTTAAGGAGATCTTGTAACCTTTACTGAGGGAAGGAAAAGAGATGATAAGAGGAGAATGAGCGATAAGAGGAGAATAGGAATAGCCATGTCTCAACAATGGAAATCACGGTTTACATAGTTTTAGATCTATATTCATTACAGATCATCCATTTCCTTTTCTTCCTTGTTCTTCATCATTCGCTTCTTTGAGCTTCAACTCTACGTTATGCTTACAACGTCCCTTATCTTCCTATAGTCTACGACAAGTCCATAAATGGTAGGAGTAACAAGATGCAGTCTTTCAATTAATGATTCTGCAACGGCTCGATTTTGCATCAAGACAAGAACATCAATCTGATCGACCTCCATCGGCGAACGTTGACCCTTGGTCATCGAATGGCAGTCACAGAGTCTTCCTTCGATGAGCAATGAGAGCCCATGCCCAATCGTAGAACGGATTTTTCTTGGTCGTCAAACGACAGGCGGCGAGCACCGATCTTTTATCGATCGCTAAGAGCTGCAACGGTGAACTGCATTCGACGCTTTGAACTCCGATCGGCAATAGAGTACTCGTTCAGAAAATGAGCCCCGATTGGCGAATACTTGATCAACAATCTCCAATCCCTTCTAAGCAGGCCATGTCATTTCTTCTCTGCTCCTTTCTGGCCTCCTTCGGCTACTTCCTTTTGCTTCATGGTACTTTCCCCTAATTTCTTTAGAGGTAAGGACTATTTGCATGTTTAAGTAATCCATATCACCAAGAATGTATAGTTTTGTACCATCAAATCCTAAGAATTTTCCCAAAAATCTTCCTTTATTTGATAAGAACAAAAACTAATCAAGATTAATGAAGGAACTTACAAGACAAGTAGTCCTAACTACAGGGGAAGCTCCCCTGTTTGTACACAAGTCCTTACGAGTTAGAAAAATGAGGGAGGGTCTTCAGCAGCTCTTTCATGGAAGAGGTCTTCTTTTTGTTTCTCCTGTGATTTTCTTCTTTCGGCCTCAGATCGCTTGCTTAAATGCAAAACAAGTAGTCTGTTTGAAAGATCTCTGGTGACTTCTTCTACCAAAGATCCCAATGTGCTTCTTGGAAGCATCTGGTTTCCAGTATCTGCAGTCACTAGATTAGACTCAAAAGCATTCTTGTTAGAGATACGACAAAAACATATATAACCTTAGAGTAACCCATGTGATTCAGTAAAGAAGTTGTAAGTAGTATTCAGTCTCGACAGGATCTTTTCACCAAGGTTTTAAACGTTGAAGGTGAACCTAACTCTGATACCACTTGAAAGGTCAGGGGGATACTAAATATTTTCCACAGTAGGAAAATAAAGAAGAGAGCATCTTATAAATCACACATATTTCAGTTGCCAAAGAGAAAATAAGTGTTAGCATTATTAGGGTGTGCTGTTAGCATTATTAGGATGTGCTATTAGCATTTGTATTCCTCCTCTATATATAGAGGAGCCTCTCTTATTGAATAATAAAAGTTTTTGCTCGTAACATGGTATCAGAGCCGAGGAAACCCGTGCCCTAAGTTCTTTCTCGCCTTGCGCTTCCGCCTCGACAGCCTCGGCAGCCGGCGCTCCTCGCTCGCCAGCGCTCGCGCTCGCCCGACTGCTAGCGCTTCTCGCTCGCAAGCGCTCGCCCGACAGCCCTCGTTCCCAGCCCGTCCGCGCTCCTCGACAGCTAGCGCTCCTCGCCCGACAGCGCTCCTCGCCCGACAGTCCTCGCCCGACCAGCGCACCTCGCCTCGCCCGTCCAGCTCTCCTCTTCTGCTTCGCCCTCTCCTCATGGCGCCGGCATAACTCCTCCTTCCCGGCGCCACCTTTCTTGTGATGCTTGAATGGCTGAAACCTTTCACCCCTTGATGCCCTAATTTTTCTTGGGGCTTTCCTCCTCTCCGGATTTCTATTCCGGTTTTATCTTTCTCCCCGGATTTCTATTCCGGTTTGCCATGGGATCTAGTGGAATGGATTCTCCTACTATCTCTACAGGTGTTACCCCGGCTCCTCTCTCTACCGGTGTTGCCCCGGCTCTCTCTAGTGGTCCTTCATCGCTTTTTTACCGTGGAACCACCGATCACAATACCTCTCAGATCACTACTCTCCGACTCGATGAATCCAATTACCTCTCATGGTCCCGTTCCATCACCCTGGCGCTGAAAAGTCGGCGTCTCTTTGGCTATGTCTCCGGCCACCTGAAGGAACCTGACAGGACTTCTCCTGAATGGCAGCAGTGGGAGTCCGAGAATTCCTTGGTTATGTCCTGGCTCACCAACTCCATGCAAGAGTCCATTGCCCGCAACTACCTCTTTCTTGATAGTGCTGCTGATATTTGGCGTCGTGCGGAGTCCTCCTACTCCCGTCGTGGCAATGCGGCTCAGATCTTTCAGCTACGCCGCCGGATTAGCTTACTCCGACAGGGTGACCGCCCTCCTTCAGCGTATTACTTGGAGTTCACGCAACTTTACCAGGAGTATGATCACTTTGATCCCCTTGTGTTTGTTAGTCCTATTGACGAGGCGATGGTTCGGGCCAGAGATGATCGCAATCGCATATTTGAGTTTCTTCATGGATTGCATCGCGACTTCGATCAGATCAGTGTTCAGATTCTCGGGCGACCGTTGATTCCTTCCCTTTCTGAGGTCTACAGCATAGTGCAGCATGAGTTTGATCGTCGTCAGACTCTTCTACCTGACCCTCTGCCAGAGAGCTCTGCTCTGGCTGCTTCTACCCCCTCCCTTCTTGGCACTCGTCCATTCCGTGATCTCAAGTTGAGGAGCTCAGATAAGGATCATCTTGTATGTGATTATTGTGGCAAGAATCGCCATACACGGGATACATGCTTCAAGCTTCACGGGTTCCCTACCCCAAGAGGGGGTGCTTCGCTTCGTGGTGGTCGTGGTGCTGGACGCTCCTCGGGTCGTCATGCTACTCCTCGTGCGGCCCATCTTACTGATGCTACTGCTGATGCATCTCATGGATACTCTGGTACTGATGTCTGTGCTACACCTGGTGGCTTCACGGCAGATGAGATACTAGCTCTGAGACGCATGATGCAGGGTCTTTCTACGGAGCCTTCTGCCTCCTCCTCCTCCTCCTACGCTCATACAGGTCTGCCAGGTGCTCATTCTGCTGTTTCTTCCTCCTCCACCCAATGGGTCATTGACTCTGGGGCCACGGATCATATGACCGGGTACTCTACAGGTTTTGTTTCCTATACTCTTCTTTCTGGGCGTGATAAGGTGAGTATTGCAGATGGTTCCCTTTCCTCCATTGCTGGAAAGGGAACCATACCCTGCTCCTCCCTCACCTTGTCCTCTGTCCTTCATGTGCCTACCTTTACTCGTAATCTACTTTCCATTAGTCATTTGACCAACTCCATGAATTGCTCTGTGACCTTTCTTCCGTCTTCTTGTGTGTTTCAGGACCTGACGACGGGGAAGGTGATTGGCTCTGGTAGCATGGTGAATGGTCTCTATGTGCTTGACTCTGGCGGCGCTGATTCTTCCCCTCTAGCTCTTCATTCCAGCACTGTTCACCCTCTCTACTCCTGGCATTGTCGCCTGGGACATCCATCTCTTTCTGTTATGAAACTGTTTTTTCCTGCTTTTCCTGCTACTATTTTGGAATGTGCGTATTCCCCGGCTCAAAATGGTGTTGCTGAGCGGAAAAATCGTCACTTGTTGGAGGTTGCTCGCTGCCTCTTGTCCGCCATGCATCTCCCAAAATTCTATTGGGGAGATGCGGTTCTCACTGCCGCTTACCTCATCAACCGTATGCCCACACGTGTCCTCGGGAACTCTACCCCTTTGGACACGCTAGGGGTGACTCCCACCCACCTTCCTCCTAAAGTGTTTGGCTGTGTTTGCTTTGTTCACATCCATCACCCTCGTCCGTCCAAGCTTGATCCGCGTGCCCTCAAGTGTGTATTTATTGGGTACTCTCCTACGCAAAAGGGTTACAAGTGTTTTCATCCACCTACGAGAAAGGTGTTTGTTAGCATGGATGTCACTTTCCGTGAATCCGAATCGTATTACCCTTTCTCCTCTTCCACACCATCGGGTGTTCCCTCAGTCTCTTTGCCCATACCTCCACCGTATCCCTCACTTCAGGGGGAGACTTTACCAATGGAAGTGAGTTCTGCTATTCCAGTGGAGGTGGGCTCTTTTCCTATGTGTCCTCCTGTTTCTCTGGACTCTTCCTCCGCTATGCCTCCACCTCCGACTCTGCAGGTCTATACTCGGCGTGCAAATGGGACAAGCACACAAGAGCCTGCTATGTTACCAGAACAGTCAGTGGATCCTGACTCAGGGCCTTCTGATTTACCGATTGCCCTTCGAAAAGGTATTCGGTCTTGTACCCGCCATCCTCTCTCTAATTATGTATCTTATGATTCTCTATCTACCTCCTATAAGGCCTTTGTCTCCTCTCTTGCTACTTCTTCTATACCTGTGTCATGGAAACAGGCTCTTGAGGTTCCTGTGTGGCGTGAGGCGATGGTTGAGGAAATGAAGGCTCTGGAGAAGAACCATACATGGGATCTAGTCTCTCTTCCCTATGGAAAGAAACCTGTTGGATGCAAGTGGGTGTTCTCTGTGAAACAGAATCCACAAGGGATTGTTGAGAGATGCAAGGCACGGTTGGTTGCAAGGGGTTATACCCAAACCCAGGGCATTGATTATCAGGAGACATTTGCCCCGGTTGCTAAAATGAATACCATCAGGGTATTGGTTTCCGTTGCTGTTTGCAAAAATTGGGATCTTCTGCAGCTTGATGTAAAGAATGCCTTTCTCCATGGTGACTTGGAAGAGGAGGTCTATATGTCTATTCCTCCAGGTCTCACTCCGGCTGGTGCTTCCGGGAAAGTTTGTAGATTGTTGAAGGCTCTATACGGACTAAAGCAATCCCCAAGAGCATGGTTTGGCCGGTTCCACAAGGCGATGGTGTCGTTTGGATATTCTCAGAGCAATGCTGACCATACGTTGTTCATCAAACGTAGGCTTGGGAACATCACTGTTCTTATTGTGTATGTTGATGACATTGTCATAACTGGTGATGATCATGAAGAAATTCAGAACCTAAAGCTGAAGCTTGCCAAAGAGTTTGAGGTCAAGGATCTAGGAAAGCTCAAGTACTTCTTGGGAATTGAAGTTGCTAGATCAAAGCAGGGGATCTTTCTCTCTCAGCAGAAATATACGTTAGATCTTCTTGAGAAGATGGGGATGAGCGGATGCAGACCGGCTGATACTCCGATTGAGGCAAATCACCGATTGGGGCGTGATGATGGAGTGGCGATTGAGGACATTTCAGGGTTCCAAAGGTTAGTGGGGAGGCTGATATATCTTTCTCATACTCGTCCGGATATTTCCTATGTTGTGAGTGTTGTGAGTCAGTACATGCATGCCCCAAAGACACGACACATGGATGCAGCACACAGAATTCTTCGGTACCTCAAGTCCTCACCAGGAAGGGGAATCCTGTTTTCCCCGAGTACTGATCTCAAGATTGAAGTTTATACTGATGCTGACTGGGCCGGGTCAGTGGATGATAGGCGATCCACTTCTGGATACTGTTCTTTTGTTGGAGGTAACCTTGTCACTTGGAGGAGCAAGAAGCAACAGGTTGTGGCACGGTCTAGTGCCGAGGCTGAGTTTAGAGCTATGGCCCATGGGGTCTGTGAAGGCTTATGGCTTCGGGCCCTATTGAGCGACCTTGGTCTTGTTGAAGAAGGACCCATCCGTCTATATTGTGACAATAAGTCTGCCATTAGTATCGCTCACAACCCGGTTCAACATGACCGGACGAAACACATTGAGGTGGATCGACACTTCATCAAGGAGAATATTGAAAGGGGAATCATTTGTACTCCGTTTGTGCCCTCCAACGGGCAACTTGCTGACATTCTCACCAAAGGGTTGTGTGTAAATTCCTTTGACCAGATTGTGAACAAGTTGGGCATGTTCAATATCACTCGCCCAACTTGAGGGGGAGTGTTAGCATTATTAGGGTGTGCTGTTAGCATTATTAGGATGTGCTATTAGCATTTGTATTCCTCCTCTATATATAGAGGAGCCACTCTTATTGAATAATAAAAGTTTTTGCTCGTAACAATAAGAAATAGAAAAGATGAATGAAGAGAAGTAAGAAAAGAAAAACATCACAAATGACACGTAAGATTTTATAGTGGTTCTCTAATACCTTCGGGTAGTCGACTCTTCCACCACTGTGGGAACACACTGCCTATCCAGGCAACAAGATCTTTTCCAATTGGAGATCCAACAACCTATCGCTAATCTTTTGAGGGGAGATTCAGTAACCATTACCGAGTCTTTTTTGCTAAGAAGCTCGGAACAATGGAGATCAGTAACCATTACCGATTCGCAGATCCTGTAACCTTTACGGAGGAAAGAAAAGGAGAGGATAAGAGAAGAATAAGCGAGAGAAAGGAGAACATTAGAAGAGGTGAATAGGAATAGTCGTGTCTCAACAATTGAGATCACGGTTTATGTAACAACTTGCTTAATTAAAAAAATATAGAATAATCCTTCCTAAATCTCTAATTGCTACCCGCAGCCCTCCCCTTTTAATTGAATTTCATTGCGAATTTTTGTGCCCCTAGTTGTGTATATGTTGTGATTCATAATTTTTCCCCATTATAATCGCCCAAATCTCTAGGTTTTCATGCTCTCCGGCGTCGTTTGTCGCCCTAATTGGCGGGAACACTAAAGACTCCTTCCGATTTAGGGTTTCCCAAACCTAAAGCGCCGCCAAATCTTCGATTCCTACGTGTAATTTCCTCTCCCCTCATCTTCGAGGGAGATAATTTTCGCTAACTCGCACTTGTTTAATTTTGTGATTGAAATTGAGCGTGCTCATGCAGGGTTTCATGTTTAATGCAATTATCATCCATGTTTGTGCTTAATCAGGTGAATTAAAATTGTTAATTTGGCTGCGCCTCTTAGCCGCCACCGTCAGCTTCAGTCTTACTTAAGGCAAGTAGAGAAACCTCTCGCTTGCAACTTTTGATCGTAACTTGATAAATTTTTGTTATGTCAATAAATTTTACTATTCGACACCTGAATCATCAAAATGATAACTTGTTTCATTCACTAAATTATGAATTATTTCGTTAATAACGTAGGTAAACATAAAAAGGTAGTGTTTAATTGATGCAACTCCTTGACTTGGGTTCCCCCTTGAAACCCTAACGGGGACAGGGGACCGGTCATAGGAAGCTTGAACTCCTGAATCTTTGATAAGTCTTGAATCTGAACTTGAATCTGTCTGAATCATGAATCTTGTGCATCAAACAAAAACACCTGCACTTTCACTTGTTACAACTTATGTTATTGCAAGCATCTGCTTATACTATACTCTGGAGTAGGTTAATAATTCAGTTTGTTTTTCGCGTGACTCTTTTATTTGCCTATCTTGATAGCTTTGTAGTTCCTGGAAATTTGTACGTGTATTTTCTCTGATCTCCTGCTAGTTGAACTTCATTTTACTTTACTTGTATTATTGTTCTGAGGCTTTTTTCCTTGTTGCTTTGGAATTTGTCTTAGCGTCCGTGACTGCACCGCCTGGTACCCGAGTCCGCTCTGCACCTTGTTCCTGTGTTCCTGAAGGTTTTCTTATTTTAATTGTTGTATCAAGCTCTACGTATTATTTCTTTTCTGTTGAGAATTACTGCTATGTAATGATTACATTCAGTCATTTTCTCTTGTTTCATGGACAACTGTTAGGCTATAAATTTTGTACTGAAATTTCATATTATTGCATGTTCATCCTTTTGAGGTCTTCAGTACATGAATCAGTATCAGTATTTTATAAAGTCTGGGTTTTTACATAAACAACTGTATTTTTTTCCTTTTCATTGTTGTACTCTAAAGATTCCGCATATTTATAAAACATATTTTCTTCAAATTATTTATTTTAAACCTAATAATGCTAACTCAGCCCCGCCTAACAGACATTGTGTTTCATCCCCTCATATCTGTGGCATCACGATCCGCCCGAAGCGCGCTCTGTCTTTTGTTTTTAGACGGGGCGTGACAGTTGGTATCAGAGCTAGGTTGAGCATCTAAGGATAAAGAATTTTATAATCTTCACCTATTTTGAAATTTATTATAAAAATATATATGCATGCATCATTGATTCACTCACTTTATCATTAACTGTTGCTCTTAGTCGAAACACTCACACACTACACTCATAAATCATGTGTAGTATGCACTCGAATGTTAAGGGGTTATAGGCAAACTTAATATTAATGTGCATATGAATTTCCACTAGGTTATACACCGCTTGTAAATATTAAATGGTTATGAGCAATTTTAATATTTTCAAGTGTGATGGCATTAACAGCATAATATGGATGATATGTTAAGCGATATGGGCGCTTAACATGGTGTGTGTATCCATCCATGCACATCATTAGGAATGCATTTTAGACAAAATGACCATATCATGCATATCATAACTTATTTGCACAAGTGTCAAGCTAAGAACAACAGATAATGATTGCGCACGCATTAATTTAATTATTTACAACTTCACATGATTTCATTATTACATACGCATGATCATTACTAGCAGTTGTCCAATGAAAATACTGTAATTACTACATGATTTATGTATCCGACAGTACGAAAGTGTTAGAACCTCTGATCTCAATCCTTCTTGTTCCGTTGATTATCGATTCTTACCCGATTTTCTTGTATCTCCTTCTAGATGGCTCCTAAGCAGCCGCAACGCAAGAAGACCGCCCCTCCTGCGGGTGAACCATCTGGTAATGCCACGACTCAGCTGCTGCAGCAAATTCTGGATCGCCTCACTCGCCTGGAGGAGGATCGCCAGACTTCTAATCCAGCCTCTGGATCCGGCACTAGGACAGCTGGAGCAACTGTTACTGCTGTCACTCATGGTGTCACCCCTGCTTCTGATCCTGGAACCAACAAGCCAGTCATCGACTTGGTGACCTTGCTCGCGTCCAGTCTGATTGTTCCCCCGGTGGCGATGACGGACACTTTGGCATTCAAAAGGTTAAAGTCGTCATCTTATGATGACAATCGTGACTACTTTGTCATTTCTGAGTGGCTCGCTCAGATAGAGAAACACTTCTTGTTGCTTACCAGCTAACCAAGGATGTGTACACCTGGTGGCTTCAGCGCCGCAATCTTCCCAACTCTGCCACCATGATCTGGGATTAATTCAAGGGAGTTATTATGGAAAAGTTCCTTTCTTCTGTGGAGCATGACTGGATAGCTGAGAAATTCATGTCCCTCCAGCAGTCAGGCACATCAGTGACAGAGTATGCGAAAGAGTTTTCCCGCCTGTCCCTTATTGCCGTGGAGTTGGTGACAGACGAGTCCAAGAAGATCAATCATTTCGTGAAGGGACTCCGTTAGCATGTAGCGGATTATGGCGCCGCTACCTTCGCCGAGAATGTGAAAGTTGCGTTGCAGGTGGAGGCTATCGAGCTGGAGCGTTCTGCTAAGAAGGCCCGACATAGTACTAGCAATGTTGCTGCGGCTGATCACAAGCGCAAAGGTGCTCCGTTCCAGGATCAAGGCCTCGAGTCCAAAGAGGTGTGTGTGTGTCTTCTGTCATAAAGTGGGTCATGTTGCCCAAGTCTGTCGCACCCTCTTGAAGAAGCAGAAGATGGTTGTTCCTGCACCACAGCCTCAGATGACGTTTTTCAATGTCTTCACTGTCTATGCTTGCTGCAAGAGGCCAGGTCATCTGCTGAAAGACTGTCGCCATAAGCAGAATGCTTGTTAACTTTTAGAAATTAGGAGAAAAGAAATACTTGGTGCAATATTATTCATCCTCAAAGGGGAACTATATAGGATTACAACAAGACACCACACACCGATAAGCGGTGTGGGACTAAACTCCAATACTAAAATATAAATATTTTCAACACTCCCCCTCAAGCTGAAGGGGAACCCTTCAGCTTGAACACAACATAAAAGAAAAGGTAAATAGTGGTTGGCAACGTGGGACAAAACAGCAGCCACCGAGGCCCAACCGCGTGTCACCGGGGTACTTCAACCGGGCATAAGCCACACGACGTTGGTCCACAAACCGACCATGATCACGCTGGATGCTCTCGGTGTTGAAACCAGGTCAACCAATAAAGGCTGAACCACCCTACCAAACATAGAAGAAAAAGATGGGGAGACACACACAACATACGAAATATGCCTGAAGGCCGTGTAGGACTAAGGCAGGAGTCGGGAAAGAGGCATCTGAGTCGCCGTTATCACAAACACTCCCCCTCACGTGGAACACGTGCATGAAGGCATAGACTCGCATGGAGACAAAGACGAAGACAATCAGAACAACACATAAAAAAACAACTATGGATAACGGTTGCCGGCAAGACCACGATCCGAGATGCAGCGAGCAAAGCACAAGCCAGCTGCGAGCAGAGGCTCAAGCGACTTCGAGCAGAGTGCTCAAGCAGCGGCGAGTAAAAAGGGCTCAAGCAGCGGCGAGTGAGGAGGGAGGAAGAGAAGAGCTCGGCACCCAAAAAGCAGCAGCACGAAAACCATCGTACATAGCACGCAACTAGAAGACACTACCAACACAATAACGAAGACAACAACAAAACACAAAAACTACAGCGACACTTTACAAAAATTTGAGAGGGCACGGCATAGCAGCAGCGACACAGCAGTCCAGCAGAAGAGGGGGCACGACACTGCAGATCTGGAGTAAAAAAGAAGCGCCGGAGAAGAAGGACAGCGGCAGGACAACAGCGGCACTGGGCGGCAAGGCCGGAGAAGTAGACGGAGAAGAAAAGCAGCGGCAGAATAGCAACAGGAGAAGCCAGCAGGCAACATCTGGCGATATCGACGAAGCGGAGAAGCCAGCAGCGGGAGAAGCCACCAACGGAGGATATCGACAGCAGCAACATCTGGCGACGGGATCGATCACAGAAGATCGTCGAGAGATGAGGAGGAGACTTGCCTTGACTGGATCGACGAAGCCAGCAGGCTGGAGTAGCAGTAGGCTCGACGGGAGAAGAAGCTCCATCGGGATGCAGCGGGAGAAGTTGCGACGAAAGCTGTAGCAGACGAGCTCGACGGGAGACGGCGTTGATGACGCAGACGGGATCGCGGCTGGGGAAGGACGACGACATCAGGGGATTAGCCCTCATCCTCGTCGAGGGAATCAAACGACGATTCCGTCGACGGGAGCGGGAAGGGAGCCGCTCGACGGGGGTGACAGCAGCGCAGGGACCGATTCGTGAGGAAATGCTGGAAATCAGAGAGGAAGCCACCGAGAAATTAGGTCGCCAACAATTAGGACGACGAAATTTCAGGGAGGAGTCAATTCCTTCTCTGATACCATGTTAGAAATTAGGAGAAAATAAATACTTGGTGCAATATTATTCATTCTCAAAGGGGAACTATATAGGATTACAACAAGACACCACACACCGATAAGCGGTGTGGGACTAAACTCCAATACTAAAATATAAATACTTTCAACATTAACGATGTGGTCAGGTTGGGCACCATATCCAAGACTTCCCAATTTCCGCTCAGCCTCTGCAGTCTGTCCCGGGAGCTCAGGAAAAGGGTAGAGTCGTGTTGAATGTCATTACCCAAGGCGAGGCGCTTGCGTCTACCGATGTCATATCTGGTATGTAATGCATTGTTCTTAGATTTCTGCAGCTTATTTTATCTGCTTTAGTATCAAACAACCTTGAATCTGCGTCTATGCTCTTCTTTCCTAGGGAGATTTAGGGTCAATAATAAATGGATGCAGATCATTTTTTATTCTAATGTTCATCATATTGTGGATCTTTATCGTTGGCCTAGATCACCACTTGAGGTCCCTTATGAGATCTCCGTGCCTGGTCATCTGCATCTTTCAAGTCATGGCATTCCTAATTGTCCGATCATGCTTGGCGAAATGCGGTCTCAGCGGATCTCATAGTTCTGGAGATGTCTGAGTTCGATGTAACGTTGGGCATGAATTGGTTGGTCACGTATAGAGCAAATCTGGATTGCGTGGCAAAGAGGGTCAATCTCAGCATCGATGGCAAGGACTTCAGTGTTCATGTTCGGACCCGCAGCCACATGAAGGTAATTTCTGCTGTACGCGCCACTCGCTTTCTTGGTCAAGAATGTTCTACTTGTTTTGTGTATGCTGCACATTCAGATTCTGTCTTTCCTTCACTTGAATTCATACTTGTTGCTTCTGAATTTTCTGACGTCTTTCCTGCCGAATTGCCTGGGATGCCTCCTGATCGAGATGTGGAGTTTTCTATTGACTTAGAGCTTGGAACGCGCCCCATATCTAAAGCCCTGTATCGTATGGCCCTGCGCGAACTAGAGGAGCTTAAATCACAGTTGGATGAATTGCTTGAACGTGGATACATTCGTCCTAGCTCTTCACCTTGGGGAGCCCCTGTCCTCTTCGTGAAAAAGAAGGACGGTTCCATGAGGCTTTGTATTGATTATCGAGATCTAAATAAGGTGACCATCAAGAATAGATATCCCCTTCCACGCGTGGATGATCTCTTTGATCAGCTCAAGGGTTGCACAGTCTTTTCCAAGATAGATCTCAGATCAGGTTACCATCAGCTGAAGATTAAGGAATCCGACATCCCCAGGACTGCCTTCCGAACTCGGTATGGTCATTTTGAATTCTTAGTGATGTCTTTTGGTTTAACTAATGCACCATTTGCTTTTATGGACATGATGAATCGTGTCTTCTGCGAGTATCTGGATAAATTCATTATCGTGTTCATTGATGATATTCTGGTCTATTCCAAAACTCATGACGATCATGCACCACAACTTAGACTCACTCTCTCCACACTTCGTCAGCATCAACTCTATGCCAAGCTGGCAAAATGTGAATTCTGGCTGGATCGTGTTGTTTTCTTGAGGCATGTTGTTTCTGGAGATGGACACTCCGTTGATCCTGCCAAGATTTCTGTTGTTATGGACTGGAAGCGACTTTCTACCCCTACTGAGATTGGCATTTTCCTTGGGCTTGCTGGCTACTATCGATGTTTCGTCAAGGGTTTTTCCTCTCTTGCTGCTCCGCTGACAAAGCTAACTCAAAAGCATGCTAGATTCGAGTGGTCAGATCAGTGTGAGCAGACCTTCTTGGAATTGAAGCAATGCCTGTGTTCGGCGCCAGTTTTAGCCCTTCCTTTAGAGGGGACAGATTTTTCAGTTTACACTGACGCTTCTGGAGTAGGCTTGGGTTGTGCCTTGATGCAGGATGATCGTGTTATCGCTTATTTCGAGGCAGTTGAAAGTTCATGAGTGCAACTACCCCACTCATGATCTGGAGTTCGTTGCAGTGGTGTTTTAGTTTGAAGCTTTGGCGGCATTATCTCTATGGAATGAAGTGTTACCATCAGAGCCTGAAGTATATTTTTGATCAGAAAGATCTCAATCTTCGTCGGAGGCGGTGGATCGAATTTGTAGTAGACTATGATTTGGAGCTTACTTATGTTCCCGACAAGGCCAATGCGGTAGTTGATGCCTTGAGTCGTCATGTTTCCGCTCCCTCTTGTGCACCCATGTCAGCTACTCTTGCAGCTCTGATTGGTGACCTCGAGCGGATGGACATATCCATCTCACCAGAAGGTCAAGATCAGATTTTTGGTCCGTCATGGGTGGAGCAGGTTAAAAATTTGCAGCCTTCCGACCCCATTCTCCAGCGCATTCGTCGAAGTGTTGAACTTGAGTCTCTTCTGGATTTCTCTATCTTTGATGATGTTTTGCGTTTCTGAGGCAATCTTTGCATCCCCGATGTTCCTGAATTACTTGATGTCATATGTCGTGAAGCTCATGAATCCTGCACATCTGGTCATCCGGGCAATAATAAGATGTATCATGACTTGAAGCAGATTGTGTGGTGGTCGGGTATGATGAATTCGATAGCTTGTTTCATTTCTCGAAGTTTGACGTGCCAGAAGGTGAAAGCTCAGCGCCAGCGTCCTGGTGATCTTTTGCAGCCTCTGCCCATCCCTGAATGGAAGTGGGAGGACATTTCTATGAATTTCATCACAGGTTTGCCGCGCACTCCGAGAGCGCACGATGCGATTTGGGTCATAGTGGATCGGCTGACCAAGGTAGCCCACTTCATCCCTTATAGGGAAGGTCACTCTACTGAGAAGATGGCTCGAATTTATGTGTCGGAGCTCGTTAGACTTCATGGGATCCGTTTGCGAATTGTGTCAGATCGTGGCTCGAGATTTGTTTCTCATTTTGGAAAGGCTTTCAGCAAGCTTTGGGCACCAAACTCAACCTGAGCACTGTTTATCTTCCGATGACCAATGGTAAGACCGAAACTTGAAGACATGCTGTGATGTTACATTTTGGATTACAAGGGAGCTTGGGATGAGCACCTACCATTGGTGGAATTCGCATACAATAGTAGTTATCAAGAGAGCCTCAAAATGGCCCCCTTCGAAGCACTGTATGGGCGACGTTGTAGGACCCCTCTCTATTTGTCAGAAGTTGGTGAAAAGGTTGTTTTGGGACCTGAGTTGCTCTCGTAAATGGAAGAAGCCACAAAGAAGACTCGACTTCAGCTCAGTCGTGCTATCGAGAGGCAGAGAAAGTATGCAAATCTGCACCGCCGTCCGTTAGAATTTGTTGTGGGTGATCAAGTGTTCCTGAAAGTTTCCCCTTCTCCCGAGGTGAAACGGTTTGGTCGCCATCACAAGCTTAGCCCGAGGTTCATGGGCCCGTATTCTATCTCAGAGCGTGTTGGGGAATCTGTTTATCGCCTTGAGTTACATGCTTCTTTTGCTGGTGTTTACAATGTCTTCCATGTCAGCCATCTTCGGAAGTACATTCATGATCCTAACCGCGTCATTGAAGAAATTTCTGTGGTTCCTGGTCGTTCTGAAATAACTCGTGTATTTTGTGCCTTTATTACTGAAACCAGCAATCAATTCTCCAACACCGTTAAAACTATAAGACCGACAATGCGCGAGAATACACCGGTAACATGTTTACCAATCTATGTGCTAAGTTTGGGATTATCCACCAAACCTCATGTGCGTATACCCCCACAATAAAATGGGGTAGTTGAATGAAAAAATTGTCACCTCCTTGAGGTCGCTCGCTCCATGATGTTTCAAATGCATGTTCCCAAAGTTTATTGGCATTTCGCGGGTCCACAGCTTGTTACCTCATCAAATGCATGCCCTCCTCTCTTCTCAATTTTGTAACTCCCTTTAGCCTTCTGTTTCCCTCCGCCCCTCCCTTTGTTATTATTGTAGAGAAAAGCCAAAGCTTGTATGTATTGCTTACTTGTATAAATACAAAGAGAGAGTACATATATATAGGAGGGAGAAAGAGAGAAGAAATCATATACAAGATGTGGGACTAAAGAAGTGAAGAATAAATGGGCCCAAATACGGGCCCTTTACATGGGCTTTTCCAACACTCCCCCGCAAGCTGGAGCGCACAAGTCGTAGGAGCCAAGCTTGGACAGGCATTGATAGAAGAGAGTACTGGATAGGGCCTTTGTGAGGACATCCGCCACTTGTTCGGTACCCGGAACATGTTTTAACTCTAGCTTCTTCATTTGAACTTTCTCCCGGACGAAATGGCAATCTACTTCAATGTGCTTTGTTCTTTTGTGGAAGACCGGGTTCTTGGCGATGTGTATAGCAGCTTGACTATCACACAAAAGGAGAGCTGGTGAAGGAAGTTTTACACCAAAGTCAGTCAGGAGGCTCTCAAGCCATGTGAGTTCAGAGACTACAGATGTCATTGCCCGGTATTCTTCTTCAGCTGAGGATCGCGCAACAACAGCTTGTTTCTTACTCCGCCAGGTAATCAGGTGTCCTCCAAAGTATGTGCAAAAACCACTGGTTGACCGTCGATCGTCCAGGGACCCAGCATAATCAGCATCAGAGTATGCCACCAATTTTGGAGTTGAAGATGATGTTATATAAACCAGTCCCTGACCAGGAGCTGTTTTGAGATATCTAAGAATCCTTTCGACGACCTAAAGGTGAGATCTTCGAGGGGAGTGCTTGTATCTGCTGACCATACCCACGGCGAAGGATATATCAAGTCTTGTTACCGTTAGGTAAATTAATTTTCCAACAAGACGACGATAGTATTCTGGGTTCTGTAGTTGCAGATCTGAGTCGGAGGTCTGAGCACACAGTTTGTGATTGACATCCATTGGAGTGTTAGTTGGTTTGCAGCCTGAGTATCCTGCATCATGAAGGAGATCGAGACAGTACTTTTGCTGAGAGAGGACAAGGCCATCTGGTCTTCTTGCGACCTCCAAACCTAGGAAGTAGTGAAGGTGACCCAGATCTTTTGTCTGAAAGACAGAGTTCAGATGTTGTTTGACTGCCTGTGTTCCTTTTTCATCATCTCCAGTAATTATGATGTCATCCACATAAACCAAAAGAATAATTGTTCTTGTTGCCTGTTGGCGAGTGAACAAGGAGAAATCTGCCGAGCTCCGAGTAAAGACAATCTCCCGAAGAGCCTTGCTGAACTTGTCAAACCAGTTCCGAGGTGATTGTTTGAGACCATAAAGAGACTGCAATAGATGACAGACCAGAGACTCCCCTGTGGTCTCAAACCCGGGAGGTTGCTCCATGTAAACAGTTTCATGGAGATCGCCGTTAAGAAACGCATTCTTAATATCCAGCTGAAATAAGGGCCACCGACGATGTACAGCAACGGAGATAAGCACACGAACAGTGTTGAGTTTAGCCACCGGAGAGAAGGTCTCTTCATAGTCAATACCTTGTTGTTGAGTGTAGCCACGAGCAACCAAGCGAGCTTTCAGCCGGTCAATTGTTCCATCAGGAGTATGCTTGATAACAAAAACTCATTTACACCCAACTGGTTTCTGTCCTGCAGGACGGGGTACCAGAGTCCATGTCCTGTTAGCCCAAAGAGCAGCCATTTCTTCCTCCATGGCAGCGCGCCAGCCAGGATGTTGCAGAGCCTCCTGCACAGAGTTAGGAATAGCAATTGTGGACAAAGATGTAGCAAGTGTCTGAAGTTGGGGAGAGAGGCGATGTAAGGAAACATAGTTCGCCATAAAATGAGCGGTTGATTCTGTTACCGGATCAGTCAGATGCTGAGTACCCGAGGTCGAGGCCGACTGCGTAGGGGCAACGGGAGTAGGAGTGCGGCGAGAGTAGACATGGATAAGAGGTGGCCTGTAGGGAGCAGGAGCGGGAGTTGGGGAAGGAAGAACCGGTGTGTGAACGAGAATGATAGGTCGTAGGACAGGCTGTGGGAGAGGTATTGGTGTAAGTGTGGGTACTGGAGCAGAGAAGAATGGCTGATCCTCCCGGAAGGTAACAACAGGCGACACAGAGACCTTGCGGGCGGTAGGAGAATAGCAAACGTAGCCCTTCTGTGTGCGCGAATAGCCAACAAAAATTTGCTTGGCCGCCCTGGGATCCAGCTTATCCTTAGCCGGTCCCAGGATATGAACATAGCACGTACACCCGAAGATTCGAGGTGTGAGGGGAAAGGCCAGAGTAGACGGAAAGAGGAGGCTGAAAGGAGTGACATTGTTGAGGACGGAGGATGGAAGACGGTTAATAAGAAAGCAGGCCGTGGAGACCGCAAAGTTCCAATAAACTTTGGGGACGTTCATGTGAAGCATGAGAGAGCGGGCGACATCAAGCAAGTGTCGGTTCTTCCGTTCAGCAACACCGTTTTGTTGTGGGGTGTAGGGACATGAAGTTTGGTGAATAATCCCGAACTCAGAACATAAATTTGCAAACTCGTTGATGGTGTATTCGCGAGCATTATCGGTACGTAGAGTTTTGATGGTAGTGGAGAATTGTGTGCGGGTTTCAAGGACAAATGCCCGAAAGACACGAGGGAGCTCAGAGCGATCGCGAAGTAAGTATAACCACGTAACCCGAGAATAATCATCAATAAACGTGATAAAATATCGAAATCCAGAAATACTAGTAATTTTATAAGGTCCCCATATATCAGAATGTAATAGATCAAAAGGAGCAGAACTCCGAGTACAATGTGCGGGAAAGGAAGAACACGACTGTTTGCCCAAAATACAAGAATTACATTTGAAAGCCGGAAAAGATACATCGGGAAGTGCCTTCTGGAGGACTGGGAGGGGAGCATGTCCAAGACGCTGATGCCACGCAGCAGAGGAGATAGATGAGAGGATAGTGGGAGAGTCGTCGAGAAGGTAGAGCCCGTTATGCAGTTGCCCCCTACCAATGGTAGTCCGCGTCCTCCGATCCTGTATCAGAAAAGAAGAGGATGTAAATGTTAGGGAGCAATCCAGGTCAGTAGTATGACGGCTAACAGAAAGCAAGTTGAACGGGGATCCCGGAACATGAAGAGCCAAGCGGAGAGAGATGGAGGGGCTAAGAGAGAGGTCAGCCGAGCCGGAGACCGGAACAGTCTCCCCATTGGCCACGGTGATACACTTCAGATGAGGAGTATTCAAGTACTTTGGTGGCTGGAGCGAGGTGATATGATGAGTAACACCAGAGTCCACTATCCATCGTGGACTCGTTGAGAGACAGGTTATACCTGGATTGGAGACGGAGGCGACGGAGGCAGGTGGGGACATCACCCCATGAAGTTGTTGGAACTGTAGGCGGAGTGCGTCAAGATCAGCGCGGGAGGTCGGGGGGCTGCATCAGCAATAACGGCAGTCGGACGAGGAGGATTACCAGGCTTCCGATAGCAGGTCGCCTCAAAGTGGCCATCTCGCCCACAGAATGAACATTTTGGTCGAGAACAACCACCATGCCCCCTTCCCCGAGAGGCGGAACGTCCACCACGAGCCGGTGGAGGAAAAGGGAGTAAGGGAGCAGGAGTGTTCAAAAGAAGGGCCGGTGTGGAAAGAGCAGGAACCGCCAGAGGTGCTGAGGTTTTGAGGAGCATGGAACACACATCTGAGAGGGAAGGAGTAATGGCCGAGGCCAGAACCTGATTTTGAATGCTTTGCAGGTGTGGTGGAACACGAGACATGATCATAGCAATGATGACAGCTTCCTTCTGAGCTCGTTGAGCAGCATGATCATTGGTGGAGGGTTGATGCTGGATCCATGCTTCGGCCAGAGTCTTGGTGCGAGCCATGAAGGAGATCATGTTAGCAGCCCCGGCCGTATCTAACGCCTGGAGATCTGTGATGATGTCGTAGAGATGTTGAAGGCTGTCCTTGCCCGCGAATAGAGAATGAAGTTCATCACCATTTGGTATGACTCTCCATCCATAGAGTTGAGAAGCCAAGTTTGAACTCGGCCGTCATTCCTGAGACAGTTCTCCGTAGGAGGGACTGGAGCTACTTGGGTGAGATGACCCAGAAGTCCCTTAGACTGAAGAACTCGCCGGACCGAGTGTACCCATTGCATGAAGTTTACTTTTCCCGAGAGAGAGATTGTGGTGATCCGCAACTCATCACGAAGTTCTGGAGGCTGACCCAGGTGGTCTGGCTGAGGAGGAGCAGGCACCGTGGTGGAGTCCACACACGATCCCATTGAAGGTGAAACGGGAAGAGCGGGCTGACCAAGAAAGACCGCAAGGAAGGGCAGGTCGCACGATCTGCTGTTAGAGAGGCCGTTGAGGAGGTCGCACGGTCTGCGGTTAGAGATGCCGCCGAGGAAGGCGCGGTCGACCGCTGGGATGACCGATGGAAGGTCGCTGAGGGAGACCGCTGGGATAGGGCCTTTGAGAGCAAGGAAGACCGCACAGTTGGAGAGCTCGCTGGAGAGCTTGCACGGCTGGAGAGCTCGTTGTAGATCGGCTGGAGAGCTCGCTGGCAGCAGTCGACGGGAAAAAAATTTCGAGGTAGCAGGGAGGAGACCGCTGGACGAGAGGAGGCCGCTAGAGATGGAGACCGCGAGCAGAGGAGAACGGCGCAATCAGGGAGACCGAGCGAGCACAGCCGAGACCGTGTGAGATCGTCGAGAGGGGCCGCTGGGAGGAGGAGGCCGCTGGGAGGAGCAGATCGCTGGAAGAAGGTTGCTTTAGCTCGGCAGACGCTTGAACTGAGAGGTTGCTGAGGGAGCTCGGCACGAGCAGAGTGCGAACACGCAGAGGCGAGACCGGCGAATGAGATCGCTACGAGCAGCGCAGAGGGGGGGCCCACGAGTCAGAGTAGGATGCTATAAGAGCCGATAAGCAGTCCAAAGCAAGGGGGGACAGAGAATTGGCAGGTCGCAGGGGAGGGTGCGGTCACAGAAAGACGAGACAGCCTGAAAGATAAGCTCACAGTGGGGAGCTCGCGGGAGGGGGGCTGACGGTCACAGAAATTTGAGACCGCAGGTTCGGACTGAAAGCTCTGATACCATGTAGAGAAAAGTCAAAGCTTGTATGTATTGCTTACTTGTATAAATACAAAGAGAGAGTACATATATATAGGAGGGAGAAAGAGAGAAGAAATCTTATACAAGATGTGGGACTAAAGAAGAGAAGAATAAATGGGCCCAAATACGGACCCTTTACATGGGCTTTTCCAACAGCTATCACACCTCGTGTCTTCGACAGCACTTGTTATGTTCACAATCTTGGTTCATTCACAATCTTGGTCCATCCACTGACAAGCTTGCTCCTCGCGCTACCAAATATATGTTTGTCGGTTACTCTCGCACTCATAAAGGTTATGGCTGCTATTCTCCTATTGATCGGAAGGTTGTTACATCTGCGGATGTCACTTTCCTCGAAGAGTAACCCTATCACTCCACCTACTACTCCTCCACCTATCATTCCTCGTCCTACTATTCTGGTTACTTCTCAACTACCACCACTACTTCCAACACCGACTCCCATCACCACCAAACCACCTTTTCTTCGTGTCTATACTCATCGCTCTCCTACGTCAGATGCTCTGAAATAGGTGCCCTCTACCAATGATACCTTGTGGCCCGAAGATCCGGCACCTGCTTCTACGGCTCAACCACTGGTAAACTATGTATCCTTACATCGCCTCTCTCCGGAACTCCGAGAATTTGCAACTTCTCTCTCCTCTATTTCCACCCCTAACTCTTTGCAGGAGGTTCTTCAACATTCAGGGTGGCGGGCAACCATGGATGAGGAAATGTCGGCTTTTGGGGCAAATCACACTTGGGATCTTGTCCCTCTTCCGCCTGGCTAGACTTGTGTGGGATGTAAGTGGGTCTTTGCCATCAAGCATGGCCCTGATGGGACAGTTCAGTGTATCAAGGCTCGTCTTGTTGCTCGTGACTTTACTCAGCAATAAGGTCTGGATTATGATGAAATGTTTTCTCATGTCGCCAAGCTGAACACTGTTCGTGTTATAATCTCTCTCGTTGTTCATCGACACTGGCCGTTGCATCAATTGGATGTTAAGAATGCTTTTCTTAATGGCGATTTGCAGGAAACTATCTACATGCAACAACCTCCCGAGTTTGAGACCACATGGGAGTCTCTTGTATGTCGTCTAAGGAAATCTCTTTATGGTCTCAAACAGTCTCCCCGGGCATGGTTTGACAAGTTCAGTCAGGTTGTTCGTGATGTTGGGTTCACTCGAAGCTCGTCTGACTTCTCTCTATTCACTCATCATAGACCGACAGGCACTTTGATTCTCTTGGTG
This sequence comes from Dactylorhiza incarnata, assembly GCA_033032865.1. Lineage (NCBI taxonomy): Eukaryota > Viridiplantae > Streptophyta > Magnoliopsida > Asparagales > Orchidaceae > Dactylorhiza > Dactylorhiza incarnata. The sequence continues at coordinate 5,334,458 of JAWHQI010000120.1, read as the reverse complement.
TATGTTGATGATATTTTGATAACGGAAGATGATCTCCATGGAATACATATGATCAAGCAACATTTATCCTCACTTTTTCAAATTAAAGACCTGGGAAACCTTCGGTACGTTCTTGGTCTCGAAGTAGCTCGGCGTCCTGATGGTCTTATTCTGTCTCAACGAAAATACTGTCTTGATTTGCTTCGTGATGTTGGTTACTCTGGATGCAAACCTGCTGACACTCCTATCGATGTCAATCACAAGCTCTGTGCTCATGCCTCAGACTCCGATCTGCTGCTTACTATCGATGTCTTATGGGGAAACTGATATATCTCACTGTTACAAGGCCTGATATATACTTTGTTGATGGCGTTGTCAGTCGATTTATGCATGCTCCACGTATATCTCATCTCAGGAGGTTGAGCGCATCCTTCGATACTTGAAGATAACTCCCGGACAAGGACTTGTATACAAGCCATCTTCATCTCCCTTATCTCTTACTGCATACTCGGATGCTGATTGTGCTGGCTCACTGGATGATCGTCGTTCCACAAGTGGATATTGTACATACTTTGGTGGACACCTTATCACCTGGCGTAGCAAGAAGCAGTCGGTGGTTGCTTGCTCGCCCGTCGAAGCTGAGTATCGGTCAATGGCCTTAGTTGTGTCCGAGCTCACCTGGTTAGAAAGTCTTCTCAGTGACCTTGGTGTAAAACTTTTCTCACCAGCCACTCTCTATTGTAAGAGTCAAACTGCTATACATATTGCCAAAAATCATGTTTTTCATGAACGCACCAAACACATCGAAGTCGACTGTCACATCATTTAGGAGAAGGTACAGCTGAGGAAACTGAGTTAAAACATGTTCCTGTGGTCCGGCAAGTAGTTGATATTCTCACGAAGGCTCTACCGCGTCCACTATATTATCAGTTCTTGTCCAAGCTTGGTGCCTACGATCTGTATGCTCCAGCTAGGCCCACTCTCTTTGTAGTTCTTTAGTCCCACATCTTATAATGGGATTTTCTCTCCCCTCTCTTTTCTATATAAGTGTACAAATGCTTCTTGCAAGAAATATATTGGAGAAATAAAAGTTTGGAAATATTTACTTTTTCTCTCATATTTTTCCACACATGTAGCTCGTCTAGAATCTATTCGAACACTAGCATTTGGTAGTCATAAACGTTTTAAATTGTATCAAATGGATGTCAAAATTGTGATTTTAAATGAGCTAATTAAAGAAGAAGTATAAGTTGTCCAACCACCCGGATTGTTAAATAATGATTACCCTAATCATGTATTCAAACTTGAAAAAGCCTTTTATAGCTTAAAACAAGCTCCAAGGGCTTGTTATGAACGTCTAAGTCCTTTTTCTTTTATAATCCGGTTTTATTATGAGTAGTATCGATACAAAAACTATTTATCAAGCGCATAGATCATGATTTAATTATAATTTAAATATGTGGATGATATTATTTTTAGCTTTACTAATGAAAATTATGTAAGAGTCTTGTTGAAGTCATGCAGAATGAATTCGAAATGAACTTCGAAGGCCAACTCACATATTTTTTAAGCTTCCAAGTTGTGCAACGCAAAAGCGGGATCTTCCTTTGTCATAGTAAATATGTACTTGACATGCTCAAATGGTTTGATTTTGATGATCTAAAGCAAGCATATACACAATGAGTGTGTTTCTCAAACTTGGAAAGTATGAAGGAGGAATATATGTGGATCAAACGAAATATCGAGATATGATCGGATCTTTGCTCTATTTAACTGCTTCTAGACCTGACATTATGTTTGTCAAATATTTATGTGTAGTTTTCAAGCCGACCTTAAAGAATCTCACCATAAGGTCGTCAAACGTATATTACGTTATTTGATAGACACGTCTTCACTTAGACTGTGGTACCCTCATTCTGGCCTTCTTATCTTGCAAGGTTATTCTAATTATCGTTATATCGGTTACTCACTTGATCGGAAAAGTACTAATTGTTGGATCCACTGGCGCCCTTAGAGGGGGGTGAATGAGGATTTTATTAAATTTATAATTTATTAGAAAAACTTTTACTAAAAGATTATTCAAAATACTTTAGAGCATAGGAAATAAAATCAAGTTAATAAAACAAAGAAAGACATGATTTTATTTCATAAGAGAGTTGATTACAAAAAGTTTGATTTCTATAACGCTAGAAATCAAGGTGGTAAAATGATAAAGCTCTTTTGTTTCTATACCTACCCTTCTCCAAAGGATCGGTTGGCTCTAGCTTATCTCTCCCTAGATAGACATCAAGTCGCCCCTAGATCTAAACCCAAAATCTAGTCGCTAACACCCACGACGAATTTCTGCCCTAAGCCTCACACGGACATAGTCGCCTACCACGGGCGAATTTCACTACCGATTCAAAAGATGATCAAAAGGTAAAAGAGAAATACCAGAGAAACAAATATAAGCTCAGAAATAAAAACTCCCTAAAGCGAAGAACTCTGATGGAGATGACGAAGGCACGCTAAAGATCAGAGTAGTCGATGCGTTGTTCCTTTGTATAGAATGAGAGTTGATTGAATCCTCCTTTGAGTTCTTCTCTTGATCTTCAAGGATGATGTAGGGAGTGCTCTGGTCGACTGGGATGAGGGCTCACACGAAAAGATACGGAGTTGTATCCTTAGTCGATCTGCCGCCGGGCGGTAGCCCAGATGGAATGAGATATGTGGCGCATCCGTCCTGGAATGGAATGTGAGCTCCTTATTTTAGGCAACATCCACCGCGTTATGATAGCTCCATATTTTCTCCCACTGTTAGGAAGATTTCTTGCTCCTTTTGGCTCCTCAATCAGCCGTTGATTGTCGGGCTTGCCATATGTTGTCGTCGGGCGTTAGCGTTAGCGTCTGCGGTAATACTTGTTAAAGACGGAATTGCTCCCGTCAATCCTTGCATTCAAATGCACTTTGTCAGCTGTCCCTCGGTCTTCAACTCTACCACCAGCGGTAGCACCTACCGCCCCGCGGTAGCTCTCAATTCAGAGCACGATCTTTGTTCTGTATTGCATATCATGATCACACGGATAGAGGTATTGTACATGTAGTTCTTGTATACTATAAACACACACATGCATGATCAAATACATAATGAGATTTGTTATTCTCAAACCAAGAGATGTGGAACACATGTTCCAACACTAATAGCATTTGCCCTTTCCTGGGTCAATGACTCATTTCGTGGTTAAGTAAGAAATAAGAATTCTGTTGCTCTCTCCACCGCTGAAGCTGAATATATTGCACTTGGGAGTTGTTATGCATAAGCATTATGGATGACACATATGCTAGAAGACTTTGGCTTATATTTTTGCAGTGTTGTGTTATAATGCGATAATTAAGGTTGCATTTGTTTCAACGTTTAGGCGCTGTTCGTTTTGGCGAAAACGTTGTTTCCAGTATTTGTGGCGTTTACGAGCGCGTATAGGTGATACAACGTTTTTAAAATAAGTCGATTTAGGTTATTTTTCAACCGCAGCTCAAGAGGTACTTTCTCATCCGCGTGTCTCCTCTCGCAGATGGAACAAGGGTTTGACATTCACACAAGGTTTCACTCTCCCGACCTGCTGCTCCACTGCACGTCGAGCTCCCGGCAGAGTCATTCTCCTCAGTAACAGTCTCGTGTTGAGCTCTTGATCTCCTACCTCTACAGTGATTCGGCTCCAGATTCGATCGCCATCAAGCTACTCGCTGGTCTTTTTCTTCTTCTTCCGCTGGTTTTCAGGTTCACCCATGTATTCCTCCTAATTTTCCAAGGCTTTCCCTTCTCTGCAATGGTATTCAAGTTCCTGCATAGTAGAATGTTTCTTATTTATATCTTTCTGTATTTTTTTTTCTTAGATTTTTCTTCCATGTTTTGCACACCGATCGAGGAAGAGGATATATACTACCAAAAGGAAACCAAAAAATGTATAAACTAGCGGAAGGCAGTGGCAAAGAGCAATATTTTTTCGATTTTATGTTTTTTGTGCAATATTGTTTACTCTATAGGAAATATTATTGTTTATTATATCAATTTCACTTGAGTACATAACATATAATTTTAGCACCAATGGTAGAGGAAAAATTGTCGTGTAACTGTTCAAGCTTTTGCTTTTAAATTTTTTTTTTTAAACTTCATTTTTACCAAATAGTTTTTCTGCACTGCTTTTCAAACAGCTCTGCAAACTCAATTTTACACAAACAGATTTTACTGCAAACTCCAATTTACAAAAACAACTCCTTTTTTAAACTCCGTTTCTGACCGCTCCTTTTAGCTCAGCAACAGCAAAAATAAACGGAGCTAAAGTGTCATCAACCTAACCAGCAATCCCGTTCATCACTCACGTTCTAAATATATTAATGTTCGGCATCATTTCATTTGTGATCATATTAAAAAGGAAGATGTCAAAATAGAATTTATAGGAACTAAATCTCAACTCACTGACATCGTTACAAAACCTCTCCCTAACTCTCTGACTTCATTTACCACGACTAGAGTTAGAATAACTAATATATATACATATATATATAAACAAAAAAATTTATAAAACAGCCAAAAGTACAAAAACAGTACTTTGATTCGCCTTTATCAAAACGAAGAAACAACAAAAACACTCAAGCCTTTATCCCACCATAGTGGGGTCGGCTATATGGATCCTCTGTCACCATTGCGCCCTATCTTTAATCATAGTCTCACTAATGCCTACGTACATCATGTCTTTCCTTATAGTTTCATTCCAAGTCTTTTTTGGTCTACCCCTCCTAGGGCTGAGCATATTATTCGAAGCTCGAAAATCGCTCGAATATTGAGCCGAATCGGAATCGGTTACAATTGATCGAACTCAATTTAAGTCGATTCAATTTGACTCGAATCTGATTTCGAGTCGATTTCGAGCCAGCCCAGAATCACTCAAAATATGATTCGAATCAGCTCGAATTGATTAAAAATATTATGTATTTATTAATATATTATTATTTTACAATTAAAAACACTAAATTTTAAACCTAAATACAAATATTGAAGGTTTTAAGTGTTTCATTTGCTAAATTTAAATGTTTCCCAATTTAATTTCGAGCCAACTAGGAATAAAGAGAAAAATTGCTCAATTTCGAGTCAGCTTGATTCGATTTCGAGCTAGCTTGATTCGATTTTGAGCCAGCTAAATTCGATTTCGAGCAAACTCGATTCGATTTTAAGCCAGCTAAATTCAATTTCGAGCCAGCTCGATTCGATTTCGAGCCGGCTCGGAATCAAGTCATTTCGAGTCGAGCCGGCTCGATTTCGAGCCGAGTTCGACTCGAAAATTTCGATTTCGAGCCGAGCCCAAATCGTTCGAACTCGACTCGATATCAGCCTTAACCCCTCCCCCGTTTAACATGTCTAGTGACTAAACTCTCACAACGCCTAACAGGTGCCTCTAATGGTCTCATATATACATATATGAACCATCTTAAACGAGCTTCTCGCATCTTCTCTACAATTGGCGTCACTCATGTCTTATCCCTGATACATTCATTCTTAATTTTATCCAGTCTCGTGTGACCACACATCCACCTAAGCATTCTCATCTCCGCAACTCCCATTTTTTGCTCATGTACACCATTCATTGCCCAACACTCAGAACCGTAAAGCATTGTTGGTCTAATTGCAGTACGATAAAACTTGCCTTTATGTTTTAATGGTACTTTACGATCACATAAGATCCCATACGCGCCTCTCCACTTCAACCAACCTGCTTGGATTCTATGTATCCAAGCTTGCAGATGTCGGATGTCGGACTCATGTCAGTTTGGGTTTTTTATGTCAGATGTCGGATTGCGGGGGATATATCGGGGACATTTCAAAATGTCGGATTATAATATTATATATATATATTATATATCATGATATTTTTTTTAATTAGATGGTAATTATTTTATTTAATGAAGTATACTACTAACAAGTGTTTAATCAATTTGTAATAAATTAGAAATGTTGCATACTTTCAATCAAGTAATAGTATAATACAACATCACAAAATCATATTAAAGTAATAATATCAATGTAGCCACGAATAATAAGAAGGCATTTAGTAGCTAATTAGCATATCATTTCAAAAATTAGCATATTATTTCAAAAATTAGCTAATTAGCACAGCATAACAGCAAAGAAGAAGAACAAGAAGTAGCACAGCATAACAGCAAAGCATAACAGCAAAGAAGAATCACTAACAACAAAGAAGAAGACTAACAACAAAGAAGAAGCACTAACAGCAAAGAAGAAGCACTAACATCAAAGAAGAAGCACTAACAGCAAAGAAGAAGCACTAACAGCAAAGAAGAAGCACTAACAACAAAGAAGAAGAAGAAGAAGAAGAAGAAGAAGAAACAACACAGAAGAAGAAGAAACAACACAGAAGAAGAAGAAACAGCACAGAAGAAGAAGAAGAAGAAGAAGAAGAAGAAGAAGAAGAAACAGCACAGAAGAAGAAGAAGAAGAAACACCACAGAAGAAGAAGAAGAAGAAGAAGAAACAGCACAGAAGAAGAAGAAGAAGAAGAAGAAACAACACATAAGAAGAAGAAGAAGAAGAAGAAGAAACAACACAGAAGAAGAAGAAGAAGAAACAGCAAAGAAGAAGAAGAAGAAGAAGAAACAGCAAAGAAGAAGAAGAAGAAGAAGAAACAGCAAAGAAGAAGAAGAAGAAGAAGAAGAAACAGCAAAGAAGAAGAAGAAGAAGAAGAAGAAGAAGAAACAACAAAGAAGAAGAAGAAACAGCAAAGAAGAAGAAGAAGAAGAAACATCAAAGAAGAAGAAGAAGAAGAAACAGCAAAGAAGAAGAAGAAACAGCAAAGAAGAAGAAGAAACACCAAAGAAGAAGCACTAACGGCAAAGAAGAAGCACTAACAGCAAAGAAGAAGAAAAAGAAGAAGAATAAGAAGAAGAAGAAGAAGGAGAAGGAGAATGAGAAGAAGGAGAAGGAGGAGCAGAAGAAGAAGGAGGAGAAGAAGAAGAAGGAGAAGGAGAAGGAGAAGAAGAAGAAGAAGGAGAAGGACTTACAGTGCAGCGGGAGAAGGATCGATCGAGCAGCCACGATCGAGCAGCCAGCAGCACAGGATCGATTGATCGAGCGAGCAACGGCAGAGAACAACGGGATCGAGGGCAGCAGGAGAGAATAGCGGGATCGAGGGCAGCGGGAGAGAACAGCCGGATCGAGGGATTTTAGGTTTTACGGAGGTTTTAGTATTTTTTTGGGGTGCTAATAGCCTAAACCGCCATAAGCCGCCATAAAGCCGCCATAATCCGACATGTCAGGCCGACATGTCGGCCGCCATACTGGAAAACGCCATTTTTCCCATTTGTGTCGCTAACGTTGCGATTTCCCCTCCAAAATGACATATCGGCCGACATGTCGGACATGTCGGCCGACATCTACAAGCTTGTATGTATCACATCTTTATCTACACCTCCATCTTTTTGAATTATCGATCCCAAATATTTTAAGCATTCACTGCGGGAAATATCTTGGTCACACAATTTAATGACGGAGTCATCCGACCTTCTTGCACTACTAAATTTAAGCTATATATACCCCGTCTTTGTCCTGCTCAACCCAAAACCCTTTTTTTCTAAAGTGTCTCGCCAAGATTCAAGTTTCGCGTTTACACCCTCATGCGTCTCATCGACCAAAACAATATCATCTGCAAATCATAAACACCAAGGTATTGCTTGTTGGATATGTCTGGTGAGCTCATCTAAGATAAGGGTAAAGAGATAAGGGCTTAAAGCTGACCCTTGATGTAAGCCAACAGCGATAGGGAATTTCTGTGTTAATCCTCCAGACGTCCTCACCCTGGTCACTGAATTTGTATACATATCTTTGATTACGTCAATGTATGATACATTTACACCTTTCTTTTCTAAGACTCCACAAGACCTCTCTTGGAACCCTATCATAAGCCTTCTCCAAATCAATAAACAGCGTATGCAAATCTTTTTGTCTTTCCCGATAGTTGTCAATGAGTCTCCTCAAGAGATGTATAGCTTCCATGGTTGACCTCCCTAGCATGAATCCAAATTGATTCTCTGAGATGCTAGTCTCTTGCCTAACTCTTCTCTCTATTACTCGTTCTCATTGTTTCATAGTATGACTCATTAATTTAATTCCCCTTTAATTGACATAATTGTGTATATCTCCTTTGTTCTTATACAAAGGTACCAAAATACTTTCTCTTCATTGGTCTGACATCCTCTTTGTCTGCAGTATCTTATCAAAACAAAGTAAAACAAAACAAAAACATTTTCATCTATTTTTCTTTATGCTTGTTTATCTTTGCTTTCACTTTTATTTGTGTATTCTTTTTCTTTCTATTTTGTTATCCCAAAAATAAAAAACGGTACTCCCAACTATACATTCATATAATGATCATTTCTTGGGTATGAGTTTTTTGTGACAAAATATCTTGCTTGATTTACCATGCTTAATCGTCATGTGCATTATGTTCATCATGATTGATGATCTATTAACCCATATATGCTTATTAACTGTCGATGTGTTTTATGGTTTGTTGCAAGCTCACAATTGTGATTGTCTGTATGTTCTATTTGAAGTTATATATCACACACCTCACACATTATGCTTACAACTATCATTCATAATTGTAGATTACTTGTACATATTGTTATATGGCAGTACTTCTATGCATAGCTAAATCATTGAAACTCCAACGGGTTGTCCGCATACGAGCATTGGATATTCATTAATACTATCAAGAGAAGTGGGTTTTAAATTGCAACATTTATTTTGTATATAAGTTAAAGTCTATATGTCTATGTGGGCACATTTCTAAAGATTTGGAGCCCTTGCACCATGAAAGCAAAAAAATAATAATAACAATGCAGACTACCCCCCCCCCCCCCCCCCCCCCCCAAAGCACTACTTCTCATCCTGAAAAATCCCATAGGAATTGTGAGGTGTGAGCACCTTAGCATGAGTCTACTAAATCTTGTGTGAATAATCAACTCTTTACTCACAAATCTTCCCTTTGGTACCCAAGATTACTTCATACATTCTAAATATGCTCTCCACTTTTTGAAAAGACTCTCATTTGTAATCTCTCAAGTACTACTTTGTATCCCTGATAGGCAATGTGTGTGTGAAGCTCCTTGGACATGGTATTAATGTATTCTAGGAGTTGACGATGTGATTTTATTTTTCATAGTCCTGTGTATTATATTCCTTATGCTTTCATGATGACGTGTTAATCTTAGTTATCTTTAATAGTGTCATTCATACGTCAACATATGAATCACTGATTAACCTCTTATAGAGCGCGTACACTTTGTGAGTGTACTCCTTCATTCTTACTATCCTATACATTACTTTTACATATGCCTTTTTTGAAATTACTACTATACTACACTGATCATCTTTCTTAATGGTTTTAGTGTCATTCTGTCCATCTGGCTGATCATGTGGCATTATCTTCTCATTTCTTTCATGCACTCTCTCAATGATCGTTATGTGATGTCTTTCTAACAACCATTACTATTTTCACCTTCATTGTATCATGTTATTATTCCTTTTGTTAATAACAAAGGGAGAGAAATATTTAATAGGATGTTTTGGTGAACTAAATTAATTTATATATCAATTGAAGTATTTTTTCAGGGATATTGTATTTAGGGGGAGCATATATTAATGTCAAGTTCATAATCTTAATATTTTTGCTATCTCACTGCATGTGCCAAATCAATCACTCATCCTTGCACACCATCACATTACAATTTTCTGTATTTCTCCAAATCCAAATTTATTATTATCAGAGTTTGTTGGAACATGGTTCGACACACTCTTGGTTTGGAGAATAACAAATACTGATAATTGCTAATGGTATCTTTGAGTTTTGATAATGTACAAGTGATCACATAGATTGGAGATAGAAAATCAAGTCAATGGCCATCATGGAATGAAGTTTGAACTACATCACCTGAGCGTGATTGCTAGCAAAGAAGATAGTGATGAAATCAGCTGTCACAAGATTTGAGCGTTATTGATGGGCACTATCCGATAACTCATGCGGTAGAGAAGAAAATACCGCCTACATGACAGAGAACATATCGGAAAAATACGCTAGTGCTAACGCCCATCCGATTGCTTATTTGTACTATAGAATGGCATTATCTTCTATCGCAGGCGATGGTGAAGGAATTCTTCCACCAAGGCATAGATGTTATCGAAAAAGTACGCTAGTCTATCACTAGAAATCTGGTAGCTCAGTTGTTCCTTACCGCTAGTCCGATAGAGCAATTGATAGTTATCTGATAGTGTTGTCGTTATCATATTGTTCAACTTGTACACTATCACCCCCATCCGATGGAGCTATCACAATTCGATAGCTTTCACGCCCAGGTTTTTATGTTTATAAAAAAGTGACATTTTTACTTCCAATTCAAGGATTTTGTCATTGTGAGCAACCTAGCCATCTCAAGAGCTGTGGACAAAATTCCTAGAGCCCTTTGGTGTCATCCTTCAAGGAAATCAAAGAAAAACGATTCAAGGGCAAGAGATCGCATCCATGGAGGTGATCAAGCATGTGGTGATCTTCTTCCTCCATTGATCCCTTTCAAGTTTCTCTCCAACAACTCTCAAGAATGATGATGAAGATGGATCTACATCATTCAAAGCCTAGAAGATCCTCCCAAGACTAGTGGACTGCAAAGACAAAACCTTAGCTTCACAACGATCATTCGTCAAAGGGTTTCATTATTAGGGAGTCTTCTAAATCATTCTCTCTATTTGTTTTCTCTTCTTTTGTTTTGTACTCTGATTTTTTATGTCGCATTGAGAGAGTGGAAAATCGTCTTCGTGGAGATGTCGGATTTAAGGAAGACCTCGAGGGAAATCGTCTTTGTAGAGGTGTCTTGATCGGGTTTGATCTAGGGAATAGAAATTGTCTTTGTGAAGGTGTCTAGGTAGGGGTGACCTAGAGATAGAAACGGCAAAGTTTTGTAACACCGCCTTTGATCTTAGCATCATATGATCGAAAACTTCTATCGTGAATAATATATTTGTCTTCTACTTTTTTATTCACTACTTGTGTTCTTTGTTTTGTGTTTATCTGATATATTCTGCTGCATGTAACTCTTACAGAAAAATAATTTTAAAATACTGTATTCATCTCCACCCCTTAAGGTTGTCATAGGATCCAACAATATATTTTATAGATTGTTGCATGCTAAAAATTTATAGGCGTAAAAGATCCATACATCGCACATTCGTTTCCGCCTCGTTAATTTGAGCTTTCCGGGCGGGGATGTAATAGTCAAAACCATTTTCAACCCAAGAGCTTAAGCCACTTAGTATTTCTATGTCAACTTTTTTTGCATATTCAATGTAAAACTAAATCAATATACCTATATACTTAGCAACTCCCTCTCTCCCACACATGTGAAGGTATCATTGGAGTTGTCCACTTTTGAACCTTGCTCAACTATGGTTGAAGGAACCTAAGACACGGAAGCGGCACGCAGAGTGAACATATTTGATTTCAACTGAATCAATGGTTCTAATACCACTTGTTGAGAAATTGAAACCAATAGGAAGCCAAAGTTGCGCCAAATATATCAGTGATCAAGTTCAATTTCTACCGAAAAGCATAAGCATGCGACTGAGGGACAACTACTTAAAATTTCCACAGCAACACATTTTTCATTTATTCGATGTTGAATAAAGCCAATACTCTTAACAATGTGCTAAGAAAATATAATACTTGGGGATTTGTAATCAGACAGCAGGAATTACTGGCACTATATGAGATGTGATTTATTTGAACGGCAATGAAAGGGTGTTGCACATCGAATTAGAATTTTATGGAAGATAGCATTAGTTACATACAGCATTAGAGGAAACCCTTTCTGGTACAAGGCGGTCATTCCTGTCACCTAAGCCCAAATTCCCATACCGACCCCAACCCCATCCATAAAGTCCACCATCTTCTGTTACGGCAGCAGAATGTTCAGCACCAGCGGCAACCATCATGACAGAAACTCCCTGCCAGGGCACAAGAAGAACATGTGTTTAGTGGACCTCTGGTAATAATAAGGCAGAACACTAATCGAAATTGATCACAGCAAAAATATATATACAATTATAAGAAGAATAAATAGAAGGCATAAATAAGGAAACTTACAACTTAACTATAATAACAACCACGCTGTGATGACAAACATTAGCAGAAAAAGGAGTATTGTAGATACTATTGTAATGAAATAAATATCCACAGAAGACTACTAATGATGATGATCCAGATAACCAAACATGAAACACTGCAGATATATTAGAAGTACACCCAGCAGATCAGGCTTATCAACAGTAATGCTGCTTGAAGCTGTAATACCAAGGTTAACACAAAAGTAATGACACGTGCAACATGTAGAAATTATAATGGTACATAAATATTATATAGTCAAGCTGGTTCTACCTAACTAAGTTTTATCTCAATATCTGCGTATATAATGATACATCACTACTAATATAAGGACGCTAACATTTTTTGTTCATGCTTGCATAGGGACAAATAGACATTAATTCCATTGAGGTTTCCCTAATATATTATGTAATGATAGATAACTGAACTGCAAAGGGAAATAAAACAGATAGCTTACAATGATTATATATTGTGTAGAGACAGAAGTTGGACAAAGAAAAAAGATCTTTATAAATATTCAACAAAAAATAAACCATAATTCTGAGAAATTTTATCTTCAACAAGACATTCGAGGGAGAAGTTAAGCTTATTTAAATAAGATAATCATAAATATCTCATGATCATTCTACTCCAAAGAACCAAAAAACAGAAAAAAATAGTTCTATCTGTTATGTGCAACCAGAGAAAAAAAGAATTGTAATTCAATGAGGAAGAGAAAACTGTTTTGCATGGTAGATGCCGTGCATAGACGTGTCATATGTAAAAACAGAAAAATAATACAAAATACTTCTACCACTCCTCTTCAAGTTTGGCATCTAATATTATTCATACCCACTTACTAATAAGTTCTACAAACATTTTTTCGCTTAATCCCTTAGTGAGCGCATCAGCTAGTTGCCCTTTTGAGTGTACAAAATGAGTGCACACAATTCTTTTCACAATATTTTCTTTGATAAAATGTTTGTTAACCTCAACATGCCTGGTGCGATCGTGCTGAAATTGGTTATGAGCAATGATGATCGCGACCTTGTTGTCATAGTACAAGTTAAAAGGATATTTTTCAAGTAAGCCTAGATCATTCATGGGAGTACGAAGCCACATCCCTTCACATATACCATAAGTCATGGCTCTAAATTCAGCTTCAGCACAAGAACGAGCGACAACATATTGTCTCTTGCTTCTCTAGGTGATAAGGTTAGTACCTATAAAGGAACAATATCTTGTCGTAGATATTCTATCATCAACAGATCCAGCCCACTCAACATTAGTATAGACTTCAATTTTCCAATTATCACCGAGTGAAAAAAGAATGTCTCTACCTGGTGAAGTCTTCAGATACCTCAAAATTAAGTGAATAGCATCCGAGTGTTTGAACTTAAGAGAGTGCATATATTAACTTACAACTCCCACCGCATATGCAATGTCTGGGGAGTACAAGATAGATAAAGTTGTTGGTATTTCCAAGGTGATCTCAAAGCAATCAAACAGTTAGTCTCACTGCCAACGCAATATGAGCCTATAGGGTCGCACATAAGAGCGTTTGGAGAAGTTGGAGGAAGGATTGTGTTGAGCTTACTCATATTGGATATGAGTGAAGGGCCAATCCTATGACTCATTGGAGGTGGGTCGAGTCGGCTAAATGTTCCACAAATATTATGAATATTGTATGGAGCATGTTGGCATGTGTTCAAGACGACATTACATGTATCGTCGAGATCATCATGACGATATTGTGAATATCGTCGAGTGGTCACGACGATATGACCGACTGTCAACCTTTGATGTATCGTTGAAGTGATGTGTGATATTGTCGTGATTATCACGACGATATTTTAGTATTCACGATGATATCGTCGAGATCGTCTCGACGATATAGATCTTCACAGCGATATCGCCGAGATCGTCTCGACGATATAGATCTTTACGATGATATCTTCGAGATCGTCTCGACGATATAGATCTTCACAGCGATATCGTCGAGATCGTCTCGACAATATAGATCTTCACAGCGATATCGTCGAGATCGTCTCGACGATATAGATCTACGCGACGATATCGTCGAGATCGTCTCGACGATGTTTAGTGATCACGACGATACTTACTGAATATCCTATTAAAGACTTGGGTCTGCGGATATCTAATTTTATGCCTCTGGTATAAATAGGGAAGCGATTAGGATTTCCCTTAGCCATCATCTTTTCAAGACTAAGACGGAACCGTTCCGCAAGACTTCCACGAGATCCCGTCCGGCTGTCGCCGCCGTCGCCGCCTCTCCCTTGGACGGATCTAGCAATCCGTGGGAGACGCTGATGGCACTCCTTCTCCGACCCAGCTTCTCGTTGGACAAGAAGCTTGGGGTTCTCCTTCGCTCGTGTGGGCTACTGTAGAGGCGCGGATCTACTTTCTGTGCTTGGAACTCAGCCGCCTATTTTGTGCTTATTTCTGGAACAGATTTTGGAGCACCTTGGTTGAGTATTACACAATCCCTCTCAGGTATATTGCAATGTGTTACTTTATTTATTTCTCGATTCATGAAATCGCAAGATCCAGAACTGTTTAGGGCTTCCAATCCCTCTCGGCTAGGGCTTCCAATCCCGATTCTGCGCGCAACACCGCTCCCGATTCCGCACGCAGCACCCCTCCCGATTCCGCACGCAGCACCCCTCCCGATTCCGCACGCAGCACCCCTCCCGATCCCGCACGCAGCTCTGTCTCCCGCAGCCACTCCCGATTCCGACTCCACTGCTCCCGATCCCGTCTCCCGCCGACGACGACGACGATGCCTCCTCCCACAGGCGCCGCCCTGCCTTCTCCCTCCATCTCCCCTTCCTCTGGCCGACCTCCAGCAGTCGGCATCCCTGTCCTCCTTCCCTAGCTGGTTGTGGCAGCCCTTCCTCAAGGCAACATAGATCTTCACAGCGATATCGTCGAGATCGTCTCGACGATATAGATCTTAACGACGATATCGTCGAGATCTTCTCGACGATGTTTAGTGATCACGACGATACTTACTGAATATCCTATTAAAGACTTGGGTCTGCGGATATCTAATTTTATGCCTCTGGGTATAAATAGGGAAGCGATTAGGATTTCCTTGACTTGGGTTCCCTCTTGAATCCCTAAAGGGAACAAAGGACCGATCAGAGCGAGCTTAAATTTCTGAATCTCCTGAATCCATACTTGAATCTGTCTGAATCATGAATCTTGTGCATCAAACAAAAACACATGCACTTTCATTTGTCCCAACTTATGTTATTACTTAGACATTTATACTCCGGTGTAGGTTAATGTTTTAGTTTTGTTTCTGCATTTCTTGTACTTGCATATCTTGTTAGCTTTGTTATTTACCTTGCTTTAATTATATGTATCAATGTTCTGAGGCTTTTTCCTTGTTTACTTTGGAATTTGCCTTAGCGTCCGTGACTGCGCCCCGTGGTACCTGAGCCTGCTCTACACCGCGTTCCTGTTTTTCCTGGAAGTTCTCTTTAGTTAATTGTTGTGTCAGGTTCCATGTTGTATTTCCTTTATTGTCAGTTATTACTTATTATGTAATGATTGTGGTCATCCATTTTCTCTTGTATCAAGGACAACTGTTAGGCTATTTTATGTACTAAAATTTTGTATCATTGCATGTTCATCCTCCCGGAGGTCTATATTACCTGTATCCGTATCAGTATTTTGAATATGAGTTTTTATAACATGCTTGCATGTTTCTTTTCCCTTTGGTATTTTAAAGCTTCCGCATATTAAAAACATGTTTTTCTTCAAATTAACTTTTTTTTAACTAATAATGCTAGATCAGCCCCGCCTTACAAACATTTTGATTCGCCCCCCTCATGTCGGTGGCATCACGATCCGTCTGAAGCGCACTCTATCTTTTGTTTTGAGACGGGTCGTGACAATAACATAGATGGAGAAATGAAACTTTTTTGGAAAAAATTAAGACGATCAGATGGCCAGTGAAGGATCAGAGGCCCTGGCTGAGTGGATCCGTGCTCATACTGATCCTGATGTATGCGGATCAGAAGTGGATTGGTGCACGGGCTTGACAGAGTATGGGGTTTGGGGAAATTGATTGTGTACGAGAAGAAAAGTGGACAGAGGTTCTCCTAGCGCACGATCGATCGAAGCCATGGGTTCGGTTGTGATACCATGTAACACGCAACCAGGATAAAAAATGAATTGTAATTCAATGAGGAAGAGAGAACTCTACTATATGGTAGAATGTCGTACATAGACGCGTCATACGTAAAAATGGAAAAATAATACAAAATACTTCTAACACTATCTTATTCAATTCCATCTTCAATCTTTCCTACAGCAAATGAAATTCAAGAATTACAACAAAATACAGTATCAAAATCTACCGCCAATCACATATATTAACTGCCCAAAGAGCAATACCGACTCATGTGAACTTCTGTGAAATCAGTTCATATAAAATAGTACAAATTTTAAATGCAACTTACAATATGGTACTGAGGATACTGTCGAGATGATGCATATTCGCTGTACAAAAAGCCCTCAGGGAAAACATAACTATAGGAGATTTATGTGAAACATTATATTTAAGTATATATGCTCAAGGGTAAGTTCAATAATTCCATAAGGATATGATAAAGAATGAACATCTCAACCAACCGAGGTAAAATACTGCTTAGAACAGAGTAACTTCAATAAAGGATCACCTTATGCAGGACACAAAAGATTTAGCATTAAAGAACAAGTTATCATGCAAAATAATTAAGAATGCATATTTTGGGTATTTAGGAAGTATAAGTACTCCACTATACCTCAAAAGCTTGAATTTTTTGAGGTGTAAGAGAGTCCTCATTGGTGCCAAGACCAAGCTGCCCATTCTGGTTACGCCCCCAACTTCAAAGAAGCAATTTGAAGAAAATTAAAATTTAATACAAGGAAAAACAGTACATTACCAAGATAACCGACTTTAATTGCACACAAAGTACATCGGAAAGGTAATTATATCTTTTGAGCGACCTTTATCAATCATGAACTCCCTAAGTAAAATTAAAAGGAAGATGAGTGCGTAAATTAAATATATACTTTAGCATTGATTCTGATGCAAGACAAGGAACCGGCATAATTATGTGTGTCAAACATACAATATTTCCAACACGCAACTAGAAACCTAAGAGAATATAGAACTTACAAAATTAATTCCAAGTGATTACAAATAACTCCAATAATGTTAATAGGTAATGATTGCACAATACTAAAAGAGTCATAAATTAAATACCAAGTGAATAAATTTTACAAAACAGGAAAGCAAATACTCAGAGTTGAATATCACTAGAAATAAAGAAATATTTGTATAATGTAAAGAGGTCTGAAACCAAAAGGAAAGGCTCACAAAATAATCAGGACGGATGTGAAACGGATGTGGTAGATAGGTTTGGGTGGCAAAGGAAGCAATGTATAGGTTTGAATGTGCACTTGGCGAGGAAATACAATATGAAAATTTAGGGTATAGGGCAGTTTGGGTTTTGGTGGAATAGGGGGTGTAGGGGTAGTGGAGGAGTTAAGATTTGGCTCGAGAGGGCTAGAAAGGTGGTGGTGGTGGTGGTGTGTGTGTGTGTGTGTGTGTGTGTGTGTGGGGGGGGGGGGGGGGGGGGGGGGGGGGGGGGGGGGGGGCTATGGATGATTGTTGGATATGGTGGTGGAAGGAAAGATGAGCTCTAGTGGGCTATTGGGGCGTGGACAGCTGGTTGTGGGAAAAAAAATGAGAGTTACAAGGTCTACAGGAAGTTGTAGGAGCTGCAGAGAGATGTCAGGGTTGCTGGAGGTGTCAGGGCTGCTGGGAGACATCGGAGCTAATGGGAGGTGTTGGGGTTGGTGATTGTGGAGGCGCCTGGATCGGCTTCCGTGGATAAAGGAGGTGTTTGGATGGACTTCTATGGTTGTAAGAGGTGTTGATAGAGATCCTGATTTCAGCATATGGATCATGTGAAACTCTCAACTATGGCACTGAGAGGAAGGATCAACAGCTTCCTTGTATTCCAGAAAAACCTCTGATACCTAAATCTAATCTAATGCATGATTATAGATGAACAAATTTAGGCTAAATGTCATTTGGGGATCAGATTGCTCGATCACTTCATTTACCATAAAACTCAAAATGTGACTAGAAAAATATATAAAAATGAAAAATGAGTAAATCGCATCCGCCTACTCCGATTATCTAAATGACAATCTTAAAAGTGTAGATAATGAAAATTGACTTGGAGCATGTCCTTATGCACAGTGGTGTGGTTGATCTTTTTCATCAGATTCATTCAAGAGAGAACAAATGGTTCTAAAGTGAAAAACAAAAGCAACTTTAGTAAGCGACATGCGTCAACACACAAGTTTCAAATTTATTACATGCACAATTATAAATGTCAGATTTCAGTGATATGTCGGATTGGGTTTTAAAATGCCGGATATGAAATGTTAGAAATATTTTGGAGATATGTTGGGGACATTTCAAACGGATCAAATTTCCATAACTTAATACTAAAATATATGTTTATATGCACTAATAAACAAATAATGACTCAAAAATCAAAGGCTGCGACTACTACTAACAAGTAACAAGTATCAATAACTAAAAAATAGTAAGGTAACAAGTAACTAGGTTGTCTATAATTTAGATTAAAAAATCACAAATTATTTTAATAAAAGTTCTTTTAAATTGAAATACTTACTTCCTACAACATAACACATTAACACATATTAGCATAATAAGTAGTAGGCTCTGTTTTTTATGTCACTAAGCACCTTCATGTATAATTATGTCACTATTCATATTTCAGAATATCTAGGTAGATCTCGCTTATCTACAACAAATAAATATTACATATAAAAAGAGTTGTCACTTGTCATCATCTAAATATGAATGGCAAAAATAAGTGCTTAAAATAGAAGATGGGAGAATCAATAGAAAATAGCATAGGTGTTGGGAAAAATTTATTTGATTTAGATAAAACAGATTATATATTGAATAGGTTTGCGGTGACAATTTAATAAAAAGACTTATATTATTTGTAATTATTAAGTATTGAAGAATCCGTCAAATACAAACTACATGCGTCGAATGGTATTTGACGGTAGAAGTCTCTCTCAAAAGGTATTCGTCGAATACAAGTCAGAGACCGAAGAAATACATAAAAACGTTATTAGAAGCCTCTCGTCGAATGCAAGTCAAAGCTTGAACATATTCAGAGATTATTAGAATGCAGAAGTCGGATAGCTTTCAAAGCTTAACTAATCTTGGGAATTAATGTTCTTCAAAGAGAAATAGTTGAACAGCTTTCAGAGTTCAAGTCGTACACTGAAGATCTTGAGAAGGCGGAAGTCGAATTCTGTTTGACTAATGAAGAAAAATATGTTTATAACAATATCTCAGAAGCCAATAGTTGAACAACTCAGCATTTGAATATGTTTTTAAGGACACGGCTATTAGAAGGCGGTAATCGAATTCTATTCAACTAATGAAGAAGAACATTTGCTAATAACAAATCTCAGAAGCCGATAGCTGAATGAATCTCGATGTTGAATAAGTTTCTATAGGCGGATCCCGAAGTCATTAGGCAATGTGATAGAAACAGATAATCGAATGCAATTCAACTAATAAGTGAAACTTGGAGATTAACTCTGGAAGAATAGACGTCGGAGAATTCATTATAGTCTTTTGAAAAGGACAGAAAATGATACGCATATGCCTAGCGAGGAGAGACACGGCGCCTAGTGAGAAGTTCCAGGTTATATTATTCGCAATTAATTATGTATGTGTCATTATGTATTTTGTCCTACAGTGGGGGGCTTAATTTATATAAGAAGCCTTAGGTAATGAGTTCTGGTCATCTATAAAATTTGTCTTTTGGGCTCTCACACGGAGAGAAGAGTGCTTTGGAGGACCCGGACTCCAGGTGTTTGGAGGGAGCTTGTCTCCTGAATTGTATCTTGCTATCTTCATGTAATACAAAATATTTTCTGTGTTCTTCGTTTTTGAAACGGCTAATGCGCATCAATTGGTCTGACCTGCCGGTAATTTAAGGTTTTTGCAGCAACCCTAATTGGTCCTACATCATTGTTCTAGCCCGCCCAGACAGCTCCATCGCCTTCCGCCTCGTTCGCCCACCAGATCCCGCATCTTCTCCTGGCGTGCATCCTTCCGCTGCTCGTTGCTCCGGCGCAACCATCGTTGCACGGAACCGCAATTGTCTCTACTTAACGACATCGACACTAACCGACTACATCGCCACGCCGACCTTCCACGCATCCACCGCGTCCGTCATTTTCCTGGATGTCATCTTCACTTGGCGTGCATCCTTGTTAACACAGCATAGCCGCTCCTTGGGGGTTTCTGTCAAACTGTTCCCAGCCTGCTTCAGTTGATCGTCTTCCCTACCCTCCAGGGCTAGCTTCATCCAATCAATGGCCCTCAAGCCCGAAATGTTGCACAGCCACTTTGATTGGCTCGATGTCGTCCTGGTCCGACCTGCACATCCCCGCCAGTCCCCGTCCTGGCATCTTCTCCTTTAGCGCCTCTCGCACGGCCCCTACCTCCAGCCTACCCGGTCCATACTATAGCAGGTCCATACATTCCCATCAAAGTATACAGCACTACAGGAAGGGAAATCCTCAAGTCAAAGTCTGAGTGCTTTCAAAAAGAGGCAGAAAACTCTTTCATACTAATTTGTGTCAAGGAATGTCCGGCAAAACGTCTCTCATACTTCTCCCACCAAATCTTCGTAACATGAAGGATGCAAGAGTAATCATCTTCTCCTTAAGGATTTCCATCGCAAGAAAGAGATCCTTGATCCATGCAAGTCAATCCTCCGCATCGGTGGGTGAACTGACTGACGCCTTTGAACAGTGGCGGGTTGAATCCCAAGAAAAACTTCAACAACCTATCATTACGGCCTATTAATCCTGTTGGTGCACAAAATGCACCTCCACAAACTCAAGCTAAAGGGAATGGGGGAACTACGAATTGTCGGTTACTTTCGGGTTGTCGAGGACTGACTGAAAAGGAAAGAACAGAGGCCGCAGAGCGGCGAGGCCAGATTTGCCCGCAACGGCAAATACCACTTGTTGCGGACATTCTTATTAATCACTTCAAAAGGGGTTACAGAGATCGCTAAAAGAGGGACTGAAAAGATCACCGAAAAGAGATGCACCCGAGCCCGCAGCAGCGAGAAAATGCACCTTGGGATCGAGTAAGCGTGCCTTTTTGGGAACTGTGCACCCCTATTTATACTATTAAGGAGAGTTTGCATGTACAGACAAGCTCTTAATTACGAAATTGTCCATGGTACAAGAGAACTGGGCAAGGATGAGAGGTTACATGGTGTGCAAATAGCACTTTGTCAAGGAGTATGGAGTCTTGAGAATCATTTCTTCCGAAAAATTCCTTCCACCAGTTGCGGTAATCTTCCTGAGCTCGCAATGGCCACCGATCGGAAGTTACTTATGTCTATGTTTGAGGGAGATGCGGAAGCGCTCTTCTCCTCACCATAATAAGACCACAGCCAAGAAGAATGATCAAACGAAACTGTCTGACAAGCCCGTCTCCATGAAGAATGATGCGGAAATACTTGCAGTCAAGCCGTTGAGTCCACTTCTGAGCCTTCTCCAGTAGTTGATATAATGGACACTCCGGACCCTTCCAAGATTATTATGAGTCTGCCTGGTACTTACTTGAGTTTTTATGTAGAGAAGGTGATGGCGGAGTTCAATACTCCAGATAGTACTTTGATTGATGAGAAGATCTTGCCTAAGGAGCCTGCTGCTAATGGCGAAAAAGATGTGACCGCGCAAACTGTAATGGATGAGGGCACTGTCCAACAAGGTTTGAAGGATATCGCCTCTTCTGCTGCTGCAAAGTGAAAAAAGAACCAAGAGGCAGTCGAAGATGCTGAAAAAGTAGAGGAGAAAAAGAAGCGACCTGCAAAAGAGGTTGCCTTAAATGGTAAGAAAGAGAAGAAGAAGAAGAGTAAATAAGTTGTGCTAAACACAGAGACCGTCCTTGGTGAGGGCAATTCTGAAAAAGGAAGCATGCAAACTCTGGAGGAGTCCGCATTGAAGAATGTTACTTCCGCTGAAGAGCAAGGCACTGTCGTTGTTCCTGATCCTGTGGTCACGGCGACCTCCCTCCTGCCAGAGGAATCTGAGAAAGAGGATAGAGAACTTCGCGATCTGGCGGATAAAAACGGTGATCTCGACCTTGCTGTGGAGAAGAAAACCGACGAGAAGGATGATAGTGAGGCGGTAGTGGCCAAAGAGAAGGATGATCGGCAGGAGAAGCTGAGGAGGATAAAGGTTGAAAAGGTCGCCTTGACTGCGGACAATGCGAGCAAACCTGCGGCCAGCCAGGCAGCTCT
This sequence comes from Dactylorhiza incarnata, assembly GCA_033032865.1. NCBI lineage: Eukaryota > Viridiplantae > Streptophyta > Magnoliopsida > Asparagales > Orchidaceae > Dactylorhiza > Dactylorhiza incarnata. The sequence continues at coordinate 5,311,891 of JAWHQI010000120.1, read as the reverse complement.
AGATAAAGCCGCTGCGGATCGTGTTGAGGCAGCCGACACCCTGAAGATAGGTAAGATTAGTGTGGACTCTAAGAGAAGACCGCGGCCTGAAATCCCGCTTAGGGGATTTAGACCTTCCATACCCCATAGGAGACCTGAGATAGTTGCCATCCCTCTTGATGGGATTATCCTAGTAGAACAAGAAGAAATAAAACGAGGGCGGAAGAGAGGCGAGCAGTTGCGAAAGCAATAGCTTGAGCTCATGGATACAGAGCGGAGAAAGAACCTTATCCACCCTGCTTTGATTGCGAATAACGCGGACACTAAAGAAATTGGGGAGAGCTCGCGACTTTGCGATCTCCCTTCAATGGGTATAGAAAGTACATCCGCCTTTGCCTGTATTTAGATATTTTGTCATTTTACAAGACTAAAAAACTTTTGCTAACCTGATTTACCTGATCGCAGGTTTGGTGCATGTACCTCCACCTCCCCCTGCCCTTGAAAGAATCCTAGCTCCATTGGTAGAAGAGCTGAGAGAAGAGAAGGATAAGAGGAAGTTCCTTGAAAAAGAATTGAGGGTCTTCCCTTGACCGCATTCATCGCTTGGAGGAAGATGTTCATTACTACCGGAACAAGAGCTCTTCTGCAATCTCTGAAAATGAGCGGCTGAAGAAGAGCGGCTTGGCATCATTGAAGTCAGTGTCGCCGACAACTGCGGCCAAGGAGGCCAACACATCCACTGCCTCCAGACAAGTTCAGGACCAGTCGGCTTCAGCGGACATTCCTCATGTCCCTCTTAGCCGTGTTGAGAGAGATGTTGGGTGGGTTCATCGATCTGCTCATCAAGCCACCCGCCCCCTCTCCTCGGCCCTTGCCGCGATACTCTAGTTGCAGGATGACGCGGCTTATATTCGAAAGGATCGTCCTCCACAACATTAGGATTTCTTTATAATGTTGGACTTGTCATAATTTTTTAATTTCGGAAAAGTTTTACCTTTTGCGTACATTGCGGGCATCTCTTTGTTTTAATATGCATATTATTTCTTGAAATGTGTGTGCTAACATTGGAATAGCTTGTGATTTCTCCGTTGGATGTTACGACCATGTGATCAGAATTTTATTATTTGTGTTTATGTTTGTATACTTACGATATTTTAAAGAGTAATGTCTGGGGATATGCGATTACACAGTAGAATTCGCGCGACTAGATATGTTTTTTGTTACTGTCCTCCGCCTTGGAATTCTATAAATAGTGGGGGCTCTATCGTTGTTCACAATTCAATTCCTTTGAATGCGACCGAAGCAAAAATCAGGGCTATCACGAAAGATGGTGTCCGCGCGGGTAAGTACTGCAGAGTCTTTCGTGGCCGCAGAGCCAAAGGCGGGAAGAGTGTCTAACTTAGAATTCAGGAGCTTTCTAAAGAAGCATACAGATAATACTCAGTTTGTCGCGTGACTTCCGCGGGAAGATAAGCGGATTAATACTTGTTATGATGACGAGATCGCGGTACACTTGGATCACTTTGATCTTGGGTGGAGATTTCCTATCTTCTGGGAGATCGTCGAGATCCTTAACCACTATGGAGTTATTCCGGCTCAGTTGTCGCCGAACTCCATATCGTCAATTTATTATTTTGTTATTTATCAGCGGACAGAAGGCGTTGGTTTTTCTCTAGATGTTATTAGAAGTTTATTTCTTATCTGATCTTTGAAAGAGGGAAAGGGGTCAGAACAGGTTAAGGGTTTACTATACTTTGGAGCAAGCGGGCTGAAAAACCTGCCGAACAAAGTCCATAATTGGACGAAGAAGTTTTTGTTCTTTCGAGGCGACTTCGGTGGTCTCAACACCAACCGCAAGTCCGCGAAGACAAGACTTTTAAGCCAACAACTCTAGGGGAGGTTGAAAAGGAGATTGTCGCAATTCTTTTTAATCGAAGGCCTTGATATCGACTACTAATCGATGGTGCACACCGTCGCTGAGGTTACTCCTGATGAAAGTAAGTATAACTGCGGACAGTTTCTCCTACCCGCCCTTATACCATTTCTGACCTAATATTCTTCCTCTCTCAGTGGTCCTAACTGTCCCTTTGAACAATCCGCAGAAGCCGGAAGGCGTTATTCTGACACAACGAGAGAAGAAGAAGAAAAGGGTTGAGGAGAAGGAAGCCAAAGAGGATTCGGACGTCGCGAACTCTGATACGGACTCATTTATCTGGACAGGTATTGGAGAGAGCTTGAAGGATACCCACGGCAAGCCTTTTATGCGGTGGGGCGAGAAAGAGAAAAACGTTACAATCTCGACCTCCCTTCCCTCCTGGAAGGGCGACAAGACTTCTCGCCACACTAGAGCAATCATGACCGCTTTATATGGGAGGAGGAATTATAGGGAATTGGAGAATATGCGGCCAACGGATCTAGCCGCGGCAGGCACTCAAGCAACGGTTAAGAGTACAATTCTAAACCATTTTACAGGCATTGGACAACGCCACGCCTTGAAGGCCAATGTGGACTTACAAAAGGAGCTAAATGTAAGTTCATATGCGGTCAGAGCGATTAGATTTTATGTTGTCCGCATATTCTAATGATCTTTAGTTTTTTCTTACAGCATGCATATGATTTAGATAATCCTAACTTTCGGAGACATTTTTGAGTTCTGCAAGCAATATTCTGAAGAGACAATAGAGAAGTTAAAATCCCGTGGCGCTTTGACCGGCGAGTACGTGAACATCAGTTTCGCTGATCTCTTACCGAAGCTGGCGGATGCGGATTTTTATGCAGGAGAGGCCGCTTCTGGAGAGGATGAAGAGTGCACGGATGAAGGAGAGGAAAACCGGGAAGAGGGGACTGAGATAGAAGAAAAAGTATGAGAAGGAGAAAAAGAGAAAGAAGAAAGTGAAGATTCTGAGACAGAAGATTATAAAGAGAAAGAAGACAAGGAGTACGAGGAGGGATAAGAGTGTGGCAGCGAAACTTCCAGTGGATACAACGCTTCTACATCGGGCTCAAGTTCCTCTGAAGCATCTGGTGGATTGCAAGGCTCTGCGGTCTCTTCGGGAAGTTCTACAGGTGCTCCTGAAAGGAAGAAGGCAAGGAAAGAAGACAAAACCGATTCCTTATGCGATTAGTTTTTTGTTTAATATATGCTGACCTTTTGCGGTGTCTGGGGATAGTTTTTTGTTAGCCCGGACATCTTAAAATGTAATTTTTTGAAATAGAAATGAAAGTATAGTTTTTACCTTTGGCCGGCTGTTCTTGAACTCATCCTTACTGTAGATGTATGATATGTCATAGTAGGTATATTTATAGTGAGCACGTTGAATCTGTCCGCATTGATCTTCATATTCAACATTAATAAGACGTCCAAATGATAGTTTTAATTTGAGTGTTATCCTCGGGAATGTCTTGAGAAGAATCTGATATTATAAGAAAGAAGATAAGTGTGGTCGGATAAACACGGCTTGAGCGAGTTGATTTTGCCATAATTTTAAACTTAATACAACTGTCAGCTAACCGCAGATTGGTTCTTGAATTTTTATATAAGAACCAATGTGATATATAGGCAAGCAAGTCGGACAGAATTCCTGATCGCTGGGCAAGCCAATAACTCTTTTTTGTAACATATGAAAATAATATCCTGCCGAAAAATCCATGCTGATAGATTAGATCTAGCAATCAGACGTTTCTGTTTTCCTAAGAATAATATGAAGTTTTGACGAGAATACTGATCTCCGGCCAGAATATTGAATGATAACTCATAAAGACCTAAGAATTTGAAACTGATATTGCTGACCAGAAGAACCTGTCCACGAAGATCGCGAAAAGAAATCTAGATTTTTCTTGAGGGGGCCAAGGGGTTCTCGAGGGTCAGAGGCTAAGATGGACCAATTGGGCAAGTGTCTGTGACATTGATTTCCTCAGAGAGGTCATCTTAGTTGTATCGATATCTCCATCGGTGCACGACAGAGTTGATCAATCACCTAGACCTTCCTTGATGCAGGGGAGTGACAGATGTCGGCAGAGATCCAAAATCCTAAAGACCACCGCACGATATTGGTCAAGCTCCCACTACACGGCATGAAATCTCCCCGCTGTGTGGTTTTGGTGGTGTTACGCTGATGACTACAATTCGAGGGGGTTCAAGTAGGACCTGGCGATTACCCTTTGGCGAACTTGGTCTTTCAAATCCATTATTCCCCCAAAGACTTCGAACTCGGGAGAACAACCTTAACAAGGTTGAACCTGATGTCTCCGTCCTAGGGAAGTGGAACAATCCAATGAATCGAATAACCTCTCTTCCCCCTTGATTTCGAACTCGGGAGAACAACCTTAACAAGGTTGAACCAGATGTCTCCATCTTGGGGAAGAGGAACAAACCAGTGAACCAAATAACCTCTCTTCCCATTGATTTCGAACTCAGGAGAACAACCTTAACAAGGTTGAACCTGATGTCTCCATCTTGTGGAAGAGGAATCAAACCAATGAACCAAATAACCTTTCCCCCCCCCCCCCCCCCCCCCTGATTTTGAACTCGGAGAACAACCCTAACAAAATTGAACTCGATGTCTCCATCTTAGGGAAGAAGAACCAAACCAATGAATCAAACTACCACTCTTCCCCCTTGACTTCGAACTCGGGAGAACAACCTTAACAAGGTTGACCGTGATGTTTCCATCTTGGGGAAGAAAACCAAACCAATGAATCAAACTACCACTCTTCCCTCATTGACTTCGAACTCGGGAGAACAACCTTAACAAGGTTGAACCTGATGTCACCATCTTGGGGAAGAGGAACCAAACCAATAAATCAAACTACCACTCTTCCCCCTTGACTTTGAACTCAGGAGAACAACCTTAACAAGGTTGAACCTGATGTCTCCATCTTGGGGAAGAGGAAAGTCAATTTATTTAAAACTCTTGTTAGATCATGAAGAACATGAATAAAAAAGGCAAAAGAGACAAGTTTTTTAAAAGGATATTTGTTCATTTCAAGGGAAAACCCGTTTGAGATCATCCCCACTCCAAGTATGGGATATCTCTTCTCCATCATAAGCCTGAAGACGATAAGCTCCTCCCTTTAGCACTTCCCTGATAATGTAAGGCCCTACCCAATTTGGAATTAGCTTGCCAACCGAGCCAGTTCTAGTCGTCGTATCGACTTCCTTTAAGACTAGATCCCCAACCATGAACTGTTTTACTCGAACGTTCTTGTCGAAGTTCTTTGTCATTCTTCTTTTGATTCCTTCCGGCCTAATGACAGCTTGATCCTTCAGCTCCTCGATCAGGTCGAAACTACACCTCATCTCTTCTACATTAGTATACATTTAAACCTCATCACCTTGTTTTGCCAATAAGACCTCGGACTTATAACCTCAAATTCTATCAAAATAAGAGCTTTGGACCCATGTGCGAGCTTGAAAGGTGTCTCCCCAGTTGCAGAAAGTGGGGTGGTTCTTAGAGTCCAGAGTACGGAAGGAAGTTGCTCTGCTCAATTACCTCAAGTGTTCTCAACTTTCTTCTTCAGGAGGTTCAGAATTAACATGTTGTCAACTTCCACCTGACCATTGCTTCCGGGATGGTGTACTGAAGCAAAGAGCAGCTCGGTACCTATTTGACCACAAAAACTTATTAGCTCAGAATTATTAAATTGAGGACCGTTGTCTGTGATAATTGTCATCGGGATCCCATGACGACAAACGATCTCTCCCCAGATAAAGTTCTTCACGACTTGGGTGGTGGTTTTTGTTAGTGCTTAGCCTCAATCCACTTGCTGAAGTAATCAATCATAACCAAGATGAAGCGATGTTGCCCACTTGCCGTTGGGAAAGGTCCGAGGAGATCCATTCCCCAAACTACAAATGGCCAAGGGGTCGCAATAGATCTTAATCGCTGGGCTGGATGAAGTTGGAGGGGAGCAAACTTTTAACATTGAATGCAGCTTTTTGCATATTTTTCTAAATCCTTCCTCATCTGAGGCCAGAATTACCCTTGTCTCAAGATTCGCTTCTCTAACATCCGGGCTCGTGAGTGGCTTCCACACTCCCAGGAGTGGACTTCTTCCAAGAAAGTTGGAATTTCTTCTTCGGAGACACATCTGGCGAAGGGTGACAAGAATGTCTTTCTGCACAGGAGATAAGATAGTAGTGAGTTGTCTGAAATAGAAGGATGAAAGTTCCCAGTGGAAAGATAAATAATGAAAGGATCCATCCAAGAGGGATGTTGATCTATCTGCATAACCTCCCCTTCTTCAATTGTCGGATGAAAGAGCTCGGAGGTAGTCCCTCTTGAGAGAAGACCATATTTCACTAACTCATCTGCTTCAAAATTTCGAAGGTCCCTTCCACCTGATATATCATCACTAGTGAATCTGTTTTAACCTCAATGTCTTCAATTCCAATCTCCCTTGCAATCTTTGGATCACTTATGACCATGAACTGCATTTCTCTCGTGGCAAACTTGATTACCTGATGGAAAGTTGAGACGATGGCCTGATATTCATTGAGAAATGGCCTTTCGAAGATCGTGTTGTAGCTGCTCGGGGCATCTACAACTACAAACAAGACTTTCTTGGTCATACCTCCCATTGTCACTGAGAGGGTGACACTTCCTTCGACCTCCTTTCTCTCTCCGAAGAAGACGTAGAGAGGTCCATTCGCCAGGAGAGACTTACCAGTCTTCATGGCCTCAAAGGTTGTCTTGAAGAGAAGATTAACAGAACTACCGGTATTTATCAGGATTCTTGGTACCGTGTAGTTTTCCATGACCGTTTTGATGACAACGGCATCATTGAAAGGATTGGCGGTCTGAGGAAATTCATCCTGATTAAAGATGACACTTACTCAAAGCGGAGCTGAAGAAGAGGTTGTTGCAACCTCTGAACGAAAGACTTTTGCCATGCTAGCCTTTCAGGAGGACTCAAGCCCCCCTATGGATGCAGAATAGGCGGCCTATCTGGCTTTCATCATTAGCCTCGATGCATTCATTGATGTAATTGACATTCCCATGAGGACCGATGACATCTACTTTCACGCACTCCCACTGGCCTTGGAGGTATACTTCGGCGACTTCCTTTCCCTTGGCAGAAGTGGGCTTGTCACCTTCCTTCCTGAGGACCAAGTCCTGAAGCTTTCCATCCTTCAACAGTCACTCGATAAGAATTCAGAGAGCTCGGCAATTTTCTGTTAAATGACCCTTTTCCTTATGATATTCACAGTAAAGCGTTGGATTCCGACTCTTTATGTAGGATTTGAGAGGTGTTGGCCTTTTGTAGTAAGGCTGCTTTTGCAAGATCTGAACTACTTCATTCATTGGCAGGATGAGATCAGTATATGATTCCTGAGAATCATCATACTGAGGTTGAGGGTTGAAGATGGGAGGAGGAGGTTGGAAGTAGTGAGGAGTTGGTTGAGGTGGAGCTGGCCTCTGAGGCCTCATTTGATGGAATTGTTGATGATTGAAGTGAGGGCCGTGATGACAGAAGTTTCTTCCCCTTTGTGCTGGCGGGAAGAACTCTTGACGAGGAGGCCTTGGAGGTCGTTGAGGATCAGCAGAGGTTGAGGCTGAAAGAGGTCCTCCTGACTTCTTATGAACCAATTGGGACAGAGAGGAGATAAAACCTGGATTGGTGATCTCTCCCTCTATGAAGTGGTTTGCCATTCCGATCAACTCTTGGTAAGAGCTTGGGACTTTGTTGTTCACTTTGAACTTGAAAAGACCTTCTTGAAGGCCACAAGTGAAGGCAACTTGGTACATGGAGGGATCCACATCGTGAACCGGTAGGATCTCTTCTTGGAACCTATCAACAAAGTGACTTAGAGTCTCATTTTCAGCTTGCTTGATTTGGAAGAGGGCTTCCGGACCACACTTCCTTTTCTTTAAGGTGGCAAACCTCAAGAGGACTTCTCTTTGGAGATCTAAAAAGCAGGTTATTGATTGAGGAGGGAGTTGTAGAAAAATTCTCTTGTCTTGTCATCGAAGGTTGTGGCAAGTAATTTGCACATGACCCCATCAGAAAGGGTCCTCATCAAAACTGCAGACTCGAAAGCCTGGAGATGACAGATAGATCTTCTCGTCCAGAGAAGACGGGAAGACGAGGCTCTCTAAATCTATTGGGAACAGGTTCCCAACGGACTCGATCAGAAAAGGTGGAGGACTTCTCTTCCTCCTCAATAGGAGGGTTACCACTGCTTTCTTGGAAATTCAGAGCTTTGGTTGGGGCTCCTTAAGCGGCTGCTCGGAAGAAATCTCAACGGGCCTGCGGCGAACTCATCGGCCTGAGGTCGCGGAGAAGGTGCGATCAGTTCGGGCTAGCGAACATAAGCTTGCTTGCTGGCTGGCAAGGGGCTGGAGCGTCGGCTAGAAACTTGCGGACCGACCGGAGGGGTCGCAACTACAACGGTCTGGGGAGCTAGTCGTTGAGTTATCTGAACGAGCGCCTGCATCATCGCTTCCATCTGTTGCGCGGTCTCACGACGAGCTTGCTCGAACCTAATCTTTAGGGCTTCCACGGTGGTCGCGCTACTCGCACTGGGCCTGGGTCCTACTGGTGAACACTGCTGGATATCGCGATCAGTCATCTTAGCCGCACTGTTCGCCGAACAATTCGAATCTGAAGGTCGCATGTTCGTTCTGTTGGTACGCAAAATGTAACTCCACAAACTCACGCTAAAGGAAATGGGGGAAATTGCGAGTTGTCGGTTACTTTCTGGCTGTCGAGGACTTACTGAAAAGGAAAGAACAGAGGCCGCAGAACGTCGAGGTCAGATTTGCCAGCAACGGCAAATACGACTTGTTGCGGACAATCTTATTAATCACTTAAAAAAGGTTACAAATATCGCTAAAAGAGAGAATGCAGAGATCGCCGAAAAGAGATGCACCAGAGCCCACAGTAGCGAGAAAACGCACCTTGGTATCGAGTGCGCATGCCTTTTTGGGAACTGTGCACCCCTATTTATACTACTATGCGAGAGCTTCTCTATACGGATAAGCTCTTAATTACAAAATTACCCAGGGTACAAGAGAACTAGGCAAAGACGAGAGATTACATGGTGTGCAAATAGCAATTTGAGAAAGCTAAAGCTGACCGCGCAATCCGGCGGTCAGTGGGCGGCGTGCTGCTCCTCTTCTGCAGGCGATAAGGGCGGCTTGACTGATACTGTTCGCCCAGACCGCATGAAAAGGATCATGCCAAAGATTTGCTGAGATCGCGGGATTCCGAGCAAACAACTCCCTCATCAACATATCCAGCACCAATAACAGGTGCATGTGTATCTCCAAAAATAATGGATGTCATAGCGGTAGTCAAACCAACACATTGGGTTGTCATAGAGACTACTACCGGCTACCGCATCACCAATAATTATATTATGCCTTGATAGTGATATATTGGCAAATACAGGGTTCGTAGCACAGCTGTCAATGGCATCCTCCTAAAGGGGTGAAGATCCACCACCATCATCGATCACCTAAGCAAAACGGTGGTCGAAATGTAGTAATCGAACAACAATGCGAGGATGCAAACATACAACACATCAAAGGACACTCAGGTCCAGCACATAGTATATCCTACAAGGACACCTCTTCATAGGAAAAGTTCATATTACTCGGATCCTCTAGTAGTCATTAAACATTTCTAGAATTTTTGAAAATCCTAGGATTCCTAAAAATCCCTCTGTGATTTCCGAAACCTCTCTCTATACTAAATTGTAATACTTCGTTTGTAGTCATAATATAATATGGGTCTGATCAGGCCCCCACAGCATACAATTTCAACAGGAGAGAAATGCTAACCAGCATTTCTAACCTGAACATCAGAGTATTCTAATACGCATAATGAAAAATAAGAATTTCAATAAAAGAATGTTTGAAAACTAACATCCATAACATTACAATAATGTCCAACAATGGTACAAAGCTTTATATCATTACATTCATCATAAACAAATGTACAATACAAAGTCTAAAGCACGCAGGCCCGATACATCAAAAGCAGGGTACAAGAATATATAAAATATTAAATCATTTCAAGCTTTAGCTTTTATTTGGCGGCATAGCCTTAGCAAGCTCCAGCGCACAACCCTGCAACAAAATACAAGCGAAAAGCATAGGTCAGCTTAAGCTGAACAAACACGGCGTCATGATCACCCTCTCCCCGGGCATCCTAGCGGATCTCGGGGAGCACAAGCCCCTGCAGATCAGCACATCGGAATAAACGTAATGTAAAGCAATAAACAAAAATATGGTGAGGTGTCAAATGCACATAAGCATGTCACTATGTTGAGCATGTAAATAAAGGTGGCATACTATGCACATATGAGCTAGTGAATGAATTTCTTATTCATGCACTCTACTCCTAGTAGTGTACTACCATGTCCAAAGCTACTACATTAGTAACAAGCAAACCATCATTCGTCGCACTAAAGGAGAAACATATCAAACATCGTGTCAACCCTAGATCAATTCAATAGGTCTTCAAGGTGAAACATCCAATCCAATTACTAATGCACGATGGCATTCTCACGCTATGTAAGTGACATGTCACACCCGTGGGTTCTTTTCATGCCAAACTACAAAGTTATGGGTGTGATAGGGTAACCTAAATGTCAATATGCCCATCAGCTTGTGCACATATCACAAGCAAACATTCTCAGTCTAAGAATGCTCTACACATCAAATAGTAGTGCTCTCATAGCACCCACACATTAGGGTATGCAAACCACCAAAACACAATATGGATATTTACGTCTGTCCTGGTACCGCATTATAATGCTTCCTCACATTGGAAAGATACAGTTAAAGGCCAGCCCCATAACCTAGTAATACATTCTTGCCTTGGGATGATATATACATATATTATGATATGTCAAGTCACATGGACTCTCGCGATATAAACGACATATCACACCCAGGGGTTCTTTTGCCGAACTACAAAGCTAAGAGTGTGGTTGGGTATATGTTCATGCTGCCCGTTCCCGTTTCATCAATCACATAGCATGTTATTAATTATCACACGCATGGCGAATCATAGCACGTCGCACTCATGGCGAAACCTAGTATGCAAATGGCAGAACGAACCAATAGGTTCCTCTTTGTATCGAACTATATACTACGGGTGCGGCGGGTCATGCCTACATCTCAATAGGTCCTTCAGCATGTGTCCGCTCCAAAGATCATACGAGGTCCTACAAGGCCATCAAGGCATCTAGCATTCGATCACAAAACACAAATCTTTACACTCATCCCGGCATACCGAGGGTAACATCATAAAGCATGTCTGTAATTCACATGATATTTGTATCCCACAATACAGATTCATCTCGCATTGAGGTTATTCCCGTGATTTCGCATGCATATCCTCTATCACACCAATAGCATTCCACTACGGGGATTATGTCCCGCATTTCAGATAATACTCAATATCATCAATCCAAACCCACCATTCATGACATTACCTCACTAAAGAGAATATATCACCTCTTAGGATTACTATACATGATTAATAATCCATAACCGTCAACCTGTCATCATCATGTCATCACATCCCTTTACTACGGATCTCTCTCGTTTGGAGTTATCCTTCGTAATCATCAATCCATATCCACTAATAATGGTATCACGTTTCATTACTATGAGTCCTACCACAAAGTTGGATGCATATCTCGCAGTCTTAGTATTCACACTCATCACAATTACTCATTCCACTACAAAAAACCTATCACTGGTCGGATTTATCATTCATAAATACCAATTTACACTCATTAGCCGTTGTAATAGCATCTCACCATTTTAGATCTATTTTGTATCAGAGTCATTACTCACGACATATTTTCATATCCGCCATTTTCATCGTATTCGCATTCCTCTGCGGGGAACTTATCTCAAATCGGCATAATTCCTCAAAAGCCCTAAATTCTACGGTGGATTCTCCCGGCTACGAATTCATACCTGATCCTTAATCCGCAAGCAAACACATTCAACATACAACGAATAATTATCTGATAGCGCATGCAATATTCCAAGATGAACATTACAAGCAAACATCACCAGATCTGCCAAAAAGGTTTCCTCGTCCACCACAATGTCCAAACGCTTGGAATCGAACATCAAGCTCATGCGGCTACTCATGACGTAGACGCAATCCCATGCTTCATTGCTCTGATGAGCTATGGCCCTCTTCAATCCACTATTAGTGAGAATGAGGTACCAAAAATCACATAAAAAGTAAAGCATATAAAACTAGTCCTTAAACCCGGGAAGAAGAAAACTGTTACCTTTGTCCTTTCCTTTTCGACCATGGAAAACTTAAGAAAAGGGATGGAGGATGATCGTGGAGGGATTCCCTGCGATTTGGCGGCGACGGATCGGCGATCGGAGCTCTTTAGCTCCGGAAATCTGTTTCTAAATGTAGGAGTTGGTGAATATATTGGCCGAATTTTGCTAAAACAATTTTTATGGAAAAAGAAAATTGTGTCAGATAGGACATATTATAGGACATATTGGCTGACATTTAAAACACTAATTACATGAGAACAAAAGAAAATAGCACATGAAGGAATATAGAGATAACAGATAAAATAAGTGGAAAGATTGGATCCACAACAAAATGAAAAACTGTGAAAAAACATTATAGACTACAAAAGAAATAAGATAAATACCTTTGAACCTCTCCCAGCATGGTTACAGCCAAGCAATGGCTATCCCCACAAGCAATTTGTTTAATTTGTATGCCCTGTAATGCTTTAATTGGCTGTGGAGTAAACACATCGCTGGAATTACCATGGCCCAATCTCCCAAAGTCACCCCTACAAGAACAGAAAAAACAAATTTGCAGGCATCAATTTTTTCAAGAAACAAAGTATGGCAAGCTTCCAAATCGAACAAAAGTAAAGTCAAAGAGATTGACCAAAAAAAGTAGCACGCTAAGGCTGAAGATAAAAATTCAAAGTCTGGAACCTTCGTCATATCTCTAGTCAAACAAAAAAACAGCTTGGTATTTTGATCATTAAATTACTTCATAAACCTAAATCTTCTAGTCAAATAAACAATTCATTTTAATCCCAAAAGTTGTTTTGCCTATCATAAGCTCTAAATCCTTTCATCATTGGATACAACAACAACAACAACAACAACAACAGAACCCATATAGTCCCCAATCATTGGGGGTATGGGCGGGGGAAGATTGGAAACAGACCTAACCTTTGGCACTATGCACAAAGTGGCTTCTCTCAGAGGAGAAAGACCTAACCTTTGACAATAAATGCACAAAGTGGCTGCTCACAGAGTACCACTGAAATAGTGGCCCCCTATACCATCGCGTTTGCTGCGGAATCATGCCCTCAAATCAAAGCCAAAGACATCAGAGCGGGCAGACCAAGAATCCATTTTGATTTATGTGCACATAACCATGCTTCCTTCATTCAGCATCCAGAGCATTGGTGAAGCACAATCCTTTCATCATTGGATAAATATGCAAAATATAAAAGGTCTTTCTTTTGCACAGGTAGATGCATTGTAGGGTAACATAACCTAGGATTAGTCGATGAAGTAGAAATTTTGTAGGCAGCACGGATACTTACAATGGTCTTACGTATTGTACCCAAAACATTGCGGAATAGGGAAACTCTTGGAAACACATCTCTGGAACTCTAGAAAACCCATCCCTGGAATTCTCGGAAATACTTCTTTTAAATTTAAATAAAAATTTCTCAAATACTCTTGGATACTCTCGGATATCACAAATACTCATGGATGCTCTCAGACACCCCAAATACTTTTGGATTCTCCTGGATACACCCGAGTATGCTCAAAAATGCTAAACAATTGTTTATATTGTAATGGAGAAAGTCATGTAAAAAGAAACTATTGAATGATAAGTGGTGGGAGTCAACTGATTACATGTTTTTCTTCACGGCTCCTATCTATGATATGATATAATTTTGTGAGACACAAACATTTCCTTCATTTGATATATTGTGTGAAATATAATGATTGAAAAAAAAGACGAAAATGTCACACATGTCTTCGTAATAATGTCTTTATAATTAAATAATTTAAAATTGTATCTTGCATCCTACATTTTTTTGAAAATCATGAATCGTGTATATGTATTATATCATATCTCGTATCCCATCCCAGCATCCCCGTCACATTGCAAAATAATTTGTATTTGCTTTTTATTTAATTTCATATTCTTTTGATTTATAATCTTAGTTTTATGCTTCATAATATATTGACAATTATTAAAGAAAATGTAAATCAATGGTCCATTAAGCCATTGGCAGACTCTTGAAAGGGAAAAAAAGTTCATTGTATTATTCATCCATAGCGGGTTTATATAAAGGGTTACAAGAGAGACCTAACAACGAACCGACAATGTGGGACTAAACCACCTTACAGGAAATAATACTACTAATAATAA